>JAQPPZ010002455.1:0-624404 GCA_028583015.1 Wollemia nobilis
GAAAAATGCAATAATTGGAAAGTAAAAATTCCTACACAATTCTTATTATATCTAGAATTAGAGAAATTACTATGTAGGTCTCATAGAGTCTAAGCTCTAATTTTTTCAAGGTCAAAATGTGTTTACAATGGAGTCCACAAATCCTATTTATAATAAGAATTAACCTAAGATTTTCTTGGTGAGAGAAATTTCTACTCTTATTAATTCTACCAATTTGGAGGAATATTTTGTAAAATGATGAACCTCAAAATATTACCTTACTCTAAATGCATTAGCAACTAGATTAGAATCCTTCTAGATGAATTATGGAGCCACAAAAAAGTTATTTTCCCAAATATCTTCCTTAGAATTCATGCACACATGTTCCATTTTATCTATTAATGAGTGATTTTCTCCAACTATAGCTAGAAATTTGCTTCTATTAAGTGAATCATAACTTTGGATTGGATCATATCTCTAAAATCTACTTTACAAAACAAATTCTTTATAGACTCTAATTGCTCAGTTTCTTAGTTTTGTAAACATTTTAAGTATTGGTAACCCTAATATAGTGATCATGTTTTTACATTTCTAGCAAATCTATGAGGTACCAAAATCAATGTTGGAATTTACAAATTTTTTTAGAAATGAAAAAAAGTAAATCATTTAGTCAAATCTTAAAAAAATCATAAAATAACAAAAGGAATAAAAATCAAGACACAAAGATGGGTGGTGCCCAATCATAAATAACCATTGTATTATTCGTCGTTAAGAGTCACAACACTAATATTTAAATAAGGAGTGGTGGGAGTATTTATACTAACACTAAAATCACAAATACATAGATGAATCTACCCTTAAGATGACATAACAAGAAAGGCTTTAAGGCTAATTATAAATTTATAAGGTGGGTTTAACCATAATGAGGTTAACTATGGACCATATAGATTACTTAATAAAATATTACAATAGATCTTATGCATTGCATAATAAATTATCTTAGGCCCATCTAATATTACATCATACAATATCAGTCTTAGCCATGAATTAGCTTACACTTTCAACACATCTCATAATTTAAACTAAGGGGCCAAGGAGATATGACGTTAATGATGATAATATATTTACCCCATAATGGATGATGTAGAGGATCTCTATATTGATGTAGATCATTTAGAATCCCCATAATCATCTAGAATATATCCAACCACCTTTAGAAATTAGCTTCAATCCTTTGTAATTTTAGCAAGCAATTCTTCATTGGATGTCCTTATATTTTGTAGTATCTATAAATGGTCTTTGATTTATTTTTATCCTAGCCCTTAGGACCCTATGTCTTAGACTTAGTTTTGAATTCCTTTGTATGATCCTATATTTATGAAGTGTCACCACAATTCCTGATTGTCACCTGAAAGTGAACTAAGAGAGAAATATTTGATCAAGAGTAAGAGGTTTTTTGAGATTCCAAGAACATAGGAATAATATGACCATGAGCTTTAGTATCTTAAAAAAATATAAGAGATTAGCAAGGACAATATTCACCCATTCTCCATTATATTTTTTTTACCTCTAAAAGATGCAATATTTACTCTCAATGCCTTAAATATCACATTATAGTCCTCAATAAACTCAACAAATTGGAGAGAGAAAAGCTGTAATTCCAAGAAATTTATTTAGTAGTTTTAAATTTTCAAAATAACTCAAGCAATTTTTACCAAACCTTAATAGTTTCACTTTTCTCTTTGATGTGGGAAATAAATTCTAGTTCAATCAACAAGGAAAGTAGGTCAATAGCTTTTACTTCTTTTTGGTGGTGAGTTTCTTCATCAAATCTTGAAATATGGACTATATATTCTTACTACATAATAGGCCAATCATTTGGGATAACCAAATATTAAAATACCATGGATATGAATAATAAAGGTTTGATAATCCACCTTACATAATTTATTAACACTACAATAAGTATTTAAATTGATGCCACTAGTGCTTAGATTTTTAAAATTTATATGATTTCAAAAATGGGATCAAAAAACTTCTATCTCCAAAAGTTATGACCTCCAAAAGATTTTTTCCAACGGATATTAAAAAAGAAAATCTTAAAGCCCCTAACCTTAGAAATTTGAGATCTAATCACTCATTACCACATAGGATTATATAATTCATTAGTGCTTTCCACTTGTATTCTTCTGTAATTGTGATGATTGATGCATTTTCATTGACTTAGAGGTTTAAATACCTAAAATAATGGGTAGGCATAGTACCAAGATGGTCCACATTATCTTTATTATTAATATATTTTAAAATCATGTGGGGGAATTGAACCCTAGTCTCTCTTGCACCAAACACAATGTGTTAATCATCATGCCATGGTAGTGGATGAGAAGGGATAAACACAAAAAATATTTATTACTTCTCTCCATGCATTGAAGATATAGCAAAATAACTAACAAGAGGTTTGAACATAGAACCTTGCTCACATAGAATCAACCCACCAACCAATCTACTACTATAAGAGAACATAACAAAGCCAATATGCCTCCATAGGAAATATGTCAAATAACATTTTATAATAGCTAATCAAAAGATATGTTCGATTTGAACGTGCGACCTCCTTATTTCAACCATCATATCTAACTACCATGTTGTTGCTATGATAAAAAAATGGTATGGATCATTCATATTGAATCCAACTAATATCGGAATAGGAAGAGCCTTTTTTATATTAAAAATTAGTGCATGATGAATTGAACCCATGTATTTCACCATGCTATACCTTAGCATGCCATGCCCTAGCTACAATCATACATTTTCTACTTAGATGGATAAATACACCTTGCTCATAGATAAGGGATTTGCATGCCCTATATTATACCAAGATAAAGTAGGATACATGTGTCAATATGTATTCCTTTTTAAATTTAAAATTTCTCATCAATTATTTTATCCATTCATTACTTATGCACTTCCTTCATTTATCCACATGAGCTCAAAATATAAAAATTTGAAATGATTCTTTGAGGATACAAGATCTTTTTCCTCTAGTGCTTTTGAAAAAAATGATATGAAAAAGAATAAAACAACCTTTTTGGCTCTTGTGAAAAAAATTCTTATGAGGCATTGAGTGAAGAATTGTACAAGGGTTTAAAAGAACTATCAAAGGCATTGAACTACATTTATATATGGCCAAGTGTGATAGATCCATACCCACTTTAATACCATGTTGGATTTTACAATATTTTAAAGAAATAAAAAAAAGCAAATCGTCAACTCAAATAATTAAATACAAAGCATAAAAGGACAAAAAGAATAAAAATAAAAGACATAAAAACTAGGGGTTTTCTTGAGCATCATAAATAATTATTTTATATCTATGGATAAGAATCACAATACTCTGATAATTAAATGAGAAAGATTGGGTGTGTATATAACCATATCAAAATATTAAATACATAAATGAAGTTAACCATAATCTAACCATATATATATATATATATATATATATATATATATATATATATATATATATATATATATATATATATATATATATATATATATATATATATATATATTTTCACACAGCTTCAAGTCCATTAGAGTATTGGTCTCCCCTCTAATATATTCATATGGATTCTCTAATAGCCCTTCCTAATGCTCCACTAGTTTCTTTAGTTGATCCACCAATGACTTCAACTTTTATTTCAATTCAAGTGAGATATCATTGTTAGATTTGGCCTTCTCCTCTTCAAATATTTTCTATAATTTATCTTTACTAAGGAGTATTTTCTAATTATCAAAGATATTTGGTAGTCCAACATTTTCCAAAATATAAATTTTAGCTATTATATCCTAGATATGAGTCTCAAGGAAAGCATACTATCCTTGAAATTGCTAAGATATTATTCAACATCTGGAATCACCTTTAGTTGTTTGGTTATCTTGTTCCTATTTATCACTTGAAGGTTTTGTACTTGTGCTATCATCATTATATATAGTTGTTTGATGATATATTAATATCCCACATCCCACCTTTACAATAAGTTGTTCCTCTACTTGTTCAACAATCTTGGTAGTTTGACCTAGGATGGCCTCTACCCCAACAACAAAGTAAAAATACATTTTAGCATGTAGATCATCAATCTTAATTTAGTACTATAGGGACTTTCACTTATTTGACATCTAAGATGCATATTTTCACTTCTATTGTCTCCTTATTTAACTCTTTGTTCTCCTTCAAAATTTAGATAATTTTTTAATCTTTCACTCAGAATATAGCTTGCATTTTTTCCACTCATAGCTCTAAATCTCTCTTCTTATGTTCTAGTTGCTATCTAAGTTGAATTTTTATCTTGGAAATTTTTTATTGAAATATACTCTAATTGTTTTTTTTTCTTCTCAATTTTTACAATTTTATTCTATATCTCCCTTGTTTTTACAAGTGTGATCCCTTGCCTACATATTTCTTAGGGTTTTGTTATCTTGTTAAAGTTGTTACTTCTATTGCTCAAGCTGAGTAACTACTTATATCTTTTTCTACATTTATTTTTTAGTGGTTTAATTATTTATAACCACTTTGTTGTATTCCAATATGATCCTAATGTACAATTGAGCCATGAATTATAGTATCGAGGATCAAAGCAAATAAAATCTAACCTAGAAATTTTTGTGGTGAAGATGGTTAAAGTTATGTAAGTTCTAGCAGGGGTCTTCTTCAATTCCTTTGAACTAATACTCTTACTATCACCCTTTGTATTTATGTTTGTAGGGTCTTTAGTACTCTAGGATTTTGCTTCTTCCTTTATTTAAATTATTGTTTTACCCTTTATTCCTCTTGTTACATACATTAAAACACCTTTTTGGTGTCCCAAATGCTTAGTACATTAGTGAGTTACAAGTTGAATGCCTATCTAGGCTTTGCAACTGTCTATTATTCCTAAGTGGTACAAATAGACTGAATTATGAAAATTAAAATCAACCATATCATTGTCTCTACAAGCAATCTTGAGGCTAAGAAACTTTATGGACAAGTTGACATGGTCAGTGGAATAAAATGAGTAGAAATTAAGGGAACTATAGATGTGAATACTAACACTTCAAAAAAAATTATCCACATGGTGGATAGCTATGACACTGATAGAAATGAAGATGAAATTGTTATATATGATACCAATAGGCAGGTGGTGGCAACTTCAAATGTAGGTTATGAGAATTACATGATAGGTTTGGTGGATATACTAGATATGTGAGCATAGGTGGGAGGTGGTTTACCTCCTAGAGAACCATTGAATATACTTACATAAGGGGAATGAAGTGTAATAGAAGGTGGGACTTGAGATGCGGGAACAAAAGAAGTAGTTGGAAAAATATATGTGTGAAGAGAAGAAGGGGAAGGGAAAATTCCTCATGAGAAATAGTATAAAGGAGTTTATAAAATTTAGTTGCTTCTACTTTTTATGGTTCTATTTAGTTGTTCCTTTTCCTTTCTAGCATCACCAATGACATGTTTATTGGATTTGTCCTAATGCCTAAGTTCTATGTAATTTTTGTTGGTAATAATAGCATAAGTTTTCCCCCATTATTATTTGGTGATATATACTAGGAGGAGATCCTTCTTGTGTGACTTGTTCTTCTTCAAGCACCATTGTACCTTCATTATAGCCTATACCTATTTCCATTTATACCCTTTTGGCCAATGTTTTAAAATTGATCCATGTTGGTTTTTTTTTCATATTTACTTGCATTGCCTAGACATTCTTGTACTACATTATTTATCATTGCTAATATGTATTGGGTAACTAATGAATTCATATGTGGTTCAACAAGAGCCTCTTAAATAATTATATACCTCTTTATTGTCTTTTTATACATTCCTTCCTAGATACTTGAAAATTAATTATCAAAAGGCCCATGGTGGAAAGGAACTTTTAGAGTTTTTATCTCATACATCATCCTTTTCCATGCAAGGATATTTCATGTAGAATAACAATGTGTCTTCGGGGCACTTTTTATTTGGTGATTTATCTTGTGATTCAAGTTAAGGCCATATTTTAGATTCACATCAACATCTAAGGTAAACCATTTTGGAGAGTATTCATACCACTATTGAAGATCATACTTATGTTTGTGTGGTTCTTCCAACATGGTCAATGCTAGTTATTTTGTCAAATTTACATCCTTATCCACTATATGCATTCATTTATGTACATGGAAGGTATTAAACCCCATAAGCCTTTTTTTATCTCTTGAAATATCCCTTGGGATTACATGACCAAAAATCATTGAGCTACATCAATCCTATATTTTTTAAATTTTCATAATTGATTGGATAGAACTCTCATGACTTTATAGTGATGGATATGATATTATTCTTATAAATATAAAATGCTTATTTATTTTGGCCCTTAAAATATTTTAGATCCACATAATCCATCTATTGCACCTACTTGATCTTGAATAGATAGTTAAGAACAAACATAGGTAGCTCAAATGACATCATAGTTAATAGGAATAACCAGAGAAAGGATTTGTGAATTGCCAAGATAAAAGTATCCATTGATCAACTAATTATAATTTATCAAAATATGAGCTTCACATGATAGATCGAATACCTTATGTTTCATCCCCCTCATGATAGGATGGTAAACTACATTCTAGAAGTCATAGAAGGTTTTTCCTTCTTATTAATATGATAAATCTATGTATTCTATTATTAGCATAGGATTAAGAACCATTTGATTTAGCTTATTTTGGTTCAATATAATCAATATTAGGTATGATGTATATGTGAATTTTATAATTATGTTGAAATTATAAAGTTTCTTATTCATCTAGTCTACTAATAGTTGGTAATGTTAATTAACTTTTAATGGCCATGATAGTTATCCATTGCATGTAAAAGTGTCAAATGCTCCTAATAGATCAACTCATCTATCTTCTAGCAATACAACAATTCTTGACATTGTCATATCAAAGTCTTGGGCCTTTCTAGGATCCTTCAAGTGTAGTGCCAAAAAATTCTTCTAGTAGTCAAAGTCAAACCAATGGTAGTACTTATTTTGCACCTCTGGATTGCATGTGACCCACATAGATAAGTTATCCTCAATATTTAATATTTTTAATTTCATATTATAAGATAAAAAATATAGAATCCTTTCAAGAGTGTGGTTTGACATTATTTATTTCTTACTCATATATTTTGACACATGCTTATTAAATATTAAAATAGTTCCATGTTGATAGCACTAAAATCATGGCTAATCCTAAGGTCCAAATTATGTTGATACCTCAAAAATATGAGCCCCTTTCTAATTTGAATCTCCTTAATGTTGCTTTTCTAACTTTCATTTGGGAGTGTTTGTACTTTACTTTTACCACCTTTTAGTAGGTCTCATTGAGCATATACTTTGGCTTTTGGGTGAGTGAGTAGTATTCGTATTATTTCTCTTATATTTACCTTTGGATGTGTTCACCTATATAGTCAATATTTGACATAATGTCATTTAAATTAGTGTCTCAATAGGCACTATGTTAATAGTGAAAATAAGACTCAATGGACTTAATACTACCATGGAGATGCTTGTGCAGTTGAACAAGTGTCCATTAAAATTTTTTAAACTGAAAGAATTTTAGAAACACTTGCCTAAGTCTAGGAGCAAAGAAGTTATTTGATCATACTAAGGGAGCAAATTTATTGGCATAGTGAAGTGAATTGCTATGTGGTAAAAATTTAGAAATTTTTCTTATTTTCTAAAATTTGATCTATTTGCTTAGAACTAAGGAGAAAATTGCTCCCTAAGGACATAGTTGAAATTTTAAATATGGGTTTTGCATGATTTAAAATATTTTTAGAGTAATTTATAACCCGGTGGTAGCACTCATAAACATTTAGGTGAAGGATGAGTAATTTTAACTGTTTTATAGGGGCATCCTAATGTGTTTGGATTAAAGCAAATTACTTAGGCCCCTCAATGAAGTGCCATAATATGGTTTACATTAAATAAAATATGGAAGGGAAAAAAGGAATGGACTTGAATAGATGACATGGCTAAGAAAAAATAACAAAGATCACTTTGACATAGAGGTCTTTAGAGATGATTATACAAGTTAAGACATTGATATTTGAAATAAGACAATGACCATGATAAGTTGAAATGACTATAATAAAAGGTAAATTCTCACATTATAGTGCCTATAGTGGATATAGTTAGTAATACATTGTTAAACAACCTTTTCCTTTTTATTTACAATGTTCAAGTTCAATTCATCTATGGTGGATGGTGACAATAGAAAGTGATAGGTTTTTAACCCAACTACTTTACTACTAATTACCTCTATTCAAAAAAATATATATTTTTAGGGAGTGATTTGCTTGTTATCAAGGAGTAATCTAGCTGAAAAATTATTTATTACTTTCTAGAGAAGGCTTCAATTTTTAGAAATAATGACTACTTTGCTCCCTTTAACTAGATTGATTTGCTCATTTAGTCAAAGTTATTTTTTATAGTAGTAAATAACTCAAAATTATTTAAACTTTATCATGTTTTTATAAAATTTCACAATGGTGTTTTGAGTAAGCAAGGAGAAAAGGAAATAAGTAGGATATTTAAGAACTTTTTTAGTATTTTCACTCAAACATGGAATTTTTTCTTTCCATTTTTTTAGTGGGATATTTGCTATGGGATCTTGCTTTAGATCATATAGAGATTTGTTCAATTTACACACTTTATTTTCTTGTCCTTTAATAACAAATCCTTCTGGTTGTGACATATAGAATTACTCTTCTAAATCATCATTAAGGAAGGTATTTTTTACATCTATTTGATGAAGCTTCCAATCTATATGAGTTGCTACTACACAAACTATCTTGATAGTAGTCATTCTAGCTACTAGAGAAAATATTTCTTCATAGTCAATTCCTTCAATCTGAGTATATCCTTTTGCTACTAATTGGGATTTGTACCTATCAAGTGCTCCATATGCTTTATATTTGATCTTATAAATCCATTTGCAACCCACTATTTTCTTTCCTAGAGGTAAATTCACTAGATCCCATTTTTTTTCTTTTGAAGTGATGTATATTCAGATTTTATAGCTCCCATCCAATGAGAGTCATTTAGTTCTTGAAGTGTTGATGTTGGTTCTACAATATTTCTCAAAAATCCTCTATTTATTCTAGTTTGGCTGTAAGTTTGAGGTCTAGTAGTGGTAATATCTAGCATTCTTTCTAGGTTTGATTCTCTAAGAGTATATCTAACCCATATTGGTTATATTATATATATTTCTGTGTATTATTTGTCTTCTTCTTATGATTTTGATTTTGATTTTTCACTTATTGTATCTTCTTCAATATAGTTTAGAAGAATTTTTGTATCATTACTAGGTTTTTCTGTGTCAATTTTAACTTTTTCATCAAAGATTACATCTCTACTAATGTAAAGTTTTTTTGTATGTGGACCTAGTATTATGTCTCCTATAGATTCATTGTCATATCAAAAAAATAGTACTACCATAGTTTTGTCATCTAATTTTGTCGTTTTTTATTTTTGAATATTCATGTAAGATTTGCATCCAAAAATCTCTAGTTTTTCTATATTTGGTTTTTGTCATGGCCATGTTTCTTCTAGTTTAATATGTTTGAGTAATATTATTAGTAATATAGTCTATATGAAAACTATTATTTACACTACTTCCACCCAATATTAATGATAAAAATAAACCTCTTTTAACATACATATCACCATTTCCACTATTGATATTTTCCTTATTTTTACAATTCCATTTTGTTGTGGTGAATAAGTTGTAGTGAGTTATCTTTTAATTCTATTTTCCTCTAAGAATGAGTCAAATTATTTAGATACAAATTCACCTCCTCTATCTAAATGAAGTGATTTTATATTATTTCTTGACTATTTTTCTACTTGAAGTTTGAATTGTTTAAAATGACTAAATGCTTTTGATTTATACTTCATGAAATACACCCATATTTTTTTGGTGTGATCATCAAAAAATAATTGAAAGTACTTATGTCCTCCAATACTATTGATCTTCATTGGTTCGCATAAATCTATATATTATTTCTAATGGCTATAGAGTCTTGTATTGATGAAGTTCAAAAGGAATTCTATGTTTTTTCTAGCTAAGCATTCTGGACACACGGTAGATTTTAGAGATAAGTTAGGTATTCCTTCAACCATTTGATATTTGAGTAATTATTTCATAGAGGATTCACTAGTATGTCCTAGATGTTTGTGCCATAGATCTGAAGCTTTAATTGAAAGATCTGAGTGAGTGGTAATATCTAGAATAAATAGACCACTTTTATAGGACCCTGATGCTATCTTTTCCCCTATTTAAGAATCTAACAATGTTTTCATCCAATGAAAACTCGTAATTCTATGGTCATGTTTTGATTCATGAGTTGGAAAACTAAAAGAAGATTAGTAGTTAATCCTAGGACATATAATACATTCTTGATTATCCCTTTTCCATTTATCAGATCTACTGGAATGTTTCCTATCCCTTTTACTTCATATGTTTTACTATCTACTATAGAAATTGGCTTCTCATTTACCTTTTGAAGGGAATTAAACCAATGTATGTTTCCTATCATATGCTTACTTTCCCTAAGTCTATATACCAATAATCCATGATTTATGACCTATCTTGATAAAGCCTTTAAACATTTGAGTCTTGTAGGATCCCTTGTGTCTCCCTAATGGTTCAAAAAGTGCTTGGATAATATTAGTTCAATTATTGAATTGATTTTGTAAAATTTTGAGAATAATAATCAATTTTAAATTTTACCTTATCTCTCCTAATGAAGTATGCTCTAATGGAGTTCTTATGGTTTGGTGTAGTATACCTTATAACTCCCTACTTTGGAATATTTAGAAAATAATATTAATTTTTGCAAACTGATATACTTGATTATTACAAATATTGTATCTTGAAATATCACTGCTTTATAATTCACTAGTATGTGGTTAATTTATATTATTCCAATGCAATATTGAATTTAATATTCGAAAGGTTCACCTTATAGATCTTTTAATCTTAATATAATAAAGTAAATAAATCGATAATACCTTTATGATGTTGTGTGTAATATTCCTTTCCTCAATAGTCACTACTTCAATGAATCACACGAATATTGTAGCTCCTTGATAATAGCTTCTCCAACAAATATTGTATTTCAAGATAATGTTGAGCATTCAATGTTCCTTTTCATTGTAAAATTTATGGAATTTAACCTTCCTATGAATCATGCTTCAACATTGTATCTATGTGCTTCTTTTTACTTGTATTGAATGCTTTGTGCATATTTCAAGGTTGTCTATTAATGGGTTTGTTCTTATGTGTGTTAATCCTCTTCCTTTGTGCCTTTGACACTTGGCACGAGTATTTTATATGTGGAAAATGCATTAGTATTCCTTCTTGAAGGTGTTATATGATGGTGTAACATTCCTCCTTCAAATTATTGCAAGTGCTATATCCTTGGAAAGATGCTCCTCAAAATAATACTTCTAGAGTGAGCATTGTCTAACTTTGAGTATTTACTTACAATTCAGACATTAGAGAGACAAGTGGTGGATCTTATTTTATATGTAGCTATGGCCTAATGCTATTTTTACCCTTATATTGCAAGATATTAATAGTTTGCTTCAATGCTTATTTCTTCTTGCTAATGATTGTGCTAATGCTTCTTTCTTATTTCCAATCGAATGCTAGCTGTGTTATCCAAAAATTTATCTTTAGTTGTGGTGGTTTTATAGGAGTATTTGAGCACTCCTTCTCAATGATCGAATCCTCCAATATTAATCTTGGGTATTTCACCTTAAACTTTTTCTTATTCTTTATCCTTCTATGCTTTCAATATGCTAGTTTGAATGTTGCATTTTCAATGTAGATGATAGCTAACATAGATGGTCAATGGCTTATTCATGATAGCATATATTTCAGATTGCTTACTAAGAATGTATGCTTTCATAGCTGATAAGGGTGTCTTTAGACACCTTAATGAGAGCCTTTTGTTAGCTCTTCTCTCTTTCTCAGATAGAGCCCTTTCTTTGGCCACTTTGTGATAGATCTTGCTGGTATTAACATGTCATTGAGACACTCGAATATTATCCTTATTTTACTATATAGGATAGAATATGATTATGAAATATACTAATGTAAATACTATTACAATAGTTAGAATGAAATATTTTGATTTTGCACCTTCACCTGAGATCTCTAAATCTCTTTAACCAAGCTTTATTTTTACTACATCTAATGGTGGATTCATTGTACTATTCCTTTTAGGAAATGGATGATTTGATATTATCTTATTTTCTATACAACTCTCTCGTTTGCTTGGTTAAATTAATAAGGAATCCAACCTAATAATCATGCAACTAATATGCCCTTAGAGTGGTTTAATCTTGCACTAATCCTTAGTGCACTTCTAATAATATTTAAGAGAAACTAATATAGTGCAACTATAATATTCTTATTACTCCTTAATAATATGCACTAATGATAACTCTTAAAGAATTTGCAAATGTTTTATAATATCTGTATTTTTTTTTTGCAATCTAATGTAGTCTTATTTGTTGTAACTAGATAATAGGAAGATGATATTTTTCCTATTTTAATGTGTAGGTAATAACCTTAAAAGAACCTTTTTTTTGCACTTCCCTTGAAGACCTTAAAATGAACTTTTATTATTATAACTTTAATTCTAATGAGGTGCTTTAATGAAGCTAAGTAATAATCTGGACATGTTCAAGTAATCAACCATTTGCACCTAATTTTCTTACCTTTAACGATCTCTGAAGATGATGTAGATATTGGTGTTTTGATTCACCAAGTTACTACCTAGAATGGTAGTATATCATAGCTATGAAACCTTCAGTTATTTGTTGTAGATTCAACAAACTCCTATCTCCAAAATATGCCTTCTTAGCTATGAAAGGCAATCTCTAGATCTCTTGGATTTGGTAGTCTTCTTCTGTTTGTGTTCTCTTTCAATTTCCTTACCAAATTTTACCTTCAATCTAGGCCTTCTTGTAAAGAATTTGAAAGTCTTGAGTTCTTCTCTAATATCCTTAAAAATTTCGTAATATTTCCAAATCCTTCCATTTTGGGCTTGTTGTCGAATGGAAATAATTATCCCAAACTCTTCTTGTAGGAGGTGCTTCTCGTTGCAATTCATTTCAGTCCCTTCGAACCTCACTCTAATACCAATGATGGTTTTTGCACTATTCCATATATTCAAGAAATATCAAGAGAGAAGAACTACAACACATATATTATTATGTGAATAGAAAAATGATACAATACGAATGGAACTATGAGTCCATTATATAGGTGGAGAGGTTTCTTGATCCTTACTCTTCCTATGACACTTGGTAAAAATTAAATTATACTTGGCATAGCTACCAAATAATGGAATATATTCCAACACCTTCTAACTAAATATAACTCTCTCTTTTGGTGTCAAACCTTCTAGAACTTATCTTGATATAATGCACCTCTTAATATCTCCTATCTATCTTGTTTGATCATCAAATTCAATCTCTTCTACCAATACTATATATTCCTTAGGAGATGACATGGTGATATTTTTAGATAGATCTCTAACTGTAACTAGATTGCTTGATTTAACTTCTTATTTACCAAACTTGCTCATTTTTCTCCTAATTCACCATGTAACACTATAGATCTAATATTAGGATATACTATAAAAATATATTATTTTACTTTGGGATAAGTAGTACCTATATTTTCTTAGATTATTTATCATACAAAAACCCACTTCTCTATGAAAGTATAACATTCTTCATAATTTTGGATAACTTAGATTATGAAGGATACTGAATGTTCTTGAAAAGATGAAGGATGCTTGCAAAACTGGATGATTATTTGGTAGGTATGGAGAGGGGTTATGGGTTCTTGTAAAGATAAAGGATGATTGGCAGGATGATCAGGTATGATGGGGAAGTGGTACGAAGTGGATGAGAAAACATAATTTGGATTTGCGTATTGAGATGCGAAAGTGGCATCGATGATTGGCAAGGCCTCTAGTATGGGTTCTTCAGATGAAGTATCATGTGTTGGGGTGGTTTTGATGATGAGTTTCTGAATGGAAATATGAGTGGATGGAACGGATGGATCATATAGATTGGATATCAAGTTACAATACTTGAATGACTTGATATCAACTAGAATGCAATGGATATTTTCCTCATGCATATATTTCAAGTATTGATGCAATGTTGAGGGGACACACATCATTTTCCTAATATAGGGATGTCCAATAATTTTGTTGTACTACATAGCTCCTTCCAAGAGGTGGAAAATCATATGGATTGTTTTCACCCCCAATATCACGGGTAAAACTACATTTTCTAAAGTAGAACAAAAAGTGTCATTGAATACCTACAAGGTGAAGGTGGATGAGGTGATGTGAGATGGTATGGTTTGATATACTATATGGCTTTGGTGGTGATGATATTGATAGATAATTCGTTATTAATTAGTGCCCGTTTGAAGGACTTTTTATCAATGTGAGCTACAGTATGCAATAAAGGATTGGGTAACTCTGATGATATATTTTTTTCTTTAAAATTATAGTATAAAATTGAAGGTTCCATACAATTTTGAACACTCCCCATTAAAAGTGTTGAAGATATTGGGATATTCTATTTGAATTTTGATAGATTTTAAGATCTATATCAGTGGATCACAATGTGGGGATATTGTTGTATGAGCTCATATATGGACAACTTGGTTGAGGCCATCCTTAAGCTTTGTGTCAACCAACTTCTCAATGTGATGATTGGTCTGGGTGGATAACTTTGGATATGGATGGGCGAAGATGGAATGGCATGGTTTGGTTGAATGGGCACATTTTTTTATTATGCTACAAGAGTGAATACTAATTGAGTTGGTATATTTTCTTACTATATGTGATTCATATTTCTCTATCCATGGATGAATACATGAATGGCCCCTAGAAAACCTTGGTATACATGAGATATATGATTCACTTGGTTGGGGTAAACTATAAAAGTTGATGCCCTAATTGTTTTTTGAGTTTCCTTACGATGAGGTAGTGGTGTCTGATAGATACTAAGGTGTTGGTTTTGTTGGGCCAAAGGATTATAAATATTGATATATCCCATTTCAAGCAGGTCCTACATGATGTTTTTGAATGCATAGCAATTGTTAATGTCATGAAATTTCTATCGATGGAATGTGCAATACAAATATTCCTTATAGCTTTTAGGTTTTGGTTTATTTTTATATTTATGTTTTATATCTAGTAGGGTAATGGCTTGTGCATCATACAACTTTTGGAAAACTGATGAATATGATTCGGGTAATGGCATGTAATTACAGGGTGGTTGATTGAATTGGTATTGATGATTATATTTGAGTTGAGCTTAATTTTATAGCTATTATGGGGGTGGAACCATATAATAAGTCTATCGTGGTGGTTGTTGTGTTGTTGTGGGGGTTGTTGTGTTTGGGCTTGATCTTGTAGTGTTTGCAATGGTGGTTGACTCAAGGCTACTTGATTAACCTAACCAACCTTGGATTGGCCCTATTTATTCCTCCTTTGGCCCTTGTTTTTCCATTCTTTAGTTTTCAAATTTATATCACCCTATTGTATTTTTATTTCCTCTATCACTCAAGCTTGGGCAAGTGCTTCCTTGAATGTTCTATATTATTGCAATTACGATAACAAGGAGATTGGTTTGGAACAACTCCTTGTGAACATTCGAGTTAATTCCACCATGAGAAGGGAGAATGGAAATTTGGTAATGACTACCCTCAAGTGGTTTACAAAGTCTTAAACCGAATCGTATTCAAATTGGCATAAGTTAAACAAGTTGGTCAATGTTGTTTTCTTTGTTATATTCAGATAGAAACATTTCAAGAATTGGTCTCCTATTGCTCAAAAGTATAAATACTTTGATGTGAGAGATGATTATACTAATCTAGGGCATCCCATCCAAATGTCTGAGGAAAGGTGTGGAGCATTGGTACATCATTATCTTGGATTATAAAATATGCATTGATAAATCCACTCACATGCTCCCGAGGATCGACATCCCCCTTAAATTTATGAAATATTAATAATAAAAAATTTTTTGGGTAAGGCAGTAATGGTACCAAAGAATGAATGGGGTGATTGATTAGCTAACTTAAAGTATATTTCTGATATATAAAACCCGATGTTTGCTTGGCCAAGCTATCAATCAGGTTTTACAAAAAACTAAAACTTAGGATCTTCTAGAAAAGGGTTAAAACCTTGATTTATTTGCTACTATTAAAAATGATGTGCATTGTAACCTCAATTAATTTTGCTAAGATTTTTAGTAAGTGAATTTTAGTGGCCTCAATCAATTCTGCTTTAATCAAGGATATTTTTGAATCAAATTTTAAATATTACCCCTTTCTATATCCTGGTAGGATTTGGTGGTTGTCCCTAGATGTTGTGCTTATTACATTCATTGATGATGCAATGTGGCAATCATGGTGTAGCTCGCTGAAAGTTCCCATCTAGAGGTGTTGCATTTTAAATTTTTTATATTTATTGCCTCACTATCTGTTTGTTGGGGGATGGATCTCTATGGTAGTTGTATTGATGGTGGTTTCTTTGAATACTTGGGGGGTTTTTAGTCCTTTCCTCATTAGGGGGAGATTCGATATTAGAACATTTCTTCGAGATGCCCATGTCAGATGGATTTATGTGTCCCCTTTTCTAGGATCTCTGATTAGGCATTTTTTGGCTATTGGGATTGGGGTGCTGACAATTGGAACGTTCATGAACATGGTTTCGAGGTTGTGTGAATGTCAGTCCCTTTTTGAAAAGGGAGTTTCATGGTATGTTTTGAACATTGGTACCTTCCACATTGATGATGATGGTGGTCTTCCCAAGCTCCGGTGGAGGTGGCGGTTGGAAACATCTATTTTGTTAAGTATTTTTGAAGATCATCATACACCTATCCCTCCTTTTTCCTTGGTAGGGACAACTAGAATTTATTTTGCTACTTTCCTCATCAATTGGGTTATGTTTTCTTTGTAGTGGATCCATATTCTAACTATGGTATGGTACTCAGATGGTTTTCCATGGACTGGATCCCTTTGGGACTGTTTATTTCATGGGTTTCTCAGGCCATATTGGAATTATCACATTTTCTTCTCATTACCTTCTCAGGATTACTTTGTTTTTGTTTCATGGTGTAGTGAGAAGTTGTCTGGTTTTCTTGAATTTTAGTTTTCGAGTATGGCCCTCGTGAGGTTTTTCTTCCCATTCCTGGTTTCAAGGTCGTCTTGCTTTTCGAAAAGGAGTGGAATTTAGCTATGAGGCTCCTTACTGATGTCTCTTGTTGTTTGAGCAAGCCTGGCGACTAATGTTACTCAAGGTGTTCATAAGATAGGGTAGAACTATCTCAATTCTCCTTTTTTTTTATGCTTTGTGGTCTGGTTCCCACCTTTTTTCTGGTTTACCTCTGGTTTCTTCCAAGGTTGTTTCTGGGTTTTTTTCCCTTGTGGCTTTCTTTGTAGTGGTTGTGGGATCTCATTAAAACTCTCTTTTTTAATAGTACCAAAAAAAATGATGTGCATTATTAGTTGGGACTTGATGAAGATGGATGTTAGTGTGAAATGAATTATGGAATGATTGATGTTGATGAATTTGATGAGGAGGAGGATATGGTGGTATGACATTATGCTAACCTAAAGATCTAGCATACGTGTGATGAAGTGGATTCCTAGTGACCATATTATTTTTTATGCTCAAATTTTATGCCATATGGCTACTAGACTTGTTGAATCCATTAATTAATTAGAATTTTGCTAGGAATCCTTCCCAAAAAATACCCAATAAGGGTGTGACTCTCAAGCCATTCTTAGGCTATATCAAAATCCTATATGGATAGGACTATGTATGGCATAAAGAATTTACCTTGTAGAAAATCCTTAGGATAAGCTTCCTAGGTCTATTGACTAGTACCATGGCTCTCTATAGTTGTAGCTTCACTAAATAGTGAAGCAATGGCCTAAGACATGGCCATAACAAGGGGAGAAGCCCCCCATCCTAAGAAAAATTAACATAGAATTGTGCAATAAAAGCCCTTAGATCCCTAACAATATGGTTTCCAAAGAAAGAATAAATATGTGGCAATAACATGCGACCAAAAAATCCTAGTAGAGCCTCCACAAGAAACCCTAGCAGCTTGGTCTCTTTTGATGATATATTCACTTTTTTTAGTGTCATTTTTTTAAACACCACTTTCTAATAAAGTGCATAAAGGGGAAAACAAACTTTTAATGACCTATGAATTTTACACAGTAAAAAAAAATATATGAGCTCATGAATAATTAAAACTAAGTGAATTAAAAGGAAAATGAGCTAAGGATAACATAATTTATATGCACTTATATTTTACAATGATAATTTATAATAATACAGAAGGTCTATAAAATTGGATAACCAATTAAAGAATTGTGTTTATATCATGTGTTACAAAGCTAAAAGAAATATTTAAAGAAAAGGGTGATGAAAGATATAAGAAGAAAAAGAAAAATGAAAGGAGATAAATTTTGGGGAGACATTAGTCAAAGAATAAAATTGGAAGAAAAAATTTTATATAATATTTGGGAATTAAAAAAGTGAAGGAGAATTATTTGAGAGTAGTAGAGGATTTTAGAGAATTTTTTTTATTAAAAAGGTAAATATAAAATTTTTATTTTTTGAATCTTAATTATTAAAATGGTAAATATAATTTTTTTTTTTTAATCTTAATTATTATTTTATTCCATGGAAATATATATTGATATCAATACTTATTATTACAAAACTTTGGGATATGGTAAATAAGAAAAGTAATGTTCCAAAAGATAAAATTGAAATCCAAAAATTCAAAGATGATGTTAAAGCTTTTATGTTAATTATGTTTAACATATCTCATGAAATTTAGGCACATATAAGTGAAGTAGAAACTTAAAAAATTACATGGAAAAATTTGTGTAAGATATTTGAATTAAAGAATGAGGTAATCATTTTACACTTGCAAACACAATTGTATTTACTAAATACTCATGATGGAAAAAAATTAGACCATTTTATTTGGAGAGCGTCTAAATTAAAATCAAAATTACACACCATGGGAGAAAAGGTTGAATATAGGCTTCTAATTTTAGTTGTACTTAGTGTACTTCATGAATTATTAAAAACATTGGTCACATCTCTTTAGGTATCAAACAAAAAGGTGTCATTTGAGGAATTATTAAATATTTTTCAACAATATGAACTTGAAATTCAATTAAGAGATATGTCATCAGCAAAAAGTTCTTGTTAGAATTTCACAATAATAGATATGCAAAGTATTACACAAAATATGAAGAGAAGAGTGGAACTGATTGATTTATCTCTAGGATCAACTTTGTATAAATAGTAGAGTTGATCATTGAGATCCGTTGGATTACAACAACTCATAAAACCTGATGAAGACACCACTGAGAGTTCTCTTGACACATGGAGGAGTGGAAACTCAAGTGTGTATCCTAGTGAAACTTAAGAGAATATTCAATTATTATAACACCCCCCTTAGGTGATATTAGGAGATATTTTACAAATGATTCCCGGTAATAAGGCCTGATTAGGTACTCATGTACAATATAGATAGTTGGTGGAAAAAACCCTTGTGGAGAAAAACCAAATATCACCCCTTTGTTTTGAAATAATGGTAAAATCCCAATGGGAAAAATCATTAATCAAAAGCAAATAAGTATGAAAGAGGCTTGTCTTCGGATGGCGAAGATTATCCTCTTTAACAGATAAAATATGAGTCTCAAAAATAAGACCTGATTAGGTACTCATGTACAATATAGGTAGTTGGTGGAAAAAATCCCTGTGGGAAAAAACCAACTATCACCCCTTTGTTTTGAAGTAATGGTAAAAACCTAGTGATAAAAGCCATCAATCAAAAGAAAATAGTATGAAAGAGGCTTGTATTAGGATAGCGAAGATTGTCCTCCTATACAAATAAATGATGAGTCCTGATATGAAGGCCTGATGAGGCACTCATTTTTAATATTGTGAGAGGTGGAAGACCTCTTTGTCAATGCAGCTATAATAATCCAAGTTTTTCTCATAATTGAAGGCAATGTGGAGAAGAAATTGACTTGTTGAATATGTCTGCAATTTATACCTCAGTTGGAATATATTCCAAGTGTATGTCCTCACTTTAAATATGCTTTTGAATGAAGTGCTTCTAAGAATAATAAGATGAATGAGAGAGGTGAAAAAACTCTATGCACCAAGATACTTTAACACCCCCCCTTAAGTGATAGTAGGGGTAAGTGAAAAAAGGAATAAACAATATGTGGCATACCTACATAAGATGAGTCCCGGTACCAAGGCCTAATAAGGTACTCATGTACAATAGAGATGGTATAGCCACAAAGATGAGTCCCAATAATAAGGTTTGATAAGGTACTCATTTACAACATGTTATCAAAAGAATAAATATCTTTAAATAAAAGTCCCCTAAAATCAAAATTAAGATAGGATGGAGATAGAACCACAAAAAATCACATGGGTAGTCTAAAAATGACTCCACAAGCATGATTATATGGTTTCCACCTATATGAGTATAATGGTCTAATAACTAGATCCAAACCTTATGGAAAAACAACAAAATTAGGGTAATGCTAGAAAATTTTAATGGGAAACCACCTGCTAGAATAGAAGAATAAGGAAGATGTGCATGGAGGATTGAGAGGAAGGAATATGTCCTCTTCAACCCCTTCTTTAGGAAAAATTCCATTAAGAAGCTTGCAATGGACCCATTAGATGTCTCAAAAAATTAGAGACTTGTTGCATAAAAGAATTCATACTTCAAGACTGGTGCTCGTGAACCATAAAATCAAACTGTATCACAAAAATAATGTGAAGATAGGATGGATAAAGAACCACAAAAAATATAAGGGATGTCCAAATTGACTCCGTAAGCATAAGTAGTGGTATCCACCTGTATGACACAATGGGTTGAATAACAAGGTCCAAAAAATGGACAACCATGGAGATTTGAAAAATGGGAGAAGCAAACAGGCGGGAAGTGATGAACTAGGGTTTCTAGAGCTAGGGAAAATCTAGGGCATCAGTTGGGTTGCCAAAGTGATTTCTAGTTACTGTGGATCTAAAGGCAAGATTGTTGCCCCAGGAGGGTCCAATGGGGACTTCTTCGGATCCTCTCCTAGGGAGAAATAGCTCTTATGCAAATTTGTTAAAAGATAAATCTCCATCCAAGACTGACAAAGCTCAAAAAACTACATTTAAAATGCTCTTCACGGCTGCTAGAAACAGATCAACAACTCATCAAGTTAATGGATGCCTACCACAATCCGAATCAACGCCCAATATTGTCATTGAGCCAAGTATGGTTGAAGAAACAGTCTTATAGAGAGCCAATCACGATTTGATCTATAAATTCATGGGTATTCGCCCTACCCTAAATTTTTTGCACTCTTGGATTCGACAAAACTGGGAGCCTCATGGTGAGTACTCTTTATGGTTTATTAGCAATGGGTATTTTATTGTTAGTTTTTCTTCTCTGGCCGATAGAAATAGGGCCTTTGAATCAAAGAAGAGAAATCATGGTCCGATAGCATTATTTGTTCAACCCTGGAGAGTGGGATTCGATCCTCGAATTGAACCCACTGTTGTCCCAGTTTGGATCCATTTGTATGCACTTCCAATGGAATTTTGGAGTGAGCAGGTTTTGGATATGATCGGTAATTCCCTTGGAAGACATTTGGGTGTCTCCAAAGACGCAATAGAAGGGAACACAGCTATTTATGCAAGAATATGCATGGAAATGGATCTTAGCTAGCCTCTACCGGTAGAGGTGGAACTTCAACTTGCAGGACTATCTTGGATTCAATAGCTGGATTATGACGCTCTGCCCTTTAGATGTAGATTTTGCCACAAATACAGACATTTGGACTGATTTTTCCCAAATAATTTGAACACAAAAATGGAGGCTCCCCTAGGAATGTCAAATCTTCCTAAGGAGGGTAAGTCAACAATAAAAAAAGAACCAACCAATACTTATCAGGGTAAATAAGCTTAGAGAGATGGTTTTTAACATCCCAAAAGAAGGAGAAGGCAAAAGAAAAAATATGCTAAAGAGCAAACCCATCTCAAGCCCTCCAATAAGTATGAGATATTTAAGACACTAGTGTACCAAGAGGAACAATTCATGGAAGGAGTGGATGGTAATAGTGAAAATAATAACATCCACATTCAAGCTCCTCTTTCATCTCCCCCCATCATAGAGTAGGTAATTGACCTCAGTGAGTTATCGTAGTCAGATAGTGTAGGGGCATTGATAGTGCATAACCAAGAGCAGCCAATAATTAAGGATGTCAGCATGGGAATGGCAAAAAAGAATAGAGAAAGGCCAACTTTAGGGATAACTCAGGTGGAAAAGAGATCAAAAAATAGCAACTCTCAAGGAGTGGGTAGAAAATCAAATAAGGAATTGCTAGCAATTCAAGGAGACAAACTGATCATTGGAGGATCGGTGAGGCCAATAGATTATTACTGCTCTCAAGGTAACCATTGATTATACAATCATGGAATGTTAGGGGTTTAAACAATATAACCCATCAATCTGCTATTTGAATACTCTTATAAAAATGTAAAACAAATTTTTTGCTTATTTAGGAGATAGAAATATCGTTAGATCTTATGTGTAAAACAGTTAACAAAATTTGGAGGGGTGCTGGTCATATGGAAGTGGTTGCCCAAGGTGCCTCAAGGGGGATTGTTACTCTTTGGAACTCTCTTGAATGGACTGCAATAGAACATCTAGCTTGGAGGGGTGTTCTCACATCACATTTTAGGAATAATGTCACAACTGAAAATGTTTTAATCACAACTTTTTATGGGGCTCAAAACCTTGATGGTCAGAGGCTTCAATGGAAAGTTGTGCATAACATGAGATTATCAAGGGAATATTTAGACTAGATTATTTCCAAGGATTTTAATGCTAAATTATCCTCTAGATATCAGGAAGGGGGAACCCCAATTTTGGACCCAAGGGATCGACTTATGATTGCCCAAGTCTAGGCTTTACACTTAGTGGATATTAAATGCCTTGGAACCAACTATACTTGGACTAATAAGAGGAGGGAGCAACATAGCAGGAAAGTAAAGTTAGACCATTTTTTGGTTTCAGAGGAGGCATTTGTAAAATGGAATACAAAATTTCATATTTTGGAAGGTCCAGTTTCATATCACTTTCCCATTTTGTTGGAAGGAGGGACTAAGACAGGGTAACATCACAAACCATTTAAATTTGACAATTTTTGGTTACAAAAAGAGGAACTTCGAAAGAAAATTCCACAGTGGTGGGAAGAAGGCCGCCCAACATATGGGACAACAATATTTAGATTCCACAAACAACTTCATTATGTCAAAGTTCAACTGAAACATTAGAGGCGATCTAACAAGACAGAATTCCAGCTCCAAAGAGCTCCTTTGGTGGCCATATGGGATGAGGTTCAAAAACACTTTAGGGAAGGAAAAATTATAGAGCAGCTCAAAGCCGAGGATGATGCCTTGCGTAAAGCGTTTGAGGACATTGACAACCAAGACGAGACCTACTGGAACTAGAGAGCAAGAACCACTTAGTTATTAGGTGATAGAAATACCAAAATTTTCCATCGGACTGCTTGTGCTAGGAGATAGATGAATAACATGGAAGCTCTTCAAGATGAGAACAAACACTCCTTTGATACACTTCTAGGTATGCATTCCCATTCAATGGAGTATTTTTCTAAACTTTTTACGGAAAGTATGGTGCAAGATGAAGATGCTCAAAACGACATTATTGTTGTCATACCTTCCATTATATCTGAAGAAGAAAATCAGACCCTTCTTAAGCCCATTTATAGAGAGGAACTGAATAATGTGGTCTTTGGAATGAGCACCAAAAAAACTCTAGGTCCAGATGGCTTTCCAATTGAGTTTTTTCAGGCCTTTTGGGATAACTTGGAGGAGGATGTAATGGCTGTTATAGAAGAGTCCATAGGTAGTAAAAGAATGCTTAAAGCATTAAATCATACTTTCATTACCTTAATTCCAAAAGGGGAGGAGGGGGTTCATATTTCAGATTATAGACCTATTGCCTTATGCAATGTGATATATAAAATAATCACAAAGGTAATGGCTGAGCGGCTAAAACCTCTTTTACATAACATTATTTCCTCAGAGCAAGGGGGTTTTGTAGAGGGTAAGCATATCCTGGATGGGGTGGTTCTAGATCAGGAGGCAATCCATTCAATGCAAACATATGGTAATAAAGGAATGTTCATAATATTAGATATTTCAAAGGCTTATGATAAGGTGGAGTGGAGCTTCTTGGCAAAGATGATGGCAGCCTTTGGTTTCTCTTAGGATTGGATATAATGGGTCATGAGTTATGTCTCTACTCTGACATACTCAGTGTTAATCAAGGGTCTTCCCTCGTAACCATTTGGAGCCACTCAAGCCCTTCGTCAAGGGGATCCTTGCTCTCCCTATATTTTTCTCATATTGGCTGAAGGACTAGGTAGACTTTTCTTGAGGAGAAGACAACAAGGTTTGCTAACAGGTATCAAGGTGGGTGAGGAAGTTTCGACTCACCTATAGTTTGTATATGATACTAGATTGGTGGGAGTGGCCAACTTCGAGGAAGCAAGAATGATCAGAGATACTCTTAGTGTCTACCTTAGGGCTACAAACCAAGTCATCAATGATAAAAAATCCAAAGTGGTCTTTTTCAATCTTGATCAAAGGCTTCAGGATAGATTTTTAGAGATCTTGGGATTCACAAGGACTTCTCTCCCAGTGGTTTACTTGGGGGTCCCTTTGCACTTTAAAAAACTAAAAATAGATATCTAGAGGAATATTTTGGATTGTATCAAGGATAAAATTAATCATTGGTCTCACAAATAGTTAAGCTATGGTGGTAGATTAACTTTTTTATAGTTAGTCATTCAGGCCATGCCAATTTATAAATTCTCTATCCTGGCTGCCCCACATTCTATATGGAAAGAGTTGGACAATATGGCTAGAAAATTTTTATGGGAAGGAGTAAAAGGAGAGAGGAAATGGGCCTTAGTAGGTTGGGACAAAGTAACCCAGCCCAAGGTAAAAGGAGTTTTGGGACTGAGAAGATCCAAGATAAATAATAAAGCTTTGGCTGGAAAGCTTTATTGGAGGTGGATTTCCCAACCAACTTCCTTATTCAGTAGAATCCTAACTAGTAAATATCTGGGACATGTTAACCCAAATGAGGTGGGCCATTTCCCTTTGGATGATACTGGATCCTTAGTGTGGTAGGCTCTCAAGTTAGGATCTCAGGTAGTAAAAGATCGATTATTTTGGAAAGTGGGGAGAGGGGAGAAGGCACGTTTTTGGACAGATTCATGGGATCAATACCCACCTATCATTGTTGAATTTCTTGAATTGCAACCAATAAAAGCAGCCATTGAAACTAAGGGATGGGTCCAAATTGAAATTTATTTCACCACTAGTCAGCTGGGGGAGTATAATTTTAAGCAGTTCAAGAAGTTGGATGAGTGGCCAATTTCAATCACTCCAGTTTTGGCACCCATCATGACTAAAGTCTTGACAAAAATATTTCTCACAGGTAGAGACGAGGAGGATGAATTATCTTGGGGCTATGGGAGCCTTGGTGTCTACACAGTGAAGGACGGATATGACAAGATCCTTGCAGAGCCTCCCGCTCATACTTATCATGTTGAGGATTGGAGAAAGATTTGGCATTCCAAAGGTTGGATGAAAGTAAAATTTTTTGCCTGGTAGTTCATGCACAATGGAATTCTCACTTTTGATAATCTCAAATGTAAAGGAATCATCAGTCCTTCTCAATGTTTCTTATGCTATAAGAGCAAGGAAATAGCTAATCACTTGATTTTTGAGTGCCCTTTCAGGCACCAGATTTGGAAGATATGGTTTTCATATTATAAAATTCAAGTTAATGGTGACTTGAATCGGATTAATATCTGGGAAATATGGAAGAGGGGTAGATTTAAATATAAAGCTCTTCGTATTGGTTGGGAGCTTGGATTAAAATTTATTTGGTGGCAAGTGTGGTTGGAGAGAAATGCTAGAATTTTTAGAGAAACTTTTTCTTCGTTAGATGGAGTTTGGCAGGTCATTTGGAGCAAAGTCACGAAAACTGTGGTTGTCTATGCTAAAGAGGAAACTCAGGTTGTTATTGGGGCAATGGAAGAGGGAGTTGAAGTGCAAGAGGTACAAGACAGAGCTAGTTGGAAACCACCCCCAGAAGGTTGGATTAAAATTAATACTGATGGAGCTGCAAAAGGCAATCCGGGTAGAGCCATAATTAGAGTGGTTTGCCAAAATCATGTCGGAACAGTGCTCTATTGGGAACTACAAGGCTTGGGAAGAGCCAAAAACAATGAAGCAGAAGCCATAGCTATCAAATATGCTTCTATTTGGATAGTTAAACAGGGCCACAGGAGGATAATACTTGAATCAGATTCTCAAATAATGGTTGGAGCTCTAGATTGCATGAGGAACTTTGCTTTGAAAGCATGGAGTTTGAGGATTCTTGTCACTCAAATTAAGGAATTATGGAGGGAATTAGATGATGTGATTCCAATTTATGTGAGTAGATATTTAAACAAAGCGGTTGACTTCCTGGCTAAGATGGGTGCTGAGAAGGAGGTAGGGGTTTAGTTGCATAGTGACATGGCTATTGAGGATGAAGTGATTAGGCAGGGTCTTGAAAGGTCCCTAAGCTAATGATCAAAGAAAAAGCAAAGGGAGGAAAGGTGTCACGATTTCGTGACATGTTGCTTCGTCATGGCCAAGGGAGGAAAGGTGTCATGATTTCGTGACATGTTGCTTCGTCATGGCCAAGGGAGGAAAGGTGTCATGATATCACGACATGTTGTGCCGTCGCGGTCATTGGAGGAAAGGTGTCACGATATCATGACATGTTGCTTCATCGCAGCCAAGGGAGGAAATGTGTCATGATATTGCGACATGTGGCTTCATCTCAGCCAAGGGAGGAAAGGTGTCGCAATATCACGACTTGTTGCTTCGTCACGGCAAAGGGAGGAAAGGTGTCATGATTTCATGACATGTTTCTTCGTCGTGGCCAAGGGAGGAAAGGTATCACTATTTCATGACATGTTGCTTCGTCGCAGCCAAGGGAGGAAAGGTGTCATGATTTCATGACATGTTGCTTCGTCACGGCAAAGGGAGGAAAGGTGTCGTGATTTCATGACATGTTGCTTCGTCATGACCAAAGGAGGAAAGGTGTCACGATTTCGTGACTTGTTGCATTTTCACGGCCAAAGGAGAAAAGGTGTCGTGATATCATGACATGTTTTATTTTCACGGCCAAAGGAGAAAAGGTGTCACGATATCGTGACATGTTGCATTTTTGTGGCCAAAGGAGAAAAGGTGTCGTGATATCGTGACATGTTGCATTTTCATGGTCAAAGGAGAAAAGGTGTCACGATATCGCAACATGTTGCATTTTCACGGCCAAAGGAGAAAAGGTGTCACGATATTGCGACATGTTGCATTTTTGTGGCCAAAGGAAAAAAGGTGTCACGATTTTGCGACATGTTGCTTCATCATGGCCAAAGGAGAAAAATGTCACGATATCGCGACATGTTGCTTTGTCGCAGCTGAAAGAGAAAAAGTGTCACGATTTCGTGACATGTTGCAACATCACGGCCGAAAGAGAAAAAGTGTCGCAATATCACGACATGTTGCTACATCGTGGCCAAGAGAGAAAAAGTGTCGCGATATCGTGACATGTTGCTTCATCACGGACAAAAGAGAAAAAGTGTCACGATATCACATGTTGCAACATCACGGCCAAGAGAGAAAAAGTGTCACGATATCGCGACATGTTGCTTCGTTGCGGCCAAAGGAGGAAAAGGTGTCACGATTTCATGACATGTTGCAACACCGCTGCCCAAGGAGAAAAAATGTCGCGATTTCACGACATGTTGCTTCATCACGGCCAAAGGAGGAAAAAGTTTCGCGATATCGCGACATGTTGCATTTTCGTGGCCGAAGGAGAAAAGTGTCGCGATATTGCGACATGTTGCATTTTCACTGCCAAAGGAGAAAAGTGTCGCGATATCGCGACATGTTGCATTTTCATGGCCAAAGGAGAAAAGTGTCGCGATATCGCGACATGTTGCATTTTCACGGCCAAAGGAGAAAAGTGTCACGATATCGTGACATGTTGCATTTTCACGGCCAAAGGAGAAGAAGGAAAGAGTGTCACGATATCGTGACAAGTTGCATCAACTGACCATGCCAATCCCCCTATTAGCTAGTTAATGGTTCAAGAGATTTGGCTCCATTGCAAATCTTCTTTTACTATTGTAAGCATGTGTTCTCTCTGAATTCGGCTGGGAAAAGTCTCTTCCCAAATTGTAATATATCTTTGTTTTAATACAAATTTTTTCAAAATTTTCAAAAAAAAAATGGACAACCAGCAAAACAAGGGCACCAATGCTGGGAGTGTCGGGTTCAACCGAGAGTGCACTCCATGATACAATAATTTTTAAACTTAAAAAAAACATTAAAAATAGTATTGAAACTAAAAAATGGACACCACCATTGTGTCCATCTTGAAAAAAAAATTCTGACAATAAATACCCCTCCATTAACTTCAAATGAGAGATTTAGCTGACCAAAAATATATTTTTTGAGATAGGTATATATTTTTGTATACCAATTTAATGGAATTGCTAGTAAAGATCCTATAAAACATTTTAAAATAAAAATATATTTGTTTTGATATAAATGAGGGTGGGCATGAAGTTAGTGAATATATTTTTATACTTTTTAGAAATTTTATAAACAATATATACCTCCAAAAATTGTATAAACCAAAACAACACCAATCCGATTATGTGACTGCAAACACTGGTCGAGTTGACACACACAGCCCCCAGGGCAGCCCCCAAAGGTTAAACAGTGAACCTAACCACTCTCATAGTATTTTTGGAAGGTCATAGGTCAATTTGGAACATTTAAGGCACTCTACTCCTTACTCGTTCCACCTTGGGATGATTACAAACTAGTATTCCTCCCACCCTAGGATGATTAGCAGTATTCGCTCCTAGGTAGGGCGAATAGCAGGTTTGACGGGAAAAAGGTCAAACATCAACAAATGGCAGCCCAGATTCACCACTTAACCCTCCTTCATTGCATGGGAGTGCGAGTGAACATTTTGGAGAGCTAGAGGCAGTTACATATGCAGTCATGGAGACCTTAATTAGGGAGGAATCTTCTCCCCCTTGGAAAGGCATGATTGCTAAGTGGTGCCTCTGCATGCTCATACACAGAGACCGTCAGGTCTATAAAATGGTGAGTCTTCTCACCCCAAAGAGACACATAGAAGGAGCATTTTGAGCAACGAAGTGCTACCATTTTGCATACTCACTTTTTATTGTGCCTCTCACATCCTTGATCCCTATTTTGGAAGGGAGGTAAATGGGTGGTTATTGGAAGCGCAATCCGGACCCCAAACCCAACATTTGGCCATAGTATCCCACCCAATTTTTTTGAAAACACCCCACAAGAGGTTTTGGACACATACCAAGTGGATTTGTTCTGAAATCGGGCCCCAAACGATGGGCATCTTACCCCCGAGCGCCCCCCACACTACTGTAGTCCTAATCGCCCCACCCCGAAGTGATTAGAAATTTGTAGCATATTTTAGTTCTTTTATTTTTGCATTTTATTATAGGTTTCTTAGATAGGATTGCATTCAAATTTCATGTAATTCTGAGCAGTTTTGATCATGTTTTTGTTATTTCTCGCTTTCGCTAACATGCAGGTAGCATCATCAAATTCCCGGTTATAGAGGCCGAATTGGCAAAATATGAACTTCTGAGTCTTTCCAAAATACTCCATTTCACCTAACCCCCAATTTTTCTTGTGATTTTGAGCCTCCCAAATGGGACATTTTGAACAGTACTTTCTAAAATTTTATTGCAGGTCTAATCGTCCCACCCCATAGCGATTAGAAATTCGTGGCAAATTTTTTGACTATTCTTTTTGCAGTGCCTTCTCGATGATGTTCTCATGTGTCTATTAAGTTTTTATCTTATTTATATCTCTTTTAGTTGCCATTTTATTTATCTTTTTGCATGCACTAATCGTAGGCTCGGGGATTGCATGTTTCATTTCATCCGCAAGTGCTACTGATTGTTGTTTGTTTCCTTGAATGCAGGATCTTGACATTGGAGGAGCAACAAAGAATCAAAGACATTTTAAAGCAAGCGGTGACAACGTTTGGTCTGCCATTTTACATGTGGACACATGGAAGAAGGCATACCACCCATGGTGTAACGAAACCCTATTTAATGCTCCTAGCCCCTGAAAAGGGAGGAGACGTGTTGTAACCAATATTTAAATCAAATTAATAAAAAGGGTTGTAATCCATATTTGCTTTCTATCTGGTTTTGATTCGTTTATGTTTTTATCTTTTCATGCATTTTCAATTCATAGGATTTAGTGTTATCTTTGGCTTCACTTGCATCGCACTTGGTGTTTCATTTTTGCTTTTGTATCCTCGTGACTTCAGTGGCGGTCACGGTGGGACCATGTCCTCTATTTTTGAGATCAAAATTTTGATCAAAAATTTCTTGTTTTTTCTTGTAGGTACCAATTTTTCAAACGTTGGACTGATGTTCATTCCAGTCTGTGATGAGTATAGAGCTGGAATTTGTCTTATCTAGGGATGAATGGGCATTCACCCCACCCTGTGATGAATACAGTTCTGTTATTCATCCCACCCAGGGAAGAATAGCTCTCTATGCAGTTTCCAGGCAGAAACTTAGAGGCATCCGATTTGGGTAGAGAAGAGGTAGGGGTCCTAAACACCTTCTATCATTTTTTGCTTCCTATTTTCTATTTTCTAGTTATTTGCTTGCATAGGAGAGTTTTTAATGCTTGCTTTCTTCATTTATGCAAATTAAAAATAACCCCACACACCACATGGTAATTTAAACAACAAGGAGTTGGTCGTAAAACCCTAACCCTTGATCAAGACCAACGGTGGATTTCATCACCACCTTGGCTTGAATTTTTGCATCCATAACCCCGATCGCTACTGTTGCTAGACGCAAATCCTAATGAAATCTGAACGAGTGTAGCTAGGGTGATTCCCAGTGCATGAGGATAAGTCTTCTATGGTAGGTGTCAAAAATAGGGTGATCCCCCTTTCGTACCGCCTATGTTCCACGTACCATTCTGCTCTTGTGTACCAATAGTTTCCCTCATGTAAGGGCGGGTATATTGAGAGGTTTGGTATAACGGCCTGGCAGTGGTATATCGAAGGGGCGACCATTTTGGGAGACATAAGAGACATCATATTGTATATACAACAACACGTTCTTTACAAAGCTTTCAAAACAAAAATAAAAACACACTAAAATAGATATAGGGCACACCTTTAATATATAAACAAGATAATCACTTCTTTGATTGTGTGGCTCTTGTTTGTTTAGTGTAGAAAAAAAAATCATAAAAAAGATAAAAACCTGCATAGCTTTTAGAGAGACACTCCCATGGTGTACACCTGTAGCCAAGCCCAATTACGGGCAGAAGCTGCAAAAATTTTACAAGGGGGCACAAGTCACCTTCATTATAGCCCCATGGACTTGGTCATACCACCTTGGTTTTTGGACACACAAGATAGTCCACATCATGCCATTTCAAAATGGGACTATAAAGGCACCCCTTCAAGGGGCACTCCCGTTAAACATAGACTCTTTTAGGAGGAGTCCCTACATGTGGAACTCAATATAAACAGGAATGCTCCCTTAGATGCTCGGTATGAGGGTCCACCATGCAGTGAAGTGCTAGAACAGCATAGGGTCCATAAGGAGAGGCCACATGATTATGTCATCCCTCCTCTACCCCTCATCACTGTTAGGAATAAAAACCCAAATCCAAAGCACAAGGCTCTTTAGACAGGGTGAGCCAACTCTACCCACCCCTTTCACATATACAAAATGAAGCACGAGGAAGACCATTACATTCCTCAAAAGCAATACACAACACAGGAGCAATGCACCTCCGAACCTGCTATCTATCAGAATCACCTACTAAGGCTAGAACCTCGGGTGAATGCCACCAACCTCGATAGAGGAAAGCAACCTATAGAGATCTTGGATCATCACAATCGAGATAAATGCATAGGAGATGCATCTAGGACCCCTATACCCAAGACGACAGAAAAAATTTATTTAGAATTTTCCAAACATGTTGTCCACCAAGCATAAATCACGTAGCTTGAGCAAGACCAACAATAGTTGGAGCACCTATATCGCCTTAGAAAAGAGTGCATTCAGCGTCAAAAAGATGAGTTACTCCATAACATTGTGCCTGAGAGGGTTCCAACCCCTCACACCTAAAGAGAAGAACTATATGAGAGGCACAACCCCTTGGTGCAAGACAGGTCCCCACGACCTTACCAAGTATTGCCTCTAAGACCTCCTAGACCTGAGCGAGAGGCCACTCCCAAGAACAACGATGGGAACCCTTCACGGGGACCCAACCATGTTTATAGGTCTCACACAAAAACTCCTCAAGAAGCCTATGAGGAGTATGATAAAGAAGAAGAGTAGGCCAAGACGCCCTACCAAGGCAGAGGGGGTGCTATCCGGCCACCCCTCCATAGGCCTCAAGTTTCCCACAATCCACAATGGGAATTAACCAAGGAGGAAAAGATCAAATCTTCTAATGCATATAAAGCACTGCTAGAGCACTTAAAGTTTGTGGATACCAAGTCTTTTGGGCCCCAAAAGCCCACTTTATGCCAACTCCACAGTCACCCAATGCATCCGTCAGTGCCAGCACCCCCATACCCTGAACACTTCAAGCTGCCCTAGTTGGCAATCTTTAGAGGTGAGGAGGATTCCCAAGAGCACGTGACTAGATTCTTGAGCCAATGCTTTGGAATTCAAGACAATGATGCTTTGCTACTAAGAACATTTATAACCACATTTGTAGGCCCTGTCTCGGATTGGTTCACTCAGTTGCCAAAACATAGCATCAGTAACTTGGATAAGCTAGTGGATGCATTCCTCAAACGCTTCACCTTCAACACCAAGAAGAAGGCATCACTAAGCGACCTAGCTAGCCTCGGGTAGTATGAGGAAGAAACCATGGTGGCCTATGGGAATCGGTGGAGGACGTTGCTTTCAAAGCTGCCCTACCTCCCTCCTATGGCTGACCTTACCCAAATGTTCTCAAAGAGCTATTTGAGATCGATCTTCATGCTATTATAGTTGTAGAAGTATACCACTTTAGAGGAAGCTCTAGTGCAAGCCAGAATCATTGAGGAGATCAAGATTCAATATGGCGAGATTGCCAAGCCAAAGAAGAAAGAATGGTCTAAAAATTCCAAGATAGGGACCACGCAACCGAAACCCGTAGTGGTCAATCAGGTTGCTATAAATGTACCTAAGCCTGCATAAGAAAAACAGCCCCAAAAGGCTAACTATCAAGAGGTCCCTCTTAACAGTTATGAAATGGAAAATCATCGACAAGATCAAAATCAACAGCATCGCCCTAGGTGATAGTTCACACCCTTCATAGAGTCTAAATACTCCTTGTTTGACCGTTTGACCATGAAAAACTTGATGAAATTTCTAGAGAGTCGACCTGTAGACCCCAACGTGCCAAAACCCAAATGTTATAGGGAAGAATTCTACTGTAAGTTTCACCAACAGAAGTGACATGACCTCTATGTGTGTTGGAAGTTTAAAAGCTTCATGCAAGACCTAATCGACAACAAGATGCTAGTGGCGGATCATCTAGTAGCACCAAACAACCAATATATGGAGGTCTTCAAAGACCCCCTACCTGCCCATGATGCACAAGCAAAGACCCTAAAAGTCAATGAGTTGACACAGAACTACCCCATGTAGGGGTATGTAGGGATGATCAATATAGTGACTTGAAACAAAAGGCACCCAAGCATAGCTACCCCCGTGACAGCTATAGGAGATGTGCCAACAATGTCACAACTGCAACAACACCCTACGCAACCTCCTTCACCTAGACCAATGGCCACAATTCGTACAAAACTCACTCATAGTTTGAGGACCATGTCAGCTAGGCTCTCCGTCTACGAGTTCATACAACAATCATCACCCCATCGAGAGGCTCTAATGGAGATATTAAAATACATCGAGCTACATTCCCATGAAGCACTCTTTCAAAAACTTTGTGGGACAAGTCAAAAGATGCATCGAGCCAGTCATCACCTTTAGAGAGGACGAGCTGAAATTAGTGACTAGTGACATGGCGGATCCACACCTGCATGTCATTGTGTGGGTAAACAAGATTTCGTATAAGAGAGTGTTGGTGGACACTAGCTCGTCCAATAATATCATTACAATAGCGACTTTGAAACATCTAAATTTTCTAGCATCTCACATCATAGCCTCCACCTACACTCTGTGAGCATTCAATGATGTGATATGCTTGACAGTTGGCACAATTGTCCTACCCATCCAAGTGGGACAAAAGACTATTCCTACATTGTGCCACATCTTGGAGGGTGATATGGCTTATAATATTTTTTTGGGACGGCCATGGATCAGGTACATGAAGTGTGTCCCTTCAATAGCCCACCAATGCTTAAAGTATACATTCGAAGTGCAAGTGCATGTAGTCCTGGCGGACTTAGAACCCTTCCATAAACACATTTGGATTTTCAATTGAATCCATCTAAATAGGGTCTGATTCCGCATACATCCCCATTGTTAATTCCATCAAATCCTCAGTTGGGTCCATCTTCGTCATCTGGTCCTTCACCAACGATGCCACCTACGATGGCCACATCGAAGAACAATGGGAAGAAACCCCTGGAAGAGGCACCGCCATCAGTTTCAACCATCTCTATCGAAGAGATGCCTAGCCAAGTGGAATTCAAGATGCCTAGATCACCTAACATGGAGTGGACTCAGGAAGAACTCCCATTCCCTCCCCCTTAACCGCCAACAATCACTGTTGAGATGGCCAATAAGGGGCCTGGGGGAGTATCTGGTGCGAAAAATTGTAGCAACGCCCGCACTTGAGTCCATGCAAGACATGGGGAGACCTCGCCTCCCCATAGGCACTATTGTTCCTCTAGGCTACCCGCAAAACCAAACAAACTTTGTATATGGGGGCATTGATAATGGTATTGAACCTTACATGCAAGAAGATGAAGATGAAGAGCCTTTTACTAAAGACGTCAACTATTTTTCCAACCCAAAATTTGCTTTAAGATATCTTGGCAAATGCAATTGACATGGATATGGGTTGGGCAGATATGAGAAAGGAGTGTGCATTCTTTACCAACGAAGATATCAGATGTCATATGACAAATCAGGAGTAGGGTTCAACCACCCCCTACCCTTGGAAATCTTGGTAGAGAACATGCAAGGCTTAGGGATGGGCACTAAGGATGGGCTGGCATTAGATCCATATGCAAATCCTAACACAACATATGCATTGGGGGATTACCTCCCATTGTTGACGACCAACCATGTTGACCCCAAAAATCCCTTCCCTTTAACTGAGAAAGGAGAAATTTCAAGAACTCACATACAAAGGGGAAATAGATAAGGTCAGGAAGGATCTTCGAAATACGAGTCTGAGTATGAGGTAGCACCATGGGACCCTTTTGAATTGGATATCAATCACTCACAAGTGACCCCCATGGATGAGTACCAAGAAAGCCTCTTGGCAATGTTCCATTTAGATGCTCCAATCGAGCAAGTATCACACCAAGAAAATTAGGTCCCCCTGTAGAGAGTGGAACAACCCTGATGGGACCATATCAATTTGCTCGAGCAGGATGAGCCTCAAATATCATAAACAGTTGTTGGAACCAATGAAGGCATTTGGATATTCGAAAGTGATTATGAAGTTAAAACTAATATGGCCTATCTCAATAATATACGACAACAACAATACCCCATGGACATTGACGACATGTTCAAACAGCTAAACATTAGGCCAAGGCATAGGTGGCACCTAAACCTAGCATAATTGGACCAAGTGCTGCATCCACCACTTTGGGCATACAGAGAGCACCTTATGCCCAGATACCCTATAGTGATATCAGTGCCAAGGGCAAACCCTGTCCTCCTCTCTGCACATAGGGTCGATCCATTCATGCCAATACCTCCAGAGCCCGATTCGGACCACAAAAATCATCCAGGATGTCTGAGTCACCACACCCGTGGTAATGGAGACCAAAATAATTTCATCAACATGATCTCCATTGACTTAACCACCCCCATCCACAATCCAACCGATCCATCAAAGTCATTATATCTAGACATATATGACATAGACTAGGATTGTGTCAATTCACCACCATCCCCGTTAGAGTACTAGCCTTGTTATGAGATGCTTCATTTCACCCCAGGACCAACTCAGTATATCTTTCATGCTAAAGAGGAACCCGACGTTCCCAATGTAGATTTAAATTTAGCAAATGATATCCACCTGATCCCAACTCCACACCAGTTGGAGGATGGATCCCACATGTCAATCGAGGAGATGACTGACATAGACATCGGCTCTGATCCAATGAATCCATAGATAATCAATATGGGGGTAAGCCTATACCCCAAAGAGCAAGCCGACTACATTGCTCTTCTCAAAGAAAAGAAGGAGGTTTTTGCATGGTCCTACAAAGACATGTCGGGGCTAGACCCATAGCTAGTCACGCATAATCTAACGCTTGATCCAAAAATAAAGCCAGTTAAGCAAAAACTATGTAAGATGCATCCAAAAATGGCCTTAATGGTCAAATACAAATTACAAAATTTGTTGGATGCACAATTTGTCATCTGCGTGGATTACCCAACATGGTGCCCATCAAAAAGCCTGACGGGAGGATTCGCATATGCACTAATTTTTGAGATCTAAATAAAGTGAGTCCTAAGGATTATTTCCCCTTTCCTAGCATCAATGCATTGGTAGATGCTACAGTGGGCCACAAAATGCTTTCCCTCATGGATTGTTTCTTGGGATACAATCAAATTCTTATCAATCTTGAGGACCAACTAAAAATGGCATTCACCATGCCTTGGGGGACATTTTGTTATAAGGTCATGCCCTTTGGCCTTAAAAATGCTGGTGCCACCTACCAACATGCCATGACATACATCTTCCATGATCACATGCATAAAACTTTGGAAGATTACATAGATGATTTGTTGGCCAAATATCTTTTGCGCTCAGATCATCTTGATGACTTAAGCAAGATCTTCGATCGCCTCATCAAGCATAAATTCAGACTAAATCCCAAGAAGTGCGTATTTTGTGTCACATCTAGAAAACTCTTGGGTTTCATAGTCTCAAAATGAGGCATCGAGGTAGACCCAAGCAAATTCAAGGCAATCCTTAAAATGCTTCCCCCAACTACCATCAAGTATCTCAGAAGCTTGCAGGGAAATTTCATGTCAATCAAGCGCTTCATAGCGTAGCTATCTGACAAGTGCCGACCCATGAATAAATTATTGCACAAGGGGGTAGAATTTCACTGAGATGACGAGTTCCAGTCAGCATTCGATGATATTAAACAATACTTGGCTTCACCGCCAGTATTGGCACCACCTAGACCAGGAGTGTCGCTCTACTTATACATATCAACTACGAAGGTGACACTAGGCGCCATGCTAGCCCAAAATAATGAACTACACAAAGAACAGGCTACTTACTATCTTAACCGCACCTTGGTTAGTTATGAAATTAACTATGCATACATTGAGAAGCTCTGCTTGGTAGTGGTGTTTACTACCAAAAAGCTCTACCATTACATGTTGAGCAACATGACGTATGTTGTGTCTAAGGAGAATCCATTGCGGTACATGATGAGTCGTACTTATCATAGTAGATGCATAGAAAAATAGATCATGTTGTTGATGGAGTTTGACATCGTGTTCATTGGACAAAAATCCATCAAAGGTCAAGTCATAGCTGATCAACTAGTAGAGGCTCCTCTCAAAGATGATCAGCCTCTAACAATATAACTACCCGATGATGAGGTCTTCCATGTCTTAGAATTGCCATATTTTAATAAGCCTGAGTCACAAACTGACATAACCCTATTTTTTGATGGTTCTAAATGTGAGTAAGGGGTGGCATGGGAGTTATATTATTCACATCACAATGGGCTCCAATGCCTCTATCATTTAAACTAGATTTCTCATACACCAACAACAATGCCGAATACGAAGCCTTGCTCATAGGTATTCAAATAGCAATCACCATGAACATCAAACATTTGAACATATTTGGTGATTCACTATTAATTATCAACCAAGTCAAAGGGGTATTCCAATGTAAATGCCTAGTTATACGGGCCTACAAAGCCCTTGTGGGAAAATTCTTGGCAAATCTCGAATGGTACGACATTGAGGCACTCCCTCGATCATCGAATCATTTTTTGGACATTATGGCCTCCTTGGGGTCACTAATCTCGCAAGAAATTTTTGGTGATATGACAACCATTCAAGTCAAAACACTATCGCAATCCGTGATGGATCGTACAAGCTCTGACTTAATGCTAGGAATCCACCTTATCCAGATTGAACCATCCCTAGACAAGTTCTCTTGAATCCATGATTGTCTAAATCATGCCAACTGGGGGTCCTTATTCTCCCCTACTCCCCTTAATAGCAACACAACACTATTCTTACAAGTTCTTTCCTACTCAAATTTTGCTAGGGACGAACTTCAAAAGGGATTGGTTGTTCATACCATCGAGGTTTCTGATCAGCAGGATTGGTATACACCCATACAAGATTACCTCAAGCTAGGCAACCTCCCACTTGGATTGATGCATGCCGTAAAAAGATCATTCAAATAGAAAGCATCTAAACATGTCTTTTTAGAAGACATTTTGTACCATCACAGCTACGAAGGAATCCTTCTTCGTTGCTTGGACCAACAGGAGTCCACTTGGGTGATCACCCAAGCGCACAATGGTACATGTGATGACCACTTTAGCGGTATGGCCATCGCAAAGCACATTCTTTGCATGGGCTATTATTGGCCATATTTAGAGCAAGATTGTTGCACATATGTAAGGAAGTACGTGAAGTGTCAACACCATGCTAATTTGACACACGTACCTTCTCAAGCCTTGCAACCGATCTAATTAGCTTGGCCATTTTCGTAGTGGGGCTTAGATCTAATCGAAAATATCTCCCATGCATCATTGGGTCGTCACACGTTCATCATAATGGCCATAGAGTACTTCACAAAGTGGGTGGAAGCAATTTCGCTAACCTCTATGACTGGACCCCGCATTGCGGAGTTTTATTTTACATAACATCATATGTCATTTTGGTATTCCATCCAAGATAATCTTGGATAATGGGACGTCATTCAAGAACAAATACATGCGTGCTTTGACCACTAAGTACAAAATACAACATAGTTTTTCAACACCCTATTATCCACAGGCAAATGGGCAAGCAGAGGCATCAAACAAGACGCTAGTCACTATCCTCAAAAAGACAGTTGCAGATAGTCATAAGGATTGGCACATTCAAATCTCGCTTTTCCTATGGGATTATCGCACTAGCATTCGGATGCCCATTGGGGCAACTCCATTTTTGTTGGTATATGGCTTTTAGGTAGTCATGCCTCTAGAGTTGGAAATACCCTCCCTACGCATATCAATCCAAGAGTTCATCGATGTTAGACCAACTTACATTGCTCGACGAACGACGTGTCAATGCTCTTGAGCATTTGCGTATCTATCAAGAGTGACATAAAAAAGCATACAACATGAAGGTTCACCTAAGGTACTTTAAGGTTGGTGACTTGGTCTTAAAAGAGAACCAATAGAACTCTAACTTGCCACCCCATCTAAGGGACAAGTTCACAAAAAATTAGTTAGGTCCCTATGTAATTGATAGTAAAATAGGACCTAGAACATACCGGCTAGCCTCTCCCGATGGAATCAAGGAACTAGAACCCTTGAACATCAGTCATTTAAGGCCATTCCATATTTAAAAGAGCCATATCCCAAACCAAAAGCTCCAAGGATTCCCATAATCGCTTGGTCAACCTCACAAACGCCCCAAAGGCATCCATAAACCCTTTGGTCAACCCAAAATCTCTAAGGATTCTCAGAATCGCTTGGTCAAACCCAAAAAGCTCCAAGGATTCTCACAAATCACTTGGTCCACCTAAAATGCCCCAAAGGCATCCATAAACCCTTTGGTCAGCCCCAAAAGCTCCAAGTATTCCCACAATCGCTTGGTCAAAAACAAATATTCAAAAAACAAACAAAAAAATATTACATCTCAATTTCATGAATACTCATAAAAATTAAAATACAAAAAATAATAAACTACATCAGATATCGCATACATGCATTGCACATTTGTTGATCATACAAGTCAAAGGTACCATAGACTGTACTTATGGGTAATTCCATCATTCTCCATATTTTTTTCCACTTTGAAAATAATGCAGCAAACATAAACACCATACATATTTTTGCAACATCATGGTCAGTTGTCTTCTAATGTAACTAGATTTTTTGTCATTCAAGTTGTCGTTAGCTTTCTAGCCAAATACTGTACAAATTCAGACATATTTTACAAAGGTAGAGTTCTACTTGGATCACACCTTGTTACGTAGCATCCCAACACAAGTTAAAACACATAAAATTTCCTAAGTTGTGTGAATGAAATATGAAATCTGCAAAGCAATCCAGGATACCATCTAGTGAAAAGGTTATCTTGCTCATCCCCCTGTGCGAATGACCCCAAGAATGCTGCCAGTTGGCAAAAGGACAAGCATCTTCCCTACCTAATTCCCCAAGAATCCCAAGTTCTCAAAAAGTTGCAAACATCAAAAATTTTTTTTGCAAAAGTCAAAACTCCAAAATTTGACATCAAAACCAAAGTGCATACTTCAAAAGGCACATGCAATAGTGATTCTCATCACTCAATATTAAAATCCCTTTCTCAAAAGAAAAAACAAAAATAAACAATGATTTTTATCACTATAGACGAGCAAGTATCCCAATACAATTGAAGAAAAGAAGGGAGTCAAACTTGAATCCCTGAAACTCTCAGCATTCAAAAGTTCATGAGGTGAACCTTAGTATCGGTTTGGTGGATAGCCTATCGGTCACTGGTGAAAAAACCTCCTGCATGATGATATATCTGTCACATTAAATTGTGTACAGATCAATGTTTGCATGTGGATGAGCTAGCTCATGGTATCCTAGATAGCATCGTAGATTAATCTAACTAAATACAACAAATGAATTAGTGGAGCTAATTAGGGGATCCTTAGTACAGGTTTGGTTGACCGCCTATCTGGCACAGGTGGTATCCTAAAAAATACCACATAAACGAATTCAATTGCACACACAAGGATGTGAAATAACTTGGTCAAACTCAAGTTTGATTCGTATCTTGTTTAAAAAATCTTGTGAGATAAATGTACAGTCTTGGCTAGTTAGTTAACAAATTTGAATCTTAGAAAACCTTAACTACATTTTAAAACAACTGGTACATTTCATTACTTACATCAACATCAAAAAATATGAAAAATACCAAAACAAAATCCATACATGCAAAGTCATTCCATAAAGCAATAAGTACAGAAAGCCAGTAAATCTTGTACAGTCTATGGTGCCATCAACGAGTTATCAACAACTCATTTCATTCATTCCATATGCATACATTATATAATTAGCAACATCGCATTCATAATACCACATGCATACATCATCATAAATAAATGTGCATAAACAAAAAAAATAAATCATGACAAGTGTATAACCAAAAAGAAAATTCATGTATATATCTATCATCAAAATGTCTATAGGCTACAATAAACTGGTCCTCTGACCTCATAAAAAAGTAAAAGTTCAAAAACCCCCAAGCCTAGGGTGCTGGCCACCATGATCACACAGGATCGATGTGATGGTAACTACCCCCCATGGTGTGGGTCCTATGAGACCTCTCAGGGTGGCTACTGCTAGCCCCCGCATCATGCCCACTAGCGCCCCCCTCATCCAGCCACCTGTGACAAGATGATGCTGACTGCTTAGTATCATTGTCTCTCGTTCGACGTGAAGACCCACCTTCAGGGAGCTCATGTAACCGCCCACCGAGGTGGATAATATCTCCCTCCAAATCCATCTGGTGCTAAAACCAATCTGCCTCCCATTGACTGTATGTAGCCACTACATCATCGTGCTGTGCCAACTAAGTTCATAGGAGATCCCTCTCCCATGCAACATTTATGTCTCCATCCCATCGGTGATATGTAGCAAATGCATTCTCCCGCTTAGCCAATTGAGTCAGTAGGAGATCCCTCTCTTATAAAGCCTTCCCAAGCTCCTCATCTCATCTCTGAAGTAGCTCCTCCAATCGTGCTATCTCAGCATGATCCCTCACCTCCACACCCTCCGGGATATCCTGGTGCATAGGCGTATCCAAGACTATGGACTACTCTGGGTCCCACTGCTTTGGGATGTCTTGTGTATCCGGCTGCTTTGAAATCTCAAAATCATCCCCCCCAAAGTTGTCAACCTCTACCATGTCCGCGTCCTCCAGCAGAACCCCCCAACCATCTCCTGGTGCCTCTCCACCCTCCCTGCCTACTACTGCCACATATGCCCCTCCTACAGGACCCTCTCCCCGCCACCACCGCAGTGTCCACCACTACTCATACTCAGTAGTATCCCCAATGTCATCCATGTCCAGGACATCAATCACAGTATCTGCCTCCTCCCCTAGCGACACGATGATCTGCCAGGCTAAAGTCCTCTCGTCGACCCAAAGTTGATAGATCAAGGGCTCACCAAGCAATCCCTGGTGCACCCCAAAATGTCACATCACTCAAATGTACGAGAAATACTCCTACTCGATCTCATGCCACCTGATCAGCCATATCCCCCTACGTACCCACCGAAGCCACTCTCCAGCCTCAGGTCAAGGCTGGATAGTCCCGGTATGGGCACTAGAACACCTCATCTAGAGCAAGCTGAGTGAAGGCATCGACATAGTACCCTATGACACCTTTCCAACATCGACTCTGCCCCTGCTTCTCAGATCGCTGCAATAGTGCTGCATACCCTATCTCTCTGTCAACCATCTTCGCCCAAGTCATCCATGGCAACCCCACCGGCCTCTCCACAACTATGTGCTACCATCCCCAGCAATGCAACAAATAGCTGCAACCAATACCCTTCCACCTTCGATAGCAGACCTCGTACAACTCATCATAGAGCTGCGCTAGCAGTCTCTGACCCCATATCATAATCAGGGGCTCTGAAGTTGGACACTCCACCAGTCTGAAGACCACCTCCAACAGTAGCGAACCTCACACCTGATGAGTTGGGCAACAACATGTTGGAAATGAGGGTCATCAATAATGCATGCCTCACTCTCAACATGTCCCTCTCTAGCCACCACTGCACCAAGATGTCACCAATCTGGCAGTCACCCTCTACCCTCTCCATTAGGCTATCCACACTCACCTCCATCCCATGCTTGAAGCATCGTGTCAGCACTATCGTTCGCTAATCACGTGGTGTAGTCCTAATATGAAACGTTTGTTCTCTAAAAACAAATGGAAGATGCATGCAAAATATTGATTACAGTGGTAAATAAACCGATTCTAAACAACTTGTAAATTTGACAATAACCAGGGAACATTACCAAAGGGCCACTGCCATCAAAACAGTCAGGCAATTTTTTGCCGATTCAAATTTTCTCTTGGGCGGGACGGATTCGACTGTAATTCGTCCCAGGGTAGGACGAATTTGCCTATGACAAAACACCAAAGTGATGCTGCTCAAATGTCATGTCTCGGGAGCTCCAAGATACCTGCAAACTTAGGGGTTAGCTAATTGGGGGCATTTTGGGAAGACCCAGATGGTCAAATTTCCCCAATTTGACCTCCATCAATGAGAATTTGACGTTGTTACCTACAAGTTAGTGAGAACAACAAAAGTGACAAAACATGATAAGATTTGATCAAAGCCTTATGAAATTGGAATGACAAACTATCTAAATAGCATAAAATGGAATGCAAGATAAACAAGTTACAAAAGAACAAATCAGAATGAAACTAAGAACTATGGGGCGCCCGGGTGGGCTGCACACCGTTGGAACTTGATTTCGGCACCAATCCACTTGGGATGGGCCCAAAATCTCTTGTAATGGGTTTTCGACGAATTGGTAGATCAATGTGGTCAAATTTTGGGTTTTGGATCCGGATTCACACTTCCAATAGCCACCCAATGACCTCTCTTGCGAAAGAGATCAAGGATGTGGAAGAGGTGAATCAAAAGGGTAAACTGTGGTATCAATTTGGTAGCACTTCATTGCTTGAAAATTCTTCCAACTTGTCTTCTTTTTGGGTGAGAAATTTCACCATTTTATAGACCTAGGGGGTATCTTTGGAGGGGCATGCATAAGCACCATGTGGCAGTCATGCCTTCCCATGATGGAGGAAAGTCCTCCCTGACTTGGGCTTCCATGGCTGCCCTTGTGACAGTCCTCTAACGTCCAATCTGACCACCTACATGCACATGCAAGGTAGGAGGCATTAATTGACTGTCCTCGGTTGCCATTTGGCACAATTCTTCTTTTTTCCCGTTGAACCTGGAATTCATCCTGACCCAGAGCGAATTCTGAATTTGTCCCTGGGTGAGACGAATCCCAAATTGAATTCATCCCAAGGTGGGACGGATACCAAGCAAAGTTCCTAAAAGTTCCAAATTGCCTTTTGACCTTCCAAAATTGCTGCAAAAGTGGTTAGTGTAGACACCAAAACAGCACCAATCCGATTATGTGACTGCAAACACTGATCGCTTTGAAAAACACAGCCCCCAGGGCAGCCCTCAGAGGTCAAACAGTGGTCTTAACCACTTTCATAGCAATTTTGTAAGGTCAAGGAGCAATTTGGCACACTTGGGCACTTTGCCCAGTATTCGTCTCACCCAGAGACAAATTCAAAATAGAATCCGTCCCACCCCAGGATGAATTCCGAATCCGTCCCTGGGTGGGACGAATTCTAAGCTTAACGGGCAAAAGGGCAAATGGTGCCAAGTGGCAGCCCAGAACAGTCATTTAAGTGCTCCTACCTTGCACGCATGTGTAAGTGGACAAAGGGGCCGTTAGAGGACTGTTACAAGAAGCATTTATCAAAGTTCAAGTCAGTGAAGGACTCCCCTCCCTCATGGGAAGACAAGACCGCCACATGGCGCCCATGGTCAACACTTGGCTTTTGTGCTTCCCTCCCAAAAGAGACCCCTTGGGTCTATAAAAGGTGGGACTTTTCTCACCCAAAAGATGCAGGTAGAAGGAGTGTTCAAGCAACGAAGTGCTGCCGAATCGAAGACTCATTTGCATCCCCCTTTGTTCACCTTCCTACATCCATCAATCTCTTTTGCAAGGGAGGTTGTTGGGTGGCCTTTGGAAGATCGAACCTTACTCAAATCCGACGCATGGACATCTGAACCTACCAATTTGCCGACCCCCAATCCTAAAAGGTTTTGGGCCCATCCTTGGTGGATTGGCTCCAAAATCGAGGGCCAACGGTGGGAGGCCCACTTGGGCACCCCCGCACCCCCGCACCCCCAAATTCTAATTTCAATTTTTGAGCACTTTAGATTAATTTTTAGATTGCATTCTGTGTTACTAGGTCTGATTAGTCTATAATTGCAATTTTGTAGCTTTTGGTCAGAGTTTAGGGTGTTTTGTATTGCTTTATCGTTTCGCTAACTTGCAGGTGTCAAGGTTAAATTCCCGAGGGAGGAGGCCAAATTTGGAAAATCCGACCATCTGGGTCGTCCCAAAATGGCCCCAATTACCTAACCCCCTGTTTGCAGGAGTTTTGCAGGTCCCGAGATCCGACATTGGAGCAGCGACGGGTCGATTTCTCCTATTCGGAAGAATTTGTCCCACCCGGGGACGAATTACGATCGAGTCGTCCCGCCCGGGGACGAATTCCGGTTTAAGGTGAATTTTCTAGCTGCCTCGGTGGCGGTGGCCTTCGGTGACCTGTTCTTACCTTCTGTCAGATTTTGAAGCAATTTGGATTCACTGTTTTCATGGTTTCAGGCAAATATTCGTATGCATATTTTGTTAGTTTTGAGAGAGAATGATTTTCATTTGCAACAGGTGCTACTAACGTCTTGATCATTTATTTGTTTGCAGGAGAAGCAGCAGATGGGAATAACCCATCAACATCAGCGACGACATCATCTTAGCCCGCCCAGTGCAATCGTGGGCACGCGGAAGGAGGAACCATTCAACGATTGTAATCAAACCTTATTTGCGCTCCTAGCCCTCGAAAAGGGAGGAGGCATTATTGTAATAGAGATCGAAAGAAATTAATGAAAGGGCTATTTTTCTTTATCTGATTGCGTCTCTTACAACATGTCTCTTTTCGTTTCATGCAATGTACATTCCTAGGACTTAAGCGTGATTAATTTTGAATGCAATTGCACTTGGTGTTTCTTTTGATCGGAATCTCGTGCTTTCAGTGGCGATCACGGTGGGACCCTGTTCCCTGGTTTTGAAATCACAGAAACTGATCAAAGTTTTGTGTTTGTGCTTGAAAGGTACACTTTTTTTGTTGCAGACTGCTATTCGTCTCTGACAGGGACGAATCCTTTTCTGCAATTCGTCTGACCCTGAGACGAATTCAAATTCGTCTCTGGGTGGGACGAATTCTGTTCTGCAATTCATCTCCTAGAGGGACGAATTCCTATCTGCAGATTTTCAGAGCAGAAATTCAGAGATAACAGGAGTAGGCAGAGAAGAGGTAGGGATTTTCATGATCTCTGTTATAATTTTTTGTTTCTGTTTTTGTTTCTTCTTTGTTAATTGTTTTCATTTAATCTTGCATTGCATTAGGAAAAGTCATGTATGCTAGTTTCATTTTATTGGATAAAACGAATCCCACACACATCACGAGACAACTTTAAACCAAGGAGCTAGTCTTAAGACCCCAACCCTTGATCAAGACCATTGGTGGATTTAATCACCGCCTTGGCTTGATTTGCATCCATTTCCCGATTGTCAACTGTTGTTAGGCGTAAATCCTGACAAAGATAGACCGAGCGTAGCTGGGGTGATTCCCATGCGCACGAGGATAAGTTTTCTATGGTAGGTGTCATTAACAGGACAATCCCCCTTCCGTACCGCCTATGTACCACGTACCTTCTGCTCTCATGTACCTATAGTCTCCCTCTCGTAATGGCGGGTATATAGAGAGGTTGGTATATCGGCCTGGTTGGTATATTGAAGGGGCAACCTTTTTGGAGTTATAAGAGCCTACATGATGCATTTAAACGTTCTACAAAATCTACAAAAACAAAACAAAACATCAAAATGCACTAAACCAGTCTAGGGCACACCAAGAATCCTTAAAAGAGATAATCACGGTCTTGTGAATGTGTGTGTTTAATTCTGCTTAGTGTAGAAAAAAAAAAAAGAGAAAATCATAAAACAAGATAAAAACTTATTTAGATAGCATAGAAGCACCGCAATGGTGTACACCCATAGTCAAGCCCAATCAAGGGCAGAAGCTCCGAGAGGTACACAAAAAGCAGGCACAAGTTGCCTTCACTTCAGTCCTGAGGATTTGGTTATACCGCCTTATCGGTCTAACCTACAAAAGAATCCAATTCAGAATCCTCGGTGGGGTATGCCTATTCAAAGCAGCCCCTTTCGGGAAGATTCCTTACATGTAGACCTTGACATAAATAGAGAATCACCTCTTGAAGGTAGGCATGAGTGGCCACCGCGCAATGAAGCGCTAAACAGGCACACTGTCCATTTAGAGGGGCAACATGGATATGGCGTCCCTTCTTTACCTATCATCAGAACAGAGAGACCACATCCGGAGCGCAGGGCTCCTTACATAGGGCGACCTAATTCTGCCCATCCCATTTACACTCATGAAAGGGAGTATGAGGAAAACCATCACATTCCTCGAGAGCAACAAACAATGCGGGAACCTTGCATTTCCACACCAGCAAGATATCATGATCACCCGTTGAGGCCAGAACCTCGAGCACATACCACCTACCTCGACAGAGGGAAGCGACCCATTGAAACCTTAGAGCATCAAAATCAAGGTAGACCCATAGGAGGAACATTTGAACCTCCCGAACAAAATAGGGTAGAACAAATTGATCCGACTGTCTCCAGATATACCACCCGTCAAGCCCAAATCATGCGGCTTAAACAAAGTCAACAAGAGATAGAGTATCAATACCGCTTGGATAAAGAATGCATGCAACGCGAAGTGGATGAGTTACGCTATGAAATACCTGAGAGGGGGCCAACCCCTCGCATCCAAAGAGCTGAACAGTATGAGAGGCGTAATCCGTTGGCGCAAGACAGGTCTCCACGACCTCGTCAAACTCTGCCTCCAAGACCCCATAGATTTGAAAGGGAGGCAACTCCCCGAAACAATGATGGGTACCTTCAACAAGAACTTGATCAGGGTCATAGGTTTCGCCCTGAGACTCCTCAAGAATTTTACGAGGAGTATGAACCAGAAGAGGAGTATATCGAAACTCCCCATCAAGGCAGGAAGGATTCCATTCGGCCACCCCTCCATAGGCCTCCAGTTTACCGTAACTTGCAACAAGAGCGAACAAGAGAGGAAGAAATAAAATCTTTCGATGCATACCAAGCGCTATTGGAGCGTTTAGAGTCGGTGGAGACAAAAGCTGCTGGGCATCAAAAACCCACATTACGTCTACTCCGCAATAATCCGGTGCATCCCTCAGTGCCTACACCTCTCTACCCCGAACACTTTAAGTTGCCTCAATTGGCAGTTTTAAAGGTGAAGAGGACGCACAGGAACATGTTACACGGTTTCTAAGCCAATGCTTTGACATTCAAGATAATGATGCGTTATTGCTTAGAACATTCATAACCACATTTGTAGGCCCCGCCTCAGATTGGTTCACACAGCTGCCCAAACACAGCATAAGCAGCTTAGATCAGTTAGTAGATGCATTTCTTGAACGCTTCGCCTTCAACACAAGGAAGAAGGCATCACTTAGTGATCTTGCTAGCCTTAAACAATTTGAGGAGGAAACAATGGCAGCATACGGGAACCGATGGAGAGCTTTGCTTTCTAAGTTACCCTACCATCCTCCCATGTCGGACCTCACGCAAATGTTCGCGAAAAGTTGTTTAAAATCAATCTCTGGTCTATTGTTGCTGCTACAATACGACGACTTAGAAGAAGCTTTGGCGCAAGCCAGAGTCATAGAAGAGATTAAGATAGGCGAAGGCGCAATTGCCAAGCCTAAGAAGAAAGAGTGGAATAAAACTACTAAAACTGGGACAACGCAACCACAACACGCTGCAATCAACCAAGTTGCGATAAATGTCCCAAGCGCCAGTACAAGAAACGCAGCCTCAAAAGGCTAACTACCAGGCAGTGCCTCCTGCTTACGAAAGAGATAATAGGAGACAAGAACAGTATCAACAACGTCGCCCTAGGCGATAATTCACCTCGTATGCGGAGTCTAGGGACTCCTTATTTGACCGCTTGTCAGCGGCGAATCTAGTTACTCTGCCAGAAATCCAAAATTTTGACCCTAGCGTTCCTAAGCCTAGGGGGTATAGGGAGGAATTGTATTGCAGATTTCATAGACACAGAGGACATGACCTAAATGGGTGCTAGAAATTCAAAGAACTAGTCTAGGATTTGATCGACAATCGAACATTGGTCGTGGAAAACCCCATCGCACCTAACAACCAACAAATGGGGGTATTCAAGGACCCCTTGCCTGCCCACGAGGCACAGACAAAACCGCTCCAAATAAATGAGGTGCGACAAGATCTTCCCGCACAAGGATTTGTGGGAATGATTAGCATTGTAACAAGGAACAGAAAATACCCAACAGTTGCCCCCGAGGTACCTGCGAGGGAAGTTCCGTCGACATCGCGAGCCTCAACAACGCCCGATGCGATTACCTCCACCTAGACCTGAGGTCACGATACGAACCAAACTCACATAGAGTTTGCGGACCACGTCAGCTAGGCTGTCCATCTACGAGCTTATTCAACAATCAGCTCCACATAGAGAAGCTCTTATGGACATCTTAAAATCCATTGAAGTACAACCCCGCGAAGCTAATTCTTTCAACGCTTTCGTGGGACATGTGAAACAATGTACGGAGCTCGTCATCACATTCAAAGAAAATGAGGTCAAAACAATATCGAATGACATGCCGGATCCACCCCTGCACGTTATCGCGCGGGTCAACGGGATCCCGTACAAGAGAGTGCTGATAGATACTAGCTCGTCCAGTAACTTATAACCACTGCTATGTTAAAGCATTTAAAACTGCCAGCCTCTCACATCACAGCTTCCACATACACACTGCGAGCTTTTAACGATGCAATTTGCTCGAAAGTCGGCACGGTTGTTCTGCCTATACAGGTAGGACAAAATTCAATACCCACACTATGCCATGTGTTGGAAGGCGAAATGGCTTATAACATACTGCTAGGGCGGCCTTGGATCAGGGACATGAAGTGTGTCCCCTCGATCGCACACCAGTGCTTGAAGTATGCCTATGAAGGGCAAATACATGTAGTCCCAATGGACTTAGAGCCCTTCAAGTATTGCAATGCGGTACAATTCATACCTCAATCGACCCTACCATCAACGCATTTGGATTTTCAATTAAATCCATCTAAACAGGGTCCGATACCGCGAGCACTAATCGGTGGCCAATAAGGTAAAATCCCGACCGGGTGAGATGTCATCATTGGCTCCTTCATCATCAATGCCACCTATCGTGGCCCAACAGAAGGACAAGGGAAAGCAAATCATGGAGGAGGTTAAGCCTCTAAAAGAGGGGTTGCCCACGATCTCAGCAATATCAACAGAGGAAGCGCCCAATGCAACGGAAACCAAGATTCCTGAACAACCAAACATGGAATGGACTCAGGAAGGACTACCGTTTCTTCCTACCCAATCATCAACAATCACTATTGAGATGGCCAGTACAGGCCTGAGAGAGTACATAGTGCAAAATGTTGTGGCAACCCCCACACTAGAGTCAGTACAAGAAATGGGAAGACCTCACCTTCCCATTGGAACAATCGTCCCTTTAGGCTACCCACCGAACCAAACGAATTTTGTGTATGGGGGCCTTGATCATGGTTCTGAACCATGCGAACAAAAGGAAACGAGATGAAGAACCTTTTGTCGAAAACATCAATTATCTGTCGAACCCAGAATTTGCCCTAAAATATATCGAACAATGCAATTGGCATGGGTATGGGCTAGGCAGATACGAGCAAGGGATGCGGATCCTTTGTCAACCAAGATATCAGATGCCATATGACAAGTCGGGGGTAGGGTTCAACCATCCCCTGCCATTAGACATATTGGTTGAAAACATGCAAGGCCTAGAAATAGGCAACAGGGGGGGATTGGCACAAGACCCATACGCCAATCCAAACATAGAATACACATTGGGGGATTATCTCCCATGGTCTACAAACACCCCTGGTAACAACAATAATCCCTCTCCTTTGCTAGAGAGAGGTGAAAGTTCAGAGACGAGTCCTCGAAAAGAACAACAACGGCTTCCGAGATATTTTTCTGAAACTGTTCCCCTTAGAGGTTCCAGATGAAATAACGCAGTCTCAAAAGAATCAGGTCCCTCCACTAAGAGTGGAACAACCACAATGGGATCAGATTAATTCACTAGAACAAGAAGAGTACTCAATGTCGGAAGCAACAGATGCTGAAGAGGATGAGAAATTTTGGATCTATGAAAACGATTCAGAAGACGAGACTGAGATGGACTATCTCAGACATGCGTGATGACATCACTGCGCTCTAACCCATGAAGATCTAATGGGACAAATGGGTATACGGTTGGGACATGAATGACACTTAGACCCAACGAGGTGGGACCAAGTGCTAGGCCTATGGCTCCAAATTCAAGTTGAGCATCGTCCACCTCAAGATCCCATCAGGACAACAGTACCAAGGGAAGACCCCGCCTTCCTTTCCGCACTTAGAGATGAATTTGCACCTAGAGAGGATCCATTCGTGCCTGTTCCCGTAGAGCCAGACCCAGAATATAGGGAACATCTGAAAGAATCAAGTCGTCACACCCGTGGTTCTGGAGACCAAATTCATTCCATCCACATGATCTCCATTGATTTGACCACACCCATCCGCAATCTGACCGATCCATCACGGTCATTACATCTAAACACGGATGCCATTGACTGGGATCGCGTCAACTCACCATTGTCACCATCGTAGTACTGGCCTTTCGGTGAAATGCTTCATTTTACCCCAAGGACAACTCAAGATATTTTTCAAGCTAAAGAGGGACCCAAAGTCCCCAACGCAGATCTTAACTCAGCTGATGATATCCATTTAATCCCAACTCCACATCAGTTGGAGGACGGATCTCACATGTCAGTCGAAGAGATGACTGACGTAGACATCGGCACAGATCCAATGAATCCACGGATTCTCAAGCTGGGGGTAAGCCTTTCCCCCGAAGAGCAAGCCGATTACATTGCCCTTCTTAAAGAAAAGAAGGAGGTTTTTGCATGGTCATACAAAGATATGCCAGGACTAGACCCATAGCTAGTCATGCACAATTTAACGCTTGATCCGAAAATCAAGCCAATAAAGCAAAAACTAAGAAAGATGCACCCAACAGTGGCCTTGGTGGTCAAAGACGAATTACAAAAGCTGTTGGATGCACAATTTGTCATCTGCATGGATTATCCGCCATGGTTGTCCAACATGGTTCCCGTCAAGAAGCCCGATGGGAGGATTCGCATATGCACCGACTTTCGAGACTTAAACAAAGCGAGTCCTAAGGATGATTTCCCCTTGCCAAGCATCGACGCATTGGTAGACGCTACAACAAGTCACGAAATGCTCTCCCTAAAGGACAGTTTCTCAGGATACAATCAAATTCGTATCAATCCTGAAGACCAACTCAAAACGGCATTCACAACGCCTTGGGGGACATTTTGTTATAATGTCATGCCTTTTGGCCTTAAAAACACTGGCGCTACATACCAACGTGCTATGACGTATATCTTCCACGATTACATGCACAAAACTTTGGAAGATTACATGGATGATTTGTTAGCCAAGTCTAAATTGCGCTCAGATCATCTCGGTGACTTAAGCAAGATCCTCGATCGCCTCATAGAGCATAAGGTCAGACTGAATCCCAAGAAGTGCGTGTTCGACGTCACATCTGGAAAACTATTGGGTTTTATAGTCTCCAAAAGAGGCATCGAAGTGGACCCAAACAAAGTCAAGGCAATCCTTGAAATGGCTCCCCCAACCACTATCAAGCAGCTCAGAAGTCTGCAAGGAAAGGTCACGTCGATTAAACGCTTCATAGCACAATTATCTGACAAATGCCGACCAATGAACAAATTATTGCACAAAGGGGTCACATTTCATTGGGATGACGAGTGCCAGTCAGCCTTTGACGAAATCAAACAATACTTGGCTTCGCCGCCAGTATTGGCACCGCCTAGACCAGGTGTGCCATTCTACTTATACATCTCAACCTTCGAGGTGGCACTGGCGCAATGCTAGCCCGGAAGAATGAACTTCACAAAGAACGAGGCTACTTACTATCTTAGCCGCACCCCGGTCGATTACGAACTTAACTATGCATACGTTGAGAAACTACGTTGGCAGTGGTGTTTGCCACCAAAATGCTATGACACTATATGCTGAGCAACACGACGTATGTTGTGTCTAAGGAGAATCCATTGCGATACATGATGAGTCGTACTTATCATAGTAGCCGCACGGCGAAATGGATCATGTTGTTGACGGAATTTGAAATTGAGTTTATTGGACAAAAATCTATAAAAGGACAAGTCATAGCCGATCAACTAGCAGAGGCTCCTCTTGAAGACGATCAGCCTCTGGTCATAGAACTACCCGATGATGAGGTCTTCCATGTCTCGGAATCGCCGAGTTCGAAGAGCTCGAGTCTCGAGCCGACATAACCTTATTTTTCGATGGTTCTAAATGCGAGCAAGGTGGTGGCACGAGAATTGTATTCTTCACACCGCGAGGCGCTCCAATGCCCCCTGTCATTTAAATTAAACTTCCGAGTGCACCAACAACAATGCGAATATGGAGCCTTGCTCCTAGGTCTTCAGACATCAATCGCCATGAACATCAAAAGACTGAACATCTTTGGCGATTCGCTGTTAATCGTCAATCAAGTCAAAGGGGTATATCAATGCAAATGCCCAGTTATGAAGGCCTATAAAGCCCTCGTGGATAAATTCCTGGCAAAATTTGAGTGGTATGACATCGAGGCACTCCCTCGATCATCGAATCGTTTTGCGGACACAATGGCCTCCTTGGGGTCACTAATCTCGCAAGACCTTTCCGGTGATATAACAACCATTCAGGTCAAAACCTTATCGCAACCCACGATGGAGCACGCAAGCTCAGACTTGATGCCAGGAATCCACATGATCCAGATCAAACCATCTTCGGATAAGTTCTTTCGAATCCGAGACTATTTGAAACACGCCAACTGGGGGTCTTTGTTCTCCCCCATTCCCATTAATAGCAACACAACGCTATTTTTACAAGTTTTATCCCAATCAACATTTGTTAGGGAAGAACTCCAAAAGGGATTGGCTGTTCAAACTGTCAAGGTATCTGATCAACAGGATTGGTATTTACCCATAAGAGATTACCTCAAGTTAGGTAATCTACCCTTTGGATTGATGCAAGCCGCAAAACGAACATTCAAACGAGAAGCGGCAAAATATGTCTTGATAGGAGACATTTTGTATCGTCGCGACTACGACGGAATTCTTCTTCGTTGCTTGGACCAGACAAGAGTCCACTTGGGCAGTCACCCAAGTGCATGACGGTACATGTGGCGGCCACTTTAGTGGTATGGCCATTGCAAAGCGCATTCTTCGCATGGGCTATTATTGGCCATATTTAGAGCGAGATTACTGTGCATATGTCAAGAGGTGTGTGAAATGTCAACATCATGCCAATCTGATGCACGCACCTTCCCAGGCCCTACGGACAGTCCGGTCCGCTGGCAATTTTGCGGTGGGGCCTCGATCTAATTGGAAAGATCTCCCCGCATCGTCAAGGCCGTCACGTTTATCATAACGGCCACGGAATATTTTACCAAATGGGTGGAAGCAATTCCGTTAACCTCTACGACGGGACCCCGCATTGCGGAGTTCATTTTGCATTACATCATATGTCGTTTTGGTATTCCATCCAAAATAATCTCGGATAATGGGCCATCATTCAAGAACAAAGACGTGCGTGCTTTAACCACAAAGTACAAAATTCAGCACAGCTTTTCAACACCATATTATCCGCAAGCAAATGGGCAAGCAGAGGCGTCAAACAAAACTCTAGTCGCCATCCTTAAAAAGATCATCGCAGACAGTCATAAGAATTGGCACATACAAATCCCACTTGCCCTTTGGGCCTATCGCACTAGCATTCGGACGCCCACTAGGGTAACTCCGTTTTCACTAGTGTATGGCTCAGAGGCAGTAATGCCTCTCGAGTTGGAAATTCCTTCCCTCCGCATATCAATGCGGGAATTCATCGATGATGACACTGCACGGCAGGCCCGGTCATACCAGCTTACGTTGCTTGATGAAAGACACGTTAATGCTCTCGAGCACTTACGTATCTATCAAGAGCGGCTTAAGAGAGCTTACAACATGAAAGTTCACCTAAGAGACTTTCGGGTTGGTGATCTGGTTCTGAAGGAAAACCAACAAAACTCTAATTTGCCGTCCCATATGAGGGACAAATTTGCGGAAAATTGGTTAGGTCCGTATGTCATTGATAGCAAAATAGGACCGAGAACGTACAGGCTAGCTTCTCTTGACGATATCAAGGAAACGGAACCCTTGAATATCAGTCATTTACGACCATTTCATATCTAAGACAGCCATGTACCAAAAAAAAAATAAAAAATAAAAAATAAAAATAAAAAAAAAATTCAACAAAAACAAACAAACAAAAAGCTCCAAGGATTATCGCAATCTCTTGGTCAACCCAAAAAGCTCCAAGGATTATCGCAATCTCTTGGTCACCCAAAAAGCTCCAAGGATTATCGCAATCTCTTGGTCAACCCAAAAATCTCCAAGGATTATCATAATCTCTTGGTCAACCCAAAAATCTCCAAGGATTATCGCAATCTCTTGGTCAACCCAAAAAGCTCCAAGGATTATCGCAATCTCTTGGTCAACCCAAAAAGCTCCAAGGATTATCGCAATCTCTTGGTCAACCCAAAAAGCTCCAAGGATTATCGTAATCTCTTGGTCAACACAAAAAGCTCCAAGGATTATCGTAATCTCTTGGTCAACACAAAAAGCTCCAAGGATTATCGCAATCTCTTGGTCACCTAAAAAGCTCCAAGGATTATCGCAATCTCTTGGTCAATACAAAAAGCTCCAAGGATTATCGCAATCTCTTGGTCAACCCAAAAGCTCCAAGGATTATCGCAATCTCTTGGTCAAACAATCAAGAAATTCAACAAAAACAAAACAACAAAAATCAACAAAATCAACAAAGATTTGCATCTCAATTCTAGGCATAATCGAATTCATCAAAATCAATAAAAAAAACCATGCATAAATTTTACCACACTACAGTCAGTGGTCTAGGAATGTACTAAGAGTTTCAGTAATTCAGTCATCATTTTCCTCTTTAGCCATGTAGTGTACCAAGTCGAACAGATTTTACGAAGGTAGAGTCATACTTGAAATACACCTTGTTACGTAACATCCCAACACAAATTAAAACACTAAAATTCCCAAAATTGTGTGAACGAAAGATGAAACCTGCAAAATAACTAGGTCACCACAAGCGAAACGGTTATCTTGCTCATCCCCCTGTGCGAATGACCCCTAGAATGCTGAGAGTTGGCAAAAGGACAAGCTTCCTCCCTACCCAATTCCCTAAGAATCCCAAAAGTTCTCAATAGCTGCAAAACACAAAAATTTGCAAAATGTCAAAACTCAAAAATTTGACAAAATATAGTGCACACATCAAAAGGCACAAACAACTGTGATTTTCGTCACTCCATATCCCCAATCCCTTGCTCAAAAGAAAAATCAATAAAAATAAACAGTGATCTTATCACTACAAAAGAGCAAGTATCCCAATACAATTGAAAAAAAGAAGGGAGTTGACCTTGAATCCCTGGAACTCTCAGCATTCTGTAGGTCATAAGGCAAGCTTCAATACCAACTCGGTAACAGAAGTAAACCTCCCGCATGACGATATATCTGTCACATTAACTTGTGTACAGATCAATGTTTGCATGTGGATGAGCTAGCTTATGGCAGCTTGGATTACAACGCAGATTAATCTTAGTACATACAACAAAGGAATTCGTGGAGCTAATTAAGTGATCCTCGATACGAGTTCGGTTGAAAGCCCATTCTGCACGCGGCGGTATCCTAACAAATACCACTAAATGAACTCAAGTGCACACACAGGGATGTGAAATAGCTCGGTCAAAAACAAGTTTGATTCATACCTTGTTCAAAAGTCTTGTAAGATAAAGTACAGTCGTGGATAGTGAGTTAAAACTGTCTGAATCTCAGAAAATCTTACACTCATCCCGAAAACCATCTGCCCTACTTATCATTCTTATGATACCATCAGAAAATACAAAAACAGCAAAGAAAAACCAGATAAATAAAAATAGCATTCATCCATTTTGCATATCACATAGGCATCTAAAAAAATTCAATTCATCTGCATCCATCAAACAAATAAACATGCATAACAAAAATCAATCACATCATCACATGTACAAATCCAAAAATAAAACCGGTATATATATATATATATCGTCAAAAAAAGATGCCCACAGGCTACAAAAATAGGTCCTCAGACCCCGCAATCATATCCAAAACCCAACCTAAGACGTCGGCCACCATGATCACGCAAGATCGGTGCGACGGGAACTACCCCCCGTGGTGTGGGTCCTACGGGACCCTGCAGGGCGGCTACTGCTAGCCCCCGCATCATGCCTACTACCACCCCCTCATCCAACCGCCTGCGGTGAGATGATGCTGACTGCTTAGTCAGATTATCCCTCATCCGTCGAGAAGATCTGCTGATAGAAGTCTCAGGGAGCCGCCCGCCAAGGCGGATGACCTCCCTCTCCAAGTCTATCCGATATAGACACCACTCTGCCTCCCGCCGATGATAGATAGACAAGGCATCATCGCGCTGTGCCAAAATGCTATCCCGCTCTGCCAACTGAACCCGCAGAATATCCCTCTCTAGATCCCGCATCCGTAGTAGCTCTGTAAGCCGCACAACCTCATCGCCTACATCCGACCCCACCCCTCTCGTATCCGCTCGGACGCATAGGACTCCCGGGGACAATAGCCTGCCCAGGCTCCAAGCCGCTCCTCCACATCCTGCATGTCCGGCTGCTCCGGAACACCCAAGTCCACATCCGCCATGTCTGCATCATCCAACGGCCCTCCCCAATCACCCCCTGTCGCCTCAGCATCCTCCACTGCCACCTCCGCACCTCCCAGAGGACCCTCACCTCTCCAGCACCGCAAAACCCACCACGAGTCATACTCAGTGGTAGTACCTACGTCATCCACATCCAACACCTCAATAACAGCATCCGACTCCTCGCCCAGTGGCACGAGGACAGGTGGCTCCAGATCCCTCTCATCTCCCTGACACCGATAGCCTACGGGTTCACCAGGAAACCCCTGGCGCACCCCAAACTGTCATGTAACCCGGTGGTACGGAAAGAACTCATGCTCCGTCCCGTGTCGCCCAGTCAACCATCGCTCCCTCCGTACCCGTCGGAGCCACTCTCGAGCCTCAGGCCAGGCTAGACAGTCCCGATAGGGACGCCAAAACACCTCCCCTGGAGTGAGCCGTGAAAAGGCATCAATGTAGTGCTCAACTGCACCTGCCCATCGCCGACTCTGCCCCTGCTCCGCAGACCGTCGCCACAACGCTGCATAACCAATCTCATCATCCTCCATCGCCACCCGAGTCATCCACGGTAACCCGGTAGGCCTCTCAACAGCTATGTGCTGCCAACCCCAGCACTGCAACAAAAAGCTACAACTGACACCCTTCCACTGTCGACAGCGGACCCCGTATAGCTCTCCGTAAAGCTGCGCCAACAAAGTCTGTCCCCATCTCAGGATCAACGGTGCCTCTACCGGGAACTCTGCAAACTGCCACACCAAATCTAGCAGGTTCCACGGGAACCTCGCGCCTGATGAATCAGGGAGAAGAATGTTAGAAATGAGGCCCATCAGGAATGCGTGCCTCACTCCTAACACCCCCCTATCCTTCCACCAGCCAACCAAAATCCCGCCAGCCTGGCAATCCACCTCGGCTGTCTCCACTGGGTCTGCTACACCCAGCTCCCCCCCATGCCCAAAACATCTCATGAGTATAGCAGTCCGCTGATCGAATGGAGATGTCCTAATAGGCAGACCATCTATCGGAATCCGAAGCAACCGATAGACGTCCTCAAGAGTCACAGTCATCTCCCCTGTCGGGAGATGGAAAGTATTGGTCCTCGGATCCCAAAGCTTGATCAGGGCCATCAGATAGGCCTGATCCGAAACCATAGGCTCCATTCAAGCCACCTGCTTGATCCCAAGGGCATCAAGCCATTCCCAGTCGTCATCAGTCAAGGCCAACCGCGCCTCAGTAAAGGCAGCGGGTACACGGTACCGGCTCCTAACAACCTGCAAGCAAAAAATAAAAATAAAAAAAAAATAAAAATAATAATAAATAAAATAAAAATAAAATTTTCAATTCTAAGGTTTCTAACCTTAGTTGTTAAACAAAAAACATTACAGGACTCGAAACACAAAAATAAAAATAAAAATTCTTAAAGTTTTGAAAAGCGCAACACAAAAACAATGCATTCAGTTAAAGCAAAATAAGCCCTAGGGTCACTTACAGGACTCGCCTCGGCTCCGCCGCTCGAACCAGTTTGTGCACTCATGATGGCAGAGAGAATTCCGGTAGCGCTTCGCTCGCGAATTACTTCCTCCTCCCAGAGCTCCAAAATCGCAAGAAAAAAATGACACAAATGAGCCCAAAATCAAGTTTTGGCCCTTAAATAGGCCTTTTGCACTAGAATTCGTCCTTGACTGGGACAAGCACTCTGATTAGCACTCGTCCAACCCAAGGACGAATTCTCCAGCTGGAATTCGTCCCACCCAGGGACGAATTCAGGCCAGCACAAAAAAAATTAAGAAAAATGACTAAAAATGCACTAAAAACAGACAATAAAACTGCTCGACAGGATTGCAAATGCAAGCGACAGCATGGGCATACAAAATTGACATCGGGGTCACAAATTATCAATATCCTACTCCCTAAGAAGGCTACCATAGCCGGACCGCTCCAGGGGAAGACAGATTTTGAAAATTTAATCCCCAAAATAATGTCACAAAAACAACAAAAACAGTACAAAAATTCAACAAAAAAACAACATAAACATTGCCAGACACAAGTGCTCTTGCACTTAACCTCTTGGAATAGCAAAATTGATGTCGGGGTTTGCATGGTCACTATCCTACTCCCGAAGAAGGCTACCATAGCCGGACCGCTCCACGGTAAATAGGTTTTCGATGATTTTTACCTCATTATGACATCACCAAAAGGGTTAACACCCACCAAAAATAGGTCCATATGTTGGAAAAATTGCACACGCTTAACGGTAAACCCTCTGAAGGAAACCTTGCACAAGTCATCTTGGGTCAAGTGACTCGTCGCTTCTCTCACGAAGGTCATTCCCTCATTGATTCGTCGCTTGAGGGGGTAGTCACACATAGTCACCAACCAACAATCACACACCCAATTAAGGAAAACGACATGCATTCAAAGAATCATTGACAAAGACAATCACGCTCCTGCTTGGGGAAGTAAACAAGCAACAATCAAACACTTGGCATTTCGTGAATCATGAACACAAGGTTCCCCCTGAGGATAAAAACGCCCTTCACTTGTTCATGACTGATCAATGTCCAAATTCAAGTCACACCTCACCAAAACAGGTTAATACTTGAAATCAAATTCCTTAGCTCGTCAGAAGTAAGGATTCAAGAATGCATGCCCTTTCCATACTTGGGGCATCAAAAGTTGGTTAGGTTACCAAGAAACCCTAATCATTAGTTCTTTGGTTATCTATTTTTGCTCAGCACTGCGTCACCCGCAGCGCTTCCCAAAAAGGGGCATCTGTAGACACCAAAACAACACCAATCCGATTATGTGATCTGTAAACACCGATCGCTTTGACAAACACGGCCCCGGGGAAGCCCTCGGAGGTCAAACGAGTGGTCTTAACCACTTTCATAGCAATTTTGTAAGGTCAAGGAGCAATTTGGCACACTTGGGCACTTTGCCCGATATTTGTCTCACCCGGGGACGAATTCAAAATAGAATCCGTCCCACCCGGGACGAGTTCTGAATCCGTCCCCTGGGTGGGACGAATTCTAAGCTAATGGGCAAAAGGGCAAATGGTGCCAAGTGGCAGCACTGAACGATCGGTTAAGGGCTCCTACCTTGCACGCATGTGTAAGTGGACGAAGGGCCGTTAGAGGACTCGTTACAAGAAGCATTTATCAAAGTTCAAGTCAGTGAAGGACTCCCCTCCCTCATGGGAAGACAAGACCGCCACATGGCGCCCATGGTCAACACTTGGCTTTTGTGCTTCCCTCCCAAAAGAGACCCCTTGGGTCTATAAAAGGTGGGACTTTTCTCACCCAAAAGATGCGAGGTAGAAGGAGTGTTCAAGCAACGAAGTGCTGCCGAATCGAAGACTCATTTGCATCCCCCTTTGTTCACCTTCCTACATCCATCAATCTCTTTTGCAAGGGAGGTTGTTTGGTGGCATTTGGAAGCTCGAACCTTACTCAAATCCGACGCATGGACATCTGAACCTACCAATTCGCCGACCCCCCAATCCTAAAAGGTTTTGGGCCCATCCTTGGTGGATTGGCTCCAAAATCGAGGGCCAACGGTGGGAGGCCCACTTGGGCACCCCCGCACCCCCAAATTCTAATTTCAGTTTTTGAGCACTTTAGATTAATTTTTAGATTGCATTCTGTGTTACTAGGTCCGATTAGTCTATAATTGCAATTTTGTAGCTTTTGGTCAGAGTTTAGGGTGTTTTGTATTGCTTTATCGTTTCGCTAACTTGCAGGTGTCAAGGTTAAATTCCCGAGGGAGGAGGCCAAATTGGGAAAATCCGACCATCTGGGTCATCCCAAAATGGCCCCAATTACCTAACCCCCTGTTTGCAGGAGTTTTGCGAGGTCCCGAGATCCGACATTGGAGCAGCGAGCGGTCGATTTCTCCTATTCGGAAGAATTCGTCCCACCCGGGGACGAATTACGGTCGAGTCGTCCTGCCCGGGGACGAATTCCGGTTTAAGGTGAATTGGCCAGTTGCCTCGGTGGCGATGGCCTTCGGTGACTGTTCTTACCTTCTATCAGATTTTGAAGCAATTTGGATTCACTGTTTTCATGGTTTCAGGCAAATATTCGTATGCATATTTTGTTAGTTTTGAGAGAGAATGATTTTCATTTGCAACAGGTGCTACTAACGTCTTGATCATTTCTTTGTTTGCAGGAGAAGCAGCAGAGGAGAAGAACCCATCAACATCAGCGGCGGCATCATCTTAGCCTGCCCAGTGCAATCGTGGGCACACGGAAGGAGGAACCATTCAACGATTGTAATCAAACCTTATTTGCGCTCCTAGCCCCTGAAAAGGGAGGAGGCATTATTGTAATAGAGATAAAAAGAAATTAATGAAAGGGCTGTTTTTCTTTATCTGATTGCGTCTCTTACAACATGTCTCTTTTCGTTTCATGTAATGTACATTCCTAGGACTTAAGCGTGATTAATTTTTGAATGCAATTGCACTTGGTGTTTCTTTTGACCGGAATCTCGTGCTTTCAGTTAGGACCACTGTTTAACCTCTGAGGGCTGCCCTGGGGGTTGTGTGTGTCAAAGTGATCAGTGTTTGCAATCACATAATTAGATTGATGTTGTTTTGGTGTCTACAGATGCCCCTTTTTGGGATGCGTTGTGCATGGCGCAACGCCGAGCAAAAATAGATAACCAAAGCACTAATGATTAGGGTTTCTTGGTAACCTAACCAAATTTTGATGCCCCAAGTATGGAAAGGGCATGCATTCTTGAATCCTTGCTTCTGATGAGCGAAGGCACTCAATTCAAGTGTTAACCTTTTTCGATAATGTGTTACTTGACCTTGGACATTGATCAGTCATAAATAGGCAAAGGGCGCAACCTTTTGTCTATGAGAACCTTGAATTCATGATTCATGAAATGCCAAGTGATTTGATCAGATTGTGATTATTGCTTGTTCTTGCCCCAAGCAAGAGCGTAATTGTCTTTATCAATGATTCTTTGAATGCATGTCGCTTTCCTTAATTGGGTGTGTGTTTGCTGATTGGTGACTAAGTGTGACTACCCCTTCAAGCGACGAATCGATGAGGGAATGACCTTTGTGAGAAAAGCGATAAGTCTCTTGACCCAAGATGACTTGTGCAAGGGTGCCCTTAGATGGTTTTGTGTTAAGCAAGTGCAATTTTTCTGACATTTAGACCTATTTTTGGTGGGTGGTAACCCTTTTTGCGATGTTGTTTGGAGCTAAAATTGGCAAAAATCCTTCCTCACATGGAGCAGTCTGGCTAAGATAGCCTTCCTAGGGAGTAGGATAGTGACAATTTGTGACCCCAACGTCTGTTTTGCATGCCCGATATGTCAAGTGCAACAGCACTCTCATTGGGCAAGTTTATTATCTGTTTTAGTGCATTTTTGTTCAATTTTTGATGTTTTTTGAAATTTTTGCCCTGAATTCATCCCAGGGTGGGATGAACCCCAGCTTAGAATTCATCCCAGGGTGGTACGAGTGCTAACCAAAGAGCTCATCCCAAGGTAGGATGAATTTAAGCTCAAAAAGGCCTATTTAAAAGCCAAAACTAGGGTTTGGGCTCATTTGCATCTGAATTTTCTTACGATTTGGAGCTCTGGGGAGGAGGAGGTTAATTCTGCGAAGCGAAGCACTGTCGAGATTTCTCCTGTCATCATGAGTGCACAAATTGGTTCGAGCGGCAAAGCTGAAGCGAGGCCAGTAAATGCTCCCTAGATTTTATTTTTGTTTTAAAACTGCAAGTGTTTTGTTTAATTATTTTTGTGATGATGTTTTTCAAAATTTTAAAACTTAAACCGTGAAACTGAGCTCAAGACAACTAAGACTTAGTGTACAACTAAACGTAGCGCAAAACCTAGGTAAAGAATTGTTATTTTGCTTATAACTAAACCCTAGGATAAACGAACGTAAAACCCTAAGACTTAATGTTTTGTTTTTTTTTTGAATTTTTGTTCTGTTTTTAAATTAATCAGTTAGGATTTGAAACCCTGGGACTGAAAAATTAATTTTTAAATTTTGTTTTTGGAATTTATCAGTTAGGATTAGAAACCCTAGAACTAAAAAATTAATTTTGTTTGAATTTTGAATGTTTATTTTGTTGTTAAATTTATCAGTTAGGATTAGAACCCTAGAACTAAAAATTTAATTTTTGAATTTTGTTTTGTTTATTTTTGGAATTTATCAGTTAGGATTAGAAACCCTAGAACTGAAAATTAATTTTGTTTGAATTTTTGAATGTTTGTTTTGTTTTAAATTAATCAGTTAGGATTACAAACCCTAGAACTAAAAAATTATTTTTTGTTTGAATTTTTGTGTTTGTTTTTTTGTTGTACATTGGTAGGCAATGTTGTATATGCATGTTATTGCTGTACAGTTCTTTTCCATGATTTTAAGTTTTTTTTTTTAATTATTTTCTTTTGTAGGTTATTAGGATCTGGTACCGTGTACCCACTACTTTTACTGAAGCACGGGGGGCGCTGACTGTAGTTGACTGGGATTGGCTTGATGCCCTTGGGCTCAAGCAGGTGGCTCGACTGGAGCCTGTGGTCGTGGATCAAGCCTATTTGATGGCCCTGATCAATATTTTGGATCCACAGACCAACACCTTCCATCTCCCAATAGGGGATATGACTATGACCTTGGAGGATATCTATCATCTTCTATGGATTTTGATAGATGGATTTTCGATCAAGAAATTATTGTGTGACCAGTGGACAGCTGTACTAATGCGATGCTTTGGGCATGGGGAGGATCTGGGTGTGGAGGATCTAGTGGAGCGGGCAGAGGGTGGCTACCAACTTGGTGGGATTTTGGTCCGATGGTGGCTGGAGAGGGGAGTGTTGGGGGTGAGGCACACATTCCTTATGGGCCTCATGTCCAACATGCTGTTACCTGACTTGTCAGGCATGAGGTTCCCATGGAACCTACTAGATTTGGTTTGGAAGTTGGTAGAGTGCCCGACAGAGGCACCACTTATCATGATATGGGGACAGACATTGTTGGCACAGCTCTATGGTGAGTTGTACGAGGTCCACTACCAGTAGCGAAAGGGGATCAGCTGCAGCTATCTATTGTAGTGCTGGGCTTGATAGCACATAGTAGTGGAGAGGCCAGTCGGGTTACCATGGATGACTCGAGTGAAGATGGAGGATAGGGAGATAGGTTATGTAGTTCTGTGGTGGCAGTCCGAAGAGCAGGGACAGATTCGATGGTGGACAGGTGCCGTAGGGCACTATGCCAATACCTTCTCTTGGCTAACTCCAGGGGAGGTGGTCTAGCGCCCTTATCGAGACTATCTAGCCTAGCCAGAGGTTGGAGAGTGGCTCCAACAGGTACGTAGAGAGTGGTGGCTGATCAGGCGACATAGGACTGAGCATGAGTTCTTCTCATATAGCCTGGTTACACGATAGTTTGGGGTGCTCCAAGGGTTGCCTAGTGAGCCCTTGGTCTATCAACACCAAGGGGATGAGAGGACTCTGGACCGACCGGTAATCACACCACTGGGTGAGGATTCAGATGCGATGATCGACGTCTCGAATGTGGATGACGTTGGGACTACCGTTGAGTACGACCAGTGGTGGGTACTACAGTGGTGGTAGGGAGAGGGGCCACTAGGAGGCATGAAAGTGGCAGCGATGGGTGGGGAGGGTGCTAAGGAACTAGGGTATGATTGGGTAGATCCTTTGGAGGATGATGACATGGTGGAGGTGGAGGGTGAGGATGCAGATTTGGGGATTTCAGATCAGTCGAAGATGTAGGACATTGCAGAGTAGTGGGAGCTATAGCAGGCTACTATTCCAAAGAGTCCCATGCCTCAGGAGGATGTGGAGGACATGAAGTTTGGGGTACGCACTGAGAATGTACGGTTGGCAGAGTTACTGTGGAGGTGAGATCAGGAGTTGGGGGATGCGCTGCGGGAGAGGGATCTCTTGTGGGCTTAGCTAGCAAAGCAAGAGAGTGCACGGGTGGCGTCTCACCGGTAGGAGGTGGATACTGATGCTACATAGGAGAGGGATCTCCTACGGATGTAGCTAGCAGAGAGGGATAGGGTTTTGGCACAGCGTGACGATGCAATAGCTTACTACCATCGGTGAGAGGCAAAGTGGGATCGACAGGAATCATATTGGGGGTGGCATCGACTGGAGATGGAGGGGGAGATTATCCATCTTGATGGGCGGCTACCTGAGCCATCGGGAGGTGGATCATTGTGTCGAACGAGGGGCAATGATACTGAGTAGTCAGCATCATCTCGTCACAGGTGACTAGATGAGGGAAGCGGTAGCAGGTGTGATGTAGGGGCTAGCAGTAGCCGCCCTGAGGGGTCCCATAGGATCGACACCACAGGGGGTAGTTCCCATCACACCGATCATGCGTGATCATGATGGACGACACCTTATGCTGGGTGGTTTTGTTGTATGATTGTGGGGTCAGAGGACCAATTTTGTAGCTTATGGGCATTTTTTTTTTTTGATGATATATATATATACCGGCTTTATTTTGTTTATGCACATGTGATGATTTGATCTTATGCATGATGGTTGATGAATATGGATGTATGTATGTTAATTTATTTTTATGGATGCACATGTTATGATGAATGCAAATGTTTTTGATTTATATGTGATATGCAAAATGTAATGGATGGAATGAATTTGTGTTGGTTGGTTAGGGCACCATAGACTGTTTAGGACTCTATTATTTTGTTTCTAGGTGATTGTTGTGGTAAATGACTTTGTATGTATACATGTGGTTTTTTGTATTTTTTGATGGTATTGTAAGGATGAAAAGTAGCGTAGTTGGTTTAGAAATTTAGCTAAGGTTTTCTGAGACTTAGACAATTTTAACTCACTAGCCATGACTATACTTTATCTTACAAGACTTTTGAACAAGGTATGAATCAAACTTGTTTTTGACCAAGTTATTTCACATCCCTGTGTGTGCAATTGAGTTCATTTATGTGGTATTTGTCAGGATACCGCCAATGCCAGATAGGTTGTCAACCAAACCTGTACTGAGGATCACCTAATTAGCTCCACTAACTCCTTTATTGTATTTAGTTAGATTAATCTACGGTATCTAGGATACCATAAGATAGCTCATCCACATGCAAACGTTGATCTGTACACAAGTTAATGTGACAAATGTATCTTCATGCGGGAGGTTTACCATCAGTTACTGATAGGCTATCAACCAAATCGATACTGAGGCTTGCCTCAGGATCTGTCAAAATGTTGAGAGTTCCAGGTATTCAAGTTCGACTCCCTTATTTTCTTCAATTGTATTGGGATACTTGCTCGTTGGTAGTGATAAAAATCACTGTTTATTTTTATATATTTTTCTTTTGAGCAAGGGATTTGGATTTGAGTGATAAGAGTCACTATTGTATGTGCTTTTTGATGTGTGCACTCTGGGGATGATGTCAAATTTTTGGAGTTTTAACGTTTTGCAAAATTTTGATGTTTGCAACTTTTTGAGAACTTGGAATTCTTGGGGAATTGGGTAGGGAAGATGCTTGTCCTTTTTCCAACTCTCAGCATTCTTTGGGTCATTTGCATAGGGGGATGAGCAAGATAACCGTTTTGCTTATGGTGACCTAGATTACTGTGCAGGTTTCATCTTTCGTTCACATAACTTAGGAATTTTTATGTGTTTTAATTTGTGTTGGGTTGCTATGTAACAAGGTGTGATCCAAGTAGAACTCTACCTTCATAAAATCTATCTGACTTGGTACAGTACATGGCTAGAATGCAAAATGATGATTGAAAGATGAAAACTCTTGATACATTCAAAGACCACTGACTCTAGTGTGGTAAACAATAGTGAATGGCATTTTTTTGTTTGTTTTATAAAATGGAAAAATGTGGAACAAGATGAACTAGCAAAGTAATTACAGTCTATGGTGCCTTTGACCTATATGACCACAAATATGCAATGTGTGGGTGCGATGCTTAATGCAACTACATGTCTTTGTAATTTTGATGGATTGATTTTGTGAATATGAAGATGAGATGTGAGAAGAGCTTTTTATTGATGAACTTGAGCATGCCTGGAAATGAGATGCAAATTTTTGTTGTTTTTGATGATTTTTGGATTTTGAATTTCTTATTTTTGACCAAGTGATTGTGGGAATCCTTGGAGCATTTTGGGATTGACCAACTGATTATAGGAATCCTTGGAGCATTTTGGGATTGGCCAAGCGATTATAGGAATCCTTGGAGCATTTTAGGATTGACCAAGTGATTATAGGAATCCTTGGAGCCTTTTGGGATTGACCAAGCGATTATAGGAATCCTTGGAGCATTTTGGGATTGACCAAGCGATTATAGGAATCCTTGGAGAATTTTGGGGTACGGCTCTCTTAGATATGGAATGGTCACAAATTACTAAGATTCAAGGGTTCTATTTCCTTGATTCCGTCAAGAGAGGCTAGCTGGTATGTCTCGTGTCCTATTTTGCTATCAATGACATATGGACCTAACCAATTTGCTACGAACTTGTCCCTTAGGTGGGATGACAAACTAAAGTTCTATTGGTTTTCCTTCAAAATCAAATCACCAACCCGAAAGTCCCTCAGGTGAACTTTCATGTTGTAAGATTTCTTAAGTAGCTCTTGAAAGATACATAAATGCTAGAGAGAATTAACGTGTTGTTCATCAAGCAATGTAAGCTGGTCTAACTGGGCCTACCGTGCAGTTTCATCATCGATGAACTCCTGCATTGATATGCACAGGGAAGGAATTTCCAACTTGAGAGGCATGACTGCCTCGGAGCCATACACATCCAAATCCCACTTGCCCTTTGGGATTATCGCACTAGCATTCGGATACCCACTGGGGCCACTCCAAAGCACGAGATTCCATAAAACAAAAAGGGAAAACTCTAAACACAATGCAAGAACGAAACTAAACTTGATGCTACAAATTAAAAATGTGTAAAATGGAGAAAGCATAGACAAATAGGAACCAAAATGGAATGAAAAAACCCTCTTCTTTTATTTATGTATTTCAAATTCAGTTACAATTAGCTTCCTCCATTTTTAGGGGAAAGGAGCATCAAACTTGTCTCTTGGTCACATCAATGGAAAGTCATCTCTCTTCCACATGCCCACATGCAAAATGGGTGGGCCAAAATGTTGCCACCGCTTGTGTGAATGAATCCTAGATCTTTGCTTCTCCTCCTGCATTCAAAGAAACAATAAAATCATTAGTAGCACCTATTGCAAAGATGAAACGTTTGTTCTCTAAAAAAAAATGAAAGATGCATGCAAAAGATTGATTACAGTAGTAAATAAATCAATTCTAAACAACTTGCAAATTTGAGAATAACCAGGGAACATTACCAGAGGGCCACTACCATCAAAATAGTCAAGCAATTTGTTGCCGATTCGAATTTGCTCCTGGGCAGGACGGATTCGACTGTAATTCATCCCAGGGTAGGACGAATTCACCTGTGACAAAATGTCGAAGTGATGCTGCTCAAATGTCATGTCTCGGGAGCTCCAAGCTACCTGCAAACTTAGGGATTAGCTAATTGGGGGCATTTTGGGAAGACCCAGATGGTCGGATTTTCCCAATTTGACCTCCATCAACAAGAATTTGACGTTGTTACCTGCAAGTTAGTGAGAACAACAAAAGCGACAAAATATGATAAGATTTGATCAAAGCCTTATGAAATTGGAATGACAAACTATCTAAACATCATAAAATGGAATGCAAGATAAACAAGTGACAAAAGAACAAATTAGAATGAAACTAAGAAGTGTGGGGCGCCTGGGTTGGCCGCCCATCATTGGAACCTAATTTTGGCACCAATCCACTTGGGATGGGCCCAAAATCTCTTGTAATGGGTTGTCGATGAATTGGTAGATCAATGTGGTCAAATGTCAGGTTTTGGATCCGGATTCACACTTCCAATAGCCACCCAATGACCTCTCTTGCGAAAGAGATCAAGGATGTGGAAGAGGTGAATCAAAAGGGTAAAATGTGGTATTCAATTTGGTAGAACTTCATTGATTGAAAATGCCTCCAACGTGTCTTCTTTTTGGGTAATAAAGTTCACCATTTTATATACCCAGGGGGTATCTTTGGAGGGGCATGCATAAGCGGCATGTGGTAGTCATGCCTTCCCATGAGGGAGGAAAGTCCTCCCTGACTTGGGCTTCCATGACTGCCCTTGTGAAAGTCCTCTAACGTTCAATCTGCCCACCTACACACGCATGCAAGGCAAGAGGCATTAATTGACTATCCTCGACTGCCATTTGGCGTAATTATTCTTTTTGCCCATTGAACCTAGAATTCATCCTGACCTAGAGTGAATTTTGAATTTGTCCCTGGGTGAGATGGATCCCAAATTGAATTCATCCCAGGGTGGGACAGATACCGAGCAAAGTGCTTGAAAGTGCCAAATTGCCTTCTGACCTTCCAAAATTGCTACAAAAGTGGTTAGGACCACTGTTTAACCTCTGAGGGTTGCCCTAGGGGCTGTGTGTGTCAAAGTGATCAATTTTTACAATCACATAATTGGATTGGTGTTGTTTTGGTGTCTAAAATAAGGGATGTCCAAATTGACTTCGTAAGCATAAGTAGTGGTATCCACCTGTATGACACAATGGGCTGAATAACAAGGTCCAAAAAATGGACAACCAGCAAAACAAGGGCACTAATGCTGGGAGTGTCGAGTTCAACCGAGAGTGCACTTCATGATACAATAATTTTTAAATTTAAAAACATCATTGAAAATAGTCTTGAAATTGAAAAATGGACACCACCATTGTGTCTATTTCGGAAAAACATTTCTGACAATAAATACCCCTCCATTAACTTCAAATGAGAAATTGAAGTGAAAATGAGAGATTTGGTTGACCAAAAATATATTTTTTGAGATAGGTATATATTTTTTTATACCAATGTAATGGAATTTCTAGTAAATATCCTATAAAACATTTTAAAATAAAAATATATTTGTTTTGATATAAATGAGGGTGGGCATGAAGTTAGTGAATATATTCTTATACTGTTTAAAGATTTTATAAACAATATATACCTCTAAAAATTAAAGGCTACTATAAAGAAATATAGAAGAATACACCCTACCTAAAAGATAAAATAAAAAAGTAATTTAATTATTATGTTACAAATGACGCTTTTCTCTTAGCCCTTTGAAAGAGAAAGAGATTTTAAATTTTGGGTTCCCATGAGTGAAAGTTATGAGGGGTGAGGGGCTCAATTGAATTCATCTTAACACAAGAGAGAGTGAAGTTTTAAATTACCAATACTCCCCCCTTAAAACTTCAATTATGGAAAAACTTAGGTTTATGAAATTTTTTATGAAAAAGTATTTTAAACTTTTATATGTTTTTATAACCTTTAAAAAAAATTATAAGTTTTAATTTAAAAATAGATTTAACAATAACACCCTTAGAGAACAAAAAAAGGTGAGAAAATCTCTTTCTTAAAATAGTTAGTTCGAATATATTAATAAACTAAATGATAACAAAGAGTAAAAAATAATTTCAAAGGTAAAAAGGAACTTCTTGTGTAAAATTATTATTTTAACAATAACAATATATTTAGAAGATGTTATAAGGAAGATAGTTTTTCTCAAATTTTGATAAACAATATAGGTGAGAAAAGTAATTAGAGATTGAATAATGAAAAAAACTAAAATTTTAATGATTAATGGTAGATTAAAATATATTTCCCTTAATGGATAAGCAAAATTATAGAAGTTTTGCTTTATAGCAAGAGAAATTATAATTTAAATTTAAGTTTAAGAATACTTTTAATCTCAAGTAAATTAATAAAATAAATTAAGATCTTTGCATTCAAAATATTCAAAAGGAAATAAATTTAAAAAATATTTTCCTTAATACTATATGCAAAGAAGAAAAAAAAAAGTTAAGTAAAAGGTAGAGAGATGAGATACAAAATATGCAAAGACAATAAAAAAAGGTGAGCAAATCTCTTTCTTAAAATAGTTAGTTCGAATATATTAATAAACTAAATGATAAAAAAGAGTAAAAATTAATTTCAAAGGTAAAAAGGAACTTCTTGTGTAAAATTAGTATTTTAACAATAACAATATATTTAGAAGGTGTTATAAGGAACATAGTTTTTCTCAAATTTTGATAAACAATATAGGTGAGAAAAGTAATTAGAGAGTGAATGCTTAAATAATGAAAAATCTAAAATTTTAATGATTACTATTAGAATAAAATATATTTCCCTTAATGCATAAGCAAAATGATAGAAGTTTTTCTTTATAGCAAGAGAAATTATATTTTAAATTTTAAGTTTAAGAATACTTTTAATCTCAAGCAAATTAATAAAATAAATTAAGATCTTTGCATTCGAAATATTTGAAAGGAAATAAATTTTAAAAATATTTTCCTTAAGACTATATGCAAATAAGAAAAAAGGCAAGTAAAATTCAGAGATACGAGACGTAAAATACGCAAAGACAAGAGGACACCCCTCCCCGAACTATGATTGGTGCTTAAAAACACCCGAACACCCCCCCAAAAAAAATATTATAATTTTTACAATAGGGTGTCACGATTTGAAGGGAGCCAAAAAATAATTAGGGCTTCTTAAAAGGAGATAAATGTGTGTCTTCAAAACATAAGGTTTCGATAGAAACATTTTTACCTAAAATAAGAAATGAGAAAAATAAAAATAATACAAACTCTCAGCTTTTTAATAGAAGAGGCAGAAAGTAAAACTAGGGAATGAATGGAGAGAGGAAATCATCGAGAGGACAGAGAGAGGTCACTCTAGTGTCACAAATCGTGAAAGAGCAGAAGATAAAATAAAAAACCCCTTAGCTCTGTAAAATCGTAACTCTGGCAGAAATTGTTAGAATATATAAAAAAAAAATAGATTTGGAAACCAATGATCTAAATAGGTGCTCTCTCGGTGTATAGAGTAACGTGCACCAAACCAGTGAAATATCTTTAAACAAATGTGGTGCTACCTATTGGGGAACTAAGATACCTGCCAACGAAACCTGCACAAAGGGATTAGGCATTGTCTCGGATAAAGAAATATAGCTGAACACAAAATTTTAAATAAAAAATTTCTATGGTTGAAGAGTGCTGCCAGTGAAACCTGCACAAAGGGATTAGGCATTGTCTCGGATAAAGAGAGATAACTGAACACAAAATTTTAAATAAAAATTATCGCCCCCTATAGTGCCGAATGGGCAAAAGGAAACCAACGAACCAACGAACCTACACAATACGTTAGAGAAGGAGTTATTGCCATATGGGTAGAGGAAGAGCACTACCAGAAAACCTACACAAAGGGATTAGGTGCTATATCTAGATAAAGAGAGATAGTTGAACACAAATTTTAAAAGAAAAATTATCTCCCCCTAAAGTGTCGAATGGGCAGAAGGAACCAGCAAACCAATGAACCTGCACAATACGACTAAAAGGAAGGAGTTGCACATAACTTTAAACTTGTTCTAAGCATAAAACAAATAGTAATGCAATATTTATTTCAAAATGAACTGCAGGGAGTTGATAGAAATACCGTCTAAGAGAGAGCATCGATGGAAAATAACTTTGAGAGGAACAACAAAATAGACAGGAAAACGGGAGACGTTTGTAAGACAACGTCGAGTGCGCCAGAGAGAACATTTTGAGGTCCAAGAACATTGGGTAACGGAACCAAGAACGTTGAGAGCGCCAGATAGAACTTTGAGTTTTAATAATAAATGAGTGAGGGTATTCGTTTACCTCCATGAGCAAATAAAAAAACTCAAAAAACACTCTAAGTTAACACTTTAAGTTAATCCGAGATTTCACTATAAGCATAAGCGGAAAAAGGGATATAACTAGATATGTGGGCCTTTAAGTGGTAGTAAAAAATGAATACGTATAGAGGAAAAAAATAAATAAATAAAATAAAGAGGCTTTCCTTTGAAAATGGGTGAGAAAAGCACCTTCACACAGGGTAAACCGTGTGTTTTAAAGAAAGGAAATAGCTATATTTTCTTAAAAAATTTCTCAAGCACGAATTCAATATAGATTTGAAAGAATATGCAACATATATAAAAATAAATATGCTGAAAGAGTAAAAAAAAATAACAATGGATAAAAGGAGACTAATGCAAACTTTGAAGTTAGATAGCCAAAAAATTTATCCAAAGTATATGAATCAGATCCTAGAACCTTCAAGAGAGAATACTAGTAAAATTTATCCTGCTCTAGTAGCATGTTAGAATTTCATAATAATAGATATGCAAAGTATTACACAAAAGATGAAGAGAAGAGTGGAACTGATTGATTTATCTCTAGGATCAACTCTGTATAAATAACAAAGTTGATCATTGAGATTCGTTGGATTACAACAAATCATCAAACCTAATAAAGACACCACTGATAGTTCTCTTGACACATGGAGGAGTTAAAACTCAAGTGTGTATCCTAGTGAAACTTAAGAAAATATTCACTTATTCTAATAGTTATTTCACTTCATGTTCATCACAAAATAAAAATGGAAGTGATATTATCATATTTATGAAAGAGAAGGACATAGTACAAAAATTTTAGAAGTATAATGCATTGAATAGGAAGAATCAAGACCAAGAATCTCCTCAAGAAAATCAAAGAAATTAGTCACAATATAAACAAAATAATGATCATCAAAGATTTATTGCACAAAGTAAAACAAAAATAGGATATACATGAAGGACTATTATGGATAATAAAAAATGTATGTTATCAAAAAATGAAGAATTCATAAAACTAAGATCCTATTTGCAATTGATCCTAAAGAAAGCTAATTTCAAAGAAGGTGCAATAATATCTACAGATAATATAAGAAAAATGTGTATGGCTCTAGAAATCCTAGAAACACAACAACAAGTTGAGGAATCCAATAATGACTTGGAACCTATGACAGTAAATGCATGTTGTGACACAATAGGAAAAGACATGGGAGGTAACTCAATTGATTTGAATATAGTTTATGAGTATTCATAAAAATCTTATGCTATCAAAATTGATAGTGACATTGATAGGGATTCAAATGATTATAGAGAAAATGAATATCAAATATATATTGATATTTATAGGGATTAGTGTGATGATGAATTTAGTTATTTTAAAAGTCATACTAAAGGGATTAGATCAAAATTTCTAAGTAAAATAGGATAAACATGGGAAAGGAATGAAATATTCAATTATACTAGAAATAAAATCAAAATGTGAAGGTCATGGATATACAAGTTAAACAAGGAGTAATGAATCAGGGACTAAATTTGTGACAATAAATAATGAGATTAAATTTATGACAAGAATTAATAAAACTAGTATTAATAAAAGACAAACATGTAAATAATGAATGAGATAATGGTAAAATAAATTTTGTCATAGGGAACAAGTGTAACAATTATTGTAGATATAGATATAAGATAGAGAAATTTTAGAATATCCATTGTTGTAAAATTTATGAAGGACATAATCATTCTAAAAAACTTTTTTTTTAAAGCAAAAAACCCCTTGCAGGGCCACATTGGTCTGAGATACCATGACCATGGGGTTCTACACAGTCAAAGTCACCCATGAGTCACGCCCGACCGTGCCCGCATCAACATTATCAATTGGATTTTGGGTACCCAAATCAACTTTTTGGTAGGGTGGATATTCGAACATGGGACCTCCCTTGGAGGATTACCCTCTCCTCTCCAACTCACCTACAACACCTAGGTAATTCTAAAATATATATATACATATAAAGTAAGAGAAAATAATAAATAAAAAATGGATTGTAGATGGATAAGTACGAATGAATGGGATAAGATGAAAATAATGTTGTATGGTTTCTATACGAGGAAACCAAGTATGATGATATTTTAATTTTTTTTTAATATAAATAATAATGTGATTCTCACCATGGAGAAATGTAAAATTAATTATTATGACCTAAGAATAGCTTGGAAGGTGATCTACGCCAATGATTTAATAGAATTTATGGCCTTACGATTGTTCTAATGACTGATACAAAGGTAATGATGATCCCAAGGTGACCTAGAGGTAGTGACTTAGACGGTGCCTAGAGGTGACCCAAATGTATTAACCTAGAAGCAGACATATAGTTTATAGAGGTAAACCAAGTGAAGGTTGCATAAATACAACAAAAGTGAAGTCATATCCAAAGAATAAAGATAAAATAAAAAAGAATCAAATATTGAAATAAAAAATCCTTCTTACCAAATAATGTTATACGAGGGGATTTTGGAGGTATTACATTATTTTATCCCTTTGTAAATATTTAAATTTGGATGTGAGTGTGATATTGGTCTATAGTATGTGTCAAGTTAGTAGGATTAAGTATGTGCGAAAGTGCAAGTGATGAATCATAACTGATAGATGTCAAGTGTGGAAGTTAAGAGTCATATTAGATATGTCAATATGTGAAGTAAAAGGTTATGGAATCGGAAGTCTATGTCAAAATGTGAGGCATGTGAAAGGTTACATCTCCTATGAGTTAGAGGAAAACAAAAGTTATAAGAACTATTATATATTGGAGATAAATCTCCATGGTATATATTATTTTGAATGTAATCAAATATTTTCTAAATATATTGCAAAGCTTATTATTTTGTGAAATATTGTTGTTATTATGTGAGTATTGTTAATCCTCGAAATAATTATTTGTGTGCTTTTTAGGCATGTTTGTCAACATATAATAACTATAAAGCATTCACTCTATTATGTATCAACTCAATTTTATACCAATGTTGGTTGATATGTTTGCCTTCATCTCTTCAAACAAAAAACAAAAAAATTAATAATATCAAACATTTTCACCTATGAAATATTTATGAAAAACAAAGTTACATAACAAAATCAAGTAAAAAATTATTAAATATTAAATAAATTAACTATATTAATTAATTTACACAAGATGAAAAGTGATAATATCTTTCTTCTTCAAAATAAAATTAATTATTTAAATCTAAGATTATTAAAATTAATAATATATTCAATATAATTCATGCTATGACAATATCCATTCTTTATATCAAATTAAAAAAAAAAAAAACTAAACTTTACACTATCTCTCAAAATGAGAACCACTTGCAAACTTAAACTAAATCCTTACCAAAAAAAAATACTTAAATATGATGTTAAAAGTATCTTTTTTATATATCTTCATTCCTTTAGAATTTTTTTTTATAATAAAGCAAGGTTTTAAAAAGTTAACCTTTTCCTTTTTGGATCCTCAGCAGTATGGATAATATCGATTGGCTACTCCTATACCTTACAAAGAAAAATATGAAAAGTTGTAAAAGAAAAAGTACCGTAGGCCCTACTACATAGTTGCGCAATAAAATGCGTTGGTATCCCTTGGTATATCCCTTCACACCTCCGGCAATAGAAAAACCAAATTGTCATACACATAAGTGATAATAATCACTATAGAGTGGGTAAAAAGAATGCAAGTGGCGGGCACTAAACGATCACGGAAAGCACTAAAACAATCATTGCCGTGATGGATAAGAAGTCTGCGCTAGCATTGAACACCTTACAAAGTTTAAAATTAGATTTGTGGGTTAGAAAGAGGAACCCATCATTTTCTATTCCTCCCCGTGGTTGCTTTTGACTGTTTAGAAACTCAGAGTCGCAATCAGTATGGCCATCACAGACAAAGTATTGATCTGAGTAGATTCACGTTACTCTTGCCCTTGGCTTGAGGATTGGTTGATGGTGATATGAGTAGATTCACTTTGCTCTATGGTTTGTCTTGGAGACTGCTAGTTGGTGATTCGAGAAAATTCACGGTGCGCTTCGGCTTCTCTGGAGGACTGCTCGATGGTGATATGAGGAAATTCTTGTTGCTCTTCCGCTTGTCTTGAAGACTGCTCGCTGGTTATCTGAGGAAATTCACGTTGGTCTTCGGCTTGTCCGGAAACCTGCTCGCTGTCGTCTGGGTCTTCTCGTTGTGATGGGGTTTGTAATTTTCTCACTTTCCCTCCACTATTATAACTCCGGAGCGTCCTTACAACCACGTTGATACGTCTTACTTCACCTCTTTGAGGACGAGAAAAATATTAATAATTTAATAATATTATAATTTATTTTTAAAAAATTAAATGTTTTTATAAATTTAAAAATTATTGTATTTTTAATTGATTTAATTTTATAATTTGAAAATTCATAATAATTTATTGATTTTCAACCTTTATGCGCTATGACTTATCAGATAAAAAATATTGACAAAATATAATACTCACGAATTCATCAACCCTCTACTATGTTATGTCCCTTGCAATACAAACGTTATTCACATTATCAACAATGTAATCACAGTATTCACATCACCCTTTTCTACGGCCAAATGTAAAGCGTGTCGGCCATCTTTATCTACTATTTCCGCCGATCTTCTCGCAATCCTAAGAAGTCATGTAACAAAGCCTAGATTTCCCTCTGTTGCTGCTATATCAAGTGCAGTCCGTTGGTTGCTCCAACAGCTGTTCAAGAATTTCTTGTGGACACCCATCTATCAACCCAGCTACACGCAATACTGTCCTTCCCTCAATAGCTCATGGTCTGTGGAGAGTGTCTTAACTACTTTTGTAAAACAAAACAGAACGAAATTTAAGGCAAGAGCGATGACTTTGTTATATAAAAACATAAGTTTCATTTGGGTATTACCATAATGTTCAAGGTACATAGCATGGTGCACGGTGGTTCTACGGTTGGATCTTTTATAAGGAGCATGTGTGTCTCGTAATAACTCTTCAACTGCATTCAGATGGCCATTCTACACAGAGGAGATTCGCCATCGTTATGAAGGTAGTCCACAAGAGTCGGGTCAGCTCTCACTAAAAATTGCACAATGTCAGGGTTGTCTCCTGTAACGGCCTTGTGCAAGGCTGTGTTGTTCTCGTAAGCATCTCCCACTCTTAAAAAATTATGGCGACCTTTTTAAGAAAAATGGTTGGAATATTTCGCGTTTCTTTTGGTGTGTTGATGTCTAAAGACAGCCATCTGATTATTTTTCGTTTTTTTTTAACAATTCAATTTTCACATAAAACGATCAAATTGATATAATTATAATTATTTGTATTATATTTAAGTTAAAAATATATTTTTTAATTATTTGTCTTATATTATATTTTAATTATATTATATAACTTTAATAATTAAATCTGAAACAATATAATTATTTCATATAAAATTACTATAAAATTAATAATTAAACATGAAACATTAAAATTATCCCTATAATTAATAATTACACATGAAAATTATCCCTGTACATATAAAAACACCTACCCATTGGTTGAAGAAAGCCTCTCCTTGCCTTATTTTGTTTTTAATGTGAAGGTAACATAAGGAAGGAATTAGAATTTACAAACGGCTGGCGTGACGTGTATGCATACATAGAAGCAATTTGCCTTGAGTTTTTTTTACCATTTAGAAGTAAATCTTTTTCCTTGAAACTTTTTTCATCGATGATAAGTCTTGTTTTTCCTTTGCAATTAAAATCTCTGTTTTTTTTTTCATTTATTAAATGAAGTCCTGTTACTTTCAAGCTTTCTTAATAATATTTAAATATTATAATTATTTTCTTCAAAAAAAAAAATTATTTGTTTTCATAATTATGGAAAATTCTTTTACATTTATTGTTTCAACCTTGAAGATAAAATTCAACATTTTTCACCTTTGACATCAATGACAATCATTGACATCAAACCTTTGACATCAATGACAATATTAAACTAAAAATTTTCAACAATTTGGTCAACTTCTTGAATTTGACCTCTTATAAGCCTCCTTTCAAAATTACTATCAAGTGTTTAACTTGGTCGATGAGCTTGAAGAGTTTTCTTCCCCTTCTTAGTCTTTGTAAGATCAATAATAGGTGTTGAAATACTTAAAGAACTTGATGAAATATCCTTAGAACTACTTGAAGAACCACTTGAAGGATTTATTGGAGAACTAAATAGAGTTGTAGCCACACTAATTGGGTTGTTCACCACATATACTACCATTATCAACATTGATGGTCTTATAAACTTAACCTCTTTGATGACCACATACTCCCCCTTCATTAAAAATCATATCTCTAGATACTACCACTTGGTTAGTCTTTGGATTGTAGAGACTATAATATTTGTTATTTAAAAAATATCAAATAAAATTACAAGGCTCATTTTTAAAATCAAGCTTCTTCCTTTTCTCATTAGCAACATGAACATAGGCTAAACAACCAAACTCTATAAAATAACTAACATTGGGTTTCTTCTCATACTATACTTCATAATGAGTCATCTTTGCAAGAGAACTTGTGGGACTCCTATTAAGAATGTGTAATAATGTAACAAGTACATTATCCCAAAAATAATTTCTCAACCCCTTGGTTTTAATCATACTTATTTCTATCTCCACCATAGTCTATTTTTCTTTCAACCACCTAATTTTTTTGAGGTGTGTAGGCAGTTGTGAGCTACCTATTGATCCCATTATTATAGAAAAATTCTATAAATTGCCTTGAATAATATCACAATCATAGTCAATATTTAAACATTTAATTTTATAACCCCATTTTCATTTTGCATAAAGGCTTTAAACCCCTTGAAAACATCCAAAGCCTCATATTTATTCTTAAGAAATTATACCTAACACGTTATGGAAAAATCAACAGTAAAAAATATGAAATAAGATTATTTACCCAAGATTTTGGTTTGCAATGGGTCTTACATATCAAAATAAATTAACTGGAGTGGGTTTTTGTCCCTCCAACATCTTTCTCTTAGAAAAATTTCTCTAGAATTCTTTCCTTTGGCACAACATTTAGAAACTTCTCTATGATGTTCAAATTTGAGTAAACCAAAAACTAGCTCTTGAGAAGTCGACAACTTCAAACTTTGAAAGTTTAAATGGTCATACCACAAATACCACAACTAGATTTTATCTTCAATAGCAATATTTACAAGTTTTTGCCATTACCTCTGAACTTCAAATGAAATAATTTATTGCTAAACATGGAAATAATAGTGATAAATTTGTTCTCATAGTTCTTATCATATATGAAATATTGCTTATCATAAAAAACTACTCTATAAACATTTTCACAAAGCTACCGAACACTCAATAAATTATGCTTAGGATATGAAGTGTAATAAATATCATGAATTTTCTTTTTACCTTATTTAGTATTTATGTCCATTATACCTTTTGTTTCCACCTCTGAAATTTTTTTATCACCAAGATTGATCTTGGACTTGAATTTCTCATCCATAGTCGCAAACAACCCCTCGTTGCTCATCATGTGGCTGGAGTAGCCAAAATCAAAATATCAGGCCTCTTGAAGAGTCATTTTAGCCTTTTCATTGGATAAGAACAAGTTGCTTGAAGCATCCTCATTCTCTTTTGCATAATTTACTCTTTTTCCTTTATTTATAGATTTTACTCTATATTATTTTTAAGATATCCATATTTTTTTAATGGTAACATTGAACATTTTTCTTTTCAATTCTTCCTCTTCTTCTACCAATAAGTTTATCTTTTCTTCCTCCTCTTTCTCTTAAAATTTTTGATGGATTTTGAATCCTTAATATTAATGTAAACTCACAATATCAAATATATGATAGTCGTAATAAAGTAAGATCAAGATAATAATATGAATAAAATAATATGACCCAACTAATATGTAAATCAAAGCTAATAATATATCAAATAATATTCATTATTAATCAGTAATATGAATGTATAAATAGCCTAGATCATACAATATAATAAGACGTGCAATATTCATTGCTCAAATGTATGTAAACTATATTACTCCTCTTTCTCTTACAAATATATCATGAAAACTCTCATGAAATGGTAATCCTCACTATGTAGACAATGTAAGCTTTGTAGGCTATATAGGCGATATAGGTGATGTAGGCGATGTAGGTTACATCCACTATAAAGTGACATATAGCCATTGTAGGAAGAATTTTTGGTTACTTTACTATTCCTTTCCTTATGGTAATTTACATGACTCTTGGCTTCTCTACTTGACACTTGCATACACATGACTCTATCTTGTATGCACACTTGGACATGACTCTTCATATAATACTTACAAATCTAAGAATATATGTGCACATATACATAAATAATACTTGCACACATGATATGTGTGTATTTCTTACATATTATTATATTACATAAAATATTTACTCACACTCTAATATAGGATACAACCCTAATCTAATATTTACAAGATGTATCATGATGGTGCATTAGCAAGTACCAAATAATGTAATATCCTCTAACATAATTTTTATTCTGCCCTATACCTTGTCCTTGTCCTTGGTTTCTTATCCTAGCACCGTCATACTTTGAGACTTTTACCTTTGAGGCAAAATCCTTTTCATCACCTTCACTAAATATGTCTCTTAGTATTTCTTCATGTGACATAAGAGAACCAATAAGATAATAAAACTCTAATGTTATAAAATACTTGATCTCTTTAAATATGATGGCTATATGGTTCTATATTGGTGTTAAGGTTCTTAACATTTTATTTATAACTTCCATCTTCATTGTTTCTAAGAGTGGCCATTTTATTAACCTTATATTTTACGCTAATCCAATATTCACTTAAACTTTCATCTTCTTGCATCGTCATTCTCAAAATATTTCTTCAATGTTTGTAGCTTGACCACTTTCACTTGATCATTATCTTAGTAAACCTCTTATAGAGTCTTCTAAGAATCCTTGGTTGATGTTACATCGAATCATTGGAGACAAGCTCTTGTCTAGAGTTGATTGAATATGGTACAATTTCAAGTAGTTTTTTTTTTACCTCCTTTCCATATTTATCATTCTATGGGATAAAATACGAATCTATTGGTTCATCATAATTTGCCTCAACAATATCCCATAAATAATATTCTCATAAAATTCTCGTTTATTATTATAAATTCTATAAATGAGATCAAAAAAACATTAATTTAGCAAAGAGAAAAAATTAACATGAATTTGAATAGATTTTTTTAATTTATTGAATACAACTAAAAATTCATAGCTAGAGCATTCTAATTTTTATACTTACAAGAAATATACCAAAACTAATTAATTATTACAATTACATTATGCCTAGGCACATGCATAGTTGTAGTTACAAACTCAACTAGGAATTTGCATAGCTACAATTACAAGCTCAACTAGAAACTTCATCGTTACAGTTACAAACTCAGCTAGAAATTGCACAATTGTAGTTACAAACATATTTTTCAATTATAATAACCAAATCACTTGAAAAATCAGCATCACTTTTGAATAATATTATATATATATATATATATATATATATATATAAGTTTCATAAGCTCTTAATATCATCTCACTAATAAATAATTTCCTTGCTCAAGAAAAATTAAATACATTGAGCTAGTATTAAAAATTAAGTCTTTTTTATTACAGGTAATAATACTCATGGTTGAGGAGCTCAAGTAAAAAAATATCTACCTACATTCTCACATAAGAAGAGCATAATTTTTACTATTTGAGCATTAAAAAGTGGGTATTATTTTTCTTATTTACAATAGTTGATAGTGATAGGTTTCAAATATTTTAAAATGAATTCAAAAATTATTCTCCATATGTGGTCAAGTTTTATTGGGTCCTACGTCACTCCTAGTCCCAACTATTTTCTTCTTTTCCCTACTTTCTCCATAAATTGAAACATAAGCATTTCTAGAATTGTTCTTTTTTATTATAAAATATGAGTCTAAAGATGTTTCTTTTAGAATTTTGTAAATATAAGAATATCATCTAAATATACAATTAAAATATTATGAAGACACTCTTTGAAGATACTCTTTAAAATATTATATATTTTAAATATTCAATTAGAATAGCTTGGAAGGTGACCTACATTAAAGATTTTATAGAAGCGACGACCTTATGATTGTTCCAATCACTAACCCAAAGGTAATGATGATCCAAAGGTGACCTAGAGATGACCAAAATATATTTACCTAGAGATAAACAAATAGCTTAAATATATACACCTAGTGAAGGTTGCATAAATACAACAATAGCATAATCAAAGCCAAAGGATGAAGACAAGAGAAAAAAGAATAAAAAATTGAAGGTGAAAAACCTTCATACCAAATAATGTAATACTAAGGGATGTTGGAGGTATTACATTATTCAATCCCTTTATAAATATTTAATTTTGGTGTGAGTGTGATATGTGTATATTGTATGTGTTAGTAATAATATGTATGTGTCAAAGTGCAAGTGAAGAGTCATAAGTGATAGGTGTCAAGAGTGGAAGTGAAGAGTCATATTAGATGTGTCAATATGTGAAGTAGAAAGGTTATGAAATCATAAGTCTTTGTCATAATGTGAGGCATGTGAAAGATTACTTCTCCTATGAGTTAGTAAGAGAGAAAATTTTATAAGAACTATTATATATTGGAGATAAAGCTCCATGCTATGTAATCTTTTGAACGTAATCAAATATTTTCTAAATATATTGTAAAGCTTGTTATTTTTGTGAAATAGTATTGTTATGATGTGCTTGTTATTTTTGTGAAATAGTATTTTTATGATGTGAGTATTGTTGATCCTAAAATAATTATTGTGTGCTTTTTAAGTATATTTATCAACATATAATAGCTATAAAACATTCACTGAATTCTGTAACAACTCTATTATGTATCGATATGGGTTGACATATCTATTTTCATCTTTTCAAAGCAAAAGAAAACAATTTAATAATTTTAAACATTTCCACCTATGAAATATTTATGAAAAGCATAGTTTCATAACATAATCAGTAAAAATATTCAATAGCAATTTTAAATATTAAATAAATTAACTATATTAATTAATTTATAAAAGAGGAGTAATAATATCTTTAAGCTACCGAAAAATATCAATATTATATACTAGAATCACTCCACAATCTTCCTCATAAATCTAAGATTGTTAAAAATATTCAATATGATTCATCTTATTACATTAACAATATCCCTTATTTTAAAAATAGAAAATAAAATAAAATAACTTTGTATCCATCAAAATGAAATCTACTTGTAAACTTTAAAAAAAAAACTCTCTCTTAAAATTAAAATGAGATCTACTTGTAAACTAAAACTAAACTAAAATTATTTTAAAAAATAAATAATTATCTTTGTTACTATAAAAATATCTTTTCATATATTCATATCTTAAATTAAATAAATAAAAATTTAAAATTTTAAAAAGGTTAACATTCTGATTTTGCATCTAAGCATTATGTACCGATATGAATTTTTATATATTCATATTGAAAAAAAAATTGAAAGTTTTTTTTTAAGTTTTGAAAAAGTTAACTTCTCCTTTTACATCTATATATTCAAAATTCGATTGGCTACTCCTGCACCTTACAAAGATAATAAAAAAAGTTGTAAAAGAAAAAAGTACCATAGGCCCTACTACATAGTTGCGCAACCATCTAAACATTATGCACCGTATATATTCATAATTATATTGGCTACTCCTGCACCTTACAAAGAAAATAAAAAAAGTTGTAAAAGAAAAAAGTACCATAGGCCCTACTACATAGTTGCGCAACCATCTAAACATTATGCACCGTATATATTCATAATTCTATTGGCTACTCCTGTACCTTACAAAGAAAATAAAAAAAAGTTGTAAAAGAAAAAAGTACTATAGGCCCTGACAAATAGTTGCGCAATAAAATAAGTTAGTATCCCTTGGTATACCCGTTCATACCTTTGGCGCTCGAAAAACAAAACGTCATACACAAGAGTGCTATAATTGAAGAATTTAAATCTTTTCTTTTCGAACTTCGCCGAAGTCTGAACGACGCACTTCGGGAGGGCGAAGTGCGTAAGTCGGGGCCACCGACAGACTTCGCCCGAAACTGGGCGAAGTTTGTACTTCGGGGCTGTTGACGGACTTCGCCCGAAACTGGGCGAAGTTTGTACTTCGGGCCTGCTGACGGACTTCGCCCGGAATATGGGCGAAGTGCGGACTGCGCTGGGCGAAGTGCGGACTGCGGCCGACTTCAGACTTCGCTCGTGCACTCGGGCTGCGCTCGGATCTCGAGCGCAGTCGGATTGCGGCAGCGAAGTTGGAACGCTGCGTCAGACTTGGCCAACTTTGGCCTTTGACTTCTTTGTCTTCCGCGGCTGCCGCTGGGTTTGCCTGGCTTGGCAAGACCCGTACAAGAAGAGAGAGACGTCGGAACAGAGAACAATAAACTTTAGCATAATAAAACTGTAAACCCTAAAGATGCCACAAACAATAGCAAACTTTATTCATATGAAACTCGGGTTACAGAATTCCTCAACCGAGGAAATAACAACATCTGCAGGCTACGCTGCAGGATAAACTAACAGACAAAATGTCGAGTCAACTGCTCGAACATTAATCAGCTGAGCCACACTCCTCACCGAGATACTCTTCTTCTCCTAACTCCTCTCTGCTCTCTGCCTTCTTCGTCTCGCACTTTGCTTCTCCTCTAGTCTGAAATACCCGAGACACCTTATATAGCCGTGAGAAGAGGAGGATAGGGCTTATCCTCTGACAGGTTCTGACAGGCCCTCAACTAGGGTTTCTGACCAATCGCCGCACTAGCATTAAATCGTCGAACTGGCATTAAATTCTGGGGCGATTGGAGCTGTCAGACGTCACATCTGTCAGAGGGTAGGTGCGACATCATGTCAGCCCTTTTTGCTGGGATCCCCAACTGCACGAGCGTAGTCCGGCTTTGCCCAAATTTGGAGCACAGTCTGGCGGAGGCGTGAAATCTGGGTTAATTTTTCTAACACCCTCCTTTAAGCCTAATTTCATGAGTGCTTTCCAAGCTGCTCTCGCAATCTGCTAAAGTATTCCTCCTTCAAAGGCTTCATGAAGATGTCAGCCAACTGCTCCTTGGACCTGCAAAACTACAGTTGTACTTCATCGAATTTCACCAGCTCTCTGATGAAATGATACCGGATGTCTATGTGCTTCGTCCGGCTGTGGAAGACGGGATCCTTTGACAGTGCAATGGCCGAATTGTTATCACAGAAAATTGTTGTCGTGCCTTCCGGAGGAAAGTTCAGTTCACTCAAAACTCTTCGCAGCCAAACTGCCTAGCATGCGGCTGACGTGGCGATGACATATTCTGCTTCGGCTATGGACAACGCAATGATGGGTTGTTTCTTGGATGCCCATGATACTTCCCCTGATCCGATATGGAAAGCATACCCAAAGGTGCTCTTTCAATCATCGGTACTGCCAGCCCAGTCACTATCTATGAAGCCGACTAGTTCCAGCTGGTCCTGTCTAGCATAAAATAGGCCATGGTTCTGCGTCCCATTGACGTAGCGCAAGATCCTCTTGCCTGCTTGCCAGTGCATGTCCTTCGGAGTCTCCATGAAACAACTGATCAGACTGACTCCGAACATCATATCTGGCCGAGTTGCAGTCAAATACATCAGACTGCCAACTAGCCTCTTGAACAAGGTTGGGTCGACATTCCTCCCTATATCTAGTTTGCTCAGCTTCAAACCTGTGGCTACAGTTGTGATGGCAGGTTTATTGTCCTCCATCTTGAATAGCTTTAGGACATCCTTCGCATACTTGCCCTGAGAAATGAAGATGCCATCTGTCGATTGGTCAACTTCAATGTCGAGAAAATACTTCATCAGCCCTAAGTCCATCATCTCAAACTCCTTCTTCATGGTTGTTCTGAACTGGTCAAACAGGACATTGATGTTGCCAGTATAAATCAAGTCGTCCACATACAGGTAGACGATAACGAGCTCACCTGCTTCATTTGTCTTCATGTAAAGGGTGTGCTCATATGGGCATTTGACAAACCCACTTTCCTAAAAATAGCTGTCAATCCGGCTATACCATGCTCGGGGCGCCTACTTCAAATTGTATAGGGCCTTTTTCAGCTTCAGGACTTTGCCCTCCTGGCCTTCAATTTCGTAACCTGGTGGCTAGTCTATGTAGACCTCTTCCTCCAACACTCCGTTGAGGAAGGCTGACTTGACATCCATCTGGTACATCTTCCAACCTTGTTAGCTGCGAGTGCCAGGATCATCCTGACTGTGTCAAGTCGGGCTACAGGCGCATATACCTCATGGTAATCGATGCTTGACTTCTTCTTATAACCCTTCGCCACCAATCTGGCTTTGTGCTTGTCAATGTCTCCTTGGGCATTGAACTTTGTCTTATACACCCACTTGACCCCAATGGTCTTCTTCCCTGCTGGAAGATCTGTCAGCTGCCATGTCTCATTCTTTTCAATTGCTGCTATCTCTTCATCCATCGCCTGCACCCACTTCTGATTCTGACTTGTGTCTTCGAACTCTACTGGATCAACTTCAATAAAGAATGCAAATTCAGAGTACTCTTCATCTATGTGGGTTTTTGTTGCCTCGTCGATTTCTCACAAGCTCCTTGTATTCGCTGGCGTCGCCAGGTTCTAGGTTCTACTTGCACATGGAGGCGACTGCGATGGAGTGGTTGTGCTACTGCTAGCACCGTTGTTGTTGCTGCAAGTTGCAGGTGGCTGCACACTCCCTTCTTCCAAGTCAAGAGACTGTACTACTACTGGCTCTGACTAGCCAGTCTTTGACTTCCTGTTCCAGGCTTTATCTTCAAGAAATTTCACATCACGGATAATGATGAGCTTCTTCGTCACAGGGTTGTACAACCTATATGCCTTCGCTTGCTCACTGTACCCTATGAAAATGCACTTCTTAGCTCTATCATCCAGCTTCTACCGCTTCTCTTCTGGAACATGTGCATATGTAGTGCACCCGAACACACGCAAGTGAGCCACACTTGGCTTCACTCCGCTCCAGGCCTCCTGAGGGATTTTGTCCTTCACGCTTTTGGTGGGACATATGTTCAGCAAGTAGACTGCACATGTTATAGCCTCTGCCCAAAATTCATGCGACAATCCCTTCGCCTTCATCATGCTTCGTGCCATCTCCATGATGGTTCGGTTCTTCCTCTTAGCTACACCATTCTACTGCGGTGTATATCTGGCAATGAACTGCCTTCGAATTCCATGTTGTTTGCAAAAGTTGTGGAATTCGTTGGAGATGTATTCTTTGCCTCCATCAGTTCTGAGAGTCTTCACATAATGACTACTTTGTTTCTCAACCAGAGCCTTGAACTCCTTAAACCTTGCAAACGCCTCTAACTTCAACTTGATTGGATAAATCCAAGTCTTCCGCCTGAAGTCATCAATGAAGGTCAGGAAGAACTTGTTGCCGACAAACGTGGTGGTCTGCATCGGACCGCAAATGTCTGAGTGCACCAGCTCCAATGGCCGTGATGCTCTCCAAGACTGTCTTACAGGGAATGCATCCTTGTGCTATTTGTCGACTAGGCAACCTTCACACACTTGGTTCAGTTGCTCAATAAGGGGTAAACCCTTCACCATTTACATCCTGTGTAGTTGATTCAGACCACTGAAACTCAGGTGACCAAATCTGCGATGCCACAGCCAGGTAGCATCCTTCTCAACTGCACTTAGAGACATCAAATATTCATTCTAAATCTGCAGTGGAAACATTTTGTTTTTCGTCATGGACACAGTTGCAATTTGTCCATGGACTTTGTCTCTGATGGAACAGACACCATCTTTGAATAGTACAGTGTGCCCCTTCTGCACAAGTTGTCCAACACTTAGCAGATTATGCTTCAACCCAGGCACATAAAAAACATCTTGAATTGTTTTACTTTCACCGTGTCGGGTGCGAATGAGGATCTTTCCTTTCCCCATCATAAAAACTTTGCAGTTGTTCCCCATCTTGACTTCGGACTGGACTATTTCATCCAGTTGTGAGAACATCTCTCTGTTTCGAGTCATGTGGTTGCTGCAACCACTGTCAAAATACCAGATGTTTTTCTTGCTCTCCTCTTCAATACTGCAAGTCAGTAGTACATTTCATCCTGTCGCATTTCCAAGTTCCTTCGTATAATGGGCTTGCTGTTGATTCTCATTTGCCATCTTCTTCCTGCACTGTGAGGCATAATGGCCGAACTTGCTGCAGTAGTAGCATTGGACCTTTGACATGTCCTTCTTCTCGCTGAGAGCTTCCTTACCGATTTATGCCGTGCCTCTTCCTCCTTGCCGATGAAAGTTGCAACTTGGCTCGGCGTCATGAGGGTTTGATCTCCCTCCTTGCTTGTTACTTCTCCCACGCCTGCTTCTGCCTCTTCCTCCTTGAGAACTAGAAGCGCTGTGGTGGGAGTCTTGTCTGTCACTGTCTCAGACTGAGACTTGCGCTTTGAAGGCTTGCTCCAAAGAAGACTGAGTTTAGTGGCTCAGCCTCTATTCATGGGTCTACAGGGAACCCATGAGTTCGTCTGTCGAGAGGGTTGTCAAATCCCTCGACTCTTCGATTGCTATCACAACCGAGTCAAACTTGGCAGACAGACTTATGAGAATCTTCTCCACGATTCTCTGGATCTGCACATTTTCTTTGTTCAACCGCATCTGGTTGATAATGTCAGTCGTCCGGGTGAAGAAGTCATTCATCGACATGGACTCGCTCATCTACAGGTTCTCAAACTCTCTCCTGAGCATCTACAGTTTCACCAAATTCACTTTGTTGGTGCCCTGATACGAACTTGCCAGGGTTTCCCAGGCCTGCTTGGCCTTGGTGGCTGATGCAATCCGCGAGAAGATGGTCTCCTCAACCGCTTGCATGATGTAGAAGAGGGCCTTCTGGTCCTTCTTCTTGTGCTCTTTCAACGAGATCCTTGTCTCGCTGAGAGAGGGCGGCCGATCTTCGTTGCATCCGCCGATTTTGGGTAGCCGTTATCGACTAAGTCCCATAGCTCCTGAGATTCGAACAGGATCTTCATCTGGATGCTCCAGTAATCGTAGTTCTTGTCATTAAATCATGGGATCTACAACTACAGGGAATTCTTTTTGGAATCCATCTTCTATCTTCGCATCACGGCTCAATCAGCTCTGATACCAATTTGAAGAATTTAAATCTTTTCTTTTCGAACTTCGTCGAAGTCTGAACGACGCACTTCGGGAGGGCGAAGTGCGTAAGTCGGGGGCACCGACGGACTTCGCCCGAAAATGGGCGAAGTACGAACTTCGGGGCCGTCGACGGACTTCGCCCGAAAATGGGCGAAGTACGAACTTCGGGGCCGCCGACAGACTTCGCCCGAAACTGGGTGAAGTTTGTACTTCGGGGCTTCTGACGGACTTTGCCCGAAACTAGGCGAAGTTTGTACCTCGGGCCTGCTGACGGAGTTCGTCTGGAATATGGGCGAAGTGGGAATTTCGCTCAGCCGACGGACTGCACTGGGCGAAGTGCAGACTGCAGCCGACTTCGGACTTCGCTCGCGCACTCGGGCTGCGCTCAGATCTTGGGCGCAGTCGGATTGCGACAGCGAAGTTTGGAACACTGCGTCAGACTTGGCGAACTTTGGCCTTCGACTTCTTTGTCTTCTGCGGCTGCCGCTGGGTTTGCCTAGCTTGGCAAGACCCGTACAAGAAGAGAGAGACGCCGGAACAGAGAACAATAAACTTTAGCACAATAAAACTATAAACCCTAAAGATGCCACAAACAATAGCAAACTTTATTCATATGAAACTCGGGTTACAGAATTCCTCAATCGAGGAAATAACAACATCTGCAGGCTACGCTGCAAGATAAACTAACAGACAAAATGTCGAGTTGGCTGCTCGGACATTAATCAGCTGAGCCACACTGCTCACTGAGATACTCTTCTTCTCCTGACTCCTCTCTGCTCTCTGCCTTCTGCTTCTTGCACTCTGCTTCTCCTCTTGTCTGAAATACCCGAGACGCCTTATATAGCCGCGAGAAGAGGAGGATAGGGCTTATCCTCCGACAGGTTCTGACAGGCCCTCAACTAGGGTTTCTGACCAATCGCCGCACTAGCATTAAATTGCCGAACTGACATTAACTTCTGGGACGATTAGAGCTGTCAGACGTCACATCTGTCAGAGGGTAGGTGCGGCATCATGTCAGCCCTTTTGCCGGGATCCCCAACTGCACGAGCGCAGTCCGGCTTCGCCCAAATTTGGAGCACAGTCTAACAGAGGCGTGAAACCTGGATTAATTTTTCTAACAATAATCACGATAGAGTGGGTAAAAAGAATGGAGGTGGCGCGCACTAAACGCTGTGGAAAACTCAAGGAAAGCACCAAAACAATCGCTGCCGTGTTGGATCAGAGGCATCCTTTTCGATTCCTCCCGGTGGTTGCTTGACTGTTTAGAAACTCAGAATCGCAATAAGTATGACCATCACAGACAAAGTATTGAGTAGATTCACGTTGCTCTTTCGCTTGGCTTGAGGTCAGGTTGATGGTGATATGAGTAAATTCACGTTGCTCTTCGGCTTGAGGACTGGTTGATGGTGATATGAGGACTGGTTTGTCTTGAAGACTGCTCGTTGGTGATACAAGGAAATTCATGTTGCTCTTCGGCTTGTCTCGAAGACTGCTCGCTGGTGATCTGAGGAAATTCATGCTTTATTCACCTTGTCTTGAGGCCTGCTCGTCGGCGTCTGGGTTTTCCGGTTGTGATGGGCTTCGTGCTTTACGTCTTACTTCACCTCTTTGTGGGAGAAAAAAATATTAATAGTTTAATAATGTTATAATTTATTTATTAAAAAGTTAAATGTTTTTTTATTAAAAAATGGTTATTTTATATTGTATTTTTAATTGATTTAACTTTTAATTTGAAAAATTATAATAATTACTTTATTTTCAAATTATGTACACAATGACTTGTCAATAATTTCAAATATAATACTCACGAATTCATCAACGCTCTATGCCCAGTGGATTACACCCGTTATTGTCGGGAACGTTAACTAAGCTTCGCATGAATTTCAAGAGTGTAATCACAGTATTCATATCACCCTTTTCTACGGCCAAATGTAAAGCGTGTCGCCGATATTTTATCTACTATCTCCGCGGGTCTTCTCGCAATCTAAGAATGCGTGTAACAAAGCCTAGATTTTCCTCTGTTGCTGCTATATCAAGTGCAGTCCGTATGTTGATTTTGTCCATCTCAGGCTCCAACAGCTCTTCAAGAATTTCTTGTGGACACCCATCTATCAACGCAGCTACACGCAATACTGTCCTTCCCTCAATATATTTTCTTTTGAACAGCTCATGGTCTGTGGACACCCATCTATCAACTAAATATTTTACAAGCACAATCGTGGAAACCAACCAGTCATCACAGCAAACCGAACCAACTAGTCGACTCAGCCAGAGAGAGCTTTCTATGGGTGCTACATGCAAAAATAACCAGCTCCTCACAGAAAAGGACCATAAGGAAAACACAAAAAGGCATCTTCGTTTTCTAAAGGAGAATCTACCTGTGAAGCCGAACCAACGATCTCTCACTCCAAACCGACCAGCTTCTCCTTTGCAACTTGGTGTCGTCTCTTCCAAACCTGTACGAATTCCCTTTTTTTTTTTTCCTTTTCCCCTTCCTTCTTCCGGAAGTACCCGTTTATCCACTAACACGCTTTCTTTCGGGGCGTTGCCAAAAAATTCGAGCTTAACTCTCGATCCTCGATGCACGTCCTTTACCACTATTCCCAGAAGTACTCGTTTATGCACTAACACGCTTTCTTTCGGGACGTTGCCAAAAATTTCTGAGCTTAACCCTCGATCCTCGATGCACGTTGTTTACCACTCTTCCCAGCACGTCGGCAATAAGATGATAGTCCTAAATAAATAAATAAATTAAATATAATAATAATAAAATTTAAAAAAATTCTCTTTTAAATTAATTACCGAAGTCCTTATTCTATACAAAAGCTTGGCTTGCAAAATGATCGTTTTCTTCAGAGATTATACACACCACTGTGAAAAACAACATAAAACCTTTGCATAAGATGAAATACTTTTCCTTACGGAAGTATATCTCTATGACAAGTAAAATTCTTCCACAAGGTGGCTGTCATGCGGTAAGCTAAATACATACACACTGGGTACATTCCACTTATATAAATTCATAATATAAAACCTTATGATAGAACATTTGACCATGTTACCCTGTGATTTAATACGTATGTTATCACAATTTCCTTCTAAACAAACAACCCATTTTTCTAAGTTAGATCTCTCTTCCACCTAAGGAAATAAACCTGTTCTTGCAGAGGTGAAAATCTGTTAGCAACATCATATTATGAAATATAGGTTTTTGCATAAATTAAACAGGAAATGGTCAATCACCCTTCTTCTAATAAAATGCATTACAACTTCATAAAATATATGTCCTACATAAATTAACCATGAACTAATCAAACAATCCATCACATAATAACATGATCAAACATGAATCCATCAAAATAAAAGGTTTGTCAAGGAAGGTTCACAAGTAAAAATATTCAATAATATATTAAATATTAAATAAATTAATTATATTAATTAATTTATATAAAATAAGAAGTGATTATATCTTTAAGAAAGGGAAAAATCCATAATCTTCTTCAAAATAAGATTCGTTCTTTAAGTCTAAAATTATGAAAAAATATATTCAATATAATTCATCCTTATCGTGAAAAAATCAATTCTCGCATATAAAACAACTAAACTCTATAGTATCTTTCAAAATGAGATCCTTCAAAAAAAAAAAAAAAAAAAATACTTAAAATATGATTCCTCCTTGTTCCAATGAAAATATCTTTTTTATATATCTCCATACCTCTTACCTTAATTTATTTTTTATAAAAAAAGCAAACTTTAAAAAAGATTAACCTTTTCCTTTTGCATCCTAAGCAGTATGGATCATATATATTCATAATTTGATTGGCTACTCCTATACCTTACAAAAAAATAAAAAATTTGTAAAAGAAAAGTAAAAGACAAACTGTTCAACCTTCCCTTCTTAAGTATCTATTCACATTTTGAGTTCCAAACTTTATTTTATTCAAGTTATGAGATGAGTTCTACTGGCGCTATGTTCAATATATCAAAATTTGACATTCTGAGTGCTATTGATGATTATGCTAGCTTGAGCAACTTGAACTGTAAGCAATATGCACTTCTGGTTGTGTGCTATGATCGGTTTCTTCTTGGAAGATTCTCTAAGTTGGCTTATGAGCTTTTGTACTTGAGTTGGTTTCGACACTTTTTGAGTGCTACTTCGATGGGTGCAAACTAAATGCTAGCTTGTGCTCACCCTAGAGAAATCCTTTAACTTTGCTAATATTTTTACCTTTAATTTTGATCTTATTTTCTTGATACACAAAGGTCAATATGTTCTCTTGCTCTTGCTCTTCAACATTCCTCTTTAATATGTAGAGTGCTTGCATGTAGCTTTGTACTCTCCATTTCAAGGGAGATTAAATTTGGCTTTAGTTGCATCAACTTAGATGACACTTATGTTGGTCCTTTAGATGATTCTCATCGTGTATCTTTATTCTGCAATGAATACTCATAATATTTCATAGTCTTGTGTCATTCTATATTATAGTTACCAAAGTGAATAATGTATACTCTATGTATAGAATATTGTGCTTGTTATTCTACTAACCTTTAATCTTAAAGCTTGCAACATTTTTGTATTTCTTACATAGAATAAAAGTCTCAACCTCTATTTCTTCCTTATGTAGTTGGTCCTGTAGCAAATCTAATAGATTCATTTACTCTACATTATGATCCTTTTTCTTCTATAATACTTATTCAACTCTTATGAAGGTCTATTTTATCTTTTCTTTAAGGGCATTTATTTCTTCAATGGTAACTCTTTTGTCAATGGGTCTCCTTTATGACCTCTTGGATCTATATCCATTATATCAACTCTAAAAACTTATCTTTTATCAAGGCCTCTTTTTAAGACCTCTATATCAATATCAATGTCAAGGTTTTTCTTCAAGACCTGAAACTTTCTATATCAAGGTCTATCTTCAAGACCTGAAACTTCAATAACCTACAGTTCAAATAAATCCTTGCTTGATGAAATCTATTCACCTTCTCTTGCACTTAAAGATGAAATTTTTCTCTATTTTTTTTAGGAAGCTTCTCACACTTTTGACAATCAATTTATTCTTGTAACCATATCTTAGATTGATTTCTTGTATGTGACCTAAGAATCCAATATAAATGTCAAGATGACTATTAAATTTACTTATGCTTTAAACAAGATAGCTTGATTGTACCAAATTCTTCAAATTTATTTGGAGTGTTGATAGAAATTAACTATCAAGAATTTATCTATGTTCCTAAAATCATTTATCAATGTCAAGTTTGGTTATTTTATTGAATAAACAATTATCTTCAATTTGATTCAACCTAATATGGGTCCTAGTCTTCACTGGTTATTCTTCAACCTAGTGGAAATACCCTATCCATTGATTACTTTGACATTACAATAGAGTCTAGGTTATCTCCCTTCAAAGTAGATAAACTCTAACCAATTTTATCACATTGGACAATAATTAGTTTTATATGCAACTAAACAAATCAACCTTGTGCAAGAAAGTTCTTGTAATAGCTTTGATACTATTGATATCTTTTTAATCTTAATATTTTTATCAACTCACAAGATCAAATATATGATAGCTGAAATGAAGTAAGATCAAGATAATAATGTGAATATAATAATATGAGCCAACTAATATGTAAATCAAGACTAATAATATATCAAATAACATTCATTAATAAGCAACAATATGAATTTATAAATAGCTTGAATCATACAATATAATAATACTTACAATATTAGTTGCTCAAATGTATGTAAACTTTATTACTCCTCTTTCTCTTACAAATGTATCATGAGAACTCATATACAATGACAATCCTCACTATGTAGATCATGTAAGCTTTGTAGCCTTTGTAGGATCTTTGGGCGATATAGGCTATGTCCAATATGGAGTAGGGTATAGTCATTGTAGGGTGACTCTTTGGTTACTTGACTCTTTCTTTCCTTATTCCAAGTCTCATGACTCTTGGCTTCTCTACTTGAAACTTGCATACACATGACTCTATCTTGGATGTACACTTGGGTATGACGCTTCACAAAACACTTCCAAATATAATAACACATGTGCACACTTATATATGAAACACTTGTGCACATCTACACACATAACACTTGTGTATTTCTTGTACATTACATTACATAAAATATTTACTCACACTCTAATCTAGGACACAACCCTAATGTAATATTTATAAGATGTACCATGAGGGTACATTAGCAAGTACCAAATAATATAATATTCAACAATAAAATTTTGATTCTACCCTCTACCTTGTCCTTATCCTTGGTTTCTTGTCCTAGCACCATCATGCTTTGAGACTTTTAACTTTGAAGCAAAATCCTTTTCATCACCTTCACTAAATATATCTCTTAGTCTTTCTTCATGTGACATAAGAGAACCAATAAGATGATCAAAATCTAATGTTACTAAATCTTTGATCTCTTTGTAACTAAAATACTTGAACACTTGCAATATAAAAACACACAGACACAAAGAGATTTCCCAAAATAATGAAATTCTTTATATATATTGACTCTTGCGATATAGATTTACAATATTTTAGATTACCCCAAGTAGCTTGGGTACAATGTTACAATCTTGGCCTCAATGTGATACAAATTTCTCTCTGGGAGTTCTCTAGATCTTTTGCAATGTACAATGCTCTCCTCGTATCCAGTTACAGCTTCAAAGGGGGATTGGGCTTTGGTATCCAGCATGGGACCACTCTAGCTTTGGCAGCCTATCCAAGATACATGTTACCTGCACACATGCAAACCAGCAAAGGGGATTAGTAGCACTCGTATATTCGAGCGATAAATCCAAATGCTACACATAAATCTATTATTGATATGGATGAAAAAGCATATAACACTAAAAAATTAACAAACAAACCTTTGCTTAGTACTCAAAACACTAATCTCTATTTATCAAACCCGTTTTTGTTCTTGAGACTATGGAACTACAGAAGCGCAGTTGTGGGCTGGAAATTGCGGACCTGTAGTTGTCAAACCGTGGATGCACATTTTCTACTATGGAACCGCAGACAGGCGGTTTCGACTGAATAATAGATTGCCTCAAAATTTGAGCCAACGGTCAGAGTCAAGCTCACGCTCTCAATTTCTTGTTGGATATAGATCTATTTCGGTATCCTGTCGATATCTAGATTCAACTCTCCTTATTTGGTGTATTGATGGTGTCTTTATAGGCTGTATGGGGCTTTGGAGGGAAATGTGAGGTGGCAAGCCTGATTTTCCAAGTGGCAAATATGGAATGCCAGGTGGAAGAGGAAGTTATTGTGAGTCACTCAGTGTGGCTCACTTAATTGGGGTGATGTGGCTCCAAGTGGAGTGGGATGTGGGATGCTATTTTATGTGAAGGGACAAGGGGAGAACAACAAAGGAGTTGTGGCATGGGTGTTGGAAATCTGTCTCATGTGCAAGGACAAAGGGGACAGGAGTGGGTAAGATGTGGCATGGATGTTGGATGAAGTGTCCAGGACACATGTCCAATGGGTAGACAAGGTATCCTAGGGTGATTTTCCTAATTAAATAAATTAGGAAAGTATAATGATGTGCAGGATTTTATATCCCTAAGTTAGAACTTAGGCATATATCTTTATTATGTAGGATTTGATGGTGAGGTGGTGAATGTGAACTAAAGGGTGCTAGATTTTGGTGTCTATAGTTACCCTTTTTGTACTACATTGTGTACAACACAATGCGGTGCAAAAACTAATGACGTCTAACTTTATTGGACGAATGGGTTCACTTCTCTTTGACATACGAAATGAATGAATTTAAAATTTTTGATTTGTTTGCTTACCCCCTCAATTGATGATTGGGTAAATGTTGACACCCATAAGTCAATTGACGAAATAAAGATGTTGAAAGTGGGTTGTAATTGAATGATGTTGATATCGTTAACGAATTTTGTCTTGATATCTTTGTGCCCCAAGCTTGGGATTATTTGCGTTCTTGCAATTTTGCTTTTGGTTTCATTAATGTGTAGAATACATGGTAAAAATCTGACCTCTCTTTGATTTTTCATCCACTATGACTTTAGAAATTCCTTTCAAATGATGGCTTAAGGAACCAGTCATCGAGGATTTGATGCTCTAGTGGTTTTTGATTTTACCAAATTGTTGTTTGTTGTTTCGCTTTTGACCCAACGAAAGGTTTTTGTAGGATTACCTTGGCAAATCTATTTTTGAACATATTTAAGCTTATAGATTTAGGGGCCTATCGTCTGATTCATTGTTGCTTGTTACGATTTTATAATGAGCTTCCTTATGGTGATTTACCCATCCAACCGGATTGCATAGATTGCTAGTCGCTGCAACTGCTAGGTGTATAGGATAATCCACTAGATATGAGTTTCACTCCAGATGATTAGGTGGATTTCATTTTATTTTTTATTTATTATTATTATTATTATTATTATTTTTGAAATCGCTAACTTGCAGTTTTTTTTAAATGAAAAACATAGATTTGCATTTTCCTTTATGAAATTGCGTTTTTGTGTTTTTGCGCCTCAAAACATGGGTTTGCATTTTTGTGTGCAATAGAAAATGTGGTTGCATGTTTTTGCACACCGCGAAAAACACGGGTGAGTGTTTTTACCGCTAAAAGTGGCTATTTATAGGCTGTTGTCATTTTTAGAATCATTCTGCCAGCTGTCATTGGTTTATTTGTTGAAGTGATGAGTGAGATGGAGATTGGCGAGGGGAGAGGTGGTGGTGGCTCGACTAGAGCGGAAGTTGGTGGCTGGTTTGCCGAGGTAGGCACGTTGCCCTTATATATATATATATATATATATATATATATATATATATATATATATATATATATATATATATATTGTTTTGTTTTGTTTTGCGTTTGTTTTTCTTGTTTGAAAACTAAGCGGGGCTGGTAAATTATTATTTTTTTGCTCATTAAGTGGGGTTGGCAATGAACTTGTTTTTTTTTTATTTTTTATTTTTTGTTTATGGTAGGCAGAAATTATTCATTTTTTGCTTTTGTTACCTAGGGTAGGTAAAAATAAATAAAAAAATTTGCTTTTATTACCTAGGGTACGTAAATTTTTTTTTTTTTGTTCTTTTTTTACCATGTATAGGTAATTTTTTTTTTTTTTTGCTTTTATTACCTAGGGTAGGTAAAATTATTTTTATTTTTTTTGTTTATTACCATGTATAGGTAAAAAAAAATTGTTTTTGCTTTTATTACCTAGGGTAGGTAATTTTTTTTTCCTTTTTTTGTTTATTACCATGTATAGGTAAAAAAAGAAAAAATCGTTTTTGCTTTTATTACCTAAGGTAGGTAAAATTTTTCATTTTTTGCTTTTATTACCTAGTGTAGGTAAAAAAAATTCATTTTTGCTTATTACATAGGGTAGGTAAATTTTTTTTTTTTTTTTTTAGTTTAGTACCATGTATAGGTAAAAAAAAATTGTTTTTGCTTTTATTACCTAGGGTAGGTGAATTTTTTTTTGTTTTGCTTTATTTTTAGCATGTTGTGCTAAATTTCATTTTTTTTATATTTTTTCTTTTCAGGTTAAGCTTCTTGATGCTCAGCATAGGTGGTCGAGGACCATTCAAAAAGTGCAGAAAACACTTTCTGATGATGATTGGACTCTACTTCAGACCATTGGTTTAGATGGTTGCAGGCGGTTAGGCACTGTTCGAGCTGATGAGGATCTTCTTTTAGCACTTGTTGAGCATTGGGATCCAGACATAGGTACATTTTAGCTCCCAATAGGGGAGCTGACTATCACTCTTGAGGATATCTACCATATATTTCGCGTCCCTATCGAGGGTCCTATCGTTCGTGTTGGCCTTGATAAGAAGGAGGTCCTTTTCCCTATGTTTGTTGAGATGTGGGACATCGATTGCAGCAGGGGTGACATTGCATATCTGGATATTTTTATAGATGGCATCTTGGATGCATTGCCTACCTTCATGATGTACATTTTGAGCAACATGTTGCCCAATTCCATGGGATCGAGGATCCTGTGGAACCAAGTGTCTATTGTTCTTGACTTGATAGCTGATCCTCGTCGGTTAGCTTGGGTTCCTGCTCTTCTCTGCGAGGTTCATAGCAAGATCTATGAGGTGAAGAGGCATGGGTGCAAGGGCCTGGGTTGTAGTTTACTACTCTAGATTTGGTGTTGGGAGCATATTATCATTGGTTGCCCTGCTGGTTTACCATGTGGCATGGATGCCACCTATCCCCAGACATACAGGTGGCTACTCAGTGAGGAGGTTAGTCGATCTACTGTGAGTGCATCGAATTTTAGAGATATCTTGAGTTCTCTAACTAGGGACCTGATGTGTTGGCGGCCTTAGAGGGGTTTGGATTGGGTGACAGATGCAGTGGAGCTTCATCGCATTAGGCGAGGATGATGGGTTGTTGGTGCCCATTTGAGGGATATGGAGTTTATCTAGTTCTCTCATGTACTATGATAGTTTGGTCTCATTTAAGATGTTTTAGATGTGCATATTATGTACAGGCAACATGGTGATGAGTTTGGGTTACCTATTGCTTCTGATTTTTGGTGATTCGATGATCCTACTAACGACTCAGACTTGGAGGTGCTTGACTTGGATGATGTTGGCACAATTGTTGAGTACGATGCTTGGTTTATGAGTCAGCCTCTGTGGACTCCTAGAATCATTGTAGATGATGATGGGAACAATGACGATGTTGATGTGGGTGGATGGATTCCTTTATCGATGGAGCACCAGTGTGGTAGCTCTTCGAGAGCTGACATGGGCATGGACGTTCAGCCGCCTGAGAAGGGTGGTGATGATGATGATGAGGGTTTACCTCCTCGATGATCTAAGGAGGAGTGGGGATTCTCTAGGGTGAGTGAGATAGCCTAGATTTGGAGCTGGATCGAGTGAAGGTCGACTTAGCATGATATCAAGGTGAGGTGACTCATCTTCAGGCTAAGGTGGACGGGCTACGAGTTGGACCTAGTAGCACTATTGTGGCTACTAAGGATGCAAATATCACTAGACTTGGTGGTGAGATTACCCGTTTACAAGGTGAGTTTTCTCGGTTGCAGTCAGGTCCTAGAGGTGATGATTTGCCTCTGACTATTGCTTCTCTATGAGCAAAGATTTCTTAAAGGGTCGCTCGCCAAGGTGCTAATTTTAGGAGCCTACCTAAGAAGGCTATCTACATCAAGATGTTGGAGAATATTCTTCATGAGCATCAGATTCCTTTACTTGTTCCTCCTTCATTATCTGCTGCCACTACTACCCAAGGGAATGAGACGAGTTGCATGACTCATCGTACTTCTAGCTCTCACAGGGCTTCTACTATGCAGGGTCCATGGATGGATCCTGCTAGCACTAGCTAGATGTTGTATTTGCCTTATTTTTTTTTTTTTTTTTTTTTTTATATTTTATGTTAGTATGAGCCTCAGTGCTCCGATGTATACTGCCTTCGGGTATTTTATACTTTTTAGACTTTTGCATTTATATATATATACATGGCATTTTATTTCGATATCCACATGCGCTATTTGTGTATGTATTTGAAAGCACGAGGATACAAAAACAAAAAGGAAATGCCAAGGTGCGATGTAAATGAAACTAAACTTAATGTTAAATCCTACGAACTGAAATGCATGAAAGGAGAGAAACATAAATGCATTGAAACAAGGTATAAAAGTGAATATGGAGTACAACCCTTTTTATTAATGTGCTTTAAAACCGAGTTACAATTTGTCTCATCCCTTTTCAGGGGCTAGGAGCATTAAATATGTTCTTGTCACATCCACAGATGGTATTCCTTCTTTCGTGTGCCCACATGTAGAATGAGCGGACCAAATGTCATCGCAACTTGCATTGATGAGTCTTGACTCCTTACTGCTCCTCTAATGTCGAGACCCTGCATTCAAGGAAACAAAAAATAGTCAATAGCACCTATAGATAAAATGAAACATGCGATCCCCAAGCCTACGATTAGTGCATGCAAAAAATGAATAAAACGATAACCAAATAACATCATAATGATCTAAAAATATAACAGAGGCATTAGGACATTACCAGGAGGGCACTACAAATTGAATAGTAATAAAATTCACCACGGATTTCTAATCACCCCAGGGTGATATGATTAGACCTACAACAAAATGTCAAAAAGCATAGTCCCAAATGTCACATCCAAGAAGCTCCAAATCACCTGCAAAGTTGGGGGTTAGGTAAAACAGGGTATTTTGGGACGACCCAGATGGTCGGATTTTGCCAATTTGGCCTCTATCACCATCAATTTGATGATTCTACATGCATGTTAGCGAAAGGGAGAAATGACAAAAACATGATCAAAATAGCTCAAAATGATGTGAAATTTTAATGAAAACCTATCTAAGCAACATAGAATTAGATGCAAAAATAACAGAAAGGAAATCTGCTATAGATTTCTAATTGCTCTAGGGTGGGGCGATTAGGACTACATCAGTGCAAGGGGCGCCCGGGGGCAGGAAGCCCACCGTTTGGGGCCCGATTTCAGCACCAATCCACTTGGGATGGATCCAAAACCTCTTGTGGGGTGTTGTCAATAAATTTGGTAGGATTTTATGGCCAAAATGTCAGGTTTTGGTTTCAGATTTGCACTTCCAATAACCACCCAATGACCTCCATTCCAAAAGAGATCAAGGATGTGAAAGGCACAAATCAAAAGGTGTGAGGATGTAAAACAGTACCACTTAGTTGCTCAAAATTCTCCTTCTTTGTATATTTTGGGGTGAGAAGACTCACCATTTTATAGACCTGACGATCTCTTTGGATGAGCATGTAGAGGCGCCACTTGGCAATCATGCCTTCCCAGGGGGGAGAAGATTCCTTCCTGATTAGGGGTTCCATGACTGCCCCTATAATTGCCTCTAGCACTCAAAAATGCTCACTCACACTCCCATGTAATGAAGGAAGAGTTAAGTGGTGGATCTAAGCTGCCATTTGTCAAGATTTGACTTTTTTCCCGTCAAACCTGCTATTCGTCCCACTTTGGAGCAAATGCTGCTAATCGTCCCTGGGTGGAATGAATACCAGTTTGTAATCATCCTTGGGTGGAACGAGTAGAGAGCAGAGTTCCTAAAAGGTGCCAAATTGACCTCTGACCTTTCAAAACTACTATGTGAGTGGTTAGGACCACTGTTTAACCTCTGGGGGCTGCCCTGGGGGTTGTGTGTGTCAATGCGATGAGTGTTTGTAGTCACATAATCAGATTGGTGTGTTTTTGGTGTCTATAGATGCCCCTTTTTGGGATGTGTTGTGCGTGGCACAGTGTTGAGCAAAAATAGATACCCAAAGCACTAATTATTAGGTTTTGTCAGTAACCTAACCAACTTTTGATGCCCCAAGTATGGAAAGGGTACGCATTCTTGAATCCTTTCTTCTGACGAGCTAAGAAGTTTAATTCAAATGTTAACTTTTTTCGGTGAGGTGTTACTTGACCTTGGACATTGATCGATCATGAATAGGCAAAGGGCGTAACCATTTTTCTGTGGGAACCTTGAGTTCATGATTCATGAATGCCAAGTGTTTGATCAGCTTGTGATTATTTCTTGTTTATTGCCCCAAGCAGGGACGTGATTGACTTTGTCAATGATTCTTTGAATGCATGCCATTTCCTTGATTGGGTGTGTATTTGTTGATTGGTGACTAAGTGTGACTACCTCCTCAAGCGACGAATCGATGAGGGAATGACCAACATGAGAAAAGCGACAAGTCTCTTGACCCAAGATGACTATTGTAAGGGTGCCTTCAGTTGTTTTGCCTTGAATGCTTATGCAGTTTTCCAACATTTAGACCTATTTTTGGTGGGTATGAACCCTTTTTGTGACATCATTTGGGGTTGAAATTCTCAACAATCGGTCCTCCCGTGGAGCGGTCCGACTATGGTAGCCTTCTTAGGGAGTATGATAGTGATGATTTGTGACCCCGACGTCTATTTTGTATGCCCGAAGTAGAGGCACAAAGGCACATTTTTCAGCCATGTTATTTCTATTTTTGGGTGGGTTTGGACCCTTTTTGGGATGTTGTTTGGGGATAAAATTCTTGGCAATCCGTCTTCCCATTGAGTGGTCCGGCTATGGTAGCCTTATTAGGGAGTAGGATAGTGAGGATTTGTGACCCCGAAGTTTGTTTTGCATGCCCGGAATGTCAAGTGCAAAAGCACTCTTATTGGACAATTTTATTGCTTGTTTTTGTGCATTTTGGTGCATTTTTTTGTTGTTTTTGAAAATTTTTCTCTGTAATCATCGTTGGGTGAGACGAATACCAGTTTTGTATTCATACCAGTAGAGCAGTCATCCCAGGGTGGAAAAATTACAGGCCTAAAAGCCTATTTAAGGGCCAAAACTAGGGTTAGGGCTCATTTGCATTCGATTTTTCTAGCGATTTGGAGCTTTGAGGAGGAGGTTGATTCTGCAAAGCGAAGCACTGCCAAATTTTTTTTGACATCATGAGTTCACGAACCAAATCGAGCGGTAGAGCCGAAGTGAGACCGATAAGTGCTCCTCTTCATTATTTGCTTTTTTTTTATGTTACAGTTTAAAACTCGCAATTTAGTTTGAATTTGTTTTTCTGTTTAAACTAAGGTAAAACCCTAGGCTAGAAAGAAATGTTTTTTTATTTTATTTTTGTAATTTTGTAAGGTTACAAGAAACCCTAGGTTCAAATGCGTTTGTTTTTGTTGTTTTGTTTTTAAACTAAAACCCTAGGTTAAACTTAGAGAAAAACCCTAGCTTTGGAAAAAAAAATTATGTTGATTTTTGAATGTTTGTTACCTTCAGTTATAAACCCTAGGTTAAAAAATTGTTTGTTTGATTTTATTGTTTTTAATTTATCAGTTTAAATGTAGAGTTAAAAACCCTAGGTACTGAAAAATAGTTTTTTGAATTTTTTGTTTTTAATTTGTCAGTTTAAACATAGAGTTAAAAACCCTAGGTACTGACAAACTATTTTTTGAATTTTTTTGTTTTTAATTTATCAGTTTAAACGTAGAGTTAAAAACCCTAGGTACTGACAAACAGTTTTTCAATTTATTTTTTGTTTTTAATTTATCAGTTTAAACGTAGAGTTAAAAACCCTAGGTACGGACAAACAGTTTTTTGAATTTTTTATTTTTAATTTGTCAGTTTAAACGTAGAGTTAAAAACCCTAGGTACTAACAAACTATTTTTTGGACTTTTTTGTTTTTAATTTATCATTTTAAACATAGAGTTAAAAACCCTAGGTACTGACAAACAATTTTTCAAATTTTTTGTTTTTAATTTGTCAGTTTAAATGTAGAGTTAAAAACCCTAGGTACTGACAAACTATTTTTTGGATTTTTTTGTTTTTAATTTGTCAATTTAAACATAGAGTTAAAAACCCTAGGTACTGACAAACTATTTTTTGGATTTTTTTTTTTGAATTGTGTTGCTCATTATTTATTTGTTTTTAGTTGTACATTGTTTTATGCATTGCAGTATATTCATGTTATTGATGTACAGTTTAGCATGTTTTTAATGTTTTTGTTTTGTTTTCTTTTGTAGGTTGTGAAGAGTCGGTACCGTGTGCCTACGGTTTTCTCTGAAGCATAGGAGGCACTGAATTTGGCTGACTGGGAGTGGTTTGATGCCCTTGGGCTCAAGCAGGTGACTTGTTTGGAGCCTGTGGTCAGGGATCAGGCCTATCTGATGGCCCTGATCAACTTGTGGTATCCCTAGACCAATACCTTCCATCTCCCAATAGGGGATATGACAGTGACCTTGGAGGATGTCTATTAGATTCTATGGATTCTGATATATGGGCTACTGATCAAGATGATGTCGGATGATCAGCAGACAGTTGTACTGACATGATGCTTCGGGCATGGGGAGGATTTGGGTGTGGATAGCCCAGTGGAGAGGGTAGAGGGTGATTGCCAGATTAGCAAGATTTTGGTATGATGGTGTCTTGAGAGGGGCATTTTGGAAGTGAGGCACGCAGTAATGATGGGCCTCATTTCCAACATGTTGCTACCTAACTCTTCAGGAACGACGCTCCTGTGGAACCTGTTGGAGTTAGTCTTCAAGTTGGTGGAGTGTCTGACCATAGAGCCCATGATTATGAGATGGGGTCAGACACTGTTGGCACAACTCTATAATGAGTTGTACGAGATCCGCTATCAGAGGCGGAAGGGTATTGGGTGTAGCTACTTGTAGTGTTGGGATTGGCAACACAGCTATGGAGAGGTCGATGGGGTTATTGTGGATGACTCGGGCTAAGATGGTAGACAAAGAGATCAGGTACGAGGCACTATGGTGGTGATCTGAGGAGCAGGGACAGAGTCGGTGGTGGGTAGGTGTCATAGGGCACTATGTCGATGCCTTCGCTCGGCTTGCTCTGGGGGAGGTGCTCTGGCACCCATATCGAGACTATCCAGCCTGGCTTGAGGCTAGAGAGTGGCTCTGGTAGGTTTGCAAGGGGAGGTGGTTGATTGGGTGGCATAGGATCGAGCATGAGTTCTTCTCGTATGGTCGGGTGACACGATAGTTTGGGGTGCACCAGGGGTTGCCTAGTGAGCTCGTGATCTATCAACACCAGGGGGACGAGAGGACTTTGGTCTGGCTGGTCATTGCACCACTGGGTGAGGATTCAGATACAATGATTAATGTCCCAGATGTGGATGATGTCGATATTACCACTGAGTACGACCAATGGTGGACTTTGTGGCGATGGTGAGGCGAGGGGCCTCTAAGGGGTGAAGAGGTGGTAGCAGCAGGCGGGGAGGGTGCAGAGGCACCAGGAGAGGGCTATGGGGTTTCATTGGGGGATGCATACATGGTAGAGGTGGATGATTTTATGGAGGAGGATTTTGGGGTTTTGGGGTAGCCAGAGATGTAGGACATTCCAGAGCAGTGGGAGCTGAAGCAGCCTATAGTCTCGGATACGCCTATGCACCAGGTTGTCCTAGAGGGTGTGGAGGGGAGGGATTGCATTGAGATAGCATAATTGGAGGGTCTACTTCGAAGGCGATATGAGGAGCTGAGGGAGGCTTTGTAGGAGAAGGACCTCTTATCGACTCAGTTGGCTGAGCAGGAGAGCGCATTTTCTACATACTATCGATGGGATGGGGACACAGATGCTACGCAAAAGAGATATCTCCTATGAACTCAGTTGGCATAGCATGATGATGTAGTGGCTGCATACCGATGGTAGGAGGCAGAGTGGTTTTGGAATCGAATGGATTTGGAGGGAGATATTATCCACCTCGAGGGGCGATTACCTGAGCTCTCTAGAGGTGGGTCTTCAAACTAGATGATGGATAGCGATACTGAGCAGTAGCAATTGGATGAGGGGGGTGCTAGTGGGCGTGATGCGAGGGTAAGTAGCAACCGGCCTGAGAGGTCCCATAGGACCCACACCATGGGGGGTAGTTCCCGTCGCACCGATCCTGTGTGATCATGGTGGCCAACGCCCTAGGCTTGGGGGTTTTTGAGCTTTTGCCTTTTTGGGAGGTCATAGGACCATTTTATTGTATCCTATGGGTATTTTTGATGATATATATAAACAAATGACTTTCTTTTTTTATACACGTGTTGTGATTTGATTTTATGCACAGTGACTGATGTTTGATGGATGTATGTTAATTTACATTACGTATGGATTTTTTGTGATGAATGCTAATGTTTCTAATTTATATGATATGCAAATGGAATGAATGAATTAAAATTGTGATTGTTTGCAGTGGCACTAGAGACTGTTTAGAACTTATGGATTTTTGTCCTAGGCGATTGTTGTGGTAAATGACTTTTTTATGTGTACATGTTTTTTTTTTTTCGATTTTCTGATGGTAATGTAAAAGATATCACAGTTGGTTTAGAATGTAGTTAAGGTTTTTGAGACTCAGGTGTTTTAACTAACTAGCCTAGACTATACTTTTATCGGACAAGAATTTTGAACCAGGTATGAATCCGACTTATTTTTGACCAAGTTATTTCACATCGTTGTGTGTGCAATTGAGTTTATTTATGTGGTTTTTGTCAGGATACCGCCAGTGCCAGATAGGATGTCAACCAAACCTGTACTGAGGATCACCTAATTAGCTCCACTAACTCCTTTGTTGTATTTAGTTAGATTAATCTATGATGTTATCTATGATACCATAAGATAGATCATACACATGCAAACATTGATCTGCACATAAGTTAATGTGACAGATATATCGTCATGCGAGAGGTTTGCCTCCAGTGATCGATAGGTTATCCACCAAACCGATATTGAGGTTTACGTCATGACCTTCTGAATGTTGAGAGTTCCAAGGATTCAATTTTGACTCCCTTCTTTTCTTTAATTGTATTGGGATACTTGCTTTGTTGTAGTGATAAAAATCACTGTTTATTTTTGTTTTTTCTTTTGAGCAAGGGATTTGAATAAGGAGTGATGAGAATCACTATTTTCTGTGCTATTTGATGTATGCACTTTGTCAGTTTTGATGTCAAACTTTGTAGCATTGACTTTTGCAAATTTTTGATGTTTTGTAAATTTTTGAGAACTTGGGATTCTTGGGGAATTGGGTAGGGAAGATGCTTGTCCTTTTGCCAACTCTCAGCATTTTTGGGGTTATTTACACAATGGGATGAGCAAGGTAACCTTTTCACTAGATGGTATCCTGGATTGCTTTGCAGATTTCATCTTGCGTTTACACAACTTGGGAATTTTTATGTGTGTTTTAGCTTATGTTGGGATGCTACATAACAAGGTGTGATCCAAGTAGAACTATACCTTTGTAAAATATGTCTAACTTTGTACGGTATTTGGATAGAAAGCTAATGATAGTTGAATGACAAAACTCTAGATACATTAGAAGACAACCGACTATGATATGGTGAAATGGCATTTATTTTTGATGGACTGTTTATAGAGTGGAGAGATGTGGAAAATGATGTATTTGTAGAGTAATTACAGTCTATGGTGTCTTTGACCTGTAGGACCAACAAATATGCAATATATGGATATGATGCTTAATGCAGCTATTATTTTTTTGTGTTTTTGGTGGATTGTTTTTTGTGAGTATGAAGATGAGATGAAAAAAAATTTCTTTAGTGTTGTGATGATTTTGAGAATGCATGGATATGAAATGCAAATTTTTGTTATTTTTGATGATTTTATTGTTTTTGAATTTTCTTATTTTTGACCAAGCGATTGTGGGAACCCTTGGAGCTTTTGGTTTGACCAAAGGGATTATGGGTACCTTTGGGGAATTTTTGGGTGACCAAGCAATTGTGAGAATCCTTGGGGTTTTTGGGGGTTGACCAAGCGATTACGGGAATCCTTGGAGCGTTTTGGTTTGACCAAGCGATTGCGGGAATCCTTGGAGCTTTTAGTTTGACCAAAGGGATTATGGGTACCTTTGGGACGTTTGGCATGACCAAAGGGTTTGTGGGTACCTTTGGGACATTTTGGTTTGACCAAGCGATTACGAGAATCCTTGGAGCTTTTTGGTTTGACCAAGCGATTACGGGAATCCTTGGAGCTTTTGGTTTGGGCTATGGCTCTTTTAAATATGGAATGGCCGCAAATGACTGATGTTCAAGGGTTCTAGTTCCTTGATTCCATCAAGAGAGGCTAGCGAGTATGTTCCAAGTCCTATTTTACTATCGATGACATAAGGACCTGTTGAGTGGTATTTTCACTCAATTGTGAAAGTACAACTCTCCTTTAGGATTTGGGTTCCAAATCCCCTCTTGCAAAGAATTCAAACAAACAACTTCTCCAAGGTCTCCACTGTATTAGCATTTGCAACTGTGTATTGGTAATCTCAAATGAAGATAATCAATTTAAATGCTTGGAACACCTTAGTGATTGCAAGTAACTGTAAACAAGGGGCAATGTTGTTTTATTTCACCATGAAAATTTAGTGATTGTTCATTGATTTTTTGGATTTTGTAATTTTTAAATGTTTATTTTAAATAAGTTAAACTTTCTGAAGAAAATAAAATGCAGAGAATGAAAATGCAATGCAGAAAACAAACTAAAAATAAAAATGCACTCAGTATGATGCTATCCTGTTTTGACAAAATCGAAGATGTGAGGTCTCCATGCATGCAACCTAACCTATTGGACTTGCAAAACATGCACAATCCCCATAGACTAAGTGCTGGTTCCTAGGGTACGAAATAACATTTCATATTTCAAATATTCGCCTAATGTAACCCAAAAAGATGGCATTTAACATTATCTATAAATTTGAAATCTGAAAAATGAAAGAATAAACATTAAATCCATAGCATGCAAAGAATATCTCCTTCTTTCTTTCCCACAAGATGCAAATTTCTGAACACTTATGCATTAAAAATATGTCATTTTACAATAGCAGAATCTCTGGTTTTTCCAAACCAGTCTGTGGAAGAGAAACAACTCAAACAGGTCCAGAATGGCTTCCTCGCCTTCAGCTCTGCAACTATGGTTGCAGCAATTTTTGACCTCCATCTTGGCCTCTTTGAATGATGTATTTAAACTTCTGAACAAATTGCTTCACCTTCCATGACGGTTCATTTCATTTTTCGATGGCTGCTCTTTTCACCTTCCTTGACTGAGTGTGCTTTGGTTTCCATTTTGTGGCCCTTCGCTGCATTTCTCCACATGGGCTTGCTTTCGTTTCCCTCTGTGTGTAACGGTCATCTTAAATGATCATGTAACACTTGTCTTATTCATTATATTTTGTCCTTATGTCCATGTCGATGTAGGTCCATTACCTTGGCGAAACTGGAACATGTCGCGATATCACGACACTTTTGCCTCCTTGCATTCTTTTGTTGTTTGTAGCCGCGAAAATATAACATGTCGCGATATCGCGACACTTTTTCCCTTTTGACTGTGACCATGCAACATGTCACGATATCGTGACACTTTTTTCCTTTTTGCCATGATAGTGTAACATGTCGCGATATCGTGACACTTTTCTTTTCTTGTCTCTCTTTTTCTTGTACGGTCACGAAAACGCAACATGTCACGATATCGCGACACTTTTTCCTATACGATCGTGAAAATGCAACATGTCGCGATATCATGACACTTTTTATTTCTAGTTCTTTCTCTTTGCTTTGAATCGTGAAAACACAACATGTCACAATATCGGGACACTTTTCTTTTCTTGTTCTTTCTTGTCTTGTACGGTCACAAAAATGCAACATGTCGCGATATCATGACACTTTTCTTTTTAGCTCTTTCTCTTTGCTTTGAATCGTGAAAACACAACATGTCACGATATCGCGACACTTTTTCCTATACGGTCACAAAAATGCAACATGTCGCGATATCGCGACACTTTTTCTCTTTTTTTCGCAATGGTGCAACATGTCACGATATCGCGACACTTTTTACTTTAGCCATGATAGTGCAACATGTCGCGATATCGTGACACTTTTTCATTTTGGCCGTGACGATGCAACATGTCGCGATATCGCAACACCTTTTCTCCTTTGGCCGTGAAACTACAACATGTCTCGATATTGTGACACTTTTTCTATTTTGGCCGTGACGGTACAACATGTCGCGATATCGCGACACTTTTTTCTTTTTTGGCCGTGATGGTGCAACATGTCGCGATATCGTGACACTTTTTCTTTTTGTCCACGATGGTGCAACATGTCGCGATATCGCAACACTTTTTCTTTTTTGGCCGCGATGGTGCAACATGTCGCGATATCGCGACACTTTTTCTATTTTGGCCGTGACCAAGCAACATGTCGCGATATCGCGACACCTTTTTTTTCTTGTGGAGTTTTGCTTTTTTTTCTTGATTTTTAGCCTATGGGCCACTTCAGTCTTCTTGGAACACATGCAAAAGGGTGGGTCCCCAATTTTGGGGTACATTGTGGAGTAGCCACAACAAATGGTGACTCTATTGGGAAATGCTCCTGAGCATTTCGGTGAGAACTCAACCTGAAAACACAGACTCAAATACAAGTGTCAAAAAATATCCCAAGAATGAAACTAGACAAGAAATACATGAAGCATTAGAATTATTAAGCATCAGCTCGGTGTGTGCAATGTGCTTCATTCCCTATCATTTGAAATTGATCAACATTCCATTGTCAGTTTCACTTATGATTTGTATGCAAGGCTATGAATGATTTGTGCAGGATTTGATGTATGATGAAGATGCTAGATATATAACAACCTGCTTTGCAAAGGCTCAAACCTTCTAGTATCATGAAAAAACATATCAAAACTGTCAAACCCTCTTAAGACCAAATATATGTATACTGAATTAATTTACTAGATCCCAAAGTTGGTTATGTGTCACTACCATATTGAACCCCTATGCAAGTGTAAGTGAAATCAGAGCTTTGGGGAATAAGATTCCCAACCTAAGCGAGATGAGAATTTAACCCTATCCTTACTACTCTAATCTGGAGTTCATTACCTCATCTTGAACAAAATAATTTAACCTATTATGGATGAAACTGTCAGGCTAGCATGTTCATTTGAGTAGTTAGTGGTCTTGTTTTTATACAAGACATGTTTCCATGTATGAGCATACTCCACTGCCAGCCAGGCGTCTATAGCCCTAGTGGAGATATACCCCATAATCCATGATTTGGATCTACTTTTGATTTCTTGGACCTTGGGGATGACTACCCATCCTTGCAAGGGACATGTAGTACGATCCTTCCAATCCAATATTAATAAAGAAATGAAAAATATTTGCTTTGGAATTTCAAATTCTTGAACGGGCAAAATAGAAGCTTTGGGGAATTGGATTCTCAACCTAAGCAAGATGAGAATTAGAACCTATCCTTACTAATCCATGAAGGTCAAATCAGAGCTTTGGGGAATTGGATCCTCAACCTAAGTTCGATGAGGATTTAAGCCTATCCTTACTACTCTGATTTTAGGTTTTAATCTCTATGGGAGTGATAAAAACCATTGTTTAAGGATTATGTTGCATGATAGGACAGACATGAAATACTCCTTTCGCCTCACTTTTTATTCCAATTATGGTTTTGACCATTTTTCTCAATATTCTCTTTAATATGTGCAGAACGTGCTTGGTTCAAGATAGTTCATGCATCAGTTCCCAACCTTAGAATCCTTTTGATACATGTTATGTAATAACCCTAAGAGGATTCGACACTTTTTCAATGACTGTACATGAAATGAAGATGCAACTGCGATGAAATGTATATGCAATGCGGAATGTAATATGAGATATGAATGCACTGCTCCTCCTGAAATATGGATGGAATATATATCACCTACTTTACCATAATGTGAAAAACTGACAACTTCATGCCTCACAGGTTCCAAACGATATTCTTTAATGTGTTTGCAATATTCGTGGAGCTTTCTGCAATATAATTTCGATGTTTCATATTCTCCTAGTCTTAGCCAACATTCATAAGGACCTAAGTTGACAAACCAAAAATGTCCAAAGGACCAACACACAAAACTTAAAACCAAAATGAGATCCATTCCGAAACCAAAACACAAAAACCAAAAGTATATACAAATGTACAAAAAGTTTGGATTATCATTTTCCCGAATCCCAAACCTGATTAGAATTCTTTAAAAGACATATGACGTGATACACATACCAAGTTTTGTAGGAATCCAACAAAAACAAGATCAAACCAAACAAAGAAACAAACCTCCACTTGCCCCTCTCACCATACCAATTTGATTTAGTTTCATTAATAATCCTATGGTGGAGCTTCAAGTTTTCAAATTGATTAGACAATGATTGATGTTCAATTATTTTATGTCTATTCTTTAAGATTTCCATTCTGCACTTTGATCGGTCATGAATAGGAATAAGATTTCATTTTCATTCCATAGAGCCATAACATTAATAATATTTGAATCAAACCATTCATTAGGCAAACCTTCATTTGAATTTTGCATGGTGAAACCAAAACGGTGAGATTTTACCTTTGGCATGCTTTCATTTGACCTTACTTGAAGAGGATTTGAAAATTCCTCTTTTCTCTCATGATATTCATCATCCTGTAGCACTTGTTCTTTATCCACGACTTTTTTATCAAAGGCACCAAACTTAGGTACCCAATCGAAAATACGTCCATCCCTTTCAAACCATAAGTCTTGTCTACCTAGGGGTGGGTTGACTAACACATTTCCATGATCAATCACTTGGATTATTTTGGGTAACATGAGATTTTCAATTGGATCATCAATGATATCAAATCCAAATGATTTAGGTTTTGTAATTTCCTCATTTTGAAATGGTATAATCATTGTAGCACAAGTAAGTGGGTCAAGATTTTTCATTTCTTTTCTTCGAAAGGAATTTAAAGCAAGGGACTCTCTTTCTTGATTCATGGTTGTAGAATCCTTATCATGTTCCAAAATTTGATGAGATTATAATTCCTCTTCCAAAACTTTCTCAAATTGTACAGGATTTATAGAATCCTCATGTGAGGAAGCAATTGAGTTATCTTGCATATTAGTTGAGAAAACAAGTTTATTAGAAGATTTAGATTGATAATGTTCTTCCCATTTCTTCCACGAATCATAGTAATCATCCTCCAAGTTCAATTCATGATGCTCAAGTACCTCTTCTTCATCTTCTGATTCATCAATGTGTTTCTCATCCCATTCATCTTCACCTTCCTCATTCTCACTCTCTTGATGATATAGAGTTTCCACCACCAAAATGTTGTCCACTCCTTGTTGATGTTGGGGTGGACCCTCATTTTGCACAAGTTCCATATCATCCACTTGTGCTTGTATACAATGGGTATACCTAGCAATTTCAGGACAATTCCTTTCATTATGCGCCTTTGTATTATGCAATCTACACCCGTTTTCCCACACAAAATCAGAAAGATTAAGAATGGAACTAGAGTGACTTGGTCTTGTAGAAGTATCTATTTGATTAGCAATAGGGGAAGGCACACCCCAATTGTTTGGCTTCGTATTCCACTGTCTCCCACTATTGTTGAAGTTTCGATTTGGGTGAGGGGCATGGGATTCATACTTCTATTTTTGAACCAAATCATTACTCAATTTGTGAATCATCTGTTTGAGTTCTTCAACCTCTGAATAAATCTCTTTTGGTTGAGCTATGTTATTGCTAGTTCCAATAGGATTTGCGTAAGGATTCACACTTTGAATTGAAATTGGATTATGGAAATGAACTATAGCCTGAGAATTAACCGGACTGGATCCCTGCATAGTCTGTTGACTATTTTGTAAAAATGAAGGAATGGGGGGAATGGATGTGATTGGTTTAATTGGAATGGGTGCGTAAGCAGGTGTTGATAAATATGATTGTTGATAAGGCAAAGCATTTATGCATGATATTTGTGGTGCCATGATCTGATTCATCACAGGAGCTTGACCATATGGACCATATTGTCCTACCATAGGCATATGGGAAAACCCATAACCCTGTGGTGTCATTTGTTGTTCAATGGTCATAGCTTCATGGTAGGCTAGAGCAAGCATAGTAATTTGGGGATTTCGCCTTGCAAACATTGCCGTCATAGGATCCAATGCCCCAAAATATATTTGCAAAGCTACTACGGGATCAATGGCAAAATGTCGAATTGCTCTATTATAGCACTTCTAAAATCTCTGATTAAAAGTTTGGATTGGCTCACCCTGGCCTCTTTTGCACGTAATGAACTGATTATAGATGATTGTGGGATCTAATGATGACCTGAATTGGTTGACAAAAGCATTCTCCATTTGCGTCCATGACGTAATGGAACCAGTAGGTAAGCAAATATACCATTCGTAGGCCACTTGGTCTAGGATCATGGGGAAGATTCTACAAGCCACATCTTCATGTTGAACGTGCAGTCTTATCAAAACATCCCTATAGGCCTGAATATGTTCTTCTACGGTCCTTGGACCGTCCGATTTGTGTTTGGGAAAAAATCTCTCTATATTCCTAGGGATCTCGTGAATATCCCTTGCAATATTCAAAGGAATGTTATTGGCTTCATACCGAGGAGGTGGTGGAGTTTGGGCCATTTGATTCAAAATCGATGATGATAACCCTACAAGAACCTGACAAAACTCTCAGTACCTCAAAGAAAACCTGTGCCACAAAGAAACTCCTATAGTTAATGAAATTCAAAGAATAACTGCAAAATCAATTTGTTAGTCATGAAAGAAGGAACCTTGACAAAGTAGTATTCTAAAACAATGCAGAATCAAAACACCTTATTCAAAACATGTTATTCCTATATGAACAATCAAAAAGTGTTAGGACAATGAAATAAACCGATTTTGCCCTCCTAGCACCAATATGTTGAGTGGTATTTTCACCCAGTTGTGAAAGTACAACTCTCCTTTAGGATTTGGGTTCCAAATCCCCTCTTGCAAAGAATTCAAACAAACAACTTCTCCAAGGTCTCCGCTATATTAGCATTTGCAACTGTGTATTGGTAATATCAAATGAAGTTAATCAATTTAAATGCTTGGAACACCTTAGTGATTGCAAGTAACTGTAAACAAGGGGCAATGTTGTTTTATTTCACCATGAAACTTTAGTGATTGTTCATTGATTTTTTGGATTTTGTAATTTTTAAATGTTTATTTTAAATAAGTTAAAATTTTGAAAGAAAATAAAATGCAGAGAATGAAAATGCAATGCAGAAAACAAACTGAAAATAAAAATGCACTCAGTATGATGCTATCCTGTTTCGACAAAATCGAAGATGTGAGGTCTCCATGCATGCAACCTAACCTATTGGACTTGCAAAACATGCACAATCCCCATAGACTAAGTTCTGGTTCCTAGGGTACGAAATAACATTTCAGATTTCAAATATTCGCCTAATGTAACCCAAAAATATGGCATTTAACATTATCTATAAATTCGAAATCTGAAAAATGAAAGAATAAACATTAAATCCATAGCATGCAAAAAATATCTCCTTCTTTCTTGCCCAAAAGATGCAAATTTCTGAACACTTCTGCATTAAAAAAATGTCATTTTACAATAGCATAATCTCTAGTTTTTCCAAACCAGTCTATGGAAGAGAAACAACTCAAACAGGTCCAGAATGGCTTCCTCGCCTTCAGCTCTACAACTCTGCTTGCAGCAGTTTCTGACCTCCATCCTGGCCTCTTTGAATGGCGTATTTAAACTTCTAAACAAATTGTTTTACCTTCCACGATGGTTCATTTTGTTTTTTTGTGGCTGCTCATTTCACATTCCTTAAATGCGTGTGCTTTGGTTTTCATTTTGTGGCCCTTTGTTACGTTTCTCCACATGGTCTTGCTTCCATTACCATCTGTGTGTAACGGTCATCTTAAATGATCATGTAATGCTTTGTCTTATTCATTAGATTTTGTCCTTATGTCCACGTTGATGCAGGTCCGTTACCTTGGCGAAACTGGAACATGTCACGATATCGCGACACTTTTGCCTTCTTGCATTCTTTTGTTGTTTGTAGCCGTGAAAATATAACATGTCGCGATATCGTGACACTTTTTCCCTTTTGATCGCAACCATGCAAAATGTCGCGATATCGCGACACTTTTTTCCTTTTGGCCATAACAGTGTAACATGTCGCGATATCGCAACACTTTTCTTTTCTTGTCTATATTTTTCCTGTACGGTCACGAAAACGCAACATGTCGCGATATCGTGACACTTTTTCCTGTACGGTCGTGAAAACACAACATGTCACGATATCGTGACACTTTTTCTTTCTAGTTCTTTATCTTTGCTTTGAATCGCAAAAACGCAACATGTCGTGATATCGCGACACTTTTTCCTGTACGATCATGAAAATGCAACATGTCACGATATCGCGACACTTTTCTTTTCTTGTTCTTTCTTGTCTTGTACGGTCACGAAAATGCAACATGTCACGATATCGTGACACTTTTCTTTTTAGATCTTTCTCTTTGCTTTGAATCATGAAAACACAACATGTCGCGATATCACGATACTTTTTCCTATACGGTCACGAAAATGCAACCTGTCGCGATATCACGACACTTTTTCTCTTTTTGCCGCAATGGTGCAACATGTCGCGATATCGTGACACTTTTTATTTTGGCCGCGACAGTGCAACATGTCGCGATATCGCGACACTTTTTCATTTTGGCCGCGATGGTGCAACATGTCATGATATCACGACACCTTTTCTCCTTTGGCCGCGAAACTGCAACATGTCGCGATATCGCGACACTTTTTCTATTTTGGCCACAACGGTGCAACATGTCGCAATATCGAGACACTTTTTCTTTTTTTGGCCGCGATGGTGCAACATGTCACGATATTGCAACACTTTTTCTTTCTTGGTCGTGATGGTGCAACATGTCACGATATCGCGACACTTTTTCTTTTTTGGCCGCGATGGCGCAACATGTCGCGATATCGCGACATTTTTCTATTTTTGCCGCGACCAAACAACATGTCACGATATCGTGACACCTTCTTTTTCTTGTGGATTTTTGCTTTTTTTCTTGATTTTTAGCCTATGGGCCACTTCAATCTTCTTGGAACACATGCAAAAGGGTGGGTTCCCAATTTTGGGGTACGTTGTGGAGCAGCCACAATAGGACCTAACCAGTTTTCCATGAACTTATCCCTTAGATGGGGCGGCAAGTTAGAATTTTGTTGGTTCTCTTTTAAGACCAAGTCACCAACCTGAAAGTCCCTCAAGTGAACCTTCATGTTGTATAATTTCTTAAGTCGCTCTTGATAGATGCGTAAATGCTCGAGAGAATTAACGCATCATTCGTCAAGCAACATAAGTTGGTGTAACCAAGCCTGCCACACAATGTCATCATCGATGAAATCTTGCATTGATATGTGCAGTGAAGGAATTTCCAACTCGAGAGGCATGACATCCTTGAAGCCATACATGAGAAAAAATTGAGTTGCCCCAGTGGGTGTCCAAATTCTAGTGCGATAAGCCCATAGGGCAAGCGGGATTTGAATGTGCCAATCCTTATGACTATTTGTGACTGTATTTTTGAGGATGGCAACTAGCATTTTTTTTGACACCTCTACTTGCCCATTTGCCTACGGATAATAGGGTGTTGAAAAACAATGCTGAATTTTGTACTTTGTTGTCAAAGCACGCACATCTTTGTTCTTGAATGATGTCCCATTATCCGATATGATCTTGGATGGAATACCAAAATGACATATGATGTTATGTAAAATGAACTCCACAATGTGAGGTCCATTCATAGAGGTAAGTGGAATTGCTTCCACCCACTTGGTGAAGTACTCTATGGCCGTTATGATGAACGTGTGATGAACCGACAACGTAGGGGAGATCTTTTCGATTAGATCTAAGCCCCACTACAATAACGGCCAAGTCGATTGGATTGGTTGTAAGGCCTAAGAAGGCATGTGTGTCAAATTAGCATGGTGTTGACACTTCACACACTTCCTTACATATGCGCAAAAATCTCACTCTAAATATGGCTAATAATAGCCCATGTAGAGAATGCGCTTTGCGATGGCCATATCACTAAAGTGGCCACCACATACCATCGTGCGCTTGGGTGATCACCCAAGTGGACTCCTTCTGGTCCAAGAAAAGAAGGAGGATTCCTTTGTAGCTATGACGGTACAAAATATCTCCTAACAAGACATGTTTTGCTACTTTCTGTTTAAATGATATTTTCACAGTATGCATCAATCCAAGTGGGAGGTTACCTAGCTTGAGGTAATATCGTATGGGTGTGTACCAATCCTGCTGATTGAAAACCTCGATAGCATGAACATCCAATCCCTCTTAAAGGTCATCCCTAGAAAAAGTTGAGCAGGAAAGAACTTGTAAGAATAGCATTGTGTTGCTATTAAGGGGAGTAGGGGAGAACAAGGACCCCCAGTTGACATGATTTAGACAATCATGGATTCGAAAGAACTTGTTTTAGGATAGTTCAATCTAGATCAGGTGGATTCCTGGAATTAAGTCAGAGCTTGCACGCTCCATCATGAATTGTGATAGTGTTTTGACTTGAATGGTTGTCATATCACCAAAAATGTCTTACGGGATTAGTGACCCCAAGGAGGCCATAGTGTCTACAAAATAATTCGATGACCGAGGGAGTGCCTCAATGTCATACCATTCAAGCTTTGCCATGAATTTGTCCACAAGGGCTTTTTAGGCCTGCAGAACTATAAATTTACATTGGAATACCCCTTTGACTTGGTTGACAATTAACACTGAATCACCAAAGATGTTCAATCTTTTGATGTTCATGGTGATTGTTGCCTGAAGACCTATGAGCAAGGCTTCATATTCGACATTGTTGTTTGTGCACAAGAAATCTAATTTAAATGATAAAGGTATTGAAGCCCCTTGCGGTGTGAAGAATATAATTCCCATGCCACCCCCTTGCTCACATTTAGAACCACAAAAAATAGGGTTATATCGGCCTATGACTCAGGCTCATCAGAATCTGGCGATTCTAAGACATAGAAGACCCCATCATCAGGTAGCTCTATGGTCAAAGGCTGATCATCTTCGAGAGGATCCTCTACTAGTTTATTGGCTATGATTTGACCTTTGATGGATTTTTGTCCAATGAACTCGATGTCAAACTCTATCAAAAACATGATCCATTTCGCCATGCGGCTATTATGATAAGTACGACTCATCATGTACCGTAATGGATTCTCCTTAGACACAATATACATTGTGTTTCTTAGCATGTAATGGCATATCTTTTTGGTAGAAAACACCACTACCAAGCAGAGCTTCTCGACGTATGCATAGTTAAGTTCATAACTGACTAGGGTGTGGCTAAGATAGTAAGTAGCCTGTTCTTTGTGTAGTTCATTTTTTTGGGCTAGCATGGCGCCCAGTGCCACCTCAGTAGCTGAGATGTATAAGTAGAATGGCACTCCTAGTCTAGGTGGTGCCAATACTGGTGGTGAAGCCAAGTATTGTTTAATATCATCGAATTCTAACTGGCACTCATCATCCCAATGAAATTCTACCCCCTTGTGCAATAATTTATTCATGGGTCGGCATTTGTCATAGAGCTGCGCTATGAAGTGCTTGATTGATGCAACCTTTTCCTACAGGCTTCTGAGCTGCTTAATGGTAGTTGGGGGAAGCATTTCAAGGATTTCCTTGACTTTGTTTGGATCCACATCGTTGCCTCAATTTGAGACTATGAAACCCAAGAGTTTTCCAGATGTGACACCAAATACACACTTCTTAGGATTCAGTCTGACTTTATGTTCCATGAGGCGATCTAGGATCTTGCTTAAGTCATCGAGATGATCTGGGCGCAAAAGATATTTGGCCAACAAATCATCCATGTAATCTTCCAAAGTCTTATGCATGTGATCGTGGAAGATATACGTCATGGCACGTTGGTAGGTGGCGCCAGCATTTTTAAGGCCAAAGGGCATGACCTTATAACAAAATTTCCCCCAAGGCGTTGTGAATGCCATTTTTAGTTGGTCCTCGGGATAGAATTTCATGGCCTGCTATAGCGTCTACCAATGCATCGATGCTAGGCAAGGGGAAATCATCCTTAGGACTCGCTTTTTTTAGATCTCAAAAATTAGTGCATATGCGAATCCTCCCGTCAAGATTTTTGATGGGCACCATGTTGGACAACCATGGTGGGTAATCCACATAGATGACAAACTGTGCATCCAACAACTTTTGTAATTCATCTTTGACCATTAAGGCCACTGTTGGGTGCATCACATAGTTTTTTCTTAACTGGCTTGACTGTTGGATCAAGTGTAAGACTATGCATGACTAGCTATGGATCTAGCCCCGACATGTCTTTGTAGGACCATGCAAAAACCTCCTTCTTTTCTTTAAGAATGGCAATGTATTCAGCTTGCTCTTCAGGGGAAAGGCTTACCCCAAGCTTAATGATCTATGGATTCATTGGATCAGAGCTGATGTCTATGTCATTCATCTCCTAGATTGACATGTGGGATCCATCCTCTAATTGGTGTGGAGTTGGGATCAAATGGATATCATTTGCTGAGTTTAGATCTACATTGGGAACCTCGGGTTCCTCTTTAGCATGGAAGATATCCTAAGTTGGCCCTAGGGTGAAATGAAGCATCTCATCGAAATGCCAGTACTCTGATGGGGATGGTGGTGAATTGATGTGATCCCAGTCTATGGCATCTATGTCTAGATATAATGACTGTGTTGGATTGGCTGAATTGTGGATGGGGGTAGTTAAGTCAATGGAGATCATGTTGATGAAATGATTTTGGTCTCCATTACTATGGGTGTGGTTGCTTAGACATCCTGAATGATTTTTGTGCTTCAGATCTAGCTTTGGAGGTATTGGAACGAATAGATAGGCCCTATGTGTAGGGAGGAGGACAGGGTCTGCCCTCGGCATTAATATCTCTATAGGGTCTCTGGGCGGTAGGTGTTCTCTATATGCCCAAAGTGGCAAATTCAACACTTGGTCCCACTACGCTAGGTTTAGGTGCCACTCATGCCCTGGACTTATGTTTAGTTGTTCAAATATGTCATCAATATCCATGGGGTATTGTTGCTACATCTATCGCATGTGATTGAGATATGCCATCTTAGTTTCATCTTCATAATCACTGTCGAAGATCCAAAGGCCTTCGTTGGTTCCAAAAATTGTTTATGACATTAGAGGCTTTTCTTGCTTGAGCAAATTGATCTGGCCCCATCGAGGTTGTTTCGCTCTCTACGAGGGGACCTAATTTTCTTGAGGGAGCACTTGCTTGATTGGAGCATACAAAGGGAACATTGCCAAGAGGCTTTATTGATAATCATCCATGGGGGTCACTTGTGAGTAATTGCTATCTGATTCAAAAGGGTCCCATGGTGCTACCTTGTATTCTGACTCATCTTCTGAAGATCCTTCTTGACCTTGTCTATATCCCCCTTGTAGGTGAGCTCTCGAGCTTTCTCCTTTCTCGATCAAAGGGAAGGGTTTGTGAATGTCAATGAGGTTGGTTTTTGACAATGGGAGATAATCCCCCAATGTATATGTTGTTTTAGGATTGGCATATGGATCTAATGCCAAACCATCCTTGTTTCCTATCCCTAGGCCTTGCATGTTCTCTACCAAGATGTCCAGGTGTAGGGGGTGGTTGAACCCTACTCCTGACTTGTCATATGGCATCTGATATCTTGGTTGGCAAAGAAATCGCACTCCTTGCTCATATCTGTCTAACCCATATCCATGCCAATTTCATTGGCCAAGATATCTCAAAGCAAAATCTGGGTTGGACAAATAGTTGACATCATCAACAAAGGTCTCTTCATCTTCGTCCTCTTACATGTAAGGTTCAATGCCATTATCCAAGCCCCCATATACAAAGTTTTTCTGGTTTTGCGGGTAGCCTAGAGGAACAATAGTGCCTATGGGGAGGCAAGGTCTCCCCATGTCCTCCATGGACTCAAGTGCGGGTGTTGCTACAATGTTCCACACCAGGTACTCCCCCAAGCTCGTATTGGCCATCTCAACAGTGATTTTTTGCGATTGAGGGGGAGGGAACGGAAGTTCTCCCTGAGTCCACTTCATTTCGGGTGAACTAGGAGCCTTGAATTCCATTATGCTAGGCATCTCCTCAGTAGATATGGTTGAGACTGATGGTGGTACCTCTTCCAGGGGTTTCTTCCCTTTGTCCTTCGATGTGGCCATCGTAGGTGGCATCGTTGGTGAAGGATCATACGATGAAGATGGACCTGGCTAGGGATTTGATTGTTTTGTTAACGGGGATGCCTGTAGAATCAGACCCTATTTAGATGGGTTCAACTAAAAATCCAAATGCATTGATGGAAGGGTTGATTGTGGCATTAGATGCACCCAATTGCAATATTTGAAGGGCTCCAATTTTGTTGGGACTACATGTACTTGCCCTTAAAATGTATACTTTAAGAACTGATGAGCTATCGAAGGGACACACTTCATGTCCCTGATCCATGGCCATCTCACCCTCCAATATGTGGCACGATGTAGGTATAGTATTTTTTCCCACTTGGATGGGTAGGACAATTGTGCCAACTATCGAGCATATTACATCTTTGAATGCTCACAGTGTATAGGTTGAGGGCACTATGTGAGATGCGGGAAACTTTATATGCTTCAAGGCCGCTATTGTAATGATATTACTGGATGAGCCAGTGTCCACCAACACCCTCTTATATTGGATCCCGTTGACCCGTGCAATGACATGCAGGGGTGGATCCGCCATGTCACCAGCCACTAATTTCAATTCATCCTCTCAAAAGGTGATGACCGGCTCAGTACATCATTTGACATGTCCCACAAAGTTGTTGATGCAGTTTGCTTCATGGGGCTGCAACTCGATGGTTTTTAGTATCTCCATTAGAGCCCCCAGATGGGGCGATAATTATTGTATGAGCTCATAGATGGAGAGCCTAGCCGATGTGGTCCTCAAACTCTAGGTGAGTTTGGTTCGAATCGTGGCCACTGGTCTAGGAAAAGTAGGTTGTGTAAGGTGCTATTGTGGTTGTGATGTTGTTGGCACCTCTCTTGTAGCTACCTTGGGGGTAGCTATGCTCGGGTACCTCTTGTTCTGAGTCACTATACTGATCATCCCTACATACCCATGCATGGGGTAGGTCTATGTTACCTCATTGAATTGTAGGGTATTTTCTTGTGCATCATGGGCAGGCAAGGGGTCCTTAAAGACCTCCATTTGTTGGTTGCTTAGTGCTACAAGATTATCCACTGGTAATGTCTTGTTATCTATTAGGTCTTGCACCAAGCCTTTAAACTTCCAACATGCATTAAGGTCATGTCCATTCAGTCTATGGAACCTGTAGTACAATTCTTCCCTGTAGCCCTTAGGTTTTAGTGCATTAGGGTCTATGGGTTGACTCTCGGGCAGGTTGATCAAGTTTTCCACTGACAAATGATCAAATACGGAGTCTCTGGACTCTGTGTAAGGTGTGAACTATCGCCTAGGGTGATGTTGATTTTTTTCTTGCCTCTGATTTTCTTTGTCATAACTGTGAAGAGGCACCGCCTGATAGTTAGCCTTTTGGGGATATGTTGCTTGTGCAAGCTTAGGGACGTTTATAGCAACCTGATTGACCATAGCGGGTGTCTGTTGCATGGTCCCTATTTTGGTGTTCTAAGACCATTCTTTCTTCTTTGGCTTGGATATCTCGCCATCCTAAATCTTGATCTCCTCAATGATTCTATCTTGCACCAGAGCTTCCTCTAAAGTGGAATATTACTACAGCTACAATAGCATGAAGATCGATCTCAAACAACTCTTTAATAAAATTTGGGTGAGGTCGAACATAGGAGGGAGGTAGGGTAGCTTTGAAAGCAAATTCCTCCACCGATTCCCATAGGCCACCATGGTTTCTTCCTCATACTACCTGAGGCTAGCTAGGTCGCTTAGTGACGCCTTCTTCTTGGTGTTGAAGGTGAAGCATTCGAGGAACGCATCCACTAGCTGATCTAAGTTACTAATGCTATGCTTTGGCAATTGAGTGAACCAATCCAAGGTAGGGCCTGTGAACGTGGTGATGAATGTTCTTAGCAGCAAAGCATCATTGTCCTTAATGCCAAATCAGTGGTTCAAGAATATAGTCACATGCTCTTGGGCATCTTCCTCCCCTCTAAAGATTGCCAACTGAGGCAGTTTTAAGTGTTCAGGGTAAGGGGGTGCTGGCACTGATGGATGCACAGGATGACTACGGAGTTGGCATAAAGTGGGCTTTTGGGGCCCAAAATTCTTGGTCTCCATAGACTCCAAGCACTCTAGAAGTGCTTTATATGCATCAAAATATTTAATCTCTTCCTCCTTAGTTTGTTCTTGTTGCAGGTTACGGGGAACTTGAGGCCTATAGAGGGGTGGCCGAATAGCGCCCCCTCTACCTTGATAGGGCATTTCTACCCACTCTTCTTCTTGCTCATACTCCTCATAAGATTCTTGAGGAGTTCCCAGGTGAGACCCATGACCATGGGTGGGTGCTTGCAGAGGGTACCCCTCATTGTTCTTGGGAGTGGCCTCCCGTTTAGGTCTAGGGGGTCTCATAGTTAGCACTTGGTAAGGTCTTGGAGACTTGTCTTGCATTAAGGGGTTATGTCTTTCTACCCTCTATGTTTGAGGGGTTGGAACCCTCTCAGGCACAGTGTTATGGATCAACTCATCTATTTGGCATCGAATGCACTCTTTGCTAAGGTGATATAGATGCTCTAGTTGTTGTTGGTCTTGCTCAAGTTGCATGATCTGCGCTTGGCGGGTGGCATGTCTGGAAAATTCTAGGTCGATCTGCTCTATCGTCTTGAGTCTAGGAGGCCTAGATGCCTCTCCTACACATATATCTTGGTCATGGTGATCTGATATTTCTATAGGTCACTTCCCTCTATTGAGGTTAGCGACATTCACCTAAGGTTCTGGCCTCAGTGGGTGACCCTGATAAATAGAAGGTGTAGAGGTGCATTGCTCCCACACTATATATTGCTCTTGAGGAATGTAGTGGTCTTCCTCATTTTCCCTTTCATAAATGTGAAAGGGGCAGGCAGAGTTGGCTCGCCCTACCAGAAGAGCCTTGTGATCTGGATTGGTCCTGTTGTTTTTGACAATAGAAGGGGGTAAAGGAGGGATGATGTAATCATGTGGCCCCTCCCGATGGACCCTATGCTATCCTAGTGCTTCATTACATGGTGGCCACTCATAGCGAGCATCTAAGTGAGCTTTCTCATATATGTTGAGTGCCACATGTAGAGACTCCTCCTAAAAGGGTCTGTGCTGTGTGGGCGTGCCCCTCGAAGGGGTGCCTCTATAGTCCCATTTCGTCAAGGCATGAAGTGGACTATCTCGTGGTTCAGGCCACCAAGGTGGAATGACCAAGTCCTTGGGGCTATAATGGAGGCGAATTATGCCCCCTTGTACACTCTCCACAGCTTCGACCCTTGATTGGGCTTGGCTATGGGTGTACACCATGGTGGTGTCTCCCTACAAGATGCGTAGATTTTATTTATTTTTATGATTTTTATGCTATACTAAACAAAAAATATCACACACACATAAGCAAGTGATTATCTCATTTAAAGATCAAAGGTGTGCCCTAAACCTGGTTTAGTGTGTTTTGATTTTTGTTTTGACAGTTTTTTAAAGAACATTTTGTAGCAAATACAATATGATAGCTCTTATGACTCCCAAAAATGGTCGCCCCTTCGATATACCATTGACAGGCCGTTATACCAACCTCTCTATATACCCGCCCTTATGTGAGGGAAACTATTGGTACGTGAGAACAGAATGGTACGTGGAACATAGGCAATACGGAAGGGGGATCACCCTATTTTTGACACCTACCATATAAGACTTATCCTCATGCACTAGGAATCACCCCAGCTACACTTTTTCAACTTTTGTCAGGATTTACGTCTAGAAACAGTAGCGATCGGGTTTATGGATGCAAAAATTCAAGCCAAGGTGGTGGTGAAATCCATCGTTGGTCTTGATCAAGGGATGGGGTTTTATGACCAGCTCCTTGGTATTTAAATTGCCATGTGATGTGTGGGTTTCTTTTTATTTTGCATAAAAGAAAGCAAACATGTAGTAAAAAATTTCCCTAAGCAAGCAAATAACCAAAAAATAGAAAACAAAAGACAGAAAATGATAGAAGGTGTTTAGGACCTCTACCTCTTCTCTGGCCAAACAGGATGTCTCTGAGTTTCTATTCTAAAACTGCATAGAGAGTTATTCGTCCCTGGGTGGGATGAATAACATAGCCATATTCATCATAGGGTGGGATGAATGCCCATTCGCCCCAGGGTGGCATGGATTTCTGCTCTATACTCGTCACAGACTGGAACGAACAGCAGTCCAGCGTTTGAAAAATTGGTACCTGCAAGCAAAAAAAAAAAGTTTTGATCATATTTTTGATCTCAAAAATAGAGGACAGGGTCCCACCGTGATCGCCACTGAAAGCACGAGGATACATAAACAAAAAGGAAATGCCAAGGTGCGATGCAAATGAAACTAAAATTAACGTTAAATCCTACGAACATAAACACATTGAAACAAGGTATAAAAGCGAATATGGATTACAACCCTTTTTATTAATGTGCTTTAAAACTGAGTTACAATCTGTCTCCTCCCTTTTCAGGGGCTAGGAGCGTTAAATATGTTCTTGTCACATCCACAGATGGTATTCCTTCTTTTGCGTGCCCACATGTAGAATGGGTGGACCAAACATCATCATCGCTTGCATTGATGAGTCTTGACTCCTTGCTTCTCCTCTAATGTCAAGATCCTATGTTCAAGGAAAAATAAAATAGTCAGTAGCACCTATAGATAAAATGAAACATGCAATCCCCAAGCCTACGATTAGTGCATGCGAAAAATGAATAAAATGATAACCAAATAACATCAGAATGATCTAAAAATTTAACAGATGCATGATGACATTACCAAGAGGGCACTGCAAATGGAACAGTCAAAAAATTTGCCACGAATTTCTAATCGCCTCAGGGTGGGACGATTAGACCTGCAACAAAACATCAAAAATCATAGTCCCAAATTTCACGTCCAAGAAGCTCTAAATCACCTGTAAATTTAGGTGTTAGGTAAAATGGGGTATTTTGGGACGACCCAGATGGTCAGATTTTTCCAATTCAGCCTCTATCACCGGTAATTTGATGATGCTACCTGCATGTTAGCGAAAGCAGGAAATGACAAAAACATGATCAAAATAGCTCAAAATGATGTGAAATTTGAATGACAACCTATCTAAGAAACATAGAATTAGATGCAAAAATAACAGAAAGGAAATTTTCTATAAATTTCTAATCACTCCGGGGTGGGACGATTAGGACTACAACAGTACGGGGGGCGCCTAGGGGCAGGACGCCCACCGTTTGGGGCCTAGTTTTGGCACCAATACACTTGGGATGGGTCCAAAACCTCTTGTGGGGCATTGTCAAAAAATTTGGTAGGATGTTATGGCAAAAATTTTAGGTTTTGGTTTTGGATTTGCGCTTCCAATAACCACCCAATGACCTCCCTTCCAAAATAGATCAAGGATGTGAAAGGCACAAATCAAAATGTGTGAGGATGTAAAACGGCAGCACTTCATTGCTCAAAATTCTCCTTCTCTATATATTTTAGGGTGAGAAGACTCACCATTTTATAGACCTGACGGTCTCTCTGGATGAGCATGCAAAGGCGCCACTTGGCAATCATGCCTTCCCATGGGGGAGAAGATTCCTCCCTGATTAGGGATTCCATGACTGCCTTGTAATTGCCTCTAGCACTCAAAAATGCTCACTCACACTCAAATGCAATGAAGAAAGAATTAAGTGGCGGATCTGAGCTACAATTTGTCAAGATTTGACTTTTTCTTGTCAAACCTTCTATTCACCCCACCTTGGAGTGAATGCTGCTAATCATCCCTGGCTGGAATGAATACCAGTTTGTAATCATCCCTGGCTGGAATGAATACCAGTTTGTAATCATCCCTGGGTGGAATGAGTAGAGAGTACAGTGCCTAAAAGTTGCCAAATTGACCTATGACCTTCCATAACTACTGTGTGAGTGGTTAGGACCATTGTTTAACCTCTAGGGGCTTCCCTAGGGGTTGTGTGTGTCAATGCGATCAGTGTTTGCAGTCACATAATCAGATTGGTGTTGTTTGGGTGTCTACAGTATTCTTCCTGTTTATGTTGTTTGCAATTTTTATATTATGCAATCTTATATTTCTATTTTAATGCTATGATAATGAATGCAAGTGATCATGTAAAATGCATTTTGATTTATAGTTATGTAACTGAATGAAGGTATGCATGGTGCTCATGTAATATTATTTAGCTCAGAGCAGTTGACATTTACTCATTTGTATTTGCAATTGGGGGTATCCCACTTGATTATTCTTTGTGTTGATGTATGTGGTATGTATAAATGGTATTTGGATGGTTATATGGATAATGATTTGGATTTTGATATGTAACTGAAAATATTCTCAAATACTCAAAGAAGCTAGTAATATTAACCATTTTTCTTGAATGCTATCTTACTTTCTTTAGGACCATATTGTGTGCAAGTGAAGTTCATTTTCTAAATATTGCGTGTCGATGACCCTAAGCAATCCAGAACCAGTGCATGTGATTGTGATGTTTATTTCCCCATCTTGAGTAATTTTTGGGTGGTACCTTTCTAGGTTTTTCTTTTGGCTAGCTTACTCGTATGTGTGTTCAGAGGTCTCCCTCTTGAGAGAGAGACATGTCGCCCTGCATGAGTTTGCTCCACTGTCGATCAATCGTCTATAGCCCCGGTGGAGGCTCACTCCATAGTCCAATGGTTTGATCTTTAAGCCTTTGTGATGACTACATAAATTTCTGAGGGGAACATAGTATGATCTTTTTAGCTTTAGAGATTTGTGGTGTGTGTTGTTAATTGTTTTTTTGTGTAGAGTTTTGGGGAATCGGATTCTCAACCAAAGTATGATGAGAATGTTACCCTATCCTTACTACTCTACATTTATTTATATTTGTTGTTTCACTATGGTAGTGGTGATAACCACTATTTTTGTTTTTGGACTATGTTGTGTGATAGGGTAAGCGAAGAATTTGACTTTTTTTTGCTTTGAGGTTTACCCAAATTGGCGCTATCTTTCTATTATTCAAGATGTTTTAAGATTTGTAAAAGTGTATTTGGTTCTAGATTGCTTTTGGGTCAATCTACCATACTCAAGATTTTCTTAATGTGATGAAAGTGCTTTGGTCCTAAAGAAAATTGGACACTTCATGAAGTTTGGTTTTTCACTAGACATGTTTGAGTGACTGAAAATTGTATGATATATCATATATGATGTGTATGATTTGTGAGTTGTAAAGAATCTTAGTTGAATACCCCCAATTCTTGGAATTTGTTTTCTTGGTCTTATCATCACCACTATTAAATATTACTGAGCAAGGGATGGGATGGATGCAACTATATATATATATATATATTTTTTTTTTGTATGAACATATAATTGAAATGCAAATGCCATATGAAAAATACAATTTGAAATATGTCTATTTACAATGTGAAATGCATGCAAAATTGTAAAATGAAATCTTTGTTTTTATTTTTTTTTTTTTTTTTTTTAGCCATGTACATATATATACATATATTGCAAGTCGCTTTATGCATAAAATGCCTTTAGGTGCATAATGTTCAGTGGCTCTGGCTCCAATTTCCCTTCTAAATTGGAGAGTCTGTACATTCCTTGTCCCAATTTTTGCTTTACTATATATCAATTTGCTGCAAATTTATCCCTTAAGTGCGGTAAAGCATTTGTATTTTGTTTATTTTCTTTGAGCACTAGGTCCCCCACTTGAAATTCATGAGGATGGAATTTTGCATTGTAAGCACGCTTGACTCTATCTTGATATACTCATAAATGTTCTAGAGCATTGATACGTTTCTCATCAATAATTGTCAATTGGTCAAGACACTCCTGTCTAGTTGTATCATCGTTCATGAATTCTTGTATCTCGATTCGCAAGGATGGTATCTCGAGCTCCAATGGTAATATTGCTTCTGCATTGTAAACTAGTGAAAATGGTGTTGCTCCCATTGGCGTTCTTATGCTTGTTCTATAAGCCCATAGTGCTAAAGGGAGGTGAGTATGCCAATCTCGATGATTATCTTTTACCACTTTCTTGAGAATGGATATGATTGTTTTATTTGTTGCTTCAACTTGCCCGTTTGCTTGTGGGTAATAAGGTGTTGAGAAGCTATGTAGTATTTTGAATTTATTGCACAATGCTCTAACATCCTTATTCTTAAATGACTTTCCATTATCAAAAATTATTTTTGAGGGTATTCCAAAATGATAGATAATATGTTGAAGTATAAACTTCGCTATTCGAGGTCTAGTCATAGTATTCAGTGGAATTGCTTCCACCCATTTTGTGAAGTATTCTATAGCAGTTATGATAAATTTATGTTGTCCTGATGAAGCAGGTGTTATTTTACCGATCAAGTCAAGGCCCCATTGTGAAAAGGGCCACAAAATTTGAATGGGTTGCAAATTTTGTGATGGCACATGGGTCAAGTTTACATGATGTTGGCATTTTTGGCATCTTTTGACATATTTGCAACAATCATTTTCCATTGTCGGCCAATAGTATCCCATGCGCAATATTCTTTTTGCAATTGCCATTCCGCTAAAGTGACCACTGCAAGTACCATCATGGGCTTCTGATATTGCTCTTTTAACTTCAATTGGATTTAAACATCATAGTAGTATTCCATCATAACTACGTTTATATAACACATCTCCAAGTAAAGTGAAACGAATGGCTCTTTGTTTGAATATTCTTTTTGTAGCTCCTGTCATTTCCATTGGTAGTGTGCTTGATTTGAGAAAATATTTTATCTCATCAAGGTAAGAATTATAAGGTTTGACATGTATCAAACAAACATTCTTCTCACCTACAGATTCTGCTTTTTGAATTGATGGTTTAGACACTATTGTTATGATTAGCGGTTGCATTTCTTCATATTCATTTTTAAGAATGAGATATCCCAAGGATGCCATTGCATTCACAAATCTATTTGTCGATTGTGGAAAGTTACTAATTTCATACCAGTCAAATTTTCCTAGCAACTGTATCGCTACTTCATGATATCTCTTTAAGACTGGCTCTTTACATTGGTATTCTCCTTTTATTTGGTAGACAACCAATTGAGAATCACCAAAAATGCTTATTCTTTTTATTCCCATTGCTATAGTTGATTTAAGACCTAGTATTAAGGCTTCATATTCTACATTATTGTTAGTGCATGTGAAGTCAAGTTTGAATGATAAAGGAATGGGTATTCCTTCAGGTGTGTAAAACACAACTCCTACACCTTGCCCTTTTTTGCACTTTGATCCATCAAAGAACATTGTCATATCTGCTCTTTCCTTAGGTGAAACTATTTCTTCTTGTTCTGTGATAGAAAACACTGAATCGTCAAGAAGTTCAATTATTAATGGTGTATCATTGTGTAGTGGAGCTTTCGCTAATTGATTAGCTATTACTTGCCCTTTTATGGATTTTTGACTTGTGAATTCGAGGTCAAATTTTGTTAAAAGCATTATCCATTTAGCAGTGCGGGTGTTGTTGTAAGTGCGAGTCATCATGTATCGCAAAGGGTTTTCTCTAGCTATAACATAGGTGGTATTGCTTAGCATGTAATGTCTAAGTTTCTTGGTGGAAAAAACCACTACTAAGCATAACTTTTCAACATAAGCATACCTTGTTTCGTAACTTACTAATGTTCGATTGATGTAATAAACCGCTTGCTCTTTATTTTTCTCATTCTTTTGTGCAAGCATTGTTCCTAAAGCAAAATCTATTGTAGAAATGTATAGGTGAAATGGGACTCCTATTTTTGGTGGTGTAAGAACCGGCGGTGAGGCTAGATATTTATTTATATCATCAAATGCCTCCTGACATTCAGTTGTCCAAGAAAATATCACTCCTTTTTGTAACAGGTGATTAAAAGGCCTACATTTATCTGAGAGTTGTGCAATGAATCGGCGAATAGATTGGACTTTTCCTTGTAAACTTTGCAACTCTTTCAAGTTTTTGGGAGGTGACATTTCTAATATTACTTTTACCTTGCCTAGGTCTACTTCAATGCCTCTCTTGGAGACAATGAATCCTAGAAGTTTTCTTGATGTTACACCAAATACACACTTCTTAGGATTTAACCTTACCTTATGTTCTATTAATCGATCAAATGCCTTTTCTAGCACATCTATGTGTTCAAGATGTATTTTTGATTTAGAAATAAGATCATCTACATAATATTCAATTATCCTATGCATATAATCATAAAATATGTACGTCATGGCATGTTGATATGTAGCTCCTACGTTATTTAATCCAAAAGGCATCACTCTATAGCATAATGTCCCCCAAGGCATTGTAAACGTTGTTTTATGTTGATCTTCGGGATTAATTTGAATTTGGTTGTATCCGGAGAAACCATCCATTAAGGAGAGCATTTCATGACCATCACAGGAGTCTACTAATTGATCTATATTTGGAAAAGGAAAATCATCCTTTGGACATGCTTTGTTTAAATCTCAAAAATTGATGCATACTCGTATCCCCCCATTCAGTTTGTGAACTAGTACCATGTTTGAAATCCATTCAGGATAATCGATTGGTACTATGAAGTATGAAGTGTACATCCAATAACTTTTGCAACTCTTCTTTCACAATTAATGTGACTGTTGGATGAACTTTTCTAAGCTTTCACTTGAATGGCTTGGCATCATGTGCTAGTGTAAGGTTATGGACTACCAAGTCCGGATCTAAGCCAGGCATGTCTTTGTAGGACCATGCGAACACTTCCTTATTTTTAATAAGCATGTTTATGATGCTTTATTTTCTTCTACAGATAATTCTTTTGCTATTTTGAAAATATAGGGATTATCCACATCTTCACTAAGGTTCACATCTATAGACTCTTCTATTAGCATGTGAGAACCTTCTTCTAGCTTATGTAGAGTTGGGATGAGGTGGATATCATCTGCCATATTTTCAAATGTGTCCAGGGTGTCCCCTTCTATCTTAGTTTGAAAAACTGAATTGTTTGATGATGAGGGTTGTTGTAGAAAATAAGCGTTTGAAGTGCGTAACAACTCTTCAGATAGGATGAAGTCAGTAGTGGATGGTGGGGATGAAATACTATCCATGGCTATCAGACTGGTGTCGATATAGATCGGTTTTGTCTCATTATATGGATTGCGGAGTGGGGTGAGCAAATCAATAGAAATCATGTTGACTTGATGGAAATGAGGTGGTTGTGATTCAATAATTGATGACTTGTATTCTCTAGGTTGCAACTGACCTAATGTGTGTGATTGGTTTTGTTGTATGCTTTGCCAATGTGATGGAGGAGGTTTTGGTTCAGGACCCTCACGCTCTTTGTTTAGCCGAAAAAGTGTGCGGTCTATTGGAAACTTATGTTGATACCAGTTATCTTTCTGCATGGTTTCTCCATATATTATCTCTTCTTGAGGTTCTTCTTCTTCTTGATTAAACCATTCAAGACATGCTTCATCTTGGAGCATTCTCCTAGCTTGTATCTCAAGAGCATGGTTGATAAACATCATTTCAATTTCATCATCATCACTGTCACTCATCCAGAATCCATTAGCGTTTGTATGAGGTCCTAGCATTAGTGGATCAAGGTCTTGCCTAAGGTATGCTATCGTAGTAGGATCTTCATAATCTGCCTCTCGTTGTAAAGCTTACTCTCAAGGGTAAAAATTGTAGATTTGGTATCTACTTTCTAGTTGTTCATCCTCATCATTATGTTCATCCTCATCATTAGGTTCATCCTCATCATCTCTCTTTATCTCCTCTTGTTCGCATTCTATGTCAACTTCTTGAAATTATTAAAAAAAAACAAAAATACAACCCCTCCTCCCCTCATATAAAAAACATTTTTACAAACCAACCACCAACCAAAAAAAAAAAAAAAAAAAAAAAAAAAAAAAAAAAAAAAATAAAAAAATAAAAAAAAAAAAAAAAAAAACTAAAAAAAAAAAAAAAAAAAAAAAAAAAAAAAAAAAAAAAAAAAAAAAAAAAAAAAAAAAAAAAACCTCTTTGTCTATGATAGATGCAAAAGAGGTGTTCTTTGTAACCTTTTGTATTTGGTTTGTTAGGATCATCAGGTTTCATTTACAATAAATTAAAAAAAAAATTCGCATACAAATTTTGAAATACTAATGAATATGGCTCTTGTACTGGCGTGTAATTTCTTTTTGGTTTAAAATGACATTGTTGCCTTTTCGTAGATTGTGTCTAATTTTGTTCCTACGGTGTGGGCGTAACTGCTTGATAATTCGGTTGATGTGGTTATTTTTGTTGTTGGGGTTGTTGGATTTGTGTTTGAGCTAGTTTATTTGACTGTGGTTGGCTCAAAACTATCCGATTAACCTGTGTGGTCTTGGACTGACCATGGTTATTCCCCTTTTGATTCTTATTGTGCCACAATTTCTTCTTAGGCTTAATCCCACCTTCTTGAATTTTTATTTCTTCAATCAGTTTTGCTTGGGCGAGTGCCTCATCGAATGTTCTATACTTCTGTAGCTATAGCAATGAAGAGATGGGTCTACCAAAACTCTTTGTGAACATTCGTATTATCTATGGTCTAGGGAGTGAAAATGGTAACTTGATCATGAATGATCTCCATATGTTGCCAAATTCATAGACTGATTCATCTTCATATTATTTTAGGTAAATCAAATCAGTCAATGTTGTTTGTTTTCTAACATTTAGGGTGAATCTTTCTAGAATTTAGTCCACTAGTTGTTCAAAGGTAAAAATTATTTGATGTGGGAGATGGTTGTACCAGTCTTGGGCTTCCTCCCCTAATTTTTGAGGAAATGTATGTAATAGCAATGCATCGCTGCTTTTGATTTTAAAGCATGCATTCACAAATCTTGTTACATGCTCTCAGGGATCCTCTTCTCCTTTAAATTCAAGCTTTGATATTTGGAAATCATGTGGATATGGCGGTTCTGGTATCGAAGCATGAATAGGGTGATTGAGTAGTTGCCTTAAAGTTGGCTTTTGGTATTGCAAGCCTGGGGTTTGCATGGCAAGACTATCAATATGAATCTGTAAAAATTGGTATCTAGGATCATCTACAAGACTGACACTCGAATGTACTTGATGCTGCTAGTAATGGGGTGGATTGTATGTAGGTTGGGGATGATAAGACATGTTTGGTGGAAATGTGTTATGGTATGGATGTTGAGGGATGTTATGATATGGATGGGGTGATGAAGGTATGATGTTATGATAACCTACTGCATTAGCATATGGATGTGGTGTTTGATTGTGAACCACAGTGGTAGAGGGAGGATGCATTACCCAAGATGGATCTTGGATAAAGGCATTAGGTTGATGAGATGTAGGTGGAAGATCTTGCTCAATCCCTTGAAAATTTTGGTTAGGGTCAGGGTTCATGCTACGGTTAGAATTATCTAAAATCATTTGCTGCAACTGTAAGAAATCTTGTTGCATAGCAATTGCATTTGACATAGGGACTGCTACCTATGATGTGATGTACTGAATTGGTTGTGGAACAACCATGGTAGTGGAGGTAGATGGGGGGTAAGTAGCAAAGGGTATCGCCACTTATTGTGGAATGGTATGAGATGTATGTCCTACAAGTGTGGATGGAGGAATGGATGTTGGGGCTTACAAAACAATAGGAATTTTTTCATACAAAGGATTAGTGGTAATGGTCATTTTTTGTGATAATTTGGGGAGAATTTGGTTGGATGACAATGGTTGATTGGCTAATTCTACAGTAGCCAACTCAAAGAGAGGATTCATGAAAATCTATTGTGACTATTATGGATAGGTGAATATGGATTCTTGTTGTGATGAGGGTATGACACATGATGGGATGGAGAGTGGTGGTAATGATGGGAAGACCATTCCAGCTGCATTCAAGTACATTCTAATAGTTCCATGTCTATCATGGTGACCTGACTATCTACTACTATAGGAGGTTCACTCCTAGGTGTCTCAGGTATAGTTGTGTGAGTAGCTCTATGCATAATGTCTATGTTCATGTTGGGGGCATTACTAGAAGGCCCTATATCAAGACTCGGGGACATAGAAAGAGGCACATCTACTTGTCCCACCATCGAAGTGTGAGGGACATTGCCAGACTGGGAGGCCATAGGGGATGACCACTGACTTTGGCTTGACACTAATTTCTTAGCTTGATTACGAGTCACTACCATACCCTAATATGCTATAAATGAAAAATAAAGTACAATGCAATACAACACGCTAAGAAAATAATTATACAAAGTGTTTGACCCTAGTTTACACTAAATTTTTTAAATTTTTTTTTGGTGTGTTTTTGTGTGTTTTTTTTAAGTTTTTGAAGATATTTTGTTCTTTTTGGAATAGAATAATAGAACTCAATGAAGATGGTGATTAAGAACACTAGCACCAAGCATGATTTCTCAAAAGAGGCTAGGGTACACCTCTTAAATCCCAGTGGGGGGTTCGCCTAGCTCTTCCACTTTGATTCAACAATCGTTCCAGTAGTGGGAGACAACTTGAATACCAATGACTTATACCAACTTAAAGAGCACTTTTATCCTATCTACGGATGATCTAGGGGGTAAGCCGATGGAAGGAGATGAATTCCAACGTCACCGGTCTGAATTGGGGGTTGGTGATGAAATCCAATCGGACCAATGTTTTAATTATACATGTGTGTGTGAAGGTTTTATTTTCTATTGTGTGATGCAAATCTAACATGCAATTCTATTTTTATGCCTAATGCAGAAAGTAAGAAAGACATAGAATAGTAGACAAAATCATATTAGGGGTAAAATTGCAAATCTAGGTAAGACTCGGCCCAATTTTGTTTAACAGGGCTAACCACGGGTGGGTGGTTAGTTATGGTAAACCATGGGTACGTGGTTTGCCAACCACACATGCGCATTTGGGAGATCCCAACCGTGAGTGCACGGGTCCTTTCTGTCAATAGAACAAAAGTCGAATACAAGCCCAAACCCTGAAAAAGAAATACCTGGGTTATTTCTAACCCGGTACATGCAATATGATTATTCCCTACTATGCATATGCAGATTCTCATTTATTTTACTTTGTTATTGTGTTTATGAATGCAAGATTTAAGTAGATTTTTCTATCCTAAGACCTAAATGCAAGCATTGACATACAAAATTGAAACCCTTAATCTACTTAAATGTAACCTAAATCCAGAACTAAAGGAGAAATTAAAAATATGACACAAGGTACATACCTGTGTTCCTTTCATTGCTCCTTCTTGCTTTCAACCGTCGGTCCATATTTCAACACTATAGCAACCACAAATGTGCATTTCCTCAAATTAGAAACCACGGATGCATGGTTTCACAAATTAGAGATTTTGGATGCATGATTTCACAGTGACAGGTTAAGCACAATCCAGATTCGCCAACCCGAGATTGAATTCTCATGCATTTCAAATTATTAGCACCTGTACATGCAAACAAAGATTAGTAAGATTAAAATAAAGCAAGGCAAAACAAAATGAAACCCTTGGGAGGTCCCACTGGGATCTCCATTTTTGTAACTAAAATACTTGAACACTTGTAATATAAAAATACATAGACACAAAGAGATTACCCAAAATAATAAAATTCTTTATATATATTGACTCTTGTGATACATATTTGCAATCTTTCAGATTGCCCCAAGTATCTTGGATACAATGTTACAATATTGGCCTCAATGTGATACAAATTTCTCTCTGGGAGTTCTCTAGATCTTTCGCAATGTACAATGCTCTCCTCATATCCAGTTACAACTTCAAAGGGTGAGTGGGCTTTGGTATCCAGCATGGGACCACTCCAGCTTTAGCAGCCTATCCAAGATACTTGTTACCTACACACATGCAAACCAAAAAAGGGGATTAGTAGCACCCTTATATTCAAGCAATAAATTCAAATGCTACACATAAACCTATTACTGATATGGATGAAAAAGCATATAGCACAAAAAAATCAACAAACCAAACCTTGATTAATACTCAAATTCCTAATCTCTATCCATGAAATCCATTTTTGCTCTCGGACTGTGGAACCGAGGAAGCGCGGTTGTGGGCTAGAAACCGTGGACCTGCACTTGTGAAATCGTGGATGTGTGTTTTTGACTGTGGAACCACGGATGGGAAATTTTAGCTAAATAACAGATTGCATCAGAATTCAATCCAATGGTCATAGTCAAGCTCATGCTATAAATTTCTCATTGGATCTAGATCTATTTCAGTAGCTTGTTGGTATGCATATTTAGCTCTCCTTATTTTGTGGATTTATGGTGTCTTTATAGGCTACCTAGGGATTTGGAGGGAAATGTGAGGTGGCAAGCCTGATTTTCCAAGTGGTAAATTTGGATTGACAGGTGGAAGGGGCAGTTATAGTGAATCACTCAGTATGGCTCACTTAAATGGGGTGATGTGGCTCCAAGTGGAGTGGGATGTGGGATGCTATTTTATGTGAAGGGACAAGGGGACAACAACAAAGGAGTTGTGGCATGGGTTTTGGGAATATGTCTCATGTGCAAGGACAAAGGGGATAGGAGTGGGTAAGATGTGGCATGGATGTTGGATGAAGTGTCTAGGACACATGTCCAATGGGTAGACAGGGTATCCTAGGGTGATTTTCCTAATTAAATAAATTAGGAAAGTATAATGATGTGCAGGATTTTATATCCCTAAGTTAGAACTTAGGCATATATCTTTATTATGCAGGATTTGATGGTGAGGTGGTGAATGTGAACTAAAGGGTGCTATATTTTGGTGTCTACACTCTTTAATGGTTATGGCTATATGGTTTCATCTTGATGTTCAATTTATTAACACTTACTTCACAACCTCCATCTCCATTGTTTATAAGAGTGGTCATTTTATTAATCACATATTTTACTCTAACATAATATTCACTTACACTTTCAACCTCTTGCATCCTCATTGTCAAAATATTTCTTCAAGGTTTGTATCTTGACCACTTTCACTTTATCATTATCTTGGTAAGCCTCTTATAGATACTTCCAAGTATCCTTGGCTGATGTTGCATCTACAATCCTTGGAGATAATATCTTGTCTAGAGTTGATTGAATATGGCACAGTGTCAAATAGTTATTTTTTGACCTCCTTTGCTTCTATCATTCTATGGGATAAAAGACCAATCTATTGGCTCATCATAACCAACCTCAACAATATCTCAAAGATCTTTCCCAATCAATAGTACTCTTATCTTAATTCTATAGTAGTCATAATATTACCCATTAAACTATGAAATAGGAATTATTATTGGCTATGACCAATGGTAGGGTTATGCATAAGGGGGTTGGACTCAAAATATACTTGTAAAAAAATGGTGAATCCTAATCAAAATCAAGGTGAATCATGGTGAATCCAAAGCAAATCAAATCAATCATCTTCACACCAAAATTTGGGGCATTTGAAGCCCTAAAAAGTAAGGTCATATTTGGGATAAATTTTGACCTATTAAATCACCTTATAACTTCATAAAAACACCACCATTATATTAGGCTCGAAAATAGATTTCCAACTAGTACAAATATGCCTATGTTTGGATATATATTGTGGCAAATTGACCCTAAGAAAAACATTGGTCCTAAAAATTTTAAGTGAATGGGCCAATGTCGAGGGTCCTCATATTCGCCAATTTTCAATTTTAAAAATACTAATATTCACCCAATTGGCGAATATTCGCCACTATGCATAACCTTGACAAATGGTTAGAAATATTAGAAATACCAAATCACTCAAACCCAAGATTAGCTTGTAAGATCTGATACCAACTATGAAAAATTTAAACATGTAGCACTTTTAGATAGGGCATTGTAAACTATAGGTATTATTGGAATGGTTGTATGGGTGCTATATATTATAAAAAAAGCACTAGAAGCACTATGGATAGGTTGCTACAAGTGTTATAGGTGCTACAAATGCTATGGGTTTTACTAGAATATAGTTAAGGGTACCACAAATTTTAATTTTTTAAACAATATCCTCATAAAATCATTGTTTATTATTATAAATTCTACAAATGAGAACAAAAAACCATTAACCCAGAAAAGGAAAAAATGTAGCATGAAATTTACATAATTTTTTAATTTACTAGACCCAACTAAAAATTCATAGCTAGAGCATTCTAATTTATACACTCACAATACACATACCAAAACCAATTATTTCTTACAATAACATGTATGCGTAGGCACATGCATAATTGTAGTTACAAAATTAGTTAGGAATTTGCATAGCTACAATTACAAACTCAACTAGAAACGTCGTAATTACAATTACAAACTGAGCTAGGAATTGCACAATTGTAGTTACAAACATATTTTTCAATTATAATCATCAAATCACTTAACATATCAACATCAATTTCAAACAATATTTTCTATGAAATTTTCACAAGTTCTTAATATCATTTCATTAATAGATAATTTTATTACTTAAGAAAAACTTAATACATTAGGCTAGTATTAAAAATTTAGTCCTTTTTTATTATAGGTGATAATACTCATGGGTGAGGAGCTTAAGTAAAAAAACATCTACCTACATTCTCACATGGGAAGAGCATACTTTCTACTATTTCAACATTAAAAAGTGAGTATTATATTTTCTTATTTACAATTGTTGATGACGATACGTTTCAAATATTTTAAAATGAAATAAGCAATTCTCCATAAGTGGTCAAGTTTTATTGGACCCTACTTCACTTCTAATCCCAATTATTTTCTTCTTTTCTCCACTTTCTCCATTTATTGAAACATAAACATATCTATATTTCTTCTTTTAATTCTAAAATATGAGTAAGATATTTCTTTTAGTATTTTGAAAATATAAAAATATCATCTAAATATACAATTAAATAATATTAAGACACTCTTTGAAGACATGATACATCAGTCTCATGAATGAGATAGGTGAATTCATAATACCAAAATGCATTAGAATCCACTTAGAAAGACCCATTTTGGTTTTGAAAATTAACTTCCATTTGTTTTTAGCCTAAACACTAACATGATTGAGTCTACTTTTGAGATAAATTTCTAAAATGAACCATGCACCTTGAAGTTTATCATGCATATCACCAATTTAAAAAAATGAATATATATTCTCGATGTGATTTTGTACAATGCATAGAAATCATTGCAAGATTCTAGGAAACAAATTATGGGAGGGAATTCAAATACAACACATTTATAATGTTACTTTCCATATGAATAATAAAAATAATCTAAGGGAAGGAAGGATGCTACAAATTACAAGCATAACCATAAATAGGTATTTAGGTGGGTCAATATTTAATGGAAAATATTGATGGCTACTTACATGTAAAGATTACAATATAGTGAGTATGTTTTACAAATATGAAGTAATGGCATAGATTACCAATAGTATTATATAAAGAATTCATAGATCACCAATGTTACTTCTAGATTATATGTAATATAAGTCATTGCTATGTGTACAAGTATGGTTAGATTGAAATCCTGCACATAAAATAATTTTCTATGAAGTGGATTATAAAATAATCCATGTGTTTGATATTTATGTTAATCCCATAGGATAAATAATAAATTATGGTCCTATCACATATAAAATTATGGAGTGAATCAATATATTGAATATCTACCATAAAATTAAGAAAACATATGAAAAATAAAAAGGTGAAAGAAGGGATGTCAAAGAGAAGGTTTAAGACATAACACTAACACCCCATAGAATCAATAGAAGATATAAAAATGACACATATTACCACAATGGAAAAACCACCAATAGTAGATCCAGCCTAATATTAGATAAGGATCCAAACACTAGAGAGCATACACAAAATACAACCCCATAGACAAGCATCAAAAGCTGGAGCAACTTATCAATGTCTCTTTGAATGGATCCAAAAAGAAAATGAAAGATGAATCCACTACCATATTATATCATGTTATATTTGGAAAATGAGTCTGACGATGAGAAGGAGACATCTTCTATTGAATAATTTGAAAGAACACCCTTGTTATTTTTAGCTAAGTAAAATACAACCAATATAATTCAAGAAAAAAATAACTGACATATATAAAAAATTCCAGCAATACATACAACATAAAAATATTATAGATTCTTCCAATTTGGATGTGAAAAATTTGCAGTATCTTGTTTTAAAATAGCAACAACAAAAATGATAGTTCCCTATTTTATAGAAACAACAAAAAAATATAGTCCCTTGTTTTACAAGAGCAATAACAAAAAATTAGAGTTCCTTATTTTATAACAACAACACAAATGTAGTCCTTTGAATTTCATAACCAATTTGTTGGTGATTTTTTTATTTTGGGTTATCCTTAAATATATAAATATAGAGTTTAAATAAATATTAACATTCTAGCATAATGTTGTTGGCCACTTGGTAGATACTTCAAAATCCAAGATCATTTTAATTATACATACTTTCGATTTAGAGTAAATTATTATAGATATTTTAGGGTTTAAAGTTAGAAAATTGTAGTCATTATACTAGGTATTTCTTTCTATGATAAAGGAAATAATGAAGAGCTTTTGGAATCAAATTTGAATGGAATAAAATCTTGTTTAGAAGGTTGTAAAGATCAATTTTTAACTTTAGCTACTAGGCTACAACTCATAAATACTATCTTACAATGTTTCTCTATGTGTATGATGTCCCTTTCAAGATTTCTAGTAAGTTAACATCTCAATTTGATAAAATTAAAAGATATATTCTCTAAAATATATGTGAGTAAAAATATAGGTTCTTCTTTATAAGTTCTAAAGGAATATAACTTAGAGGGTAATGTTGAAATTGTAGATATATGAGTTTGGAATTAGGAACAAAACTTGGTTGGATATCATTCAAAGAATAATTGGATAAAATATTACTTCAAAAATATACATGTATCTATTTATACAATAAAATTATTTAAAATAATAATACTACCTAGAGGCTTCACAACATAGAATATTGTATAGAATGAGGATTCTATAAATTTTTGTTGATGTTTGGTTGAATTCTTATTCACTTATTTCTAATCCAAAATGGTAATCATTGATCCAAGCTTATCTAACTTATAAAATTCCAAAGGTTGAAAATTATATTATCGAGAGTAACAATTCTAGATCATTTATTTCTATTAGTAACTTGGTTGAAAAAAACAACCTCAAAATAGTGGATGAGCTTCAAAGTATACTTCAAGAGTTTTATTTTTTAGAGGTATTACATTATTTGGTCCCATTGTAAATATTTAGTTTAGGGTGTAAATTTGATTTTATGTATAAAATATGTGTCAAGTGTGTAAGTGTCATGTATTCAAATGTGTAAGGTGTCTAGTTAGGAAGTGAAGAGTCTTTAAGTGATCTATCTAGTTTAGAACTAAAAGTTATAAGCAATAACGAGAAACTTTATCTTTACGTATAATGTGGGACTTATTGTGTAAGAAAGACATACAAATAATCAATTTCTCTCGTGAGTTTAGGGAGAGAAAAAGCCAAGATTCATGTAAGGTGAAAGGTTTAATGTATCTTTATATTGGAGATAAAGCTTTGTAAAATATAACTCATATAAACTTTGCTTTATGCATTACTTGAGTTTTGAGAAATAAAATTTTTAGTGTGATTGATTGAATATTGATGTTCATCTGATGGATGAATAATATTAATGTATGCATATTGATATTGATGATTTGATATTCATATTGATATTGATTTTTGATATATTTATTGAGTTTTGAGTAATAAAAGTTTTAGTGTGATTCATTGAATATTGATGTTCATTTTATGGATGAATAATATTAATGTTTACATATAGATATTGATGATTTGTTATTGATATTGATTGATTGATGATATATTGATTTATTTATTTATCCTGGGATTGATTAACATGCCAACAATTGCATCGAATTGCTAACATTTTTTACCTATTTTATGTAGAAGTATGAGTTAGTTTAAAATACATAAAAATATGGTGGATTCTTATTCAAGTTGGGATATAAGAATTTAAAGCAATTAAATGTTGATACTCTTAATTATTTCCCTTGGAAGAATGTTTGGTCATTTGATGCTCTGTTTAAGGCATACATTTCATTTGGTCAACAATATAATGCAAGATTCTTACAAGTGAAAGTCCACAAAGAATAGGATATCATGTATATTTATGTAATAAAATTTTAAAAATATTAAATGATTTTCTTCTTTAATTTTTTTTTTCTTACAACATTTGGGGCCTACTTCTTCAAAAAAATAAGAATATATTTGGTGACTCTATCAACATGAAAGAGTTGATGAAATTTTGGATTATAGTTTTTAATATAATATAAAGTGTTATCCATTGTTTAGAGGACCAGTCCTACCATCATCTATTAGAATTCATGACTTGAAAGGAACAATAGAATTTTTAAAAATAAATCTCAAATTCATAAACATAATTGAAATTTATTGTCTATTTCTAGAATGGTAATACACATGGTGGTCAAAATAGAAATTCTGAAATGCAAAAAAAAGAGGTGGTAGCCTCTTTGTTACAAGATTTGAAAATATTGAAGGTCATTTATGACAATGAAGTCAACACAAAATATTTGTTTTGATTTATGCTAAAACAAAAATATCCAAAATTTAGTATTAGAAAAATTAATTTTAATAGTACTTCTAAACAAAATTTGAGAAAAGTTGATGAAAATCTTATTTTGAAATAATGAAGTCAATTTTATCCTTATTGACTTAGAATCATATGGAACTTCAATTAATAATTATGCAAAGACTTTGACACTTATTACGATGATCAAAATTATCGTTAAAAAATAAAGGAAGTACAGTTCAATTAAAATGAATTCACAAATTATTATTCATGTTATTAAAAATAAATAAATGTAAGGATTGCATAAAAAATCACATTTTTTTTTTTATCAATAAGTATTTATATAGAAGAAAAAGTAATAGATAATTTAACTTCGTGATGTTAATTTAACCAAGTAATACTCATTTTATTACATAGTGTTTGAATGTCCCAATAAGTAATTATTAAAACCCATTTCTATAACATTCATTTTCTTATTTATTATTTAACTAATTAAATAAATATTTTTTTAAGGTACATGAATATTATGTATATTAGATTACCATACACTCTTTTGGCTGGGTCCACTACTAATTGGAAGGAGGCATAAATAAGTAATTTTTAAGGTACATGAGTATTATGTATATTAGATTACCATATTATGTATATTAGATTACCATGAACTGTTGTGGGTGGGTCCACTACTAATTAGAAGAAGACATTATATTATACTATTTGTCTAAGGGACATGAATACATTACCCTAAACCTTAAATCTCTTATCTAAATTATCAAATATCTTCGTGGTAAAATTCATTGAGATTGGTTTTACTTAAAAAAACTATAAACAAATAACTCTTAACTTGTTATCACATGCACATAAGTTTATATAAAAACTCACATGAAATAAAAAGTTAACTAATTTTATTTTAATATTTAAATACACGTTTAATTTAAACCTATGTGTAAAATAAATTTATTTATTTATACTATGTAAAAAATTTAATTATAATTAACGGTTGTGGCTCTTCGCTCTGTGGATCTTGGGCTGAATTTTATTAGTTTGCGTTTGTGTTATGGTGGTTTTTTAAGCGGTTCTCTCATCCGGTCCTTTATTTTGCATTGCTAGTGTGTGATTTTGTTGAAATGTGGTATCCGGGTGGGGAAGCTCTAGACGAATTGGTGGAATCTCTTTTTTTAGAAAATTCTTGTGGCCAAGCTATTGGGGAGGCTGCATTCAAAAGGAATGGGGGGAGTGTAGACTTAGCCAATCGAGTTGTTGATGGAGACATTCATCCCCAACTCGAAGTCTTTGTCTCTGACTCAACTGTGTCCTCTCTATTGGCGAATATGTCCGGTAATTTAATGGGAAAATTCTTCGGGAGCAAACCGAATGTTGATGCTTTAAAGAGATGGGCCATCGCCCATTGGAAGCCAACTGGTAGCCTCTATTTATCTCTTCTTCCAAGGAAGTTTTCTCTCTTTTCTCTGTCTGATCCCTCTGATGTTGATCGAGTGTTGGAAGAGGGGCCATGGTTTTTTAGAAAGCATGGGTTGTATTTGATAAAATGGGACTCTAGGTTTAACCCTGCTACTCACAAAGTGGACTTGGTTCCAGTTTGGATTCGTCTTCCTGAAGTTCCTCTCTATTTATGGCATAACTCCATCTTCAAACATATTTCCAATGCAATTGGGAAATTTATCTCTTTTGATGCCTCTTCCATGTCGGAAGACAAAAGGTAATTTTTTCGCCTGAGTGTTCTCATGGACTTGTCCAAAGAGTTGCCAAAATATATTTTGATCAACTCTCTGGCGGGAAGGTGGGAGCAGGTAATAATATACGAACATGATAGCTTTTCATGTTTAGATTTTAGGGGCAAAGGTCATTCATATTTGCATTGGAAAATAAATTCGGGAGATACCCCTACTAGGGTGTAGGGCTTGCAAGGATTTGTGTCCGTGATGGAGAAAGGGAAGATATTGGCCTTTGTTTCAGGTGTTAGCAAGTTTGTTTGGTCTTTCCCCTCAAAGAAGCGAAGAATATGGAAGAAGAAATCATTCGCTGCCCTGTCGGTCAAGGAAGCCGCTACTCCTTCGGTGGCTCTTTGAAATTTGGCTCCCCCTATTTCCTCCCCTCCGTTGGAACCTATGGTTAGGGAGGAGGAGTTGGTCAAACCGATGTGTTTAGATATTATAATGGAGAATTCTAATAGGCTAGAGGTGGACTTATTTCTAAAATTCAATCTGGTGGAGGCTTCTATCCCCTTAGACAACTCTTTCGAGTGTCTAAATGCTCTAGCAAAATACTTGGATCCATCGTGATCTAAAGCCCAGATGGAAACCCTAATGGGGTCCTTAAGGTAATTCCCATAATCCTCGATGGATCGTTGTATGTCCTTCTCTCCTAGCATGGCCAATCATGTGGATGGTTGTTCCCCCTCTGTGGTAATAAATGAAGCTTTAGTGATGGATGTGGCTCCTGCTTCCCCGTCTCCTCAACCGGTGGTAATGGAGAAGGGCTCTCCTAGCCCTAAAACCCACAGTCATAGAAGACATTTGATGGATTTAGGTAAGGCTTGTAAACCTAGAAGGCCTGTGTCTAAAGTAAGAAGGAAAATAAAGGCCAATGAGTCTATGGCCAACGGAGGTCAATCTAGACTAGTTCTAAAAATTTGTGAAGGTGAAAAATGATTGAGCTTGGATGGTTTCTTGAGCTCATTGGTAGGTGATGGAGATAAAGCAAGTTCCCCCTTCCCATGAAAAAATGCTCATGGAACATAAGAGGGCCTAATAGCTCCTCTAAGAGGTGCTTATTGGTATCCCTGAGAAGAGAATTGGCCCCTGATATGTTATACATTCAAGAATCAAAGCTTGAGGTCAAGTCATGGAGATCGATCCAAAGGACAGTATGGAATGACTCGAGTTTCTTGGTCAGTGAAGTCGTGGGAACAAATGGTGGAAAGTTTTTTTTAGAATTCACATAAATTTGATGGGCATGTAATCTCTGCTTCACGTAGAGTGATAAATATTATTTTCTGGTGCAACGAAACCCAAATGCGTTGGGTGGTCTCCAATATCTACGCTTTGAATACCACTTATGAAAGGAGTGATTTCTAGTAGTTTTTGCTAGAAATGCATCAAACCTTTGTTCATGAACATTGGTTAGTGATTGGATATTTTAACTACCCTCTATATCCTTCGGAGAGAAGGGGTGGAAGTGGCCTTGAAGAGCGCAGTCTTGCTGACCTAGTGGATTTCATATCTTTCGTAGAATTATGAGACATGGATTTGAAAGGGGGGCATTTTACATGGAGTAACAGAGGTCGGGTAATGGTTTGATCCTGAGTTGGTTGGATAGAGTGCTAGTTTTATCTAGAAGTCTCAATTTATTTGGGGATGCGATGCTTTCCACCTTGCCCAAAGTGGGCTTGGATCATAATCCTCTCCTTTTGGAGATTTTTGAAAACTCTTCTTTTGTTCTAAGACCCTTTCGCTTTGAAGCAATGTGGTGCAACTTCCCTAAATTTGAAGATTACATGAAAAAATGGTGGGACGAGGAAGCATTGGGATCGGGCCTTTTTAAATTTACCTTCAAAATTTGAAGGCTTCATCATCGATTAAAATGGTGGAACAAAAATGTGTATGGTAATATCTTTAGGGAGATGGAAGCTTTAAAAAATAAGGTCTCTAAAATAGAGAAAAATATTGAGTCACAGGGACTCGATGAGGTGTTATTAAGGGAGGAAAGAGAGTGCTTAGCCAATTATTATAACAAACAAGCAGATATCGAGTTCCACTGGAAGAATAAATTGAGATAATTATGGCTACGAGAAGGTGATAATAATATGTATTTCTTTCATGCATCCACCATGCGATAGAGGAGTAGGAATATAATAGTGGATATTATTAATAAGGATGGCATCTCTATTAGGAAGAGCAAGGAAATTCAATTGGAGGCTGTTAATTTCTTCAGTTCTCTTCTTGGTCCCCCCGAACCCATATTTGGCAACAAAACGTGTTATGTTAGATGCCATTACTACGTTGGTGACAGAGGAAATGAATGCGGATTTGGAGGCCCCTCTAACAGATGATGAAATATTTAATGTTGTTAAGGAGTTGGGGCCTTTAAAGGCTCCAGGGCCTAATGGATTTCCTCCATTGTTCTTTTAGAAATATTGGAATATTTGTGGGTTTGAGGTGGCAGAGGCTTTGAGAGAAGCCCAAATATCGACAGAGATTCCTAAATCCCTAAATGCCACATTGATTGCCTTAATTCTAAAAAAGGATTCCGCCTCGTCATTTAAGGATTTTAGACCAATCGGTTTGTGCAATTCTTTATATAAATTCCTCTCTAAGGCTCTGTCTAACAGACTCAAGGGGCTACTTCCAAATCTCATTGATATGGCTCAGAGCGCCTTTGTGTCGGGTAGACAAATATTAGATGGTGCTATTGTCATGCATGAGCTTCTTCATTCGGTCAAGTACAATGGTATAGAGGCTTTCCTTTTAAATCTCAACATTAGTAAGGCTTATGAAAAAGTGACGTGGCCATTCTTACAAGAGGTGATGAGGAATTTTGGCTTCAATGATCAATGGATCACTCTTATTTTGGCTTGCATTTCTTCAGTTTGGTGCTCCATTCTAGTGAATGGATCGGTGTCTAGATTTTTTAAGTCTCACTATGGTTTGAGGCAAGGCAATCCACTTTCCCCCTTCCTCTTCCTCTTTGTGGCGAAGGCTTTAGAGAGAACGATTGGAAGGTTGAGCGGGGAGGTGGGTCTTCGTCCAGCTCTCCCATGTCCATATGTATCTCATCACCAATTTGCTAACAACACTCTGATTTCTAGTGGTGCATCGGTCTTTTTCTCCCGAGATATTAAAAATATCTTATTGTGTTATGAGAGGGCTTCTGGTCAAGAGATCAACTTTGTGAAGAGCTTTCTCTACTTTGTTAACACTCCAAAAGCCAAGAAATCAAATATTATGAATATACTCAATTGTAGGATTTCCACATTGCCAGCGACCTATCTTGGACTACCTCTCTTCATGGGGAGAATGAAAGACTCACTGTGGGACCCTTTGATTGAAAGAATCCAATGTAAACTAGCCTCTTGGAAAGGGTTGTTGTTGAGCCAAGCAGGGAAGGCATGGTACTTTTTCAAAGCACACTCTAGAGCATACCCATTTTTTTTGTGTCCTTATTCATACTTCCTGCTAAAGTAACGAATAAAATTGATCGTATTTGTAAAACGTTCCTTTGGGCTGGATCGGATTTAAAAGGCAAGTACCACTTGGTCGCTTGGGATCAAATTTGCAAGAGGAGAAAGGATGAGGGTCTTAATTTGAAAAGAGCAGCACTTATGAATAGATCCCTGGTTGGTAAATCAGGGTGGTTGGTTGCTTCGAATGCCGAGAGACCTTGGTGTTCTATCCTTAAAGCGAAATACAAATTTAATTCTTTCTTGTTAGATGATCTCTCCCCGAGAGGCTCTATTTTTGGAGAAACTTAATGAATATCAAGGACTTTGTGAAGGCTAAAATTAGGTGGATCATTGGTGATGAAAGAAACATCAATTTTTGGGAAGACCATTGGTTGAGGGGAGATTCATTATTGGATGACCCAAATCTCAGGGCTCTTGCTTTGAAAGCAATTGAGGAAGGTGAAATTGGGTTTCCCAATATATGTCTATTGTCAATGGTAGGCGTTCATGGAATTCTCATCCCTATTGGGTGTCCAACCAGAATGATTTGGTCAATTGGTAGAGACTTTTAGTGGAACTTAATAGGTATGTGATTAGACAAGAAGATTCAGATATTGTTTGATTTGGAGTGGGGAAGTTGAAGGTGACTTTACTGTGAAATCAGCTTATTCCTTCCTTCTCTTGAAATATAAGGCTCCTTTTCTAGCGAATCTTATTTGGATTAAAAGACTAATCCCAAAGATCAATATTTATTTTTGATTTGTGGCTCAAAATAAAATACTTTCTTTGGAGAATCTTTGAAAGAGGGGTCACATTATGGTGAACATATGCTATCTATGCAAATCAGACTAGGAATCCACACAACATCTACTCCTCATCCACCCGTTCACATGGCAGGTATTTATGTTTATTTTTAATTGGTTTAACATTTATTGGGTGTTTCCAGGTACATTGATGGACAACATCCTTCAATGGTGTTCGTTGTTCGTGTCCCAATGACTATCTTGGTTGTGGAAAATTATGCTTCCCCATGCATGGTGGGGGGTGTGGAAATAATAGAATGCCCATGATTTTAATGACGTTGAGACCGATGTTGTCAGGGTGGGTACTAAGATCATTAACAGAGCGTCGAAGAATGTCTTGGCTGCATTTGTGGGTAAAAAACCTAAGGTGTCCTCCTCCTCCAACAAAGTTGATTTGGAATTTAAATCGGGTTGGAGCCCTCTTCCTCAACCTCCCCCAGAACCTGATCCTAGAGCAGGAATTAAGTGGGCTCATCCTCCCAATTGGCTGAAACTCAACTTCGATGGGGCCTCAAAGGGTAACCCCGACAAGGCTGGAGTAGGCAACGTTGTGCGAAACGAGAATGACGACATCCTCATGGCATTTTCTGAACCCCTTGATTCCCAATCTTCACACTTTGTGGAGGCTTGCATAGCTTATATGGGGGTGAAATTGTTAGCGGATGCTAGCTGTCAGAATGTGGAAATCGAAGGTGACTCATTGAACATAATCAAGATGCTCAAAGGGGAGTGTACACCTATCTAGAACGTTCTCAATCTTATTGCCGAAGCTAGGAGATTGTTGTACACTTTTGAACAGGTGAACATTTGCCATGTGTTCCATGAGAGGAATGCATTGGCCGATATGTTGGCCAACCGTGGTGTCCACTGTGTTGGTTTTTCGGTGTGGAAAAATGATGTCCCGAATGACGTAGTCTCTCTTGCTAGGGAAGAGGCTCATGATGCTTTGTTTTTGTAAGGAGGAGTCGGGCATCCCTTTGGCTCTCGTTGGAAGGGGTGTTCGGTCTCACTTTGCCCTTTGACCGGAGTTTGTTAGAGTTTGTTTTACCTTCAAAGCGTTGTGCTTTTCTAATTTCTCTATGGAATCATTATGGTTATTAGGAATTAAACTCTCTCGATTATTCCTCATAGATATAATATTTTGGAGTTTGTTATTATAGTTGAGAGTTTTGTTGTATGTATAAGGTTGTAGGGACCCTTTCAAAATCCTCTATTTAAATTAATACCAAAAAAAATTAATTATAATTATTATAGGTAAACCAATGAGGCTTATAGAGGCAACACTTTATCTAAATATAAGATTCGTTATTTAGACAAGAAGAAGCCCAGGTTTAAATTCAATGCGCCTTATTTCACGTATAAAGACTGTATGAAGAGTAATATACAGAGTGTTATGCCAATGAATAGACACTGATTATTTATTACTTTAATTTGGATGTAGGTTGTATAGGATTCACAATACAAAGACTGATTATACCAACGAATGAACACTTCCTAAATATTGGGATTGGTAAAAAGCACACAATCATAAAGGGGCTAAACAATGAAAAAATCGCCCAAGAGGGGGTAAAAAATAAAATAATAAGTTGGCAAATAGATTATAGAACGAATTGAATTAATTTTTTTATTTTTTAATCGAAAGCCGATTATTTTTAATAACATATTCCTACCATAAAAGTTTGTTCACACTATTATTCCTCTGAAGATGCAACTCCAAAAAGTTTACTGCCGCCCTTGTTCCCGGCGATTTAATTTTTATCATGGGCTCTTCTTATGGTGTTACCAGGATTCAAGCTTGTGCTTTCATTTTATCTCTGCTTCAAAATTTCCTATAGGATATCGTCTTTTAATTTTTCTTCCACTATCAGTTTTCCTAGGATAGCTCATCTGTAGCTGAACAAGATAAAAGCTAGCATTTCTTTATAGACTAAAAAACTCAAAATTAATATTTTAGCTAAGGAATTTATTAAATAAATATCTTGCACCTTTTCACGTAACAATGGAAGCAAATTGCATGAGATCCATATCTGCTTCCTGCTTTGTAAAATTGCGTTCGCCCTTGTTTCTCCTCATTTCGTTACTCAAGCCGCTATTTCGTCTGGTCCAGCTCAACTCGGTGGGAACTGGCTCCTCTGGTGAAATTTCCCCTTCCATCGAAAATATTTCGAACATTCTACACGTTTACCTCGCTCGGAACAAATTCTTTGGGACCTTCTCCCCGTCCTCAGTCGCCTGAGGCATAATAGTCCCTCCCTCACCTCTAACCTGGATTTCTTCGGCAATTTGACCATTGTGAGCTAATAATACACCAAAACCAAAATGGTGGAAAATAAAAATATTAATATATAATATTATAATTAAATTTAAAATAAAATAATTATTTTGATATCAGATTTTTTAAGCAGAAAGATGTATTTTTTTATAAAGTTATTTGTTATAATTTATGTCAGAGTATATTAAAAATAAATAAATTGAAAAGAGTGTAGAGGTTGGGTGATAGGTTTATTTGGGTATGGAAATACAATGGGGTGTACGTTTTGAACCTTCTTCGTCTTATATGCAAGAGGTTGGTTAAGAGAGGAATTAAGAAATGAGCAGATTTGTTGGATTCAGGAGCTGTTCATTGGATTAAGTGGGAGGATCTTTGCAATAAATTTAAGTTGAAAACTTCTGACAGGGATGCTATTGTTCAGACTCATTCTCTTCTTCCCTCTAAATTGTTGTATAAGTTAAATGGTGGTTTCCTTGGCCCTATTTGGCATAATTTGAGATGAAACTTTCAGGGGAGCATCATTTCTTACAAATCCACTAAGATTTATAAATATCTATCGCCTAAGACTTCTTTGCATGTCCTATTAAATAGACACTGGGACATTGTCTGTCTAGAGAAGAAGTGGAAGAAGAGGCTAAAGCAAGTTTGGAAATTCAAATTATTTGCTCAACTCAAGGTTTTTCTTTGGCTGCTTATTTTCCAAGGTATCCATTGCAAGGTAAGGTTGGCAAGGTGGATGAATATCTCAGACCTCTACAGTAGTTGTGGCAGAAAAGAAACTGTTAAACATATCTTTTGGGATTGTAGTGTAGCAAGGAATGTTTAGAAAAGATTGAAGTGGACCTATTATCCTATCCTAAGTGAGAGGTGGAGTTGGAAATTGGTTTTTTTGGGAGATGTCTTTGGTTGCCCTCAGCATTTTAGGGGGTGTGGACTGTTATCAGAGCAACAACTTTGCTATTTGAAAGGTGAGATGAAGCTATTCCTACTTTTGAGATTGTGTCCAATGTTGTTATTGATATCCAGTTTCAATGTAGAGCCTTTAAAAGGCCTATAATCAAAGATCTCAAAGACTTCTCTACTTAGGAAAAGTGAGATTGTTGAATGTCCTTGAGTAGATTTGTGTAATCTGTTGTAATGTCTTATATTCACTCAAAAATATATTTAATCACACCTGCCTAAAAATCCTCTTGAAGAGGAATAATCAGTTTGATGATATTGAGCCAAACAAATAAGAGTGAATTTTAGGGTTTGTAAGGAGAGAATATCAATTTTACAAATGGCTTATACTTGTGCAAATGAATTACACAATTGAGTGTGAAATTTGGGGTTTTTGAGTGCTCTTGATTTTGTGACTTATAATTGCATAAAACAAGAAATTAAATGCAATAATCAATCAAAGAGTGCCCACAAATTATTATCACTTAGGTGTTAGTCACTGCTGAAAATGCACCTAATTTGCCAATTTTGTAATAAAGGTGTCGAGTAATATCGAAAAATACACCTTATTTACTAATTTTTGCAACAAAATTTGAATTTGTGTTGTGCAAAAATCTGATATTTTACGTCTCCTCTTGTTATTAAATTTTGAAAAGAATGTGGCATAAAACAATTGCCTTTCCTTCTTTTTTTTTTTAAATTAACAAGTTTTGATTTTTTTTTAAGTGCTCCTCACTTTGTACTACAATTTTGCAAAATAAATATAATTTCTTGTCTTCCCCCCTTTGTTTTGCAAAATTAAAAAAATAGCACTCCTTTCAATTCAAGTCGACACATGACCCGCGTTTGAAAGGCTTCTAAAACCAATCAACATACAACTTGGTTTTTATGGACCCAAGGTCTTCAATTTCTTCTTAATTTTATAAAAAATAGAATGTGCAATTTCATGTATTATATCCCCCCTTGGAGAAAAAAAATGCACAATTTCAACTTTGAAGTTTGCAATTTTTTGTGTCTCCTTGTGTTACAATTTGGCAAAAAAGAATTCAAGTTTGATCCTTTATTGTTTGCAAAATTAACAAGGCTTGAGAAGATTTTTAGGTTCTCCAATTTTGCAAGAAAAATAGTGTGATTAAATGTCTTATATCCCCCTTTGAGGAGAAAAAAAAACATATTTTTGTTGATGTTGCAAAAAAAATGGACCTTTGATTTTTAATTTTAATGCATAAATTTATTAAAAATCTAGCATAATTTTTAATAATAAAATATTTTTCATAAAATAAATTACTTTTTTGTTAAAAAATATATTTTAAAGAAAAAAATTAAATTATTATTAAAAAAAGCTAAAAATTTAATAAAAAATACACATAAAAATCAAAACTTATCTTTAAAAAAAAAAATTGGTGAAAATTTCAAAAAGTTTCAACTTATTCTGTGCTTACTGGGAGCCAAACCTACAATCCTATGGGTATACACCTATTTCTGGTCCAAGTTGCCAATCGGGCTAGTTTTCAACTTGGAAGTGTTAGCCCATGATGGGCTTGCCATTTGTTTGTGCAATGATGTAAAATCAAACTGATGAGATATAAATCCCACATTGCCCAGGTGGGGAAATGTTGAGCATTTTAAAAGTTTCAATGCACCCTTTATGTATCGATTTCCTTCAGGTAATCATATACACACTCTTTTTTTTGCCTAGTTGCCCAACCAACCCTTGCCACATCAACACGTCAAACTTGAACTTTACCACGTAGACCTCCCCTTGCCACATAAACACACTACGTCCCACCACATCAACACTCTGATGGTCGCCACGTGTTAGTTGAGTCCTTGGTTTGCATGCATAGTTAAGATAGTCAACTTGTCTATTTCTAGGTCTACGTTGGTCAGTCTCATGTCGTCTAGTTGTCCCTTCAAGGTTTGTTCCAAGGGTGGTCTCTAATCAGTAGTTGCGTCATCAAGGTTGTATTATGGTCCATGATAGTAGCTAGATAAGAGCCTGATAGGGTTGTCCTCCTTGTCAGGTGCAGTTGTGTCGATCACTAGATTAGAGGGTACTCAAATCCTCTAGTCTAGCTGGCCACCTCGATAGGTAATCAAAGGCTGCTCTCCAGTCATCAGTCTGAGGCTACTATGTCTATCTAGGTCTTAAGGCATCCAAGTCACTCATGTCTAGGAGTCTAGGCCTATGCTCTTGAAGATAGGTCTTTCCACATGGGATTGCAGGCCCTTGAAACACTACAACCTTAGGACCTTAGGATAATCAAATAAAAATTAAGCAAAGAAAATTCACAACTTTGGCTTGCGTGGAACGAGAGAAATCTCTTACCTTGCCCAGTCTGAAACGAAGCTTCTATCCACCTTGCCCAGTGTGCCTTGCCTCCTTGCTTGCTTCCTCCTTCATAGCTCTTATGCCAATGTTGGAAAATGCTAATACAAAATAAATTAGTCGTAAACGATAAGCATTAACATTGATATGAGTAGTGTTTAAATAACATAGGCCTTATATGAAGCAAATGTTACAAGATTTCAAAATAAAGCATGATCATCCAATCTCCATACTATGTGACAATACAAGTGCAATAAATATTTCAAAGAATCCAGTAATGCATTCAAGGAACAAACACATTCTGATCAAATATTATTTTTTGAGAGATCAAGTGATAGATTGGTTAGTTAAATTGGAATATGTTACTACAAAGGAACATATTGTTGACATATTTACTAAGCAACTTCCAAAGGAAACCTTTGAATATATCAAAGTAAATTTGAGAGTAGTCTTACTCCCATACCATAATTAATCACCTCAAGAAGAGGAGGTCGTGTGGGGGCTATGCTAAAAAGTCTTATTTTTAGCCTCATGGAACCCTTTGCCATTGATGTCAAAGGGGGAGAGATTTCACTAAGGGGAAGAGTTTCCAGTAATGGGGAGCAACTTCTCAGGGGGAGCAATTTTGGTATACAATTGCACTAAAAGAATATTTTTTTTGTAAGGGTTGCCATCAATGACAAAGGGGAAGATTCTTGGAAATATTGAGTACATTGAGTTGTCATTGATGTTAAAGGATACATGAGGCAGAAATAATATGATAGTCAAGAATATTCTACATGGGTTTGATAGCACACTATGGACATATTTCAAGGTAAAGTATATCTCCCAAGAAAGGAAATTATTGGAAGAAAAGGTTTTATAATATTTATTTTTTAAATATTGTATAAAGCACAAAAAGGTTTTATAATATTTATTTATTTTTGAAAGGTGTGCAAATGATTGGAAAATGATAAATATTGTAAGAACCTGATATGTCATATCCAAATAGATAGCCTAATTGGTTGTGTAACTTGTGTGAGTGTTAACAAGAGGGAGGTTGCAAAGTCAAAACCCCTGGACATCATTTTTGAAGATAGCACCAAGTTTTTCGATCTATGCACTGAGATAGAGATATAGTTGTGCGGATGCTTCCTTAGTTCCAATCGCCATGGTGGCGTAGTTTGTCTAGGATCTTGTGATAGAGCTATTGCAACAAATATATATGATTCAAAACTTGTGGAGTTTATTTTTCTCAGAATTGATGATAACGTAGATTATTGGTAAGCTCTAAGGTTGCTTGGAATTGATGGTGTTAATTTTTGGTGAGTGCTAAGGTTGCTTGGTGTTGATGGATGTGGATAAGTGCACAAAAAAATGAAATATTTTGATTATTGTTTAAAGCTTGAAGTTATAAGGTGGTTTTAGTGATTTGTATAATTTTTTAAATATTTGGGGTGTTTTGTTGAATGATAAGGTAGGAGTTATAAGGTGTAAATTGATTTACTTCTAAGTATAATTTTTACATTATAGAAAAATGGATCCTAAGGTTTTAGAAGCCCATTATTGAAATATTTTAGAGGAGAAATAAGGTATTGTTGTGAAGATTCATTATGAACACCTTTTGGAAAGGTTTGAGTGGTTGATGTTTTTTATCTATGCTAGAATTGAATATCACTAACCAAATTTCTTGAAGGATAAAAAATAAAAATTAAATTGAGATAGGTTTAGAGGCACATCATCATCAAGACAATTTTTAGAGGTATGGTGTTTTGATCTCACTCACAAGGTGTTTCGGTTAAGAAATATTTTGTTGTTACATGATTGGAAAAATAAAGATTGAGTAAGTGTGCATTAGTCCTAGGGTTTGAAAGTAAGCTTGGTTTTGGTTGAAAGTGAAGATATATGAGCTAGGGCTTGAAAATAAGTTGTGCACATACTTTGAATGGTTTTGGAATTAAAAGTGTTTGAAGATATAAGTGTATATTACTTTGAATGAAAGTATAAATAAAGGAGTAAGTCTTGTGGATAAAATTTGTGGAAGTAAATTTATATATTGTTCATATTGGTTTTGGGTATACATGAGCATTGTGTGTATGCAATATTTAGAAAATATTATGAGCAGATTTGAGTAGTCTCTATGAGCATATAAGAGCAGTTTTGAGTAGGTTATTGTGGGCAGTTTTTGAGCAAAGTTTTGGATAGGTTTGAGCAGTGACTTACATAGTTTTTGAGAAGAGTGTTGAACAGGTTTAAGCAGTTATTTGAGCAATTTGTGAGTAGAGTTGAGTAAACCTTATGAGTAGGCTTCATTCAAATTTGGGTAGAGTTGAGAGAAGTTTTTGAGCAGAGTTGAGAAAGCCTTGTGAGAAGGCTTAGAGTAGATTTGAGCAGTGGGGATAGAGTTTGCATGTGAATAGAGTTCCATGAACCAGAGTTGAGGGGATATGTGTCTCCTTTGGACAGAGGTTCATAAACATTGTAATAGGGATTTGGTTTCCAAGAGATTTGTTGAGAAAATTTATAAGAAAGATTTTCTCCGTGGATGTAGCCCACATTGGGTGAACCACATTAAATATGTGTCTCTCATGTGTGTGATGATTTGTGCATTGCCTTGTTACTACTATTGATGATATTGGTTAATACTGCTTTAAAAAGTGATTGTAATTGTTAATATTAGATAATATTAATTTGGAAAGAGAAGTGAAAGTTTTATCTTATATTGTTCACCCTCCCTTCTCAATATAAGCTTGTGTTCTTCAGTAGAGGCTCCAAGGCCAAAAGGAACAAAAAGAAACTCACTAAAACCCATAGCAAGACCCTGTTGGCCAAAAGAGCACAACAAACCCTCAAAATATTGAGGAATGAAACACTTGTCCCCATCATTCTAAATCTTGTCCTCCTTTCCACTTTTACCTTCATCTTTCCTACTCAAATCCTTCCTACTTGCTTCCTTCCGCCCACCTCTTTGGGCACCCAAAGAAATTTGATTAGGAATAAACCACTACAAAGAGACGCCTGTAATTGTTCCATGGTCGCTGTCATTATAGTATTTTGCGGTTGCTCTCCCACCACTACAATTTGTGGTTGCTCACCCGAGAATCTGAAATGCGATTTTCCACTGATTAGTGAAAATAGGACTTGCTGGTATTCTGGAAATAGGAATTAGGAGTTTGATCCATTTCTGGACTGAGGTTTAATTTTATATAATATTTTTCATTATATTATATAAACTTTATCACCAATCTATTTATAGATGATATACACGTTATCAATCAAAGTAAATAAGGATTAATAAATGAATTAGCAGATGGAAGATATGTTAATATATAAAAAACATAACAATACTACTAATATATATTTTTTAATTATTTACTTTTTATTTTTCAAATTATCTTTTAATTTTATTATTTTCTAACAAAATAGCTTATGAATGATGTCATGCTGATAAGCGCGCTGTTAGCAATAGCATAAATGTTTTAGGAGGGCGCAGATTGGTTCTTTGTTTGCTTATGGCTTGTGAAGAATTTTAAACGAAGATTGATGTAATGAAGACTAGAAACGCCCTTGCCGAAACCAGCATAAACCATCCATCGTTTCAAATGCTAATCTTCTATCAATATAAGGAATCCATCCTATTACTGTACTATGATATTAAAAAGGAGCCTTAGCATAGCTATCTCTAATTTTAGTTGTAATGTCGTATATTGATTCTTTTAGTAAATTGTTATCGACTTATTATTATTTTTATTATGGTTATTTTTAAACTTAAATTAAATTTCTGATTAAAATTTATTTTTATTAAAATAAATTTAATTTTTTCGATAATTTTAGAGATAGATGTTTTATAAAAAAAATTTATATAGATATACGAAAAGAATAATATTTTGATTTTTTTTAATTTTATATTTTTTAGTTAAATGTTTAGAGTGTTTTTTTAATTACAGTACAATTTATTTTATAATTAAAATTAGTTTTTTTATTAGTATAATAATATGTTGTTTAACATTTTATTATTAATATTAAAATAATAAACAATCATAAATAAAGAAAGTATATAGGAATTTTGTGATGAATAATGTTATCTTCAAAGATCCACATATAATTAATGTACATAGAGATCCACATATAATTAATGTACATACATAAGTGTTTCATATTTGGCTTTGTTTTAGGAGATCTAATTGTGTTTATACACTCTCAAATATACACTTTCAAATGATAGATTTCATATTTAACTCTATTTTATGAGATTTTTAATTGTGTTTATATACTTTGATATAAAAGGTGTTTACTAGACCTAAAAAAAAATTTATAAAACCAAAACTTTATAAAGAATTATTATTGTCAACCTTAAAATTTAATTTAATCATTTTTTCTTTTATAAATATCTGTTGGTATTTATTTTGAAGAAAAATCTCCCGTCCGTACAGATAAAATCAACTTATAAAAATTATATATATATATATATATATATATATATTCCTAACTTTTTTTTAAGGAAACCTCTATAATCCCTAGCCACGCGTATTCCTGGAAAAGTTTAACTAGTCTATTCTTTTATAGGAAAAAAAAATAAGAATGAAGTGCAGGTTTTAGAAAGGGCCCAGTCGTGTAGTGGTTTGAACATGAATATTTTTGATGAGAACCCAAAGCTATACCACTATATTATCCCAACAAGGACAATCTTCCTACTTTTTTTTAAGTTGGTTTCTTTAAACAAGTCTTACAATAATTCTGGTGTTAGAATATCCATGAATTCTTACAATGATTTTAAGGACAATCTTCCTACTTTCTTTACTTTTCTCTCTTTAAAAAATATTTGCAATGATTCTAATGTTAGAACATCAAACAATTTTTACAATAATTTTATAGTTAAAATATAAAAACTAGTTTAAATATTACTATATGCCTTACATTCCAAAAACAAAAATTGCATATCTTCCATTTTTTTTTAGAGTTTTTAAGTTTTAACAATATATATTTACTCTTGTATAAACCTTATATAATATGTACTCTTATAATTCTTTATATAACTTTATATGTACTCTTATAAAACAAAATAATATTTTTTCTTACATCTAACTTTTTTTATTATATATTTACTCTTTATTTTTTTTAACAAATATCTTTATACTTTTATCTACTTGTTTTCATTCTTTTTATTTAGTTAACTTTAGATTTACATCCATTATTCAACTTTTTTTTTTCAATATACAACAACATAAACCATAACAATTATCTTTATCAAAAAAAAGCATCTTTCTGCTTAAAAAATCTCATATCAAAATAATTAATTTATTTTAAATTTAGTTATAATCATATATATTAATCTTTTTATTATGCCTCCGGCGACTGAGGACGGGGAGAAGGGTCCCAAATAATTTGTTCCGAGCGAGGTTATGTTTAGAATGTTCGAAAGATTTTCGATGGAAGAGGAAATTTCATGAGAGGAATCAGTTCCCGCCGAGGTTGACCTGGATCAGCCGCTTCATTTCGTCCACTTGTGTGGGGACTATGACGATCAGTTGGTTTCCCATGAGGGAAAGCTCCTAGTGCCTACCAAGGAACTCCAAAGTACAGTTCGAAGAATGAGAAAATGAACTACAAAAGATTGCGAGGCCCATAAATTCAAAGCCAGGGAGGCTCTGTGTGTGTTAAAGAGAGACAGATTTTGTTATTCAACGCACAAACAAAGAGATCAAGCGATGCAAAGTCGCAGGATTTCAACCACTAATTGTCTTTTCTTAACGAAGAAAACATGCAGCCAAATTGTGGAAAGTAAATTCACGAGGATGTGTGAAAATTCTCACACTTGAGAAGGTTTTTTCGATATTTTTATCTCTAGTATTAATAGTTGTCATTGTTTACATTAAATTACTTGTATTTTCAGCGAAATGGATTAATGTTTCTTAACATCTTAAATGTATATGTGTTGGATCCTTGTATGATACTTTTAATTACTTATCAAAGAGTGATTTCAATAAATGTTTATTCCTTTAGAATTCCCAGATAGTGAATTGGATCAATGTCCGCTAAAATTATTATAGCATTCTCACTAATTATGTTATATTTTGCTCCATGTATTCATAGACAACAGACGGAATAACCTCTTGGAGTAACGAAATGAGGAGAAACAAGGGCGAATAAAATTTTACAAAGCAGGAATCACTCGTGGATCTCTTGCAATTCGCTTCCATTGTCACGTGAAAAGACACAATATATTTATTAAATAAATTCCTTAGCTAGAATATTAATTTTGATTTTTTCCATTCTATAAAGAGATGTTAGCTTTTATCTTTTTCAGCTGCAGATGAGCTATCCTATAAAAAGCTGACAGTGGAAGAAAAATTAAATGTCGATTTCCTGTAGGAAATTTTGGAGCAGAAAGAAAATGAAATCATGAGCTTGAATCCTCGTAACACCATAAGAAGAGCCCATGATAATAATTCATCCGCCTGGAACAAGGGTGGCAGTCAACTTTTTGAAGTTGCATCTTCAGAGGAATATTAGTGTGAACAAAATTTTATGGTAGGAATATGCTTCCATGAAAAACAAAAAAAAATTAATTAAATTATTTTTATAATCTATTTACATTTTTCCTTTGTAGTCTTATTTTTTATTCCTTACCCTTTTGGACGAATTGTTCATTGTTTATCCCTTTCTCATTGTGGGCTTTTTACCATCTGTTTCCAATCCCAACATTAAAGGAGTGTTCATTCGCTGGTATAATCAGTCTTTGTATTGTGAATCGTATACAACTACATCCAACTTAAAGATGTAAATAACCAATTTTTTTCTTTATCGTGAATAACACTCTCTCTATATTACTCTTCATACAGTCTTTATACGTGAAAGAAGGCGCATTGAATTTAAACCTGGGCCTCCTGTTGTCCAAGTACAGAAGCTTATATTTAAAATAAGTGCGGCCTCTGATAAGCGTCATTGTTTTACATCTCAAAATATATGAGGTGGTTTACATAGTCACCTTTTAAAATAGTTATTTAGTGTTATATAAATAATAATTATAATTATTATTTTTATATAATATAGATAAATATATTTATTTTATACACGAGGAATAGATTAAACGTGTATTTAAATATAAACAAAACTGTTAACACTTTTATTTCACGTGAGTTTTTATACAAACTTATGTGCAAAGTTAAAAGTTATTTGTTATAGCTTTCCAAGCAAAACTAATCTCAATGAACTATATGACGAAGATATTTGATAATGTAGATAGAGGTACAAGTTTTAAATCTATAGGGTAGTGTATTCATGTCCCTTAGACAAATAGCACGATATAGTGCCTCCTTTCAATTAGTAGTAGACCCACCTACAAAAGTACATGGTAATCTAAAATCTATAATACTTATAGATCTTAAAAATTATTTATTTAAGTAGTTAAATAATATTTAAGAAAATGTATGTTATAGAAATGGGTTTTAATAATTCCCTATTGAGACATTCAAACACTATGCAAGAAAACAAGTATTACTTGGTTAAATTAATATTATGAGATTAAATTATCTATTATTTGGTTTTCTTTCGTATACACATGCAAAAAAAAAATTGATTCTTTATACAATACCTATATTTAATTATTTTATAATAATACGAATAATAATTTGTGAATCCCCTTAATTGAATTGTATTTCCTTCATTTTTTTAATGATAATTTTGATCCTTGTAAGAAGTGCCCTATTATTTGCATAATTATTAATTGAAGTTTTATATGACTCTAAGTCAATAAGGATAAAGTTGACTTCATTATTTCAACTGTGATTTTCACCATATTTTTCTTAAATTTTGTTTAGAAGCACTATCAAAATTAATTTTGGTAAAACAAAGTTTTGGATATTTTTGTTTTAGTATAGATCAAAATAAATTATTTGTGTTAACATTATTGTCATAAATGATCCTTCCATATATATTCAAATATTGTAACAAAGAGGCTACCACCTCTTTTTTTGCACTTTAGAATTTTTATTTTGACCACCATGTCTATTATCATTCTAAAAATAGATAATAAATTTCAAATTTGTATATGTATTTGATATTTATTTTTTAAAAATCAATTGTTTAAAGTCATGAATTCTAATAGATAATGGTAGGACTAGTCCTCTAAACAATGCATAACACTTTAGATTAAATTAAAAAATAATAATCCAATATTTTATTAACTCTTTCATATTGATAGAATTACCCAATATATTCTCATATTTTTTAAGAAGTAGGCCCCAAATGGTGTAAGCAAAAGAACAATAAAGAAGAAAATGATTTAATATTTCTAAATTCTTATTACACAAGGTATACCTAAAATTTTCATGATATCCTATTCTTTGTGGACTTTCAGTTGTAAGAATCTTGTTTTGGATTGTTGACCAAATGAAATGTTGATACCTTAAAGAGAGCATCAAGTAACCAAATATTCTTCCAAGGGAGATAATTAGGAGTAGATAATTTTAATTGCTTTAAATTCTTATATCCCAACTTGAATAAGAATGCACAATATTTTGATGGATTTTAAACTAACTCATCCTTCTACATAAAAATAGGTAAATAATATTTGCAATTTGATGCAATTGTTCACAGGTTAATCAATCCTAGGATAAATAAATTAATCAATATATCATCAATCAATCAATATCAATATCAAATATCATATCAAATCATCAATATCAATATGCATACATCAATATTATCCATCCATCAAATGAACATCAATATTCCATGAATCGCATGAAAATTTTTATTGCTCAAAACTCAAGCAATACATAAAATATAATTTATATCCAATATAAATATACACAAACTTTTCAGGTTACATGACTCTTGGCTTTTGCTCTCCTTTCTTTGTATGATTTTCTCACACAATAAGTCCCACATACTATGTAAAGATATAGTATCTATAACTCCTACTTCTAAACTAGACACATCACTCAAAGACTCTTCACTTCCTAAGTAGACACCTCACACACTTAAATATAGGATACTTGCCTCTACATATTCCTCCTTGAGACCTAGAGGCCCCTTAGTGGGATTCTTCTCTACTACTATCTCAAAATGAGACCTGCATCTTGAACGCTTACTCTAATGAGTACTAAGATGATCGACTTAGACTTTGCTTATTTGTTTGCAGAGAATCCATGAGCTTATCCATAGAGAGGGTTGTCAAATCCCTCAATTATTCAATAACTATCATGACTGAGTTGAACCTAGCTGGTAGACTCTTTATTATCTTCTCAATATTCTCACCATTCATCCTTATCTGGTTGATGATATCCATTATTTGGGTAAAGAAATCACTCATGGATTCCGACTCACTCATCTGGATATTCTTGAACTCCCTTCTCAACATCTGCAACCGCGCAAACTTCACCTTGTTGGTTCCCTACAAGGAGCTAGCTAAGATTTCCCAGGCCTTCTTTGATTTGGTTGTTGCTACTATTCATAGGAAGATTGTCTCCTCGTTCACCTGCATTATGTAGAATAATGCATTTTGGTCCTTATTTTGATTCTCCTTCATCAAATTTGACTCTTCCTGGGAGAGAGCGTCCATGACTGTTGCGTCTACTAGCTTTGCATAGCCATTTTAGACCATGTCCCATACCTCGTGAGACTTGAATAGGTTCTTCATCTAGATGCTCTAGTAATCGTAATTTTTACCATTGAATTGTGGCATCTACAACTACAAAGGATTGCTACCAAAAGCCATTGCTTCTTATCATCGATGAGTAGGTGTTGGCTCTGATACCAATTTGAAAGAATAAACGTGATAACACCGTGTTTCATGCAAAGGGATCCTGAAATCAGTTTTCGGGACAAGTACATCCTGAAATGGCTTTTCAGGGAAAAACATGCGAGATATTCTTTTTTAGGACAAACAAGTCTCAAAACCTCATTTCGCTAGCAACTTGCTCAAAAATATGCAAAGGACAGTTTTGCATAGCGGTAGGGCAAAAAAGGCGTTTTGCTCAGCAAGTGGGTGAAACACGTTTTTAGAGCACAACGTGCCCGAAAACATTTTTCTGAAGCAACTTGGGTGACAAGGATTTTTTGAAACAAAGTTTGAGTGAAGTAACAGATAGAGTGTTTCAAGAGAGAATAAACATAGATTTATATATCTCACAAAAAAAGCAAATATGCACTGATAAACTTATATTATATTAACTAAAGTAAATCAACTGCTATTACAGTTTTACAATGCTTAATGCCAAGCCTATTTATCGATGCTTAGAAGACTTACACCAACATCTGCAAGCTAGTTGCATGATAAAATCAAACAAGGGAGTCTGTGAATTCTGCAGCTTCACCTCCTCGCTCTTCAAAGTTTACCTTCAGGTTTTTTTCACGCTTCTTGTCTCCACTCTGCTTCGTCTTCTCATTCATCTTTTGAAAGACAACACCGCCTTATATAGCTGGGTGGAATAGAAGATAAGGCTTATCTTCTGACATGCGCCAAACAAAAATTAAGGTTTCCTTCTAATCGCAACTATTGGTATTAAATGCACACGTTGAAAATTTACGACGATCGAATGTTAGAGATCTACAATTAAATTTTGGTGATAAGATCTGACAAAAAACATCAAATCTGGTTTAATTTTCTAAATTAATAATTAAAATTTTATATAAATTAATTATAATTATTATTATATATTAAATTTTTGATGTTGCAATACTTTAAAATTAATTAAAGATAAAAATTTAAATAAATCATATTAAAATACGAACCACGTAGTTGAAAATTTGTAAAACATTAAAATTATTCCCACAAATATATATGTAGATAGATGGATGAAGAAAGCATGCTCTTATCTTATTTCGTTTCTTTTGAAGCTAAGCACAAGGAAGGGAGGAAGGGATGAAGAAAGCCTGCTCTTATCTCACTTCGTTTCTTTCGAAGCTAAGCACAAGGAAAGAACTGGAATTTACAGACAGCGGGCCACGCACGCATTAATAAAATTTAGATTCTTGTTTTGTGAGAAGCATCCAACGTCATTCCATATGGTTCGGTACGAAGTTCTTATTAATTTAATATGAAAATGTCCTCACAAGGCGCTCATTTAATTACTGTCTAATACAATTTATCGAGAACAAAGCTTGGGAGAACAACAGATTTAGGGAATTCGTTTTCACCTTTTTTTTTTTTTTTCTGTTTTTTAGAGGATAATAGGTTATTGGAATTGGTGCAGAGGGTGTATCCATAAATTTCATTAAGGTGCGCAGATAATTCAGGTGTGCATATAGTGGTATCATAGCTCTGTTGATTTAAATGTGATTTGGGTTGTATATGACGTAAGGATATTTGTTTATAATGTTTATTTTTCTTTCAAAAATATTGATCTATCTTTTATAAAAAATTGTTAAAAATTTAAAAAATCTGTCCTTCTACCTTAACTAAAAAACACTCATTTTAAAATAAAAAGGACATAAAGCTCTTACTTCTAAAGTCGCTAAGCTTAAAATGAAATGGCAGTTTAACACTCAAGTCAAGTAAATTTGAATTGTAAGGTAAACGAAATGGCAGTTCAACCCTTCATGTAAATTTGAATTGTAAGGCAAATATTTAAATGATATATATTTGGTTTGATAAGTATAATTTAATGGTTAAAATTTTGGTTTTAAACATGATTTAAAAAAACACAGTTTAATAGTTAAATTTTTGGTATTTTCGTGAAGGTGAAGGTTCACACCAGAATCTATCCAAAAATAAATAAAAAACTTGTTTATCATTTAACTATCTCAATTTAATACTATCTAAAATCGAATCTATTGATTTTATTTAACCTAGGTAAAACTCAATGGTATTAGAAATTCTCTAATAAAAAGTAGAAATTAATATTATTGCATGTCCGATCTCTCGGGTTACAAAAACACATGATTCTCTTAAGAGAAGTCGGGAAATAGACGTAGAATGAACACGAAAGCATAGGTGAAAAGGGAAAAACTGAATGTTCGTTGCAATCTATGTTTTTACTATATAAAATATAGAAAAGTAATTACAGTGTTTCAAACTTTAACAGTAGAATTAACAAAATAAGACAAATATACAGTAGAAAAAACAATGATTTTAATTTGGTTCACTCAATGTAGGTTACATCCATCAAGAATTTTCAGTATTTTCTTTCTCAATCCAAGCAATAGAGGGTTATAACCTACAACAAACATCTGCTGTAATTTCCTCTCTATATTTACAAGGAATCAACACAGTAATTTTCATTGTATATTTTGTTTTTCCTCACAACTATATATAAGAAATAAAAAAAAAAAAAAAAAATTGTTTTTCTTAATACATTCCAAGATTAACACTGAGTTCCCAACACCTAATTTTGGGATAAAAACAAAATAACTTTCTTTGGCTGTCCTGTTGTAAATATAAAAACTTTCTCTAGTACACTAACAGACTGTAAATCTGGAAACTCTCCCTACCCGTCCTATAGTAAATTGAGAAACTTTCTTTGTTTAGCATCCTCATAATTAGGCTTCATTCCTAACAATCTCCCACTTGGAGACTAATTCCATTGCACCATACTGCAACTAAGGACTGAAAATTTCTCATCATGGCCTCTTATTTCTTAAGGCCAACTAAAGTTGAACAAAAGCTCAACTTTTCTCTTGACACCACTTTTGTAAGCATATCAGAAGGATTTTGTGATGTGTGAACTTTCCCTAATTTCAAAGATCCATCTTCCACTACTGATCTAATGAAATGATACCTGAGTTTGATGTGTTTAGTTTTTGAATGGAATGTCAAATTCTTTGCAAGGTTTATAGCACTCTGGATATCACTCCACAACCTATTATCCTCTTGTTTCTTCCCTAGTTCTTCTATTAGTCTATGCAACCAAACCATCTCTTTGCTTGCTTCTACAACAGCAACATATTCAGCTTCAGTGGTTGAAATGGCAACTACGTAATAGAGTTTAGAAATCCATCTAACCGCTCGTCATCCTATAGTAAAGATGTAGCCAGTAGTGCTCCTTCCACCATCAAGATTATTTGCCATATCAGAATCTACAAACCCATTCAAGCATATATAAGAGCCTCCAAAATTCAAATAATAATTTGAAGTTCCTCTCAAGTACCTGAGTATCTATTTTACCGCTTGCCAATGTCCTTTTCCCAAATTACTCATAAATCTAGTCACCATTCTCACTATGTGGGCAATGTATGGTCTTGTACAAACCATTGCATATATCAAGCTTCCAACCGTTGATGCATAGGGAACATTAACCATATGCTCTTGTTCCTTTTGTTTCTTGGGACACAAATCTTTGGTGAGTTTGAAATGCTTTGCCAATGGAGTAGCAACAGACTTTGCATTTTTCATGTTGAATCTCTTAAGCACTTTTTCAATGTATTTTGATTATGACAATTTTAGAGTGTGACTCTCCTTATCTCTTGTTATCCTCATACCAAGGATTTGTTTGGCTTCTCCCAAATCCTTCATGGCAAAGGATTTAGCCAACTTCTTCTTGAGCATGTTTATATCTTGCATATTTGTTCCTACAACCAACATGTCGTCCACATACAATAGCAAAATAATATAGTTACCATTTCCAATTTGCTTAAAATATACACAGTGATCACTTTGATATCTTTCAAACCTTTGATTAGCCATGAACTTATCAAATTTTAAATACCACTGTCTAGGAACTTGTTTTAACCTATACAAGTTCTTTTTCAGTTTACATACCCAATCCTCTTTACCTTTCACCTAAAAGCCTTCTGGTTGGTGCATATAAATTTCCTCCTCCAAATCACAATGAAGAAATGTTGTCTTCACATCCAATTGCTCTAGATATAAATATTCTATAGCTATAAGACTCAAAATAGCTCTAATAGAGTTCATTTTTACAACTGGAGAAAAAATCTCATCAAAATCAGTACCTTTTTTCTGAGTGAATCCCTTGACCACTAGTCTTGCTTTGTATCTGTTATGCCCTTCATTCTCCTCTTTAATCCTGTACACCCATTTATTGGTCAAAGCTCTTTTACCTTTGGGTAGCTCAACCAAATCCCAAGTTTGGTTGTGGAATAAAGAGTCCATTTCTTCATTCATTGCAAGCTCCCACTTATTCTTGGTATCCATCTGTAATGCTTCCTGAAAATATTCTGGCTCTCCAGCATCAGTATACAAAACATAATCAAAGAAACATTGAGGAATTCTACTTATCCTAGTAGATCATCTAACAACACTTTTTGGAGATTGAGGTGCTTGTTGCTGCTGTTGTACATTTTGATCTTCTACCACTTTTGGAGTTACCTTTTCTATGTGTCCATCAAGGTCTATGTATTTAGTATTTTTCTCTTTCTATTTCTTTCCCTACAACTGATCTTTATACAATTTTTTTCATTAAATATGGCATCCCTACTTCTAATGACTTTTCGGTTATCACAATCCCATAATATGTAACCCAAGTCATCAATACCGTAACCAATAAAATAGAACTTTTGGGCCTTAGCATCTAACTTATTTTTGTTTTCTTTGTCTATATGCATAAAATCCTCACATCCAAATACCTTAATAAAAGAATAATTTATTGGTTTACCTGTCCAAAGCTCTTCCGAAATTCCTCCATCCAAGGCACTAGATGGTCCTCTATTAATCAGATATACTGCAGTATCAACAACATGAGCCCATAAAAATAATGGTAAGCCTACATGTATTCTCATGCTCCTAGCACACTCCATGATGGTTCTATTCATTCTTTCTACAACCCCATTTTCTTGAGGTGTTCTTGGAACTACCTTGATTCTTATAATTCTATTTTTAGAAAAAAAACACATCAAATTCTCTACTACAATATTCTCCACCATTATTTGACTTTAGACATAGTTGCAAGTCAACTACTGCATGGTCGGGCGGAGAGGCTTGACTTAGCTAAAATAATTACATAGTCCCGTCAGACAAGGCTACCCTAATTTAGTTTTCCTATCATACTAGGCTACCCTGATTGAGCTGTCCGATTAGACTACGCACGAGATTTCTTACGTTGTCGAATTGCGTTGCGCAGTCAAGCGGGCAGTCTAACACTTAGACGAATCTTTCTCTTATGATCTTCATTGTTCAAAAGCCCACGCAAAATGTGGTGATGTCTTGCTTGGCTCGTGAAGTTTTGTGCTGGGTGGAGGTGACGTTCGACACTCGAGGACAAACCTTTAATAGGATTCGAAATCGCTCCGTAGAGGAGGCAATTATAGAAGTTTATCAAAGGAACAACGGGGGATTTTAATGAGGGTTAGCAGTCAACAAATTACTATAATAATTAAAATGAAATATCAATTAACAACAAAAACAAGTCATAAAGGATGCAGACATAGATAAATATAGACCCTTCAAAATACCTGAAATAAGGACAAATTTCATTTATCTGAGAATACGAATTACACAGATCCTCAACCGAGAATTTACAAACTTTTGTAGACAAATATCTACAGGATAAAATGACAAAAAAAATTAGTCGATACTACTGCTTGGAGTTGAGCCAGATGAGTGATTCTGCTTAGTGAACTGCTCTACAAAATGACTCTTCCTCCAGAACCCCCACACTGCTTACTCTGAAGACTTGATCTACCTTATATAGCCATGGGGAGAAGAATATAGGGCTTATCCTCTGATAGGTTTTGACAGACTCTGAGTTAGGGTTTTTGACAAATCATCAAACTGGCATTAACTATGCATGCTTGGTAAAGTGCGATGATCTAATTTGCGATGATCAAATATGTCAGGTGTCACATATATTAGGACACGTGCGATGTCACATCAAAAAAATTGATGGAACGCCCAGCTTCACTATTTTTATCGAGCGAATCTCGGCAACACTCAATTTCAGAGTGCAGTTGGACGAAGATGGAAAATTTAGGCTTAATATTTCTAACACCCTCCTTTAAGCTTGATTTCATGAGAACTTTGACTCCAAGCTACTCTTGCAATATGTTGAAGTACTCTTCCTTCAAAGGCTTCATGAAAATATCTGCCAACTATTCCTTGGATCTACAAAAATGTAGCTAAATTTCATCAAACTTCAACTCTTTGATGAAGTGAAAATAGATGTCAATGTGCTTCGTCTGGCCATGGAACATAGGATCCTTTGACAGTGCAATAGCCAAATTTTTATCACAAAAAATTGTTGTCGCGCCTACCGTGGATAGTTCAGTTCACCCAGAACTCTTCGCAACCAAACTGCCTGGCATGCGACTGACATGACAATGATATATTCTAAATTAGGAGTGGAAAATGCAATGATTGGTTGCTTCTTAGATTCCCATGAGATTGCCCCAAATCTGAGATGGAAAGCATACTCGAAGGTGTTCTTTCGATCGTTGGTGTTGCTAGCCCAATCGCTGTCTATGTAGCCCACTAGTTCTAACTGGTCTTGTCTGGCATAAAAAATACCATAGTTTCACGTCTCATTGACATAGTGCAAGATCCTCTTGCCTACTTGCTAGTGTGTGTCCTTCGAAGTCTCCATAAAATGACTGATCAAACTAACTTTGAACATCAGATCTAGCCGAGTTGTAGTCAAATACATCAGACTGCTAACTAGCCTCTTGAACAGAGTTAGATCGACATTTTTGCCAGAGTCTAGCTTGCTCAGCTTCAAGCCTGTAGTGACAGGTGTGATGGAAGGTTTGTTGTCCTCCATCTTGAACCACTTCAGGATATCCTTCACATACTTGCCTTAATAAATGAAGATGCCATCTATCGATTGGTCAACTTCAATACCAAGAAAATACTTCATCAACCCTAAGTCTATCATCTCGAACTCCTTCATGGTTGTTCTGAACTGGGAAAATAGTGTTGTGTTGTTGCTAGTGTAAATAAAATCATCCACATACAGATAGATGATTATGAGCTCTCTTGATTCATTTATCTTCATGTACATGGTGTGCTCATATGGGCATTTGACAAACCCATTCTCCTAAAAATAGCTATCAATTTGGTTGTACCAAGCCCGGGGTGCCTGCTTCAAACCATACAAGGGCCTTCTTTAGCTTCAAGACATTGCTCTCCTGGCCTTCAATTTCATAGTCAGGTGGCTGGTCTATGTAGACCTCCTCCCCCAACACACCGTTGAGGAAGACTTACTTGACGTCCATCTGGTAAACACTCCAGCCCTTCTAAGCTGCTAGTGCTAGGATCATCCTCATTATGTCAAGTAGGGCTACAGGCGTATATACCTCATGGTAATCAATGTCTAACTTCTTCTTGTAGCCCTTCGCCACCAATCTAGCATTGTGCCTGTCAACTTCTCCTTGGTAATTTAACTTTGTCTAATACACCCACTTGATCCCAATGGTCTTCTTCCCTGTTGGAAGATTGGCCAGTTGCCATGTATCATTCTTTTCAATGTCTTCTATCTCCTCATCCATAGCCTTCACCCACTTTTGATTCTGACTTGTATCTTCAAACTCCACTGGATCAACCTCAATAAAGAATGAAAAGTCAGAGTATTCCTCATCTTGATGAGTTCGGGTTGCCTCATAAATATCTTGCAAGCTCCTCATCTTTGCAGGTGTGACCAAATTCTAGATTTTGCTTGCAAGTGGAGGCGATCGAGATGGTGAGGTTGTGTTGCTGCTGCTTGAGGCTACAAATGGCAATACATTGCTCTCCTCCAAGTCAACAGACTCCACTACTGCTAGCTCAAGCTGGCCAGTATTCAATTTCTAGTTCCAGGCTTCATCTTCCAAGAACTTCACATCACAGTTGATGATGAGCTTCTTCGTCATAGGATTGTATAGCCTCTACAAATTTGCCTACTTGTTTTATCCTATGAAGATACACTTTTTTTCTCTATCATCCAGTTTCTATCGTTTCTCTTATGGAACATGTGCATATGCAATGCACCCAAACACATGTAGATGAGCCACACATGGCTTCAGATCACTCCAGTTAGCTAGTTCTTCCTCTCAACTACGTCGTTCTACTATGATGTGTATCTGGAAGTAAGATACCTTAGAATTCCATTTTGCTTGAAAAAATGGTGGAATCCATTGGAGATGTATTCACCTCCGTCATCTATCCTAAGAGTTTTGATTTGATATTCACTTTGTTTCTCCACTAAAGACTTGAATTCCTTGAACTTGGCAAGTGCTTCTGACTTCGGCTTGGTGGGATAAATCCATGTCTTATGATTGAAGTCATCAATGAACGTCAATAAATATTTGTTACTGGTAAACGTTTTGGTCTGCATTGAACCACAGATGTCTGAGTGCACCAGCTCCAATGGCTGTGATGCTCTCCAAGACTATCCGAAAGGGAATGAATCCCTATGTTGTTTGTCGACTAAGCAGCCTTCAAAAATATGATTTTGTTGCTCAATAAGGGGTAAACCCTTCACCATCTACTTCTTGTGCAGCATATTCAAGCCATTGAAACTCAAGTGACCAAACCTGAGATGCCACAACCAGGTAGCATCCTTCACAACTACACTCAATGACATCAATGATTCATTCTAAATCTATAGAGAAAACATTTTATTTTTTGTCATAGATACCATAGCAACCTACCCATGTGATTTGTCTCTGATATTGCATACTTCGTATTTGAATTGGACCGTATGCCCCTTCTGCACAAGCTGTCCAACGCTCAATAGGTTGTGCTTCAGACCAGGCAAATAGTAGATGTCGTAGATCTGCTTTCGTTTGCCATGCGTAGTGCGGATGAGGATATTTCCTTTCCCCATCATAAGAAATTTGTTGTTTTTCTCCATATTGACCTCCAACTAGACTATTTCATCCAGTTGTGAGAACATCTCCTTGTTCCCCATCATGTGGTTGCTGCACCCATTGTCAAGATACCAGACATTCTTTTGGCACTCCTCGATATTGCAAGTTAGCAGCACATTTCCTCCTATCTCATTTTTAGCTTCATTCATGTAATGGGCTTACTACTAGTTTTCCTTGGCCATCCATTTTCTACACTACGAGATGTAATGGCCAAATTTCTTGCAATAGTAGCACTGGATCTTTGACATGTCCTTTTTATGACTAGATTTGGCTTGCTGGTTTTTTGCACCACCTCTTCCTCCTTGTTGATGGAAGTTGTAGTTTTTCTCTCCCTCACTAGGGTTTGACCGTCCACCTTGTTTGTTGCCTTTCCCATGCCTGCCTCTGCCTCTTCCTCCTTGAGAGCTAGAAGCACCATGGTGGGATTCTTGTCTGTTGTTGTCTCAAAATGAGACCTGAGACTTGAATGCTTGATCTAGAGAGGTCTGAGATGAACGGCTCAGCCTCTACTCATGTGTCTACAATGAACCCATCAGCTCATCTATCGAGAGGGTTGTCAAATCCCTCGACTCCTCTATCGTAATAATGACATAATCAGATTTGGTAGGCAAGCTTCTAAGAATCTTCTCCATGATTCTCTAGCTCTGCATAATTTCTTCATTCAACCGCATCTGGTTGATGATGTCCATCATCCAGGTGAAGAAGTCACTCATGGACTCGGACTCACTCATATATAGATTTTTGAACTCCCTCCTGAGCATCTATAGCTTCACCAACTTCACCTTGTTGGTGCCCTTGTATGAGCTCGCTAGAATTTCCCAGGCCTGTTTTACCTTGGTGGACGATGTAATTTGCGAGAATATGGTCTCATCGACCGCTTGCATAATGTAGAAGAGGGCCTTCTAGTCCTTCTTTGTGTTCTCCTTCAACAAGTCCTTATCTGCTTGGGAGAAGGTGGTCAGTGCTATTGCATCTATCGGTTCTAGGTAGTCATTCTCGACTAACTCCCATAGCTCCTGAGATTCGAACGGGATCTTCATCTAAATGCTCTAGTAATTATAGTTTTTCATTGAAGGCAGGATCTGCAACTACAGAGAATGGCTATTTTCAAAAGCCATTTTTCTATCTTCGCATCAATGGCACTAATGCTCTAATACCAATTTGAATTTTTTTATGACTTTTAGTAGGCATCCGATTGCGCAAATATTTCTCGCGACGATGGGCTGTGCACTACATGATTTACAATAGTGGGTGGTCAAAATTTACTTGTCAACAATGGGTGGACGGAGGCAACCAAACCCACCCCGTCGGAATTCATAGTCCAAGCAATGTGTGATTGAGTTGTGCATGTCTAGAATGCACAGTCGGGCTGCGCAAGATGGATGGAGACTTAGCCAAAAATTGGTTGCTTTCCTTGATGACTGCATTGGTCAATGTCTAACTGTGCAAGTCAACTACTGTGCAGTCGGGCTGTGTAGTACAGTCGAGCAGAGAGGCTTGACTTAGCTAAAATAAATACTAAGTCTTATCAGACTAGGCTGCCTCAGTTGAGCTATCCCATTAGAATGCGCAAGGGATTTCTTGCATTGTTGGACTGCGCTACGCAGTCTAACACATAGACAAATCTTTCCCTTACAATCTTCGCTTTTCAAAGGCCCATGAAAAATACAGTGACATCTTTCTTGGCTTGTGAAGTGTTGTGCTGGTTGGAGAGACGACTTCTGGAGGTGACGTTCGACACTCGAAGATAGACCCTTAACAGGATTCGAAATCGCTTCGTAGAGGAGGCAATTACAGAAGTTTCTCAAAGGAACAATGGGGGATTTTAATGAGGCTTAGCAATCAACAAATTACTGTAATGGCTAAAATGAAATAGCAATTAACAACAAAAACAAGTCATAAAGGATGCGGACATAGATAAATACAGACCCTTCAAAATGCCTAAAATAAGGGCAAATTTTATTTATCTAAGAATACGAATTACACAGATCCTCAACCGAGGATTTACAAACTTCTACGAACGAATGTCTGCAGGATAAACTGACAAAAACAAACAGCCGAGACTGCTGCTCAGAGTTGAGCCAGATGAGCAACTCTGCTCAGCGAACTAATCTGCAAAATGACTACTCCTCCAGAATCCCCCACACTATTTACACTGAAGACTTGATCTGCCTTATATAGTGACAGGAAGAAGAAGATATGGCTTATCCTCTGATAGGTTTTGATAGACTCTGAGTTAATGTTTTTGACCAATCGTCAAACTGGCATTAACTACGCATGCTTGGCAAAGTGTGGTGATCTGATTTGCAGCAATCAAATCTATCAATAGTCACATCTGTTAGGACACGTACGACGTCACATCAGACAAATTGATGGAACGTACAACTTTGTTGTTTTTGTCGAGTGAAATCCGAATGCACTCAATTTTTAACAACACTAATGACCTAAATTTTTAGGTGCCACCGGTGCAATGTCCTCGCCTGCATTACGTCGTCGTCACGTTTGTCGATAAGCGTGGTACTGAAAGAGATTTTTGACAATCAATCAGGGCCGATATTTGACACAATCTAATGTCTTGCTTCACATGTGTGGAACGCGAGGCTCAAAATATTCTCAACTCTGCACCATTAACTTCTAGAAGAAAAGAATAATAGATTGGGGTGGGAAGGGGCTAAGGAAGGAGAGAAGGTGAGACTTGGATTTCGGGTTTCTAGTTTTTACAAAATCTATATTAATCAGTTCATGGTTCAAGCAAATACATCCATCATCGCAGAGAAATAATTTTGAATCGAGAGAGAAAGTAAGCAAAAAAAAAAAGGGAAAATGCAGAAGCCCTAACTCCCAGGACCTGGGCATAGACATAGCAGGGCACTTCTTCAAGCAAATACAGAGCACTGCACCAGTGTCACCGACGAGTCGTAACTCAAATATCACGATAGTGGGCATGGGAAATGTGGGGATAGCGATCGCCCAAACAATTCTGACATAGGAGCTCACCAACGAGCTAGCCTTAGTGGATTTCCAAACCGAAAAATTGCATGGCGAGATGCTAGATCTCCACGGACGAAGATCGAGGCGAACCTGACTACGACATCATAGCAAACTCTGACATGTGCATCATCACTATCGAAGCCCACTAGTGCGACGGTGAGTCCCGCCTCACCCTGGTGGAGCGCAATCTCCATATCTTCAAGTCCATCATATCGTAGCTCATCAAGTATAGCCCCGATGCCATCCTTCTCGTGGTGTCGAACCCCGTGGACATACTAATGTACATCACGTGGAAGCTCTTGGGGCTACCCTCCAACAAGGTGATCGAAAGCGACATGAATCTGGACTCGTCTTGCTTCCATTTCATGATCGGTGACCACCTGGACGTGAACACGCAGGACGTGCAGGTGTACATCATTGGCATCAGTGTCGGAGGGGTCCCTGTTCTCAACTTCCTCGACAAGCAGGAGATCCCCTATGAGAAGGAGCACCTGGAGGCCATTCACCAGGCCATGATCATGAGTGCGTACAAGGTCATCAAACTCAAAGGGTATACTTCGTGGGTGTTGGAAATTATAAATCTAACTTCGCACTCGTAAGCGCTTCGACGCGAAGCTTTTCCAAAATGGCTTCAAAAAATGCTTCGATGCGAAGCATTTCTAAATCAACTTCGACGTGAAGAACTTTCAAAAAACCTTCGAAAAATGCTTCAGCACGAAGGAAATTTTGGCAGAACCCGAAACACGTTTCGGCCCGAAGCAAATTTGACTAGTCCATTGAAAGCATTTCACCGTGAAGTAAGAACAAGTTGCCCTCTGAAGAAAAAATTAGCCGAAGTGAAATGCAGGCATGCAAACTGGGACATTAACTGTCCAAGCGTGCGAGTAGCTGAGGTTGTCTGACAGTTGGCCAAAAAGCCACTTCGGCATTTAATTCTGTCAATGGGTTGGTGAGTTTATCCCACCCTTTGTCCTCATTCCCAGCCTATAAATACCGGGGTCATTTGTCATTTTGTGTAGAGGATGTGTATGAGGAACAGTGTAGAGAAGAGAGGAGCAGAGCAACAGAAAGGTAGAGCAGCCGAAGAGTGGAGCAGCAGTCTCCCATCCAAGTCTTGTGTTTATCCTACAAAATCGTTACTTGCAGAAGAATGTATTTGTTTCAGAGGGAAGCTTTTGTAATCCAGTATTTATTTGAATATATAAATACTTATTTTGTTTATTTGGGTCTCTGTGTACTTGTATGTTCCTCGATGTGTTGATTTTGTCTACAGACATCAATCAGCTAGGGTTTGCTCCAAGAGGTGATACACCCGTTTGATCCAGAAAGGAGTTAGGTTTGTTGTTTGTGTCGAAGCACATTGCAGCATTCTATTTCTCTGAAGTTTCCCTAGGCTGCAAAATTCGTAGCCCTCCTGTCCGAAGAAGTCACTTCGGAAGACATTCCCCAAAGTAGATTTGCTTCGAAAGGTTTTTACCCCGAAGTACCAATTTCGGGAGTATCTTCCCAAAAGTAAATTTACTTCAGAAGTCTCCTCCCCCGAAACTCCCTCTCGCTAGAAATTCTCTCGAACCTCTCTCCCTCATCAAATTTTTTTTTTCCCTTGTTGGAAACTTCCCTGAAGTTCCTCCCCAAAGTAAAAATTGCCAAAGCATTTTAGTTTGGGAGCATCCCCGTCGAACCTCCTCCCGAAGCACCCAACTTCCTAAAGTAGAAATACTTCGACTGCTTTCCCCCCGAAGTAGATGCTTCGGGAGTTTTACCTCCGAGACTCTCTCGTAGATAAGAAATTATCAAAGCAATTTTGATGCGAATTAAAAATCGCGATTTGAAATATTTTTCCTTCAAATTGGTATCAGAGCCATTGTTGCCGTGATGCGAAGATAGAAGTATGGATTCTAGAAAGAGTTCCCTGCAGTTGCAGATCCCATGATTTAATGGAAAAAACTATGATTACTGGAGCATCCAGATGAATATCCTCTTTGGGTCTCAGGATTTGTGGGACTTGGTCGAGAATGGATACCCGGAGCTGGCACATGCAGCAGCACTGGCCGCCCTCTCCCAAGCTGACAAAGATATTTTGAAGGAGAATCAAAAGAAAGATCAAAAAGCCCTATTTTATATCATGTAAGCAGTTGAGGAGACCATCTTCTCGCGAATCGCATCAGCCACCAAGGCAAAATAGGCCTGGGAAATTCTGGCAAGTTCGTACCAGGGCACCAACAAAGTCAAGTTGGTAAAATTGTAGATGCTCAAAAGGCATTTCGAGAACCTGCAGATGAGTGAGTCAGAGTCAATGAGCGACTTCTTCACCCGAATGACAGATGTCATCAACCAAATGCAATTGAATGGTGAAATTATGTAGAATCAAAGGATCGTGAAGAAAATTTTATGAAGTCTGCCAACGAAGTTCGAATCTGTGGTAATCGCAATTGACGAGTCAAGGGATTTGACAATCCTCTCGATGGATGAACTCATGTGTTCCCTGTAGACACATGAGTAGAGGCTGAGCCACTCAACTTAGTCCTCTTTGGAGCAAGCCTTCAAAGCACAGGTCTTAGTCCAAGATAGCAACAGACAAGACTCCCACCACAGCGCTTCTAGTTCTCAGGGAGGAAGAGGCAAAAGTAGACGCGGGAGAAGTAACAAGCAAGGAGGGAGATCAAACCCTCATGACAATGAGCCTAGTTGCAACTTTCATCAGCATGGAGGAAGAGGCACTGGCAAATATCAGCAAGGTAGCTCTCAGCAGAAGGACATGTCAAAGGTCCAATGCTACTACTGCAATAAGTTTGGCCATTATGCCTCACAGTGTAGGAATAAAATGGTGAACGAGAATCAGCAGTAAGCCCATTATATGAAGGAAGCCAAAAATGCGACAAGAGGAAATGTGCTGCTGACTTGCAGCGTTGAGGAGGAGAGCAAGAACAACATCTAGTATCTTGACAGTGGGTGCAGCAACCACATGACTGGGAACAGAGAGATGTTCTCACAATTGGATGAAACAATCCATTCTGAAGTCAATATTGGAAACAACAGCAAAGTTCTCATGATGGGGAAAGGCAAAATCTCCATCCGCACCCAGCACGGTGAAAGAAAAACAATTTGTGATGTTTATTATGTGCCAGGGTTGAAACACAATCTGCTTAGTGTTGGATAGCTTGTGTAGAAGGGGCACACTTTACTGTTCAAAGATGGTGTTTGTTCCATCAGAGACAAAGTCCATGGACAAATCGCAACAGTGTCCATGACAAAAAATAATATGTTTCCGCTACAGATTCAAAATGAATCTTTGATGTCTCTGAGTGTAGTTTTGAAGGATTCTACCTGGCTATGGCATCTCAAATTTGGTCACCTAAGTTTTAGTGGCCTAAACTTGCTACACAAGAAGCAGATGGTGAAGGGTTTACCCCTTATTGAGCAACCGAACCAAGTTTGTGAAAGTTGCCTGGTCAGCAAGCAGCACAGGGATGCATTCCTTGTAGGACAATCATGGAGAGCATCACGACCATTGGAGCTGGTGCACTCAGACATTTTTGGTCCCATGTAGACCACCTCATATGCCAACAACAAATTATTCCTGACTTTCATTGATGACTTCAGTCGGAAGACCTGGATTTATCCCATCAAGTTGAAGTCAGAGGCATTTGGAAAGTTCAAGGAGTTCAAGGCTCTAGTTAAGAAACAGAGCGGGTATTTTTTCAAGACTCTCAGAACTGATGGAGGTGGAGAATACATCTCCAACAAATTCCATGACTTCTACAAGCAGCATGGAATTCACAGGTAGTTCACTACTAGATACACACCGCAGCAGAATGGTGTAGCTGAAAGGAAGAACAAAACAATTATGGAAATAGCACGGAGCATGCTGAAGGCAAAAAGTTTACCACATGAGTTCTGGGCAGAAGCTATAAGTTGTGCAATTTATCTGCTAAACCGATTTCCCACCAAGAGTGTGAGAGACAAAATTTCAAAGGAAGCCTGGAGCAATTTGAAGCCAAGTGTGGCTCATTTGTGAGTTTTCAGGTGCATATCATATGCACATGTTCCATATGAGAAAAGGCAGAAGCTGGATGACAAAGCTGAAAGATGCATTTTCATAGGATACAGCAAAACAGCAAAGGTGTACAGGCTATACAATCCTGTGACAAAGAAACTTGTTATCAGTCGAGATGTGAAGTTCTTGGAGGATGAAGCCTGGAACTAGAAATCAGAGACTGGTCAGCCTAAACCAACAGTTGCTGAACCTATAAAATTGGAGGAAGACAGTGTGTAGCCACCTATACCTTCAAGCAGCAACATGGTGCCAGTAGCAGCACAGCCACATCATCCCAATCACCTTCACTTGCAAGTAGAATTCAAAATCTAAGAACACCTGCAAAGACTCAGAGCTTGCAAGATATTTATGAGGTAACTCATAATCAGATGGATGAATATTATTCTGACTTTTCCCTATTTATAGAGTGTGATCTAGTGGAGTTTGAAAAGGCAAGTCAAAATTGCAAATGGGTGAATGCGATGGATGAGGAGATAGCAGCCATTGAAAAGAACGAGACTTGGCAACTGACAGATCTTCCAACAGGAAAGAAGACCATTGGGGTCAAGTGGGTGTATAAGAAGAAGTTCAACACCCAAGGAGAAGTTTACAGACATAAGGCCAAATTAGTGGTGAAAGGCTACAAGAAGAAGTTAGGAGTTGACTATCATGAGGTGTACGTACCTGTAGCCCGACTTGACATAGTCAGAATGATTCTGGGACTAGTAGCTCAGAAAGGCTGGAGTGTGTACCAAATGGATGTCAAGTCTGCCTTCCTGAATGGAGTGTTGGAAGAAGAGGTCTACATAGACCAGCCACCCAGTTATGAAATACAAGGGCAAGAAGACAAGGTCCTAAAGTTGAAGAAGGCCCTATATGGGTTGAAGTAAGCATCCCAGGCATGGTACAACCGGATTGACAGCTATTTTCAAGAGAATGGGTTTTAGAAATGCCCATATGAGCACTCCCTATACCTGAAAATAAATGAAGTAGGTGAGTTGATAATCATCTACTTGTATGTGGACGATCTGATATATACTGGCAATAGCAGCAACTTATTCACACAGTTCAAGATTGCCATGAAGTTTGAGTTTGAAATGATTGACATGGGGCTGATGAAATATTTTCTCGACATTGAAGGTGTCCAATCAGCAGATGGCATCTTCATTTCTCAATGCAAGTATGCAAAGGATGTCCTGAAGCATTTTAATATGGAGGACAACAAGCCTGCCATCACCCCGATAGCCACTGGTTTGAAGTTGAGCATTGTCAGCAGGTTGGTGATTTTATCCCGCCTTTTGTCCTCATTCCTAGCCTATAAATACTAGGGTCATTTGTCATTTTGTGTAGAGGATGTGTATGAGGAAGAGCGTAGAGAAGAGAGGAGCAGAGCAGCAGAAAGGTAGAGCAGCCGGAGAGTGGAGTAGCAGTCTCCCATCCAAGTCTTGTGTTTATCCTGCAAAATCGTTACTTGCAGAAGATTGTATTCACTTTAGAGGGAAGCTTTTGTAATCCGGAATTTATTTGAATATATAAATACTTATTCTGTTTATTTGGGTCTCTGCATACTTGTATGTGCCTCGGTGTGTTGATTTTGCCTGCAGACATCAATCAGCTAGGGTTTTCACGAAGAGGCAATACACCCGTTTGATCCAGAAAGGAGTTAGGTTTGTTGTTTGTGCCGAAGCACATTGCGGCATTCCGTTTCTCCAAATTTGTCGCAGGCTGCCGAACTTCGCAGCCCTCCCGTCCAAAGAAGTCACTTCGAAAGACATTCCCCGAAGTAGATTTTCTTCGGCATATTTTTTGCCTTGAAGTACCAATTTCGGGAGTATCTTCCCCGAATTAAATTTACTTTGGAAGTCTCCTTCCCCGAAACTCCCTCTTGCTAGAAATTATCCCGAACCTCTCTCCCTCACCGAAGTTTTTTTTCCCCTCGCTAGAAACTTCCCCGAAGTTCCTCCCCAAAGTAAAAATTGCCGAAGCATTTTAGTTCGAGAGCATCCCCACCGAACCTCCTCCCGAAGCACCCAACTTCCTGAATTATAAATACTTCGGCTTATTTCCCCCTGAAGTAGATGCTTCGGGAGTTTTACCTCCGAGACTCTCTCGCAGAGAAGAAATTGCCGAAGCAATTTTGACGCGAATTAAAAATCATGATTTGAAATCTTTTTCCTTCGATGGGACATTGGGTACTCTGTTACGAACTTGGTAAGGAGTCTACTGAGGAACCAGATGAGGATCCATTCGGTTTCTATTTTGGCCAAGGGTTTTCACGATATCGAGGAAGAGGTTTTCCTCAGCCTGCCCGCGCAGTTGGGAAGGACGGGAATTCTGGGCTTCACTAGCATTCATTTGATCGACGAGGAGTCCCACGGCCTGAGGAAGTCGGCCCAAGCCATATTTGACATGTAGAAGTAGCTTGACATCTGATGTCCGACTCGTTTTAACGTCCTTTAGTTTTCTTTTTATTTTGTTTTCCTCTTGTAGTCGTTGGAGCTTCAGATCTTCGATTGTTTTGTTTGGTCCTACTTATGGTGCGAATATAATTGCTTTTTTAATGTCTTTAATACTGTTTCTAGATTCAAGTTATCTAATGCACTTTATGCGGACCCACGATGGACATGAGATTTTATTTTATTTTTTGCTATGATACAAATATCAAATATTTGCATTGTAGTGATCCATTTTCCATATCAGGTGTGACTAGGTATGAAAGGGTTTTCAGGTGTGACTAGGGATGAAAGGGTTTTGGAAAACATATCTCATGGGGTCAGTTTGATATGACACATAATGTCTTAGTTTCTCACATGCCAAGGAGATGGTTAAATGAACTTTTTCCATGGGAATGCATCAATTTTCTATTGGTAACATTATTGATATAATTGTATAGTTATCATCTTGTTGGTTGAGAAATCCAGTAAAGTAGCCAATGTATATAGGAAAAACAAGTTATCCAACTTGGGTGGATTAAGAATTGGGGTCATCAAAGAAATTTATTGAATTCAAGAAAATTATTTTTCAACTCTCATTTCATTTAAATTAAGTTTTTTTTAAGTAGATGATTTAATGGATAAGCTTTGAAAACTAACTTAAAGATAAATTGCTTAATATCATGAAAATTCCATAAGAAGTATTTGATAATAGTTTGAGGTGAAGGTAGAGCATCAATGACTTTAATCTTTTCATGATCAACATCTATGTCGTTATGGGACACCATGAAGACTAAAATCTTGTCACTAGAAATACCCAACATACTTCTTAGGATTAAATCTACCCTTAAAATGGCATAATCTCTTAAAGAGGACATGAAATTTAGTTGGGAGATCAACATAACTTTTAGGCTTACCCATTATATCATCCACATAAGACTCCATCATATTTGTAATAAAGTCATGAAAATTAGTTTTATTGACCCACTTATAAGTAGCACCAATGTTTTTCAATCCAAGTGGCATGACAAAATAATGGAATGTGCATGGTAATGTAGTAAAATTTGTTCTAGCTTGATCTTCAAAGGTAATTTAGATTTGATTATACCCTGACTAGCCATCCATAAGGGATAACATTCCATATTCCATTGTAGAATCAATAATTGCATTAATAAAGGGTAAAGGAAATATATCCTTAGGATAGACAAGGTTAATGTTTCTAAAGTTATAAAATTTTTGAATAACATTATTCTATTTCTTCTTCAGAGGCACAATATTAGAAACTAGCTTGAGTAATCAACAAGTAACAAAATTAGAGTCTAAAAACTTTTGGGTTTCAATTTTGCATAGGTCTTGAAAGAGAGAATATAACCTTATTTTATTTTGTTGGACAAGACCGACATCCTCATAGGTAACAATGATATGAACAACAAAATCCTCATCCACTCTAGGTATCTTAGGATACTCTTAGGCAAAATATCATTATACACTTTAAGCAAAGCATAAAGATGACTTGTTATTCCTTAAATATGCTAGACCTAATTTTAATTGTGTTGTTGCTTAGGGGTGCCTATGTTAATGTCTATACTAATATTGATATTCATGGCATTGCATTTCCAAAATGGTTTGTAGCATAGGAAAGATTCTCTAATTCAAAATTAATCTTGACTTAGAAAACATAATTAGACCACTTGTACCTCCCCTAGTTAGGATTTTTTTCTTGAAGAAAACCTCTCTTATGGTACTATTAGGGGATCCTTTCCTCTTTGGAATTCAATAATTTTAGAATTGATTCATCATTGGAAAAGGATATGAGAAGTGGGTATATCTAGGATTTGAATGGTTGGTTCAACCTCTTGCCTCTTGTACCTAATACAAGAGATGATTTGAGAATGTGACAAAACATTAAGACATATAGGGATGTGAGAACCATGGTATCACTATAATTATTTGTTAACTTTCATCAAAGCATCAATGAAAACCCTAGTTTTTAACTTAGGATAAAACTTAGCTTCAATTAATTTATTTTCTAGACAAGAGGGTGTTGGATAAATAAATTGTTAAACCACATATTTTATAGCCTATTTGAGCAGGAAAATTCTTCCATATTTAGAAATAAGCTATTATGGATAACAATGAATGCTTGGTTTTTCACTATTTTCCAAAAAAATATAATAAACTAGGATAATCACATTAAGAGGTAATATTAGTTGAACATAAATTTTACGTAAAATATTAGACAATTTAGGCACAATGTGAGCCCTACAAGTTAAACCATCACCAAGGATTGTTGATGCAATAGGAATAGGTCCAAAAAAATAAGAAAATTAGGTGTGACCAAGATTACCACTTTAAGAGATAATATTGGTTATGTTGGACAAACTTAAATAGTGGATAGGCCAATAGTGGGATCTGATCCAAAACAATGAAAAATCGTGTAAAATCAAACTTTTAGAGAAAGAATAACAAATGGGTCTATCTTTATAGCAATTTTGTAAATGATAGATTTTAGTCTATATTTAAATGCATTGGCAAAGGAGTTATTTTTTATCCACTTGATACATTGAGAGATTTTGATGTAGAGATAACAAAAATATTAACTTCTCTATGTCTATCTAGCCTAGTTTTATAGAGATTACATTCATCATTTATAAGCATGCAATAAAAAAAAATATTACTATTATCTCTATAACAAATTTCACAAATATTTATATTAGTATGACTATTATCATCACTTAAAATAGCAACTTCAATTTATTGTACTTGATAGTACCCAACACTCACGTCATTTTCAATATCACTACCCCTCCTCCATGCTATTATTATCCACACAAAATGTATTTTATCTATCAAGGACATTTTCTCTAGATATATATTTTATCTATCCATGACTTCTAATAGAGAGGATATTTTCTCCAGGTATATATATTTTATCTATCAAGGACAACAACATAATACATGTACCATCCCCTTCATCAAACTTTCCTTCATTAAAAAAAACCCTACAAACCATTATAACATTATAAACAATTAAAATATTTGGTGGTAGATCATCAACCATTTTCAAATGATCAACAACAATCATGTTTTATAAAGGAAAATTTATAATAAAATTAAGGCTAGTATGTGCATCAATGCGAATATTTTCTTTATACAATTGCATGTATTACACTTTGTAATATCCTAGAATGGTGGGCATAATGTTAGAAACTCTTGGTTTGGGCATATCCAATTCATCCAATAAGGCTCTTAACCATTATCATTGATAAGAATATGTCCAAAGTGAATCCACGTAGGGGACCTTATAGGGAGTTGTGCACAACTCTTCCACTATTTCAAATGCTTTGGTTTTTCTCATGACTACTTTAAGCAACAATTCTTTGGGTTGAGTAAGGTCCTAATGATTTTTCAAAATAGGTTTTAGGATTAGCACTTTAAGTGGCAATCATAGTATTTCAACATTTTAAAAAGTGATCAGGTTTGTAGGCTTGATGAAGACCTTATCAAGAATATTTTTTATTTTTCTATGATTTTAATAGGTTGTTAGATGATTAAAGGAGGTTTTTAGATTTTATCAACTATGGTTGGATTGACCATTACCTAGATAGTATTTTTTCCCTTATCCTTCTTTTAATTTTTCTCTTTGTAAGGTTGCTTCTTTTTGTATTGAGTTGCAGTCCTAGTAATAGTATTTTCTATTCCAAGTATATAATGGTTTCTCTTTATACTTCCAAAATGTTGATATAAGGAGCCACCTTTGGTTGACTATAAATATATTCTCCATTTGGGACAGGTTGGAAAAAGACTTGGTTAACTTGAGAGGTATTTTAAGAAGTGCTAACTCTAGGATTTTTATGTTGGGGATATCTACCATTCTATTTTTGGTTGTTTTGACCCCCTCCTTGATTATACCTAGGGTTATGGTTGTTAATATTTTTGGAATCCTTTGTTTCTTTTCATTGAAAAAATTGATGCTATCATCATTGATTTTTTTCAATTTTAAAATTAGATCTCAGACCACCTCATGGGTCCATTATGGCACCATATTCTTAGATCTCAAACCACCTTCATATTTTGTTAACATATGTATAGGATCTCCAACTATATTTATCTCATGAGAGGTATCTTGAACACCTATATTACAAATTCCATACCTACAATATTCTTCTTAGGATTTTTAGGTTTCAAGTATTTTAACCTTTCTTTTGTCCCAATGTTCAAATATTTTAACAAATTGCAATACCTTATTTAGGGAAGCCAAATCATATAGATTTTTTTCTTGGATCTTAGCCTAAAAATATGGCCTATGCTTTTTTGTGAACATGGCTATGGTTTCCCCTTTAGCTAAGGTCATACTAGCATGGCATTTACGTCTTTTCCACCTCTTGTAAAAATTAATCATAGGTTCATTAAGGCTTTGTTCGAAATTCGTAAAAGCATCTATTGCTTCCATCATAGCCATGCCATATTTATATTTTTGTTTTAACTTCATAAAAGTATCTAGGGAGTCGATAGAATGTTTAGGCAAATTTACAAACAAATCAATAGTGCTTCTTACAAAATCTCTAGATATTAACTTCAACAAAGCCTTTTCATTATCTAACTAATACTTGTAGTATGCAATGAAATTATCAATGAATATTTAGAATTTTTTATTCTATCATAAAATAACTTAAGGATATATGCCCACACAAGTCTACGACTTCCACATCAGGAGCTAGATATTAGTTTTGATAATTCCTCAAAGTAGGATCAATAGACTCTAGCATAGTCACCCCAAGGTTAGCTAGAAAATATGGAATATAATGAACACTAGGATTAAGGATTCAAGAAGGTATGACAACTTATACTATATGTTTTCTAGTAGCATTAAAAATCAAGTGATATTGTTCATCATATCCTACAGTTACTTAGTTATTTCACTCCTAGTGACATGCACCTGCTTCGTAGTATCTCTCTTATGATTGCTTAACTAATAGAAAAGATATTACCTAAGGGTTGTCATATATAGCTAGTTTTTTATCATGAGACTCAAAAAGGGTATGGAAATTCAGATAGACATGATTTGTATTTGTCTTTTATATTCATCCTTGATTTTTTTTTATCATCATATTAAGTGGTGATTGCAGTTTAACATGATTCTCGTTGTCATAGCCAAACATAGAATCTCCTAGGGTCCATTTGAATCTTATAGTATACATATAAGGCTCATCATAATCTTTGGTTGGATTCCTCTCCTCAAAATTTAAATTTTTATCCATATAATATTATATTCAAACCTCATGTTTATGATTAACAGTTAGAGGATGGACATTATAATTTTCATGAGCAATGGCATGATTTAGATCCTCTTCTATTTATATAACTTTTGGGATTTGCTTCTTCTTAGACCTAGTAGTCATTCTAAAGCCTTTGAAAAAATTTGGACAAGCCATAAGAGAAAGCAAAAAACTTAAGGACAAATAGAATTTTGCTAAAGTTTCTATCCTTAATCAAGTCAACTACAAAACCACACAACAAAATAAATATAGATTTTTATGGAAGTCCCTAAGAGAAATATGAAAGTTACGATGTGACTACTAAGCTTATAGAAAAAAATAACTACTATAGAACCTATGACAACAAATCTATCACACCCTAGAAACTAAGAATAAAAAATAAAAAACCTCAAAATGTAGAATTTTATGTTGGGTAAATAAAAATATTTCCAAGAAAAAAGGCATCTCATACAATTACAAGAATTAATTTAAGCTATACCAAAATATTTAGACAACAAAGCAACAATTATGCAATTAAACCTAAAACTATCCTAGTCTACACAAACATATAAAGATGACATTCAAGGACATATTAAACTAAGATCATCCATAAAAAAATATATGCCAATGCAAATCCTAATGCATTCAATCCAATACTCAACACTTAGGACATCAAGGATCATACCATTCATAGATAAGCATAATAAAGGACTCACTTTTATTTTTCTTGTAATATCACTGCTATAAAAGGAGAGATCACACCTAGAATGAATGAAGAACACTCAATGTGCCATTGAAATTGGTCCTCAAATGACAACTTTCATCTTTGATTGCAAGTCCTAATATAATGTCTCATTATCCTTTGTGAGAGAGAGATAGAGAGACAAAAATATTGAATGGTTAGTAATAGCAATGGATCAAGAGCATGCATAACATTTTGAAGTAACTAAATGTATGGTAAAAGTATGATGAGTAAATGAGAATATGAAGTGGGTATTTATAGCAAATGATAAAAATCACTTTCTCTTTGGAGAATGATGACTATATTACACTTTTTAGAGCTATAAAACTACAACCATTAGTCCAAAAAATGTGTCTTCTTAATTCTAGGCATAAAAATATGCTAGGATCATCAGTATACATCAAAAACTCTAAAAAATGATCAAAAACTATGATTATGGCATCATTCGTCTTAAGAATGTACTTTAGGGAAAACATATAAACATGTTCCTAAATCATGAATATATCCTTATTTTAGAGATTTATAAAAATTAACAAACAAAAATAACAAGGAAACACAATAAAAAGGTGATAACTAGATGACAAAAGGGAACCAAAAGCATTGGTCAACATGTCTCACTATACAAGGACTAATAAAACTAGTCCACCTTTGTCCCATCTATCCACCACTTGTAAAGTTAGTCATTGATCCTCTTTTTACAAATACAATGGTTCCTTTGAATCTTATCTCCAATTTGTTGATAATACTTTTATTATTTTGTCATCCCTCAATCAAGAATACCATGAAACTTAATTCAATATTTATCGTGTTATAAGAAGGTTGTTGGATAGTAAAAGACCATGAAACTTAATTCAATATTTATCATGTTATAAGAAGGTTGTTGGATAGTTTGTTAAGTTTTTTTTACTAATATTGCCCTATATTTACAATGGATTAATAAAGAGATTTTAAGGCTTCAACCTGTAAAAATTGTCATAGGCTTATATAAGTATTCCTTTTACTAATAAATAAATTAAAGAGTAACTCTAAAACTCAATTTTTTGATAGAATGAAATCTTGTTTTGCATGTTGAAAACTTTATTTTTATAATAATTAAAGGCCACAACTCATAAATGCCATATTGCATTCTATCTCTATATATAATATGTATTTATAACATTTAAATTTGACCCCAAAAAAATCTTTTAAAAATTGTTTTTCAAAAATTAAATAATTTGTATAATTTTAGTTGATTGATACAAATGGTGTGACTTTCCTATGCTTTCTTTGAATAACGTGGAGTAACAAACAAATTATGAGACACTCTAATGGTTAGTGTTGCTCTCTTCCAAAAAAAACTTATTTAAACAAAAACAAACATACAAGTGACGTGGAACACCATTAGGATAACGTACAGGCCCATGGTACAAAGATAAGATTGTGCATGTTTCATATCTAGAAATTTTCAATTATAGTATGACCAACATTGAATTAAGTTTTTAAAATTTTCTGATTTTATGATATAACTACATAAAGACATTTGAAATTGTTGATTGTTTAGAAATTCGGCCGAACCGGATGATTAATAGTAAGGAAGGCTCACCCGAACGAAAGCTGAGAATCCGAAGTGCGCTTTTCCACCGATTAGCGAAGATAGGACTTTTCTGGTATTCTGGAAATAGGAATGGGGAATTTGATCCTGTTCTGGACTGTGATTTAGTTTTATATAATTTTTTTCATTATATTATGTAAACTTTATCACCAATCTAATTATAGATGATATACACGTTAGATCATAATAAGGATGAATAAATGAACTAACAGATAGTAGATATTTTAATATATATAAATTATAACAATATTAGTATTAGTATTTTTTTTTAATCATTCACTTTTTATTTTTCAAATTATCTTCTAATTTTATTATTTTCTAACAAAATGGCTTATCAATGATGTCATGGTGATAAGTGCGCTGTTAGCAATAGCATAAATCTTTTATAAGGTCGCCGATTCGTTCTTTGTTTGCTTATGGCTTGTGAAGAATTTTAAACGAAGATTAGTGTACTGAAGACTAGAAACGCCCTTGATACTTGACGCTGCATATTAGTTTCACCGAAACCAGCATATACGTCGTTTCAAATGCTAATTTTCCATAAATATAAGGAGTCCATCCTATTATTGTACTCTGATATTAAAAAGGAACCTAGCATAGCTATCTTTTAGATGTAATGTGGCAATTGAGGGTTGTTTTTATTAAAAAAAATTGGTTTAGATATTATTGATTTGGTTTGGCCTGCACTTAAATTGATTTTTTTAGAAATTGTTTTTTTTGGGTTAGATAGGAGAGTTTATTGTTGACCCTTCTTGAAATCGCTCCATCTGGTATTTTTTTTTTTTTTTTTTTTTGGTTAAATAGGAGATGAGAGTTGATCACAACCATACTATTTTTTTAGTAATTTTTAAGTACAGGTTTCAAACACAGGGCTGCTCCCACCAAACCTATTCCGTTTTGTTATTGTTGACCCGGTCTTTTAAAAATATTCAGAAGATTCAGACCAGACTACTACCTTTACAAATAAGCTACTCCAAGATTTGAACCTAAATATCTTCTTGATAAATGTCTGACTGTATTTTAACGGTTGTTATCAACTTACTTTTATTACTCACCCTTTTGGACGAATTTTTTATTGTTTACCCCCTTTCTGATTGTGGGCATTTTACCATCTCTTTCCAATCCCAACATTAAGTGTACATTCGCTGGTATAATCAGTCTTAGTATTGTGAATCATCCAACTTAAAATAAAAAATGAACCAAATTTTTATTGTGCGTAAACCAAATTGGGGTCTCTACCAAGGTGCACAATTTCCTACGTAAAGGGCATTCAGCAATTGGGGTCTCTACCAGGGTGCACAATTTCATACGTATAGAACATTCAGAAATTGTTTTGCTAAGCTGTAAAGAACATCACTTTCAACTGAGCAGGAGTCATCTGGTGACTGAACTTTTCTGCAGAGAATTGTCATCTCTTCTTTGGTTTCGTACAAAGTGAGATGGTATTATTTGCGCTCTAAGTTTCAAAAGAGGCCTTTTTACCCTTTAGACTCTACAACAATCTTCTCACCATTATCATGTACACCGTAAGGTCAGATATGAAATAGGGCTTGTAACCTGGACATTTCATGGATGTGACGCAACAATAGGTTTGCAAGTAATTTGAAAATAAAATTGTGCTTCAATTGAAAGTTCCTGTCAATAAAACCTCCAACCCGACAAGTTGAAGTGAAATTGTCTTATAGGTTTTTCTTAATTTTAATTTTTTTAGTTGGATGTTTAGAGTATTTTTTTTAATTAAATTTAGTTTTTTAATTAATATAATAATATGTCATTTAACATTTTATTGTTAATGTTAAAATGATAGACAATCATAAATAAGAAAGTTTAGGAATTTTGTGATGAATCATGTTATCTTTTAAAATCCACATATAATTAATGTACACATATAAGTGTTTCATTTTTTACTTTGTTTCAGGAGATTCTTAATTGTGTCTATAAACTTTCAAATGGTAGGTTTCATATTTAACTCTATTTTATGAGGTTTTTAATTCTGTTTATAGCATAAAAGTGTTTACTAGACCAAAATAAGTTTATGAAACAAAAACTTTAGAAAGAATTGTTATTGTCAACCTTAAAATTTGATTTAATTATTTTTCTTTTTATAAATATTTCTTGATATTTATTTTGAAGAAAAATCTTTTTACTGTTTTTTTTGTTGCAAAGGAAACCTCTATAATCACTAGCCCATCGGATAAAGACAAAATCATAGAATCTTTTGATATATATATTTTGAAAAACAATCTTCCTAATTTTACTATTTTTTTTCAAAGGAAACCTCCAATTGGCCTATTCCTTTCTAGGAAAATGTTTACCTGGTCTATTCTTTTCTAGAAAATAAAATAAAATAAAGTGCAGGTTTTTGAAAGGACCCAGTCCCTTTTGTACCAGTTTGAACCTGAATCTTCTTGATATATACCTGAAACCAAACCCTTGTGCAGCAATTTGAAAACGAGAAATAAACCAAACCTGATAGCACCAAAATTGGGATCTTCTTTGCGACAAAAACCAACCAGTGATGTTGAAAATCCCTGCAACACCACAGAAAATAGGTTCCATGTGCATAAACAGGAACAAACCATCCGCTAAAAATCCATATCTGCAACTTACACACTAACAAATTCAACAAAAATGAAATAGCAACAAAGAATAATAAGTAAAAGAACCATGATCCAACCAGACATCACCAACTGCACCAACTCCGGCAAGTGAGAGAAGGAACCCTAAAGCCCCAGCAAACTGGGGCACCATCCAAGGCCAAGTAAGAGAAAAACTCATGAAAATATCTCAAGCTGAGGAAGAAAGGCCCAAAAGACAAGCAACCCTACGTCGAAAACACCCAGCCAAACTTGGCCACCATAACTAAAAATCTCCCACAAAAGGATCAGAAGAAAGGAACTCTGCAACCAAACACCAACCAACCACCCAAGCAACAAAACCCTAAGTTGGCACCAACCAAGGAAAATAGCCAATGGCTACTACAACAACAACACCCCACATTCACCCCAACATGTTTGGTTAAGACATTGGTCCAATCCCTCCCTAGGGACCCCTACCAAATATTTAGAGTCATGTCGAAACCAAAAAGAAAAGTAGATTCGATCGACCAATACCCCCAGCAAGCGACCAACCTAGAATGAACCTAAGCGCACCAACCCAAGCAGGTCTAGAACTAAATAGGGGACCACCAACTAGAACCATCTGCACTACAACCAAAGCCCCAAATCATCCCCGTAGGTTGGGCCGATGTTTAGCTCTTTCCCCCATAGGGAACTATCCAAATCTATAATGACATACCACACCCATAAGAGATCCAAGCAGAACTAGCAAGGTCCTCGACCAAAAATAGACACTGCCCACCGCCACTAAAGCAGAGCATTAATCCATGAAGAACAACCAAAGTAAAATAGAGGAGTGCAGGGGCCTCTCACTCAGACAAAATAGCGTGAAGGAGCAGATCATTAATCCATCTCTCCCTAGACTCTTAAGCCCAATTTGTGTTCATTTTTTTAATACTTATGATTATCAAAAAGTAGTCTTTTTTGCATGTAAGTATATTGGTCCATTCCATTAATTTTATTATCTTATAAATTATTGATCTTGGATTTAGTTTCCTCTATTATTTTAAATGTGTTACCAAAAGATTTTATATTCTAAAATTTACTAGTCCCATTAGATATTTTGTTTTATAAACAATTTTATACATAAATGATCCTTCAAACCTTGTTTTATCCAAATACAACATAACCATCTAGAAGAAATAAGGATCTTGAAGACAAATAGACTAAGATAAAAATTAATTATTATGATCATTATTGAATAGATCACATATCAAGAGAATAGGTTTGTAAGATGATTTTACTCATAATAAAATGTATAATAACCATTGTATTATATAATAAAAATCTATCCAATATTTTCTATTAAGTGAGTATGGCCAACTTATCTTTTATCCCTTATAAATTTTAATCTTGAAGGAAGAGCACCCTAAAGGACATTTAAGTTTACAAAAAAAACAATTCCTCTATTGATTTATACTATGTAGTTGTACTGCCCTTATTTTTGAAAGGAGATAGATGCATCAATGAAAACTATTCTAGGTTCATATAATAGCTATACATTAAAAAAAACAAGCTCTTCAAAAAATACAAAACATCCAATTAATTTCATATATTAGATGATTTCCAATAATATTTTAACTTGCTATGTTTAATAAGAATCTAAGGAATCATAACATAAATAAATCTTAGATACCCACTCTCCTTTTTGTATTTGATGAGGTCTTCTTTGTTCTCTAAGTTTTAGTCAAAATTTTCTCTTCTAACAGATCTGATAAGGTCTTCTCCATTTTCTATGACTGTATTTGGTCCTTGAAGATTTAAACAAGTATTCTTAAAAGATAAAAGTAGTGATATATTTTCCCCATTTATGGTGAATTATAATTTAATTTATTTCATAGCTGTAAGCACAAATGCACAAGGTATGGTTAGAAAAACTCATTTTTGAACATGGGATGATATTTTTCCTTTATGAAATATTATCCTAATGTCAAAATCTATTCTCAAAAGACCTAATCCACAAAAAATACTATAATATTTGTTCTATATTGTAGGTTTATCTATGTATAAATTTGGAAGAAAAACAATTCAACAACGAATGAAAGGAAGTAAATCAAGATGGAATGAATGTATATTGCCACTTTACCTTCACCACTAAGGAGGGCTTAGTCCTTACAAATAATGCAAATGAATATAATGATGATAGATAATTAAAATTAAATCAACCTACTTCTATTTGTAATAAATCAATGAACAAATAATGACAATAGGAATATAGCCGACTAAGCTATATTAGGGTTGTAACATGGCTTCCTTCCTCGAAAAGCTTTATCCTCAAAGATGGAAATGAATGGAAAATACTTTCTAGTTCTCATGTAGCATATTCTTCTGGTAGATCCTGCCATTTGATGAGAAACTTATTTGATGTGATGGGATCTTAGCATACGTGCTTTGCTCAATAAAATTGCTTCAGGCTAGAGATATATGTCCTTCTTCATCAAGTAATGGTAATTTCGACTGAGAATGTACTTTTTGTCTGATCACCTTTTCTAGATAGGAAATATGAAATACTAGATGTATACGAGATGAGAGAGGAATCTCTAGTTGATATGCCACTTCTTCTATGTAGCACACTATTTTGTAAGGACCATAAATTCTTAGAGTCAACTTCTGACTGGTCTTGATCTTCAATGACAACTGTTTGTAGGGTTGCAAATGTAGAACACCATATCACCAGTACTAAATTATCTTTCAAAATGGTGTGTCTTGTTATTACTTCATGTGATTTTGTGCTTGGACCAAATTATATTTGAGAATGTTGAGCATTGACTGTTGGTGTTATAACCAATCGTCCACTTGGGCCACTTTGGAAGAACCTAGAACATAGTTTGCTATTGCTGGCAGTTTGACTCTATACAATGCTTCAAATGGAGACATCTTGATGGAAAAATGGTATGAAGTGTTGTGCCACCATTCTGCCAATGAAAACCAATGACTCAAATTGATACTTTTTATCTTGAGAAAGACATCTTAGATAGGTATCCAGATATTTTTTAACTATCTCAATTTGATCATCTATTTGAGGATGGTATGCAGAAGATATATTCAACTTGGTACCACTAAGATAAAATAATTCTTTCTAAATTTCTAGTAAATATGGGATCATGATCACTTACAATATTTTTAGACATTCCATGCAATTTGAAAATTGAGTCCATAAAAACCTTAGCCACTTTGCTTGTTGAAAATGGATGTTGTAGAGTATTGAAGTGAGCATATTTGGAGAGGCGATCCATTACCACAAAAATTCTTGTTTTGCCTTTTTATTTAGAAAGACCTTCAATAAAATCCATTGAAATATGTTCCTATTGGAAATCTAGAATAGGTAGTGGTTGAAGCAATCCTCGAAATTTTACTATTTCACCCTTATTGCGTTGGCATACTCCGCATTCAACCACCCATATTTTGATCTTGGATTTTAATCCTTTCCAATAGAAGGATTGTTTTATCTGCACATATGTCTTCGAAAAACCTAAATGTCCTACTGATGGAGAAGCATGTGATTCTTATAAAATCCTAGATTTGATTGTAGAATTGTATGGAATGTAAATACGATTTTTTTTCTTAATACCTTGTCATCATGGGAAAAATGAGGATGCTTGGATGAACCTAATATCAATTCCCAAATTATTTGAGCAGTTTCTATATTTTACAACCATTCCTCTTGGAGCTAAGAAACCCATTGGGAACATGGACCTGAAATAGCATTGATAACCATTTCATCTTCATATTTGCATGATAATGCATCTACTACCACATTTTATTTCTCTTTCTTTTATTCATTAACAAAACCATATCCCAATAATCTTGTTAACCATTTATTTTGTTATGGATAAGAAATCACTATTCTAAAGAATGCTTGAGACTACTTTGATTTGTTTTAATAATAAAGTGGCTACTGATTAAGTAGTGTCTCCATTTCTCAACTGCATGTATAATAGCCAACATTTCTTTCTCATATATGGACCTTCCCAAATTCTTACCCAATTTTTTTTACTTTTGAATGCCAAGGTATGGCCTTCCTACATTAGTATTGCCCCAATACTAGTTCTTGAAGTGTCACATTTAATCATAAATGGTTTGTGAAAATCTGGGATTACGAAAACTATAGTAGTACACATTGCTTCTTTGAGAGCCATGAAGGCTTGATTTGCTACTTCAGACCAATGAAAAGCATCCTTTTTTGTGAGAGTCGTGAGAGGAGCTGTAATTTTACCATAGTTGTGCACAAACTTGTGATAGTAGCTAGTAATACCCAAAAACTACGAATTTTCTTGATGGTTTCAGGTAAAGGCCAATCATGAATGGCCTTAATTTTATTAGGACCCACTTTAACACCTTCATGGAAAATGATATGACCCAAATACTCAAATTTATGAACACCAACAGAGCATTTAGAGGGTTTGACAAAAAGTTTTTTCTTGTGTAATATATGAACCTTTCTGACATGCATCAAATGATCCTTCCACATTTTACTATATATAATAATATCATCAAAGAAGACTAAGACAAATTTGTGAAGGAATGTGCGAAACACATGGTTCATAAGACTTTGGAATGTGAATGGGGAATTAGTGAAACCTAAAGGTATGACCAAGAATTCATAGTGACCTTCATGAGTATGAAATGCAATTTTAAGAATGTCCTCTCTAACTCTAATTTAGTGAAAACCGGAGCATAAATCCAACTTTGTAAAAAAAATTGCACCATGTAATTCATCTAATAAATCATCAATTACTTATTGAGAGGCCAAAAATCAGGACATATACACCAAGAATTATCCTTACAATAGGCCATAATCACTGGTAAAGAATAAGGACTAGTGCTATGATGAATGACTCCATGTTCTAAAATTTCTTGGACACTTTTCTCAATTTCTATTTTTTGAGGTTGAGGGTAACGATAAGTATAAACATTAGGAGGGAGGATTTCTGGAACCAGGTGTGTGACATGGTCATGATATTGTTTTGGAGGTAGTCCTTTTGGTTCTTGGAAAACATCATTATAGTTAGCCACAATATCTTCAAGATCCTTTGAGTTAATTTTAGGGATAACATGTGCTTGCTTTTTCAAATAATTGATTTGAGTTTTGAATCCATAACTTCCTTTCCTTTATTTTCTCCATGTTGTGAGAACTCACTATATTTTATGGAGTTGTAATTCCTTGAAGGTGAATAGTCCTTCCATTTTATTTCCATTCCACAAATAGTTTTCTAAAATTAAAATTGACCGTGTCCAATTTTTCTAACCATTCAACTTCTAAAATAACCTCCAAATTTCCTAATATCATAACAAAAAGAGTTCTATGCCAAGTATAACTTCCCATTTGTATCGACACTGAAGACTTTCTACCAATACATTGAGCATTTCCTACATTTGCAACCAAAAATTGAAACTTATCTTGATTAGAGAAGTGAATGTATAAGTTCAATGCCATTGTATTTTTTATGTCAATAAAATTATGAGTACTACCTGAATCAATTTACACATTTATCCTCTTCTATCGAATGAATCCTGGTACCTTGATTGTATGGTGATTTGTTAATCCCATAATATCATGTACTGAGATATCCATAGTGTCTTCGTTACATGTTGCTTCATTTTGTTTGCTTTGTTCTTTGGGAATGGGAGAGTCATGTGAAATGATATCCTCTTCTTCCTCTTAGTCTTCCCTGTTATCATATTCTATTTAAATTTTTTATCTTGGTACACATGTGAAAGCACGAGGATACGGAAACAAAAAGGAATATGTTGAATACGATGCGTCTAAAACCAAACCTAAAGCCTATGTATTGAAAAATGCATAAAAGGAAAGAACATGAGTGAATCGACACAAGATAAAAGCAATATGGAATAGGGTCCTCTTTATTGATGTGCTTTCAAATTCGTGTTACAATACGTCTCCTTCCTTTTTAGGGGATAGGAGCGTTAAATATGTTTTTGATCACATCCATGATAGCAATCCTTCTTCTGCGTGCCCACATGTAAGATGGGCGGACCAAAACATCACCGCCACTTATGTATATGATTGTTCACTCCTTCCTACTCTTCTGATGTCGAAAACCTGCATTCAAAGAAACAGAAAATATTAGTAGCACCTGCAGATAGAATAAAGCATGTATTTCCCAAGGCCTACTGTCAGTATATGCATGAAAATATTAAAACGATAATCAAATGACCTCGGATTGACCTGAAAATTTAATAGTAGCATAAATATGTTACCAGGAAGCCATTGCAAAAAGAATAGTCTAGAAATTCCTCACAGATTTGTATTCGCTCCAGGGTGGGACGAATAAGCCTACAACAATTTGTCATAAAGCACCCTCTTTAATGTCCTGCTTAGGAAGCTCCAAATGACCTGCAAAGTTAGGGTTAGCTAATTGGGGGTGTTTTGGGAAGACCCAGAAGGTCAGATTTCTCCAATTTGGCCTCTATCACCGAGATTGTTTTGGTGCCATCTGCAAGTTAGTAAAGGCGAGAAATGATAAAAACCTGGTCAAAATTGCTCAGAATGAAGTGAAATTTAAAATACAACCTATTTAATAGATCTAGAATAAGATGCAAAATAAAAATAAGAGAAATATATCACATATTTCTAATCATCCTGGGGTGGGGCGAATAGGAATGTGACAGATAGGGGGGCACCCCGGGGTAGAACGCCCACCGTTTGGGACACTGTTTCGACACCAATCCACTTGGGATGGGTCCAAAAATTCTTATGGGGTGTTGTCGACAAATTTTGTGGAATATTACGGCCTAAAATCAGGTTTTGGGTCAGGATTCGTGCTTCCAATAATCACCCAATAACCTCCCTTTCGAATGAGAGATTAAGGATGTGGAGGCACAAATCGCAAGTAGGTATGTAAATTGGCAGCAATTCATTGCTCAAATGCTCCTTCTCTATATATATTTTGGGTGATAAAACTCACCAATTTATAGACCTAGGGTCTCTCTATTTGAATTGCACATGCGAGGGCGCCACTTGAGTTATTTGTCCTATTTTCAGAGAAAAGCTAATTCCCTGATTTAGAATCTCTTTGCATGATGTTTCTAAAATAAAGACATTCATGACCAAAGTCTCTCTTCTTGATTTAAAGCTATTCCTCGCAATTACATGGCTTGAAGCTTAAATTAACTGGCAGAGTTTTTGAGGTTTGACTTTTTGCCAGTAAAACTTGCTATTCGCCTCACCCTGGGGCGAATGCTGCTATTCATCCCTGGGTGGGACGAGCAGAGAGCAAGGTGCCAAATTGACCTCTGACCTCCAAAATACTTTTGGGAGTTTTTAGGACCACTGTTTAACCTCTAGGGGCTGCCCTAGGGGCTATGTGTGTCAATGCGATCAGCGCTTGTTGTCACATAATCATATTGGTGTTTTTTTGGTGTCTACAGATGCCCCTTTTTGGGAAGCCTTGTGCAAGGCGCAGCGTCGAGAAAAATAGATAACCAAAGCACTAATGATTAGGGTTTCTTAGTAACCTAACCAACTCTTGATGCCCCAAGTATGGGAATGGCAGGCATTCTTGAATCCTTGCTTCTGACGAGCTAAGGAACTTAATTCAAGTGTTAACCTTTTTTGATGAGGTGTTACTTGAGCTTGGACATTGATCAGTCATGAATAGGCAAAGGGCACAACCTTTTTTTTTGTGGGAACCTTGAGTTCATGATTCATGAATGCCAAGTGTTTGATCATCTTGTGATAATTGCTTGTTTGCTGCCCCAAGCAGGGGCGTGATTGTCTTTGTCAATGATCCTTCAAATGCGTGTCATTTCCTTGATTGGGTATGTCTTTTTTGATTGGTGACTAAGTGTGACTACCCCCTCAAGCGACAAATCTATGAGGGAATGACCGACATGAGAAAAGAGACAAGTCTCTTGACCCAAGATGACTTAGGTAAGGGTGTCTTTAGTTGTTTACCATTGAATGCGAAAGAAGTTTATGAACATCCTGACCTATTTTTGGTGGGTTTTAACCCTTTTTGTGACGCATTTTGGAGCTGAAATTGGTAAAAATCCATCCTCCCGTGGAGCGGTCCTACTATGGTAGCCTTCATAGGGAGTAGGATAGTGACAATTTGTAACCCCAACATCTGTTTTGGATGCCAAGAATGTCAGGTACAAAAGCGTCTTCGTTTAGCAATGTTGTTGCTATTTTTGGTTGGGTTTTGACTCTTTTGAGGATGCCATTTGTGGATGAAATTCTAAAAAATTTGTCTTCTCGTGGAGCGTTCTGGCTATGGTAGCCTTCTTAGGGAATAGGATAGTGAGGATTTGTGACCCCGACATCTATTTGCATGCCCAAAATGTCAAGTGCAAAAGCACTCTTATCGAACACTTTTAGGGCTTGCTTTGGTGCATTTTTGTGCAGCTTTTGCTATTTTTGAAAATTTTGCTCTGTATTCGTCCCTGGGTGGGATGAATTCCTGTTTAGTATTCTTCCCAGGGGGGAATGAGTACAGGCTCAAAAATCCTATTTAATGTCCAAAACTAAGTTTTGGGCACATTTGCATTTGTTTTTCTTGTTGATTTGGAGCTCTGAGGAGGAGGAGGTCAATTCTGTGAAGCGAAGCGCTGCCAAATTTTTCTTGCGACCATGATTTCACACACCGGATCGAGCGGCGGAGCCGAAGCGATACCAGTGAGTGCCCTTCCTCTTTATTGTTTGTTTACTTTACATTTTTTTTTCATTGTTTTAATGTTTTTGTAAAACCGCAAGTTATTTATTTTTTTTGTGTTTTTGTGTATTATGTTGCAAATGTAAAAATGAAACCTTAGTCTATCAAAATTAACACTTAGTTTAAAACTTAGGTAACCCTAGTTAAAAAAATATCCAAAGTTAGTTTAAAACTGAGCTAAAAAATTGAGTTTAAAACGTAACTTCAAACTGCGCTCAACCCGAATTTAACAAAGATCAAAACTTAGGTTAGAAACGTAGGGTAAAACTGAGCATAAAAACGTAGTGTTAACCCTAGTTATTTGTTGTTTTTGTGTTTTTAATTTTCCAGTTTAGAGTTAAAAACCCTAGGTCTGAGAAAATTATTTTGTGAATTTTTTTGTTTGTTTTTTAATTGATCAGTGAGAGTTAAAAACCCTAGAACTGACAAAAAATTATGTTGTTTTAATTTTTTTGTTGGTAATTTATCAGTTAGAGTTAAAAACCCTAGAACTGATATTAATTTTTTTGAAATTTTGTTATGTTTTTGTTTAATTTATCAGTGTAGAGTTAAAAACCCTAGGACTGACAAATTATTTGTGAATGTTTTTGTTTTTTTTTTAATTTATCAGTTAGAATTAAAACCCTAGGACTGAAAAATTAGTTTTTGAATTTTGTGATGTTTTTTTAATTTAGCAGTGTAGGGTTAAAACCCTAGAACTGAAAATTTAGTTTTTTGAATTTTGTTATGTTTTTGGCTATACATTTTGATGCATTGTTCTATATTCATGTTAGTGTTGTATAGTTTTTTTTCATTGTTTTAATGTTTTTGTATTGGTTTCTTTTGCAGGTTGTGAAGAGACGATACCGTGTACCCACAGTTTTCACTAAAGCACGTGCGACACTGAATTTGGATGACTGGGACTGGTTTAATGCCATTGGGCTCAAGCAGGTGACTCGGTTGGCACCGATGGTCAGGGATCGAGCCTATCTGATAGCCTTGATCAATCTATGGGATCCCCAAACCAACACCTTCCATATCCCAATATGGGAGATGACAGTGACATTGGAGGATGTCTATCGAATTCTTCGGATTCCAATAGATGGACTGTCGATCCGAACGATGTCGTAGGATCAAAGGACAGCAGTACTAATACGCTCTTTTGGGCATGGGGAGGAGTTGGGTGTGGAGAGCCCAGTGGAGAGGGTGAAGGGTGACTTCCAGATTGGTGGCATACTGGTTCGATGGTGGCTAGAGAGGGGTGTGTTAGGAGTGAGGCATGCATTACTCATGGGCCTCATTTCTAACATGCTACTCCCCGAATCTTCGGGCGCGAGGTTCCCATGGAACCAGCTAGAGGTGGTATTCAGGTTTGTGGAGTGTTTGACAAATGCATCGATGATTATGAGATGGGGACAGACTCTGCTAGTATAGCTCTATGATGAGTTATAAGAGGTCTACTACCAGAAGCAGAAGTGGATTAGTTGCAGCTACTTGTTGCAGTACTGGGCTTGGTAGCACATAGCAGTGGAGATGTCGGCGGGGCTGCCCTTGATTACTCAGGCAAAGATGACAAATCAGGAGATCAAATATGGGGTATTGTGGTGGAGGTCAGAGGAGCAAGGACAGAGTCAGTGATGGGCAGGTGTCGTAGGGCACTATGTCAATGCCTTCACTCAACTTACTCCTGGGGAGGTGTTCTGGCGCCCCTACCGAGATTGTCCAGCCTGGCCTGAGGCTAGAGAGTGGCTCCGACAGGTACAGAGGAGGGATTGGGCATCATGGTATTGAGCAGGAGTTCTTCTCATATGGCCGGGTGACATGATAGTTTGGAATGCACCAGGGGTTGCCTGGTGAGCCCGTGGTCTATTGACGTTAGGGGGATGAGAGGACTCTGGACCAGCAAGTTGTTGCGCCACTTGGTGAGGATTCATATACAGCTATTGATGTCCCAGATGTGGATGACATTGGGGTTACCATCGAGTATGAGCAGTGGTGGACTTTGCGACGATGGTGAGGCGAAGGACCTCTAGGGGTGCAGCAGGGGATGACGGTGTAGAGGCACCAGATGAGGGTTGGGGTGTTGTGCATGATGATGCAGACATGGTGGAGGTTGAGGATGTTGGAGGGGAGTTTGGGGTGCCAAACCAGTCAAAGATGCAGGATGTCCCGAAGCAGTGGGAGTCAGAGCAGGCTGCTATCCCGTATTAGTCGAGGCCTAAGGCAAGTGCGGGGATGTGGAGGTAAGGCATTGCGCTAAGATAGCATGATTGGAGGACCTGCTGTAGAGACGAGATGAGGAGTTGGGGGAGGCTTTGTAGGAGAGGAATATCTTGTAGACTCAGTTAGCTGAGCAGGAGAACACATGGGCTGCATCCCATCGGTAGGAGGGGGATACCGATGCTGCACGGGAGAGGGATCTCCTGCGGGCACATCTAGCACAGCGCGACAATGTAGTAGCTTACTACCATTGATGGGAGGCATAGTGGTGTTGACAGGAGGCAGAGTGGCTTTGACATCGAATGGATATGGAGGGAGATATTATCCGCTTTAGTGGGCAGATACCTGAGCCCCCTGGAGGTGGCTCTTCATGTCAGATGAGAGACAGCGATACTGAGCAATCAGCATCGTCTCATTGCAGGTGGCTAGATGAGGAGGGTACTAGTGGGCGTGATGCAGGGGCAAGCAGCAGTCACCCGAAGAGGTCCCATAGGACCCACACTACTGGGGGCAGTTCTCGTCGCACCAATCCTGCATGATCATGGTGGCCGATGCCCTAGGCATTGGGTTTTTTGAGTTTTTGGCTTTTGTTGTGAGGTCAGAGGACCGGTTCATTGTAGCCTACGGGAATTTTTGATGATATATATATAGATGACTCTTTTTTGGTGTTTATGCACTTTTCATGGTTTGTTTTTATGTACATGTATTTACATTGATGTATGCAAATGCGATTATGAATGCGATGTTTCTAATTTGTATGATGTATGCCAATGGAATGAATGACATGAGTTGTTGATAACTTGTCGATGCACCATAGACTGTGCAAGATTTTACTGAATTGTTGTACTAATGGGATGACTTTGTGGAATGACTTTGCATGTGAAATTTTTTTTTTGTATTTTGCATATTTTTTGATGGTGATGTACGAGATGAAATGTGCCAGCTATTTTAAAATGTAATTAAGCTTTTCTGAGATTCAGATATTTTAACTAACTAGCCAAGACTATACATTTATCTCGTAAGACTTTTGAACAAGGTATAAATCCAAATTGAATTTAACCAAGTTATTTCACATCCTCGTGTGTGCAATTGAGTTCGTTTATGTGGTATTTGTCAGGATACCGCCAGTGCCAGATAGGCTATCAACCAAACCTATACTGAGGATCACCTAATTAGATCCACTAACTCCATTGTTGTATTTAGTAAGATTAATCCATGGGACAATCTAAGGTACCATAAGCTAGCTCATCCACATGTAAACATTGGTCTGCGCACACGGAAAGCTAATGTGATAGACATATCTTCATGTGTTTAGGATACCGCCATTGCCAGGTAGGTTGTCCACCAAACCCGTAATGAGGATCACCTAGATGGTTTTTGAATGCTAAGAATTCCACGGATTCAAGTTTAGGCTTTTTATTTGCTCAACGGTTGAGGATATTTGCTCATATACATAATGATGAAAATCATTGTTTATTTTTCTTCTTGTTTTTCTTTTTGAGCAAGGATTTTGAATAGTGGTGATAACCACTGTTATTTGATTTTGGATTTTGAAATTTGTAAGGTTGAGCTTGTAGGTTTTTGGCTTATGAATGGCCTTGATCCTGTTGACCTTGGGGATGACTAACCATCTTGTTCAGGGATGTGTTGTACGAATCCTTATGACTTTGGGAACCAACGGGATGATGGAAATTATGAAGTAAGGGCATTGATCTTTTAGGCCTTGGGGATGACTACCCATCCTGTTCAGGGACGTGTAGTATGAATCCTTACAACTTTGAGACCAAAGGTGAGTGGAGATGGTTGTGATGATGGTTTATTGGAATTTTGTTTTTGAATGGCATTGATCCTTTTAGGTCTTGGGGATGACTACCCATCCTTGGCAGGGATGTGTAGTATGAATCCTTACAACTTTGGGTACCAACTATGATTGGGATTTGGTAGTGATGAAAACCACTATTTATTAGGGGGAATGGATGGGGAAGAGCTCGTCCTTTTATCAATTCTTAGCATTCTGGAACCATTCGCACAGGGGGATGAACAGGCTAATATTTCACCTATGGTACCCTAGACTGCTTTGTAGGTTTCTCTTGCATTCACACAACTTAGGAATTATTTTATGTGTTTTAATTTGTGTTGGGATGCTATGTAACAAGGCATGATCCAAGTAAAACTTTCCCGTGTAAAATCTGTTTAACTGTGTACAGTTTTTGGCTAGAAATTTAAAGACAGCTGAATGACAAAAACCCTATATACATTAGGAGACAAGTGACTAATGCTAAAAATGGTGATGGTTTTATTCTGAATGTCTGTGTTTATGAAATGGATTCGATTTGGAAAATGATAGAATTGCCAAGTAATGAGAGTCTATGGTGCTTTTGATTTTTATGATCAGCAAATATGCAATGTATGGATGTGATGCCTAATGCAACCTATATTTTTGTATTTTGATTTTTGCCATTATGCATGGAATTGGAATGCAAAAAAAAATTTTTTGATGATTTTATTGTTTTTGTTTGTTTTTGAATATTTATTTTGACCAAGCGGTTATGGTAACCCTTGGAGCTTTTGGCTTGACCAAAGGGTTTATGGATACCTTTGGAGCATTTTTGGGGTGACCAAGCGATTGTGGGAATCCTTGGAGCTTTAGGCTTGACCAAAGGGTTTATGGATACGTTTGGAGCATTTTTGGGGGTGACCAAGCGAGTGTGGGGATCCTTGGATATTTTGGGTTGACCAAAGGTTTTATAGAGACCTTTGGGGCTTTTCAAGATGACCAAGCGATTGCGAGAATCCTTGGAGATTTTGGGTTGACCAAAGGGTTTATAGATACCTTTAGAGCATTTTGGGATGACCAAGCGATTGCGAGAATCCTTGGAGCTTTTGGGTTGACCAAAGGGTTTATAGATACCTTTGGAGCATTTTGGGATGACCAAGAAATTGTGAGAATCCTTGGAGATTTTGGGTTGACCAAAGGGTTTATAGATACCTGTGGAGCATTTTGGGGTGACCAAGCGATTATTGGAATCCTTGGAGCTTTTGGGTTGACCAAAGGGTTTACAGATACCTTTGGGACATTTTGGGTTGACCAAGCGATTGTGAGAAGCCTTGGAGCTTTTATCTTGACCAAAGGGTTTATAGATACCTTTGGGGCATTTTGGGGTGACCAAGCGATTGTGGGAATCCTTGGAGCTTTTGGTTGGACTATGGCTCTCTAAATGTGGAATGGCCTCAAATGACTGATGTTCAAGGGTTTTTTTTCCTTGATTCCTGCAAGAGAGGCGATCCGGTATGTTCCAGGTCCTATTCTATTGTCGATGACATAAGGACCTAACCAGTTTGTCGTGAACTTGTCCCGTAGATGGGATGGCAAATTAGAATTTTGTTGGTTCTCTTTTAAGACCAAGTCACCAACCTAAAATTCTCGTAGGTGGAATTTCATGTTGTATGCTTTCTTAAGTCGCTCTTGATAGATATACAAATGCTCGAGAGCATTGACGCATCGTTCGTTGAGCAATGTCAGTTGGTCTAATCGAGCCTGTCGTGCAGTGTCATCATCGATGAACTCTTGCATTGAAATGCGTAATGAAGGGATTTCCAACTCAAGAGGCATGACCGCCTCGGAGCCATACACCAGTGAGAATGGAGTTACCCTAGTGGGCGTCCGAATGCTGGTGTGATAAGCCCATAGGGCAAGTGGGATTTGAATATGCCAATCCTTATGACTGTCTACGTCGGTCTTTTTAAGGATGGCGACTAGCATTTTGTTTGATGCATTTGCTTGCCCATTTGCCTGCGGATAATAGGGTTTTGAAAAATTGTGCTGAATTTTATATTTTGTTGTCAAAGCACGCATATATTTGTTCTTGAATGACGTCCCATTATCCGACAGGATCTTGGACAAAATACCAAAACAACATATGATGTTATGCAAAATAAACTCCGTAATGTGGGATCCAGTTGTAGAGGTTAGCGAAATTGCTTCCACCCACTTGGTAAAGTACTTTATGGCCGTTATGATGAATGTGTGATGACTGAACGACGCAAGGGAGATCTTTCTGATTAGATCAAAGCCCCATTGTGAAAAATTCCAAGATGATTGGATCGACTGCAAGACTTGAGAAGGTACGTGTGTCAAATTAGCATGGTGTTGACACTTCACACACTTCTTTACATAAGCACAACAATATCGCTCTAAAGATGGCCAATAATAGCCCATGCGAAGAAAGCGCTTTGTGATGACCATACCACTGAAGTGGCCACCACATGTACCATTATGGGCTTGGGTGATCGTGCAAGCGAACTCTTGTTGGTCCAAGCAACAGAGGAGGATTCCTTCATAGCTTCGATGATACAAAATGTCTCCTAACAAGACATGCTTTGTCACTTTCTGTTTAAATGATATTTTTGCGGCTTGTGTCAATCTAAGTGGGAGGTTACCTAGCTTAAGGTAATCCCTTATGGGTGTGTACCAATCCTACTGATCAGAAACCTCGATGGTATGAACGGTCAATCCCTCTTGGAGTGCATCCCTAGCAAAAGCTGAGTGGGAAAGAACTTGTAAAAACAGTGTTGTGTTTTTATTAAGATGGGTCGGGGAAAACAAGGACCCCTAGTTGGCTCAAGTCAGACAATCGCGGATTCGATAGAACCTATCCTGAGATGGTTCAATCTGGATCAGGTGGATTCCTGACGTTAGGTCAGAGCTTGCATGCTCCATCATGGATTGCGATAATGTTTTAACCTGAATGGTTGTCATTTCACCGGAATGGTCTTGCGGGATTAGTGACCCCAAGGAGGCCATAGTATCCACAAAATGATTCGATGATCGAGGGAGTGCCTCGATGTCATACCATTCAAGTTATAATAGGAATTTGTCCACAAGGGCTTTGTAGGCCTGCATAACTGGACATTTACATTGGAATATCCCCTTTACTTGATTGACAATCAACAAAAAATCACCAAAGATGTTTAAACGTTTAATATTCATGGTGATTGCTATCTAAACACCTATGAGCAAGGCTTCGTATTCTTCATTTTTGTTGGTGCACGGGAAGTCTAATTTAAATGACAGAGGCATTGGAGCCCCTTGTGGAGTGAAGAATACAATTCTCGTGCCACCTCCTTGCTCACATTTAGAACCATCAAAGAATAAGGTCATGTCAGCCGGTAACTCAGGCTCATCAGAATCTGGTGATTCTAAAACATGAAAAACCCCATCATCAGGAAGTTCTACGGTCAGAGGCTGATCGTATTCAAGAGGAGCCTCTGTCATTTGATCGACGATGACTTGACCTTTTATGGATTTTTGTCCAATGAATTATATGTCAAACTCCGTCAACAACATGATCCATTTTGCCGTGCGGCTACTATGATAAGTACGACTCATCATGTATCGTAATGGATTCTCCTTAGACACAACATACGTCATATTGCTGAACATGTAGTGGCGTAGCTTTTTGGTAGCAAACACCACTACCAAGTAGAGCTTCTCAACGTATGCATAACTAATAGTAAGTAGCCTGTTCTTTGTGTAGTTCATTTTTCTGGGACAGCATGGTTCCCAGTGCCACCTTAGTAGCTGAGATGTATAAGTAGAACAACACTCTTGGTCTAGGTGGTTCCAATACTAGCGGCAAAGCTACTTTTTGTTTAATTTTGTCAAAGGCTGACTGGCACTCGTCATCCCAATGAAATGTTACCCCCTTATGCAATAATTTATTCATGGTTCGGCACTCATCACTCCTGAGCTGCTTGATGGTAGTTGGGGGAAGCATTTCAAGGATAGCATTGACTTTGTGTGGGTCTACCTTGATTCCTCATTTAGAGACTATGTAACCCAAGAGATTTCCAGATGTGACACCAAATACGCACTTCTTGGGGTTTAGTCTGACTTTATGCTCCATGAGGTGATCAAGGATCTTGCTTAAGTCATCGAGATGATTTGGGCACAAAAGAGATTTGGCCAACAAATCATCCATGTAATCCTCCAAATTTTTGTGCATGTAATCATGGAAGATGTACGTCATGGCACGTTGGTAGGTGGCACCAGCGTTTTTAAGGCCAAAAGGCATGACCTTATAAAAAAATGTCCCCCAAGGCATTGTGAACGTCATTTTTAGTTGGTCCTCGAGATTGATACAAATTTGATTGTATCCTAAGAAACCATCCATGAGGGAAAGCATTTCATGGCCCGTTGTAGCGTCTACCAATGCGTCAATGCTCGAAAAGGGAAAATCATCCTTAGGATTCACTTTTTTTAGATCTCAAAAATCAGTGCATATGAGAATCCTCCCGTCGGGCTTTTTGATGAGAACCATGTTAGACAACCATGGTGGATAATCTATGCAGATGATAAACTGTGCATCCAACAGATTTTGTAGCTTGTCTTTGACCATTAAGGCCACTTTTGGGTGCATCTTACATAGTTTTTGCTTGACTAGCTTGACTGTCGGATCAAGTATTAGATTATGCGTGACTAGTTGCGGTTCTAGTCCTGGCATGTCTTTGTATGACCATGCAAAAACCTCCTTCTTCTCTTTGAGAATGGCAATGTATTTGGCTTGCTCTTCGAGGGACAGAATTACCCCTAGCTTGATGATTTGAAAATTCATTGGATCTGAGCCGATTTCTATGTCAGTCGTCTCCTCGACTGACATGTGGAATCCGTCCTCCAACTGGTGTGGAGTTGGGATCAAGTGGATATCGTTTGCCAAATTTAGATCATTTTTTGGAACATCAGGTTCCTCTTCGGCATGGAAGACATCCTGAGTCTATCCTGGGATGAAATGAAACATCCCACCGCAAGTCCAGTACTTTGATGGGGATGGTGGTGTGTCAGCGCGATCCCAATCGATAGCATCTAGATCTAGATACAATGACCGTGTCGGGTCGATTGGATCATGGATAGGGGTGGTTAAATCAATGGATATCATGTTGATGAAATGATTGTGGTCTCCATTACTATGGGTGTGACTGCTCGAAAATCCTATAAAATTTGTGTGCTCCAGATCTGGCTCTGTGGGTACTGGCACAAATGGATCAGCCCTATGCTCAAAGACGAATACAGGTCTACCCTAGGCACTGATGGTTTGATAGGGTCTCCAAGCAGAAGATGCTATCTGTGTACTTGGAGTTGCAGGTGCAGTAATTGCTATAACTGTGCTTGGTTTAAGTGCCACCTATGCCTGGGCCTTATGTGCAGGTGTTCAAACATGTCGTCTATGTCCAAGGGATACCGTTGTTGCATCTGTTGCATGTGGTTGAGATAGGCCATCTCAGTTTCATCTTTCGAATCACTGTCAGAGATCCAAAAGCCTTCGTTAACTCTAATGGCTATTTGTGACATATGAGGCTCATCTTGCTCGAGAAAATTAATGTGGTCCCATCAAGGTTGTTTCTATCTCTATGGCGGGACCTAATTCTCTTGAGGTGGCATATGCTCAAATGGAGCATCCAATGGGAACATTATCAGGAAGATTTCCTGATCATCATCCATGGGATATACTTGTGAATGATTGCTATCAGACTCGAAAGGATCCCAAGGTGCTACCTCGTATTCCGAATCATCCTCTGAAGACCCTTCTTGGTCTTGTCCATATCCCTCTTGCAGGTGAGTCCTCGAATTTTCTTCCTATTCGGTTGAAGGGAAAGGGTTGTTATGGTCAACAAGGTTGGTTGATAGCAATGGGAGATAATCTCCTAATGTATACTTTGTGTTAGGATTGGCATATGGATCTGATGCCAACCCATCCTTGTTGCCTATCCCTAGGCCTTGCATGTTTTCCACCAAGATGTCTAGGGGCAAGGGGTGGTTGAACCCTACTCCTAAATTGTCATACGGCATTTGATATCTCGGTTGGAAAAGAAAACATACTCCTTGCTCATACCTACCCAACCCATATCCATGCCAATTGCATTGGCCTAGATATCTTAAAGCAAAATCAGGGTTGGACAGATAGTTGACATCCTCAGCAAATGGCTCTTCATCTTCGTCTTCTTGCATACAAATTTCAATGCCATTATCTAGGCCCCCATAAATAAAGTTTGTCTGGTTGGGTGGGTAGCCTAAAGGAACCACTGATCTGATGGGGAATCGAGGCCTCCCCATGTCCTGCATGGACTCAAGTGTGGGCATTGCTACAATTTTCCTCACTAAATACTCCCCCAGGCCCGTGCTAGTCATTTCAACGATGACCGTTGGTGGTTGAGGGGGAGCGAATGGGAGTCCTTCCTGAGTCCACTTCATGTGGAGCGAACTAGGTGTCTCGATTTCCATTCTGCTAGGCATCTCTTCTGTCGAGATGGTTGAGACTAGAGGTGGTTCCTCTTCTATGGGTTTCTTTCCCTTGTCCTTGGATGTAGCCATCGTAGGTGGCATCGTTGTTGAAGGACTGGCGGAGGAAGATGGATCCGACTGAGGACTCGACGAATTAATCATTGGAGATGCCTACAAAATCGGACCCTTTTGAGATGGATTCAACTAAAAATCCAAATGTGTTGATGGAAGGGTCGATTGCGGCATGAATTGCACTGTATTGTAGTATTTGAAGGGCTCCAAGTTTGCCGAGACTACATGTACCTGTCCTTCAAATGTATACTTTAGGCACTGATGAGCTATTGAAGGGACACACTTCATGTCCCTGATCCAAGGCCGACCCAGCAAGATATTATAAGCCATCTCACCTTCCAAGATGTGGCACAATGTATGAATATTATTTTGTCCCACTTGGATAGGTAGGACAATTGTGCCAACTGTCGAGCAGATTGCATCATTGAATGCTCGTAGTGTATAAGTGGAGCACGATGTGATATGCTGGCAACTTCAAATGTTTTAGTGTTGTTGTAGTGATGATATTACTGGATGAGTTAGTGTCCACCAACACCCTCTTATATGGAATCTCGTTGACCCGCACAATAACATGCAGGGGTGGATCCGCCATATCACCAGTCACTATTTTCAATTCATCTTCTCTAAAGGTGATGACTGGCTCTATACATTATTTTACATGTCCCACAAAGTTGTTAAAAGAGTTTGCTTCATGGGGCTGCAGCTCGATGGCCTTTAAAATATCCATTAGAGCCTCCCGATGGGGCGCTGATTGTTGAATTAGCTCGTATATGGAGAGCCTAGCCGACGTGGTCCTTAGAATTTGGGTAAGTCTAGTTCAAATCATGGCCACTGGTCTAGGCGAGGGAAGTTGTGTAGGGTGTTGTTGAGCTTGTGACATCAATGGAACCTCTCTTGTGGTTGCCACGGGCGCAGCTCCTAGGTATTTCTTGTTCCTAGTCACTATGCTTATCATCCCCACATATCCTTGCATACGACAATTTTGTTGCACCTCATTAACTTGAAGTGGTTTTCCTATGCATCGTGGGTAGGCAAGGGGTCTCTGAAGACTCCCATATGTTGGTTGTTTGGTGCTATGGGGTTGTCCATCACCAATGTCTTGTTGTCGATTAGGTCTTGTACCAAACCTTTGAATTTCCAACATGTATTAAGATCATGTCCCTTACGCCTGTGGAACCTATAGTACAAGTCCTCTCTGTACCCCTTAGGCTTCGGTGCATTAGGGTCTATAGTTTGAATCTCTGTAAGGTTGATCAAGTTTGCCACTGACAAGCAGTCAAACAGAGAGTCCTTGGACTTTGTGTAAGGAGTGAATTGTCATCGAGGACGATGCTGGTAATTTTGTTCCTGCCTTTGGTTTTCTCTCTCATAGTTGTTAGGAGGCACTGCCTGATAGTTAGCCTTTTGAGGTTGGGTTTCTTGTGCAGGCTTAGGGACGTTGATGGCAACTTGATTAACCGCACTAGGTTTTTGTTGTGTGGTCCTTTTTTTAGTGTTCTTTTTCCATTCTTTCTTCTTAGGTCTGGTGATCTCACCATCCTATATCTTAATCTCCTCAATGACTCTGGCTTGCACCAAATCTTCCTCTAAAATGGCATATTGCTGCAGCTGCAATAGCATGGAGATCAATCTCAAACAACTTTTTGAGAACATTTGGGTCAAGTTCGACATGGGAGGGAGGTAAGGTAGCTTTGAAAGCAATGTCCTCCATCGGTTCCCGTATGCCACCATGGTTTCTTCCTCATACTGCCTGAGGCTAGCTAGGTCACTTAATGATGCCTTTTTCTTAGTGTTGAAGGTGAAACATTCGAGGAACACGTCCACTAGCTAATCCAAGTTACTAATGCTATGTTTCGGTAATTGGATAAACCAATCCGAGGTAGGGCCTACGAATGTGGTTATAAATGTTCTTAATAACAAAGCATCATTGTCCTGAATACCAAAGCACTAGCTCAGGAATCTAGTCACATGCTCTTGGGCATCTTTCTCCCCTCTAAAGAGTGCCAACTAGGGTAGTTTAAAGTGTTTCAGGTATGGAGGTGTCGACACTGACGGATGCACAGGATGACTATGGAGTTGGCGTAAAGTGGGATTTTGGGAAGTCTTGATCTCCATAGACTCTAAGCACTCTAGCAGTGCTTTATATGCATCAGACGATTTAATTTCTTCCTCCTTAGTTTGCTCCCGTTGTGGGTTGTGGGGAACTTGAGGCCTATTGAGAGGTAGCTGGATAGCACCCCCTCTGCCTTGGTAGAGAGTTTCAGCCCGCTCTTATTCTTGTTCATACTCCTCATAGGCTTCCTGAGGAGTGCCTGGCCGAGACCTATACACATGGGTGGGTGCCCGCAGAGTGTGCCCATCATTATTTTGGGGAGTGGCCTCCCGATCAGGTCTAGGAGGTCTCAGAGGCAATACTTGATAAGGTCATGTGGACCTATCTCGTACTAGGTGGTTATGCCTCTCATACACTTCTACTTTATGCGCGCGAGGGATTGGAACCTTCACAGGCACATTGTTATGAAGCAATTTTGTTGTCTGACGCTGAATGCGCTCTTTGTTAAGGTGGTACAGATGCTCTAACTATTGTTGATATTTCCTAAGCTGCATGATTTGTGCTTGGCGGGTGGCATGTTTGGCAAACACCAAGTCAATTTGTTATGTCGTCTCTTGTTTAGGAAGCCTAGATGCCTCTCCTACATGTCTATCTTGATCGTGGTGATCCGAGACCCCTATGGGTTGCTTTCCTCTGTCGAGGTTAGCTACATTAACCCGAGGCTGTAGCCTCAATGGGTGATCCTGATACATGGCAGGCATAGAGGTACATCGCTTGCACGTTGTTTACTGCTCTTGAGGAATGTGGTAATCTTCCTCGTCCTCTCTTTCATATGCATGCAAAGTGCGGGCAAAATTGTCTTGCCCTGTCTGGAAAGCCTGATACTCTAGATTTGGTCTAGTGTTTCTAACAATAATCTGGGGTAGAGGAGGGATGAAGAAATCCTGTGGCCCCTCCTTCTGGACCCTTTATTTTTCTAACACTTCATCACTAGGCCACTCATAACGAGCATCTAAGGGAGGTCTCTTGTCTACGTTGAGTGCTACGTGTAGGTTCTATTCTTGAAAGGACCTATGCTGCGTGGGGCTGCCCCTCAAAGAGGTGCCTCTATAGTCCTATTCTGTTATAGCATGATGTGGACTATCTTGTGTGTCAGGCCACCAAGGTGGGATGACCAAGTCCTTAGGACTATATCGGAGGCGACTTGCCCCCCTTGGTGCACTTTATGCAGCACTTTCCCATGATTGAGCTCGGCTACGAGTGTACACCATGGTGATGCCTACCTAAAGATGCATACATTTTTTTCTTTTCTAGGATTTCTTATGCTACACTAAATAGGAAATATCACACACACAAACAATGATTATCTCATTTAACGATTAAAAGTGTGCCCTAAACCTGGTTCAATGTGTTTTTGATGTTCATTTTGAAAATTTGTGGGAAGAACGTTTAAATGCAAAATGACAGCTCTTATGACTCCCAAAAAAATGGTCACCCCTTTGATATACCATTTCCAGACCGATATACCAACCTCTCTATATACCCGCCCTTACATGAGGGAAACTATTGGTATGTGAGAGAAGATGGTACGTGGAACATAGGCGGTACGAAAGGGGGATCACTCTGTTTATGACACCTACCATAGAAGACTTATCCTCATGCACTAGGAATCACCCCAGCTACACTTGGTCAGCTTTCATCAGGATTTACGTCTAGCAACAGTCGCAATCGGGATAATGTATGCAATATCTCAAGCCAAGTTGGTGATGAAATCCACCGTTGGTCTTGCTCAAGGGTTGGGGTTTTACGACCAACTCCTTGTTGTTTTAACTTACCACGTGGTGTTTGGGGTTCTTTTTAAGTTGCATAAATGAAACAAATAAGCATTAAAACTCTCCTATGCAAGAAAATAACCAGAGAACAAACAAAAAAAATTGATAGAAATTTTTTAAGACCTCTACCTCTTCTTTGCCCAAATCGGATGTCTCTGAATTTCTGCTCTGAAACAGTCCAGCGTTGGAAAACTTGGTACCTATAAGCAAAACAAAGCAAATTTAATCAGAAGTTTAATCTTAAAAATCAAGGGAAAGAGGTCCCATCGTGATCTCCACTGAAAGCACGAGGATACGAAAACAAAAAGGAATATGTTGAATATGATGCATCTAAAACCAAACCTAACGCCAAAAGCCTATGTATTGAAAAATGCATAAAAGGAAAGAACATGAGCGAATCAACACAAGATAAAATCAATATGGAATAGGGTCCTCTTTATTGATGTGATTTCAAATTCATGTTACAATATGTCTCCTTCCTTTTTAGGGGATAAGAGCGTTAAATATGTTTTTGATCACATCCATGATAGCAATCCTTCTTCCGCGTGCCCACATGTAAGATGGGCGGACAAAAACATCACCGCTACTTGTGTATATGATTTTTCACTCCTTCCTACTCTTCTGATGTCAAAAACCTGCATTCAAAGAAACAGAAAATATTAGTAGCACCTGCAGATAGAATAAAGCATGTATTTCCCAAAGCCTATTGTTAGTATATGCATGAAAATATTAAAACGATAATCAAATGACCTTGGATTGACCTAAAAATTTAATAGTAGCATAAATATGTTACCAGGAATCCACTGCAAAAAGAATAGTCTAGAAATTCCTCACAGATTTGTATTCGCTCCAGGGTGGGACGAATAAGCCTGCAACAATTTGTCAGAAAGCACCCTCTTCAATGTCCTGCTTAGGAAGCTCCAAATTACCTACAAAGTTAGGGTTAGCTAATTTGGGGTGTTTTTAGAAGACCCAAAATGTCATATTTCTCCAATTTGGCCTCTATCACCAATATTTTACTAGTGCCATCTGCAAGTTAGTAAAGGCGAGAAATGATAAAAACCTGGTCAAAATTGCTCAGAATGAAGTGAAATTTAAACTACAGCATATTTAACAAATATAGAATAATATGCAAAATAAAAATCACAGAAATATATCACAGATTTCTAATCATCCCAGGGTGGGGCGAATAGGACTGTGACAGTTTGGGGGGCACCCCGGGGCAGAAAGCCCACCGTTTAGGACACTATTTCAACACCAATCCACTTGGGATGGGTCCAAAACTTCTTATGGGGTGTTTTCGACAAATTTTGTGGAATATTGTGGCCAAAATTTGGGTTTTGGGTCGGGATTCGTGCTTCCAATAATCACCCAATAACCTCCCTTTTGAATGAGAGATTAAGGATGTGGAGGCACAAATCGCAAGTAGGTATGTAAATTGGCAGCACTTCGTTGCTCAAATGCTCCTTCTCTGTATATATTTTGGGTGAGAAAACTCATCAATTTATAGACCTAGGGTCTCTCTGTTTGAATTGTGCATGCGAGGGCGCCACTTGAGTTGTTTTTCCTATTTTCAAAGAAAAGCTAATTCCCTTATTTAGAATCTCCTTGCATGATGTTTCTAAAATAAAGACATTCATGACTAAAGTCTCTCTTCTTGATTTAAAGCTATTCCTCACAATTGCATGGCCTGAAGCTTTAGTTAACTGGCGGAGTTGTCAAGGTTTGACTTTTTGCCAGTCAAACTTGCTATTCGCCTCACCTTGGGGTGAATGTTGCTATTCATCCTTGGGTGGGATGAATGCCAATTTGTATTTGTCCCTAGGTGGGACGAGTAGAGAGCAAGGTGCCAAAAAGGTGCCAAATAAACCTCTAACCTCCAAACTACTTTTGGGAGTGGTTAGGACCATTGTTTAACCTCTGGGGGCTGTCCTAGGGGCTATGTGTGTCAATGCAATCAGTGCTTGTTTTCACATAATCGGGTTGGTGTTGTTTTGGTGTCTACAACATGCTTGATATTTTGGATGGTGATTATGATATTTATAGCAGTAATATCTTTATGGTTGATCATTTCTATAGAAATAATTATTGTGATATTGAGGATGATTATAGGAGTCACATTTGAATGGTGTTAGATTCTATACCTTTTTCTCAACCAACTTAGCAATATTTATATTGTCATCTAAAGAGTATGGATCATGTAGGTCTACTTCAATTTGAATATTCTCTTTCAAACCATGTCTAAAAGTCGATACCACCACATTGGATGGTAAGTCTCCTGTATAAGAGAGAAGACTAGTGAATTATAAAATATAATCCCTTACTAAACTAGTTTTTTCAAGTACAAACAAAAAAACCATATACGAGGATGAACTCCCTTCATCAATCTCTTGAGAAAAACCTTCTTGAATTAAGGCCATATGATGGGTCAAATGTGTTGATGTTTTTGCCAAGCAAACCATTGGTATGATTCTATACCCAGTTTGGAGGAAGCATAAGGAACTTTTTCAGATTTGGAAACCCAATATAGTTCTAAAATGCCTTCCATTTTAGCTATCCAACCACATGGATCACCACCCTCAAATGTAGGCATATCAACACATGGAATATTAACACTTGTAGGCCATCTTGCTTATTGATAATCTTCCCCAGTATCTTGATCCTCATTATCATACCATCTATGGTAGTTATGTGGGGAATGAGGAGTTTCTTGATTTGTTTCCCCAAAACTTGTTGCAACAATGGATTCATGGCGTTCATACTAGTCACTAGTTGAGATATACTGGAGTGGACATCTTGGTTACTTGCATTGGTGTTTTCTATTTCCTCATGTGTATCATGGGATGAGTTAGAAGGAGCCATAGGGTTAATAGTAGTATGGTTGGGATCAAAACTATTAATGTGTAAAGGAGATTTGTATTATGTACCTTTATTCCATGGAGGTCTTCTAGGTGACTTCAAAAGTCCTTCATTTGTATTATCTATGCTAGATAATCGATCGTTTGGTCCTTTAGTCCACCTGCCACTCATGCACTTGATTTATCCAATTTGAATGACTACTATAAATTTATCCAAAATTTGCTGCCTTATTTGACTTTAATGATAATGTCCTTAGGATTTGGTCTTGATTTCTGCAATATAATTATTAGTTTGTAAAAAAATTAGGTTTGTTTCCGCTCACTTTGTGCTCCAACTACGACGTGGATTTGAATTTGAATAACAATGACTAGTTTCCTTCCAAAAATCAGTTTCCAATAGCTAGCTATTTCAAATTTGAGTATCAATGGCTATTTCCAATGAGTGTTAATGACTATTTCTTAGGATACAATGACTACTATTGACCAAATCAAGACTCGATGGCTTTATGTCCACCATGCGATAAACCAACGAATAATTATCGGATGTATAACTTATGACACTAGACGACCCTTGCACTAGCATAGCATGAAAACACGATGGAATTAGAAATATGTGACAATCAAGATAGAACGAAAGATAACATGATGATGCAATTATAGAATATAATGTAAGACACATGATAACACGACAAGAACATGACAAATATGGAATTGAAGATAACATGACGACGACACGATAGAAACAAAACGTAAGACACATGATGATAGGGATCGTGTAAGACAACCACCAATGACATGATAGGACACGTGAAGGATTCAGGGATACAATAATGACACTTGGACAATAATATAATGAGGACATGTTACATCCAATAGGGAGACATTAAGAGCCGATCGACTAGGGAGAAGACCATACGACCAAGGAAGTTTGACCCACACGTGAAGTGTGAGGGCTTCGTGTGATCGTAGTCACATTAAAATACTTGAATTATTATGTTTTTAAATCCCTAGAATGCAACCACATAAAAAATATGGGATAATATTTATGTTTTGTGTAGGGTAAAAATACGGAATGTGAACGGTGCCAATGACTTAGCGTGAATCAACGGTTTGGATACATTACGAAAGACATGAAAAATTAAAGATACTTAAGGTATGTTATGAACGGAACCACTAGTGATTTGAATCGAATTCCCTATGGAGGCATCAAAGATTTTAGTCGGTGGGAAGAGGGGACGACTACTGATGAAGGACGAGCAATATATTATGTGGTTACAGTGACTAATTATGTGTTGTTAAGGACCTGATACATGGAGGAGAAGAGACCAATGGAAGAAGATACACTGAAGGTTAATGGAAAAAAATTATACTCCCAGATATATGGTAATTGGATAGTTTATCCATCATAATGATTGGATGAATATAGCTTAAAATTAATTTTGCATAGGGACTTATCACCTAATGAATTGAAGGGATAAACAAGATGTGTAGGTGATGCTAATATTTATTTTTATAAAAGACAAGAAACCTAAGGATTTACATACCTGAATGTGATAGCATAATATTTTATTTATCATGGATAAGCGATTCTATCAGTCGTAAATTTAAATCAATGCTCTCGAAGCTCTTAGGACGATAATAAAAATTAGGTTTGTTTGGATTTTCCTTTAATTTATTTCTACGACGTCCACTTGCGATAATAATTTATGTTTCCATTAATAGTGAAATTACAGAATATGATGCGCTTTAAGGGTTTCTTACTTTTGGACCGTACCAACTTGTTACATGATTCAAATATTTCAAGTACGATCATCTGATGTTGGATACCTCTATTGTGCATCCCCCTAAAAATTGGAGATGCTTAGAAGATTATGACGCAGTATACAATGCTCAAAATGTAAACTAATGTCGGTATTGTCCTTCAGTCTGGTTGTGCAATTTAATCTGCCTTTAGCTTTTGTCTTAATACCATATTTTAATTACCATAGTTTGAAACTAGTGTTGGGTAGATGACAACTATTTCCTAAAAATAATTTTACGCTTATGCTGGATCGAAGGCTCTGATACCACTTGGAACAAAAACAATTCAACAATGAATGCATGGAAGTAAATCAAGATGGAATGAATGTATATTTCCACTTTAGGAGGGCTAATTCCTTCACCACTAAGGAGGGCTTAGTCCTTGCAAATAATGCAAATGAATATAATGATGATAGATGATTAAAAGTAAATCAACCTACTTCTATTTGTAATAAATCAATGAACAAATAATGACAATAGGAATATAGCAAACTAAGATATATTAGGGTTGTAACAAAATCATTTTCTTAATTATTGAATATTGACTAAGTCTTCCATTTATGAAAGAAATACCATGCCTAAGTTCAAGATAACTAAAGTCTTTAATTCACACATCACCAAAACCTAGTTTTAGGGATTGATGTCAACTTATAATTTTTACTCTAACAAGTGTGGTCACTAGGCTAGATGTAATCCATTAAATTAACAAGGTCATTTTGTTCATCTAATCATCAAAATGTAACTTCTATTCAACCATTGATAATTTTCCCTTTGTTGTAAATACCTAAGCATAAAAAAACTTGAAATGCATCTTGATTACTCATAAAAAATATAAACTCCATAAAGCTACTTTTGTTACAATAAATAAATTTATGCATGAAATATCATTATTCTAATTTATAATGTGACATCAATATTTCACATTCAAGGCCATACATAATAATTTCTTAAAATTTAATAAATAAGAAATATCATCAAAATTTAATTAGTTCCACATTCATGATAACTAAATCATACTTGTCATGTTACAAGATTCTATATTGTACAATGAAATACCATATTGATTGCACAATCATTTCATAATTTACATATATTTAAAGCAACATAATTTCTTCTTTTGTACTTGAGCTAATACTTGTAGGAAATAAGGCATCATATGAGTGCTTTTTTGTCCATCTCAGTGGCATTCCCTAGAATATCCCCATCTCAGCCTCACAAAGTGAAGCTCCAACCCTTCATGAAGGGGTAGATATGTAGAATTACCCAAATGGAGATGACAATGTGTGCAATGCATATATGCATACTTCCATGAGTAGATAATGAGTATATACTCTCATTAGATTTAGTACAATGGTCAACTAGCACTTCTAGGCATGCAATTACTATGCATATAATTTATCCATCAAACCATATCTCTGTCCATATAGGATGATTTCAAAATAATTCAGCCATTCAATGAATGCATGTAATCATGCCAAGATGATAAAATCAAATCATCCATTCCATAAATATATTGAATCATACCAAACACATAAATCATCCATTCAATGAATATAATCAATCAAATTTTTAGTTAATTAATGGCAATCAATATTCTTATAGGAACCCTTATTCTAACTATTATACTATTCATTTTTATTCTTCCTTTGTGTTTAGAATATAGAGCATGGAACTATAAAAAAATTAGCAATAAACTCCATAGTAGTCATTGAACAAGACTATCATTCACTACATTAGTTAAAATAATCTTAGACTAAATTTACCCCTATAATAAATTTTATAGTAGTCTATGTTAGAAAGTATATACATATTGTCTTTTTTATTTGAGAAAAATTATAGTTTTTTATGAACATATAATAAAGAGACAAACTAGAATTTGCAAAAATGAATAGTGACAATCTAAATCCCAAACTAGAAATCATTAAGCCACATCAAACTTTTCTATTTTATCCCACAACTCTTGTCTCTATATTTTCTGGATGCATGTAAGAGATACTCTATTTTAAATTCTTGCAATGATATTGATTCTTTGATAAAAACATTTGTCTAACATAATATAATCAAAAAAATTAATCAATGGGAGTTAAGAAGACTCTCCTCAATCATGATTTTTATTTTGTACAAAAGTAGGTTTAAAATAATATTTGTGTGTTATTATAAAAAATGATGACTTTGAAACTAACACCTCAAGTAACATAAGCATACTTTTCTAATTAGAAATCTAAACTTAATACTAGGAGTCAAAATTCTACCTTTTTTTTATGAAAAGGTGCAATAATTTTATTACTTTAGAAAATAAATATAATACACTAATTCACATAAAAAGTGTGTGGATATAAAATTACACCCTAAATTCTATGTTAGGTAGACCAATTAAACCATGATAATCAAACCAAATTAGACATTTTGGATCAACCGTGAGATATTTATGTGGCAAGAGCTGTAGATTTAGGAGATGGTGGATCATGCTCCTAGAGGCTTCCTCATTTATATGATGGGTCTTGGGTATTCGATGGAGGATCCTAACCTAAGTTGGAACCTTCACCAGTTGGTTCATCTATGTAGTTATCTTTTGCATCCATCCTTAGGAATATGATGATGCTAAGATGAGGAAACGTTTCATTGTTGTGTTATTCCTAGGGTCCCTAGTCATAGGATTGAGAGGAATGAGGTGTCGAGCAATTTTAGTCCCCAAATCTATGTTAAGGACTCTTGTGAGGAACTTTCAAAGCTTGAGATATTTAATTCCTATAAACAAGGAGTATAGATATTAGGATACCTCTACCAAGTTTCCCATATGATATACTTTCTTTCAAAGTTTTTCAAGCCTATAAGGGTATTCTACAAAATATGTTAGCAAGAACTCCATAGCTATTATGTGTCTACATAGACTTCTAATTAGACCTATAACTTTCCAACTAAATATTTTGTGTGAAATATGGGTATTTGTCTAGCATAAACTCACCAACCTCTTCCTTATGGATTGGGTTATGCAAGCTATTAGTATTCATTGGATGAGATAGTAGAGGAGAACTTGTATGAGTAACTTCCTATGTAGAGACTACACTAGCATCTTAGGGAGTTTATGTAACAATACCTATCTTCCTCTTTGAGGATATTTTAAAAATAATGTGGTTGAAAAACTTTCTTTCCCTTGCTATCTTGCTTGGAAGTTTGGTTGGAAACTTGTATTTTATCCCCAATAGGTGTAGAAACAATGAAAATGCTATTGCAATCATTTCTTTGATTGTTCACAATTTTCCATCTCTCAATAGATTGAGGAATGGTTGTGTTATCAATATTTAGAGCTATTTTAACTATCTAGGTGGTCAAAGGATAATTCTTGATCTTGTTCTTAAATAATTGATATGTGAAGCATGTATTAGGAAGATTAGGTATAAAACCCTTTGGGATATGCATGAGTTATCAATATGGATATCAATGATCTCCTTGAGATCCTTAGATATGTTAGATTATATTGCATTATTGGGTACATGCTAATGTACCACCTTGGATACATTACCAGAGTAGGAGTTTACTTTAGAGTAAAGTTAAGTAGTTACTTCAAGCATGTGATAAATACACAAATGTTAGAATGTATAAATATATAAATGTGAATGTAGTCCACATGTACATGAGTCATAGTATAGAGTCAAAGGTAGAGTGAGGGCCAAGGAACTTATCTTCCTATATAAAGGTCTTATCATGACTGAAATCAAGGAGTAGAGAATAGAGAGAGAGTACATAGTATATATTGGTAGAGTACAATGTAGTTTCTTTAAAAATATTTTGTGGAGCATTCATGTCCTCTATTATACTACACTACTATTTTTTTGAACTTTCATTAATGGTATATTTTTGAGTTATTGCAAAAGTTTATCTCTTTATTTTCCTACATATTATAGTTTCATTATCATATAGATATCATAGCTTTCTTATCTTACATCTTGTGGTTGCATTTCCTATATTATATACTCATCAAAAGCTAATAGTAGTATCAAATCACATGGTAGATCGATATGAAATAGGAAGAGATGAAAGTGATATTGAGAGAAATATAGAAATATCATTTACAATTTTTTTGAGATTGCATTTTAATAGAGTATTTCCATAGGGTTGCAAAAAAAAATATGAATACTAGGACTCAACATTGATTCCACTAGATTTATAAATAAACTAGCGAAGATTGACCATATCTATATTTAGAATTTCTTCCATTATAATATTAATACTTTATTGTAAAAAAAAGGAGATTCGAAGAAAGCTAGGAATATTCCTATAAAAGAGCTAGGAATAATTTCTTCTTTAGAATAAATCCAACACCAGAAGCAACAACTGAAAGAATAAATATTTAGAGGCTGAAGAAAATGTCCCATTGCTAAATATTGCATACCTGTAGAGTGCAAAATAAGAAAGGGTCATAGGAGCATTGTATAAGATTTAAGAGACTCTATAGAAGAGTCTAGAAAAATATTAGAGGTTGGTGATCTCCATTGAAGACTGTAAGTAGCATATTGAAGAGACTCTAGAGAATATTCCAGAAGAATATTAGAGGTTGTTTATGTCCATTGAAGACTACAAATAGCAAATTGAAGAGACTCAAGAAGAAGATTCCTAGTGAAGAAAGGATATTGGTGATCTCTATTGAATATTGCATACTTCAACTTGAAGGAGTAGAAAAAATCAACATGAGAAGCTAAAGAGACATACAAAAGTTCCATTGAAGAACTTGTAAATTTTGGAGCTTGAAGATAAAGGACGAGAAAAAGTCTTGTTCTTAAAGCAACATATTTTAGAGGTTCAAGAGGGATATATCATTGCAAAAATTCAATATTAGAATTTTGAAGAAAATATCTCATTGATAAGACCAGAGAAGTTCTAAGAGTGAAGACCCTAGAAGAGGTCTCAAGGAGAAAGAAGGAGAAGGCTTGGAAAGCCTCGTTGAAGGTAATTTGGAGAAGGCCATTAGAGGAGTTACTAGAAATCATTGGATAAATTTACCACCAAGGAGAAGTTCCTAATAAATGAATAACTTGGAATAATTATCACCATCCAAAAACAAGCCCAAGGGATAAGGATTTAGAAAGAAGACTGTCAAATTTTGAAGGAGATTGATGAATACCTCAAGACTTTTAGATTCTTGAGAAGAAGGTTTAGATTGAAGTAATAATTAGACAAGAAGTTTTAAGGAGAAAAGAGCTAGATATTACTAACAAACCTAAGAGGTTTGAATATTTCATTTGAAGGCTAGAAGGTTCATTTGTGAAAAGGAGATATCCTAGTTTCTATAATAGAAAACTAAAGGGTTCTTGAAGAAAAATCTCAGCTATGATTTGGAGGAGTTACCTATAAATTTTTTGAGATTCAAGGATAACATTTCAGTGGATCTTCTCCTATCCAGATCTCCAGCCCAATCTGCATCAACAAACCCTTCTATATCCAATTGTCTTTTTTCTTTATCTGTACCCTCATAGCAGATTGTAAAATCAGAGGTGCCACGCAAATATCTGAACACCCTTTTCACAACAGTCCAATGCTCTTTACCAGGTTTAGACATATATCTACTCAAGACTCCCACTACATGGGCAATGTCTGCTCTAGTACAACCATGGCATACATTAAACTACCTACAGCATTTGCATAAGGAATATGTGACATTTCCTCTACCTCTTCTTCTATTTTTGGACATTGTTCAGTAGACAATTTTTCACCTAAAGAAATAGGTACCTTCACCGGTTTGCAATCCTACATATTGAACCTTTTCAACACTATCTCAACATACTTTTTTTGATCCAGCCACAACTTTCTGTTAGAGCGATCTCTTTTTATTTGCATACCCAATATAAAATTTGCAGGGCCAAGATCCTTCATTTCAAACTGCGATGCCAACTGAGACTTTACTTCCCTGACCAGTTTCTTGCTATTTCCAATTAGTAACATGTCATCAACATAAAGAACTATAATGACAATTACATTACCAATTTTCTTTGAATACACACGAGTGATCAGCATTGCTACGAACAAAACCAATTCCTAAAACATAAGTATCAAATTTTTGGTACCACATTCTAGGTGATTGTTTCGGTCCATACAATGATTTCTTTAACTTACATACCAGATCCTCCTTTCCTGCAATAGTGAAACCTTCAGGCTGCCTCATATAGATTTCTTCCTCCAAATATCCATGAAGGAATGCAGTTTTCACATCCATATGTTCTATTTCAAGATCAAATGCAGCAGCCACAACTAACATAAATCTAATTGATGTTAGCTTTGCAACGGGAGAAAAAACTTCACCATAATCAATTCCTTCAACCTGGGAAAAACCTTTAGCAACCAAGTGAGCTTTATATTTCTCCACTTTACCTTCAACATTCTGCTTCTTCTTAAAGATCCACTTGCAACCTATTGCTTTCCTACCACTTGGTAATTTCACTAAATCCCATGTTCTGTTCTTTTTCAGAGACATCATTTCCTCATCCATGGCCTCTTCCCAACGGTTTGCCTCTCTAGAATTAACAGCTTCTCTAACTATTCTAGGATCTTCATCAGTAACAGATAGTACAAAAGAAGTAGGAAAAGCAGATGGACTATACCTTTCAGGTTTCTTCCTTTCCCGTGTTGATCTCCTTACCACTGGTGTATGAACCTCTTCTTCATCCTCTTCCAGATCCTCACCTGTATGCTCCTCTTCCATATCCTCATCTATATGCTCCTCTTCCAGATCCTCTACTATCTGATAGTTTTCCATGAGATCAAATTGGACCGTTCCAGGTTCCTCTTTTGTAACTACCTTCCCGGAATCACCGATCATCTCCCTAAACACCACATCTCTACTATACACTTGTACTTTTAGTTTTTGGATTCCAAAGCTTCTATCCTTTAACACCATCTTTATAACCAATAAAGATACATTTAATGACCCTTATTATCTAGCTTACTTCTTTTCTCCTTTGGAATATGCATGTATGCATCACAGCCAAAAACTCTGAGATGTGAAATAGAAGGTTTCTTACCAAATAGAGCTTCAAATGGAGTTTGATCTGACAATGCTTATGTAGGTGACTAATTTCGCAAGTAGCATGCTGCACTCACTGCTTCTGTCCAGAATTCCTGTGCCAAACCTGCACCACTGAGCATACTTCTAGCCTTCTCCATCAATGATCTGTTCAACCTCTCTACAACTCCATTCTGTTGAGGTGTATATGGAGTAGTCTTCTGTCTTGCAATACCACATTGCTTACAAAATTTCTCAAATATATTAGAACAATATTCCCCTCCATTATCAGACCTCAACACCTTAATTCTTTTATCAGTTTGATTCTCAACAAGTGCTTTAAATTCCTTAAATTTTTCAAACACTTCATCTCTGCTCTTAAGAAAGTAAATCCATGCATATCTTGAAAAATCATCAACAAAGGAAGCATAATATCATGATTTTCCAAGAGACGGCATAGGAACAGGACCAAAAATATCATTGTGGATCAAATCTAGTACCCAACTAGATCTTGTGGCACCAGATGGAAAACTAACCCGATTCTATTTACCATAAATACAATTTTCACAGAACTCGAAAGACATTGAGTAATTAGGGATACCATGAACCATAACTTTTGTGCACAGGGTACGTAATCCCTTTTCTCCAATATTTCACATCCTTTGATGCCAGAGTGTTGAGCTTTTATTAGAATCAACCTCAGGAACAGTTGAGCTATTGCACTCATTTTTCATAGTGCTTCCCAATAGCTTATACAATGTTCCAATCCGAACTCCCCTTGCCAACACCATTGATCCACGAACCATTTTGCATGAATCCTTGCCAAAACTGACATTCACTGCTGCATCGGCCATTTTGCTTATCGAAATCAAATTTCTAACAAGTCCCGAAATATGCATCACACCCGGTAGGGTCTTAACCCTACCATCCTGCAACGAAAATTTTCACTCTTCCATGACCCATGATTCTTAGTGGTGAATCATCTCCCAATAGTACCTCCCCTCCATCATATCTTTCATATTCACTGAACCACCCTCTATGAGGAGTCATATGAAAAGAGGCGCCAGTATCAATCAACCAATAATTTTTATCTGATCGTGTGGAGCACAATGAGCAGGATGCCAGATATACATCCCCTGCTTCATCAATGGATTTATTCATCTCTGTGGAAGTCGATTCATCAGACTTTTTTCTAGACTCAGCTTTCTTTGATCTGCAATCCTTCTTCATATGACCAAGCTTGCCACAATTCCAACATTTTCTCTCAAACTTCCCCCGAGACTTGGATCTACCTTTAGACTTAGACCTATCACCATATCTAGATTTTTCCTTCTCCTTGGAACGCCCTCTCACTGTTAGGGCTTCCTTAGATGTGCCCTCCATGGATTTTCTCCTCATATCCTCGGATAATAGAGATGCCACTATATCTTCAAACTTCAATGTGGATGAAGTTGTACTACCAATTGCTACTACTAAGTTATCCCATGAATGTGGTAAAGAGCATAACAAAGTAATGCATTTATCTTCCTCACTCAACTTAATTTCTATAGATGTTAGTTGACTTACCACTGTATTGAATGCATTCAAATGATCTGCAACCGAATCCCCGTCATGCATCCTAAGATTGTACAGTTTCTTTCTGAGGATTGTCATGTATTCTCTAGAAATTATCATAGTTGGATCCAACCTCATAGCATCATCGGTTGCTTGGAAAGAAAGTATTGAAGAACATGATACAAAGGGCATTCACTAGAAATAAATATACAATGCATAAGAGATATTGGAGGAGAATTACATGCATGAGATTAAATTTCCACTTGGCACATTCAAAAAAGGCACCCATACATACATTCTAACGTCTGCACAGGAAGGAGATGTTTAGAATTGGAATAACACTTATCTTGAAGTGTTGAAAGAAATAATCATAATTTCTCACTACTCAAGAAGCACTTGAGCATTGGAGGAACCTAATATAATGCTTACCAAGATCATAAATACCACTGGCCACATGAATAACATTTGTGCCACTTGTCCACAACATCAAGAAGGGTCAAAGGGCTCATTAAAGACCCCAAGATTGAAGACGAGTGCACAAATAAAGTGACAAAAATAAAAGTATGATTACAAAGAGTAATTAAGGAATGGATCATGTAGTAAGAGAGCACACTGAGAGGTTAAGAAACAATAGAGAGAGAAGCACATCCTGAGCTGGCTTTGAATAAAAAAAGTCAAGCAGCAATAGAGGGAAGTAAGATCATCTTAAAGGATGCCTAGCAAGATCACTGTCATTAACCAACAAGAAGATATAGTACCCATTAAGGAGATAGAAGTCAAACCAATGCCCATTGACCTCACACTATCAACCTTATAAAAGACATTATATCATATAGATTAATTATTTACTTTCATAAGGAGTGATAAGGGATAGTATATAAGGTTAAAGTTATTAACATTTGCATTTAAGATACATGTAAATTTAACCTTACTAAACCAGAAAGAAAATACGAGTTTATATCCTTAATAGTATTTCAAATCACATTAGTCGAAATAAATAAATATTAATATTTGCAATTAATATCATAGGAGGTATAAGGCATTCTACTTGAACAAATTATTATTATTACAAATATTATCAATTTTTTAAATTCTAAATTAGGGAGATATAAGAAGTGCTACATCAAACCTTAATTAATTGGAATTTAGAAAATTGAACCATTGAGAATTTAAGGATAGAAAATAAAAAATAGTGCTTGCTTTAAAATAGTTGGAATTTATTGCTTATACTTATCACATAGTCACATTATAGGGATAAAAGAAATTCAACCATACATAACTTCATCAAATTGATAAGTGCATAGTTCAATAGGAAAATAAGGTGAAAATAGGAGTTGATTATTATCATACCAAAAACATTACAAAATCAACTCAAAAGGTGAACTAATAGTTGTCAAGCACTTTATCAAGATTAAAACATATTCTAATCACTAGGGATACATAAATATTCTACAAAACCGAAGTCTTAGAAAGACTTTATCAAAGTAGTTCACATACTCTATACTAGGGAGACATAAGGAAGCCAACTTCAAAGGTAATAAAAATATATATAAACTTAAAAGGGTTTATTATTTAAATAAATATGGAGAAAATAATTAAGAATGGGTTCAATGAAAACAGTTAAATGATATTTCATAAACTTAGGTTCTATCCATAAAATCTGATAGAAAACTTTGATGGATTCAAACTCTTGTCTATAGAGTTGAAATAAATATTCTCTTTGTTTTTTAAGGAATCAAAGGAAGATAAATTTACAACATTAATTGGATATCTTCATGAAACTCTATTCAGGACTTGGTGGAATACTCAAAATGTGATTTTTTTTCTTTAGAAGAGTGCTTAATGTTCTATTTGTCATTAATCACTTTTGAGTTATTTCAAGGAATAAATCAAAATAAATTAAATGATAGTAATGAATATTTGAATCTAAGTCAATTTTATTGTGATGATAGACTAACTCATCATTAATCAAATATTAATCTAGTAACAATGTAGAAATAAATAAGAAGGAGGAAGAGAAAATATAGTAGAAGAGAACAAGATAAATACTCAATAGGATACAAACAAAAATTATAATGAGGAAAGAACAAAGAATGAATCAAATACTAAATTTGAAGAAGAAGAACCAGATCAAGTGAAAGTGCATCTGAAGGTTGAAGATCCATATTGAAGAATAAAAGTTTTCAAAATCTAAAAAATGTAATTGTAGCACCCTAAAATTGGCGCAGTAAAACTTAGCAATAATTAAAATTACCTTAGTAATAATTCAAATTTAAATTTTCAACCCCAAAACCGCTCCAAAACCGCCTGCTACCCGTTTCCTCATTTTTCATGCCATTCTTAGGAGTTGTTGTGACCGTTGGACGATATCGTCGCCGATCAGACGATATCGCCTCAGATCGGACGATTTCGTCTGGACTAGGACGTCCAGACGATTTCGTCCCAAAACTAATTTTTCATAATTAGCTTCTGTTTCAACGGCGTCTCTAAGTTGGGCAGAAGCGTGTCTGCACCGCTAGAGACCTCCCCCATTGGAGATCTTCCAAATTAGGATGATCTCCAACCTCCTAACCTCCCTCCTAAGCCTATTTAAACCTTAGGACCCCCCTTGACATTCCCCTGGCTGAATTTTCCTGTAACTTGACCTTTACGCGCATTAGAATACCCTGGATTACCATCTGCATTTGTGCTTTCCAAGTTTTCTTGCAGGAACTTTGTTATTCTTCAACCGGAGCAAGCTCAGATCGTCGTAGATGATCCTGTCCAATTCGAGACGATTTCGTACCAATTCGAGATGATTTTGACTGCAGTCTGCATTGGGGGCAATCAGTGCCCAGAGTTTGCGCTTTTCCTATACTTTGCTGCTATTTTATTCTGCATTTAGTCAGTTTTATCATTATTTCCTGTTATCCTGCATCTTGGAGTTCACCCATGTAGTTTAATTGCATAATAAAATCATGATTAGCTATTAAAGTGTCACAATTTACTTGCATTTCTATTCGGGATTATCTTATTAACATCCTTATTATTATTGTACATCATTTTCCTTCATCAGAATAGTTGCATTTCTGGTATTTTGTATCTATTTCTCTGTTTGCAGGTCTCTGACGAATTCGTCTGATGAATTCGTCAGATCTCAGACGATCCTGTCAGATAGGAGACGATCCTGTCAAATTCTAGACGATCTTGACTGCTTCAAAAATTAGAACCTCCATCAGACATCCGGAACTAGGTATGGATTTCTTCACTTAATTTATTCTCTGTGTTTTCTGTTAATTCTGCTTTCTGTATTCATTTAAATCTGCATTTCATATAGAACAACTTAGATTCATTTGGCCAAACCTAGGCTTTGGATGATTAAAGATAAAATTGAACACATCAAACACATTCCCAACCTAGGCGTGGAAACTGCCATTCAAAAGTTTCCTGGTGAACCCACCATCCATCAAAAAATCACCTTAATACACCTCCCCCGAGAGGCGGGACCTTCCAAAGGCCTCTCAGTCCGAGGTATTGTCCCATCCTTTTCACATCCCCCTTCCGGGCACGGATCCTATAGCCTGAAGGTAAGGGTGTGAAAAATTTGGAACGATACATTTTGGTGAACCCGACGTGAAACTAAAACCTTTTGAAAACAAAAACAAAAACAAAAAAATAGATGCATTTAAAATCACTAGAAAACTACTAAGTTGCATATTATGTTTAGATGGTAGCTCCTAAGAAAAGACTAGCAGTTACTATAAATGTTAAAAATCAATTAATAGCCATAGAGATTGATTCTTTGTTTAGAACATCTGAAACATACAGAGTCCCACCTTTGTGGGACGAACTTAATAGGAGACTAGGTATCATTTCATCTAGGTCAACAGAACTTAAACAAATCAAGAGGCTTGCCCTAGATAGAATCCTGGATCCTCATCAACTCATTTTTTATCATGAACTTCAGAGAGCTTGCCATAGGTGGTTAGCTTATAGGAGAGCTCTTGTGTCTTCAGAATTGTTCACCTTCGAGGAATACCTCGAGAACGCAGCCACTATACACCAATTCCTAGGTCGTGTAGAAGACCAAGAGGTCATTCTTACGGATAGGGAAATATGGAGGAGAGTTCCTAGAGCTGTGTTATATCGAGAGTATTGCCACGAGCTTTACTTTTACAAAACAGAATCTGAAACAGATAATATCACTATAGCACTTTTTGTCAAATTCTTGAAAGAAAATTTTCAATTTGAAGAAGAACATTTCATGAATCCTGAAGAACTTGAGCCCATTAATGATATTTATAAATTGTTTATAGAAAACTAGATCATTGCTTTCATTATTATTATTTCTTGCATTTTGTGTGTTGTTTGTTATCTTTATAATATTGTTATTAAAACCAAAAACAAAAAAACATAACAAAAACCAAAACATTTCATTTTAAATATTATAGTAGGTATATAATTAAAATATATACCTCTTAAGCTTGTTGCATATATAATATATATATATATATATATTTGCTGAAATCTAAGTTTAAGCACAATGACTAAACTTAGGAATGGTAAACAAACTGAAGAAGAAGAAGAAGAAGATTGGTTAGGCAAGAAAAACAAAAAATTAAATACCCTTCCTGAGGATACAATCCCAGAAGAAGAAACTCTAGAACAGCCAGAAGATGACCTGGTTGAAGAAAATGAACAACAAGAAAATGTTAGAGAGGAAGGATCCTCATCCCCTAGAATGGCTCAAGATGGAACTGTTACTTTTGATAACATAGATCATTTTTGGAAATTCTTCAATAATAATATTGGTGCTCTTAATATGGCAGTTCGTATTGATAGGGGACAAATTAGTGACACTCAAGCAGCCATGGAACATATGTTTGACATACACACTAATCCCTTGTCTTTCGTTGATCAAGAAAGTGATAAAGCTGGGCCATCCAATATGGATATGGCCGCTATAATTCAGAATATGCAAAAACAACAGGTTACCCAACCTCCTAAGGAACCTGTTATTGAGCCTAAAATCATGCCCACACAAAAGAGACCTTCATTCACTGCTTTATTTCGCCAAACTATTGATCAATATGCTTCAAATCGACAAAAACCTAAAATGAAGCCAAACACCAATTTCCAACAATCTGGGATACAACATAATACAACTTCAAAACTTCTTCATAACACCCTTCCTACCAACAATTTACACAATAGTAATATAGCATCTAATATGCATGTCCCTCCATCATATGCTCACCAATCCCATATTCATGCTCCACCGAATCAATATGGTGGGCAAACCAGTAATCTGGAAGCCATGGTGAAACAGTTAGCTTCCCGCATGGACCAGATGGATCCCTACCATCCCTCGTACAATTATCGAGAGATGTGTAGTCAACCTCTAGATCCTATAGTTGTAGCACAACCATACCCTAAACACTTTCCCATGCCCGTCCTGCCTATATATAAAGGAACTGAAGATCCCATAGAGCATCTTCGCATGTTTAGGATAGCATGTCATGATATATCACATGATGACTTGTTGTTACTAAAAATGTTCCCAAAAAGTTTAGGAGGAATGGCATTAGAGTGGTACTACCAATTGCCCACTCATTCTTTGAGAAATTTTGAAGAGACCGCTGAATCTTTTGTCCATCAATTTAGTGCCTATATCGAAAGGCATGTAACCATTAAAGATTTGTACAACTTAAAACAAGACAAAGATGAATGTTTTGCTGATTTCTTAGCTAGATGGAGGCAGTTGATAGGAAAACTGCACTTTGTGCTACCTTATAGGGAAATGTTGGACATTTTTATTAATAATTTGCAAGAACAAATATCTTATGAGTTATCAACCGCTACCTTAACTACCTTCGATCAGGCTATAGACTTGGCTCGAAGAGTAGAAGATGCTCTCATTAGGAGAGGCCAACTTAGGAAGAAAGATGATGAGAAAACATCCAGAAATCAATATAAAAACAAACAAGTTGTAGGTGACGGAGTCACTGACAGCAGAAATGTTGCTAATATCAATACAACGAAGACAACAAAAAAATTTATATTAAAACCTCCTGATAAACCTCCTCGAGAGTTTACTAGATTAAATCAACCATTATCAACTATTCTACCCCAATTACTCGAAAGAGGTTTGATTCAATTACCGGCTATCCGGGAACCTGATCCAACCATACCCGGATACAAAGCCGATTTACACTGTGATTTCCATAGAGGACCTGGACACTCTACCAACTCTTGTAAAAGGTTAAAACATAAAATACAAGATCTGATTGATAATAATGAAATGGAGGTGCAAGCCTTCCAACCTAAACAAAATGCTCCTAATAATGCTCAAAAGAACATTCCCCAAAATCAAAATCAAAATGCTAATCAATCATTAGATATATTTCAACATCCTTTACCAAGACATGGTAAAGAGGTGGCCAATCAAATTGAGCATCATAATGTTCCTCCTCCTACCCGATATGTAGGAACTATTAGCGGACATTTACCTAATCATGATTTACAAAAATTTGACACAACTTTATCCATGGTCACGACCAGGCCCCTACATAATATTCAAACACCGGATCTCAGTGATGTAGAATCGGATACTGAAAGTGACATGGAAATCACTTCAAATCAATCGAATAGTTCTGAAGATGAATCAGATCCTATTCAACCTATCACAGATTCTATGGTTCCAGAAGAACCATTTCCTAGAAGAGTTACTACTCGACCCTCTTCTAATCAGTTCCTTTCTAATGAACAAGCTATAAATGCTAGACCAAGACCTATTCAACGTCCTCAATATAACATTGTAGGTACCATCGGAGTCGTTACCAGACAACAAGCTCAAAATTCTCAACAAGATCAAGTTCAAAATGATGGATCAGCCCCATTTGTTTTGAAAAATCCCAATAAAGGGAATCATGCTCCTAATGTTCAACCTAAACCTCCTTATAATATTAATGAGCAATTATCCAATACTACAACCAGAATTTCCCTTTTGGACTTATTAAGATCTTCTCCTACCCATAGAGATGAATTGATGCTTACATTAAGCCAAATGATGGTACCACAAAACATTCAACCTGAAGCCATGACCAATACTATCATCACTAGAGAAGTCGATTGTATTGACTTTCGAGATAAAGATATACCGCAACATAGTTTACATAAGGATAACCCCTTATATATTACTGCCCTAATAGGAGATGTAGCAGTCAAAAGGGTTTTGATTGATAATGGTTCATCTCTAAATATTTGCACTTTTGACTTCTACCAAAGATTTGGGTTTAGAAGTGATGAAATGAAGAAAACTGACATGATCATAAAAGCTTTCAATGACGAAACACAAGAAACGTGTGGAGTTATCACCATCCCATTGCAAGTTGGTCCGAGAACCTTAGATACGACCGTGTTTATTGTACATTGCCCCGCATCATACAATATCCTCTTGGGTCATCCTTGGATCAACGCAATGCGGGCTGTCCCATCAACTTTACACCAATGTGTTAAATTCGAATTTAAAAATCAGTTGGTCACTATCCATGGTGATCCTAGACCCTTTGATATGTGTGCTTTGGCAGAACCTGTTGGAGTCCAATTTTGCCCTGCTCTGTCATCCACACATCCTAATTCTTATTTTTCATCTAAACTATGAAACACACACCCTATCATTTTTCTCCTCCATTAATTTCACCCTCATATATAGATCAACAATCTTCTAAACAAACCACACTAGAACCTCAAAAAGATCTTAAATCCATAACCAATCCTTCATGTTCTATCCCTATCATTTCAAAACCTATAGACCCATCTATTAACACCTCCACATTATCTACATCTATCATACCTTCCACATCTAAAGATATAGGGAATGATCCTTCTACATCTTATGCTCTTTCTGATGAACTCTTACCTGATTTATCTCACATTCTTATATCAGAAAAAACAAATGCTTCTATGCAAAATTCCATTATCTTAAGTAATTTGCCTCCATCTCCTCATACTTTGGGCCTCCCACAACCTATGGGAAGTACTTACCAAGTCGGGAGTTGTGCCTTCATTTATAAGGGATATGACTAGGGAAGAATACCTAGGAATATCAAAACTCATCATGATGGATATGCTCGATGTTATTTTACTAATGAGTATATTAAAGCTAAACCTATAATGCTTAAAATGGGATATAAAGGGAAAGGCTTGGGACCTTTCCAAAATGGTATGAAAGAACCTTTTGAGGTAGAACCATGGCCCGCCCGATGTGGTGTGGGCCTATTTCCTAGTAAGGGTCAACCCTTCCCTTTTGAAGATGATGATCAACTCATATGTTATCAAGATTATTTGGATGATCATGATGATTTGCCTCTAAAAAATCAGCCATTTACATGCAATATGCTGTCCATAGCTTATCCTGAAATGATTGTTGAATCCGATGATGAGTTGGAAGGAGATATTTTCCATGATGTCTCCGTTGAAGAGATGTTACACAATGGTTTTTATTTTGATGGTTCTATACCTACTATAGCCCAACTTGAGGCCACGACTCCTCAAGATGAATTATCCAAGTTAACTTTAAAAGAATTACAAGAATTGGGCGTTTCACCCGCCCCACCTAATTTTGAAAGAGATTTACACATGGAAGTAGAAAACGTCATTAAAATTAACATTGGAACTGAGGATAATCCCCACATAATCAATATTGGATCAGAATTAAGTCAAGAAAAACAAGAGCAATACATTGCATTTCTTAAAGAATATGAAGATGTCTTCGCTTGGACATATGAAGATATGCCAAGTTTAGACCCTTCTGTAGTCATGCATCACCTAGTAGTCCATCCGGATGCTAAACCTGTTAAACAGAAACTTAGAAAAATGCATCCCAAAGTGGCCTTACTAGTCAAAGGGGAGTTAGAAAAACTCTTAAATGTTGTTTTTATACAAGCTATTGATTATGCTTGAATGGATTTCGAATGTAGTTCCAATCACCAAGAAAGAAGCTACCAAAGTTAGGGTTTGCACAGACTTTAGAGATATTAACGCTGCATGCCCTAAAGATGATTTTCCTCTTCCAAACATGGATCAAATCATTGATTTTACTACTGGAAGTGGAATGATGTCCCTAATGGATGGATTTTTTCCGGTTATAATCAGATCAGGATAGCTCCGAAGATCAAGCTAAAACAACCTTTATTACCCCTTAGGGAACCTTTTGTTGGAAAGTGATGCCATTTGGCTTAAAGAACGCAGGTGCAACCTATCAACGAGCTATGACTTATATTTTTCATGACATGATGCATGATATCCTACATGATTACGTAGATGATATCATAGCTCGTTCCATCAAAGAAGATGATCACTTAAAAGATTTAAGGATAGTGTTTGATCGGTTAAGGGAATATCTTATCCGACTAAATCTTGCTAAATGCATATTCGGAGTTAAGTCCGGTAAACTCTTAGGGGTTATAGTTTCTTTACGTGGCATCGAAATTGACCCTCTCAAGATTGTGGCTATCACTGATATGCCCGCACCTACCAATATATCTGAGTTACGAAGTTTACAAGGTAAGCTTCAAGCTATCCGTCGCTTCATCGATAAGTTGGTGGACAAAACCGGTCCCTTTCTTAAGCTCCTTAAGAAGGATGTCCCTTTTAATTGGGATGACGAATGTAAGGAAGCTTTTGAACTTCTCAAACAATACCTCCTTAACCCACCTGTGCTTTCACCGCCTAGACCTGATCGCCCATTTATCCTATATATTTCAGCTTCAGATTTTGCTTTAGGAGCTATGTTAGCTCAACTTGATGATGAGAAAAGAGAACGTGCTAATTATTATATTAGCCAAACTTTAATCAGTTATGAAACCCGCTACACAACATTAGAAAAACTATGTCTAGCAGTCATATTTTCTACGCAAAAATTATGCCATTATATGCTCAGTCAGAAAACTTATGTCATTGCTAAATATGATCCCTTGCGGTATCTCATGAGTCGACCTTATTTATCGGGTCGCACAGCCTAAGTGGGTTCTTGCTCTAAGCGAGTTTGAACTCACGTTTATAGGACAAAAGTCTGTTAAGGGTCAAATCATAGCAGATCAATTAGTTGTTGCACCCTTAGAGTCTACCCATCCCCTCATCATTGAGTTTCCTGATGAATGCCTTCAATTAGAGGCAGACCATGTTGAACAATGGTCCTTATACTTTGATGGAGCCCGATGCATGAGTGGGGCTGGTGCAGGTATTATTTTAATATCTCCACAAAAACACATTATACCTTTGTCCTTTAAATTAACATTTGCTTGCACCAATAATACTGCTGAATATGAAGCTCTAATCCTTGGATTACGAGCTGCCTTGGCGCTAAAAATTAAACATCTGCTAGTTTTTGGTGATTCTCAACTTGTTATAAACCAAATTAATGAAGTTTATCAGACCAAAGATGATAAATTGCATCCATATAAAGCATATGTTTTACAATTAATATCTCTATTTGATCAAGTTACCTTGGAAGCTATTCCTCGAACTAGCAATCGTGCGGCTGATGCTATGGTCGCAACTGCATCTCTTCTGCCCTTGGAGTTAGATGACGAATATGCCACCATCATTATTCGTCGACTCTAGGAACCCGCTTCAAATAAGTCATGCTTAGAACCTTTGGATGTGTTTCTAATCAATGAAACTACTCCTGAACCTTGGTATACAGATATATTTGATTTTCTTCACAATGGGACTTTCCCTGCCAATTCCAATAGAAACCAGCGTCGGTTATTACGTAGACGAGCAAGTCGATTTGTAATAATTGGCAATACTTTATATAGGAGATCTTTTGAAGGTATCCTATTGAGATGTTTGAATTTAGAAGAATCCAGATCAGCTTTGAGTGAAGCCCACGATGGATCTTGTGGAGGACACTTCAGTGGTAGTGTCATTGCTAAAAAGCTCCTTAGGATAGGATACTTTTGGCCTACCATGGAGAATGATGCACATGATTATGTGCGCCATTGCGACAAGTGCCAGAAACATGCTGACCTTGTCCATGCCCCTGCACAAGACCTGCAGGCTATTTCATCTCCTTGGCCCTTTTCAAAATGGGGCTTAGACATTATTGGCAAAATCAATCCTGTGTCATCTGATGGACACAAATTCATCATAACCGCCATCGAGTATTTCACGAAGTGGGTTGAAGCTATGCCTTTAGCTTCCTGCACTGGAACACAAGTCTCTAAATTTATTTTTAATCAAATCATTTGTAGGTTCGAAATTCCTGCAAATCTCATCTCAGACAATGGAACTTGTTTCAAAAATAAAGATGTTAAGAAACTATGTCAAAAATATAAGATTCAACATCGTTGGTCCACTCCCTATTATCCTCAGGGTAATGGCCAAGCAGAAGCATCTAATAAAACATTAATCAAAATCCTCAAAATATTGGTCAATAAATCTGGCCGCGACTGGCACATTCAATTATATCCAGCTTTGTGGGCATATCGAACTAGTGTTCGTACTCCCACTGGTACTTCACCTTTTGTTTTGGTTTATGGCGCTGAAGCCATTTTTCCCTTTGAATTAGAAGTTCCTTCTTTGGCTCTACTACTTCAAGATACCGAAGTAGGAGATGAATATCGAGTTGGCAGACTCAGTCAACTGGAACTCCTAGATGAAAAGCGCATCAATGCTTTGGAGCATCTTCGTGCCTACCAAAACAAGCTTAAAAGATCATATGCTAAGAAAGTTCGTCATCGATCCTTTGAGGTCGATGATCTTGTTTTAAAAGAAAATCAAAAAAATACTAATGCAACTAAAGACCTTAAAGGTAAATTTGAGCCCAACCGGCTTGGACCATATATTATCACTGCTAAATTTGAATCGGGAGCATACAAATTATCTACCTTAGATGGTAAAGAACTTAAAGAACCTATGAATATTATGCATCTTAAACGTTACTATGCATAAAAATTGGTCATTTCATCATTGTATATATTTGTTTAAAATATTTTCAAAAACCACTATCTTGTATTTCTTTCAATTTATAAACTTAAAAATCTAAAAAACACCAAAAACATTCAAAATCATCAAAATCTTCAAAAACATCTTTTATTTTTGTACTTCTCAAATTGTGACATATTGCAGTTATATTTTCAGTTATTTTGGATAAATTAGCATTTATTTGGAATCCCGCACTTTCACATTCACATGAATAAATATCTTGATTTATTTGGCATGATTACTAATCTCTCTTATATCAAAGTCCACAAAATTCAATTAAATAAAGTTTGAGCATAGAGAATTGATCTTGTTATTTACTTAAACCAAGCATATCTTTTCACAATAAAATGATTATATTTGTAATGTCCATGCTATGCTACATAGTAGAAGTGGTTTCTTGAGCGAAAAGTTTCCCCTGCTATCCTATCATGCACATGGTCTAGAATCTTTGAGAATTGGCAAAAGGACAAGCTCACCCCTACCCGGAATAAAAATCCCTTGCTCTACAGCTAATCCGAGCAAGTATCCCTAGAATAGGAAGCAAAAGAAAAGAAAAGTTCAAGAAAAAGAGAAAAAGAAAAAGGTTATTTCAGCATTATCTCAAATATCAAAGCAAAAGATACGAAAAAGAAAAATACAAAAAAAAAAAAAGAAGAAAGCAAGCAAAATGAGCAAAAGCAAATGCAATAAAATCCCTTTCCCTACCCATTGAAAAGAAAAGAAGGGTTGATGAGCTTGAATCCCTGGAATTCTCAATTATTCGAAAACTGTGAGGTAAGCCCCATAACAGGTGGTTTGTGCCCAACCCGCTTGGCCTTGGGTAACTCCTAGCGTGGTGATATGTCTGTCACATTAGCGACCTTCTTTTGTACAGACCTATGTCTGCTTATGGATTAGCTAGCTCTTGATAACCCGACTTACATAGTAGTCTGGTATGGTTATATGCATCTAAATCATGGTTAATGAACACTTATTTGGTTAATTCAAATCACTTGTATCATAGTATCTTGCTCAAACCTGGTAAATGAATACTACAATCGCACACACATTTGTATTTGAGAGATTTTGTGTATCATTATGATAAATCAAGATCGGAAATGAACTCACATACGCACATGGGATTCCTTATAAATCTAACTTTTGTCTTTAAGATACCTTGAAATATTTTTGCAAATTGTCTGGAATAATTTCATTTTCTTCTCTGAGAACAATTGTTTAGTATAAAGACAACCACATGCATTACCAAAAAAATCAAAATCATTTTCAAAAACATGCAATAAAGTTACAGTTATATATAACTTTTGACTTTCGCGACGATGGTATAATTCCAAAACCACAATTGGAATTTTATGCCTAGCGCAAGTCCTCATCTTCATATTTTCTGTTTATTTTCAAAAATTAAAAATCAACCATGCAATAAAACTATTTATTTTCTTCTTTGGATTTCGCGATGATGGTATAAGTCTATACCTAAATATTCTATGCCTAGCGCAAACCATTGTTTTAATTTTATTTTCCCATTTATTCCAAATCATAAAAACCATATGACTTAAATCATTATGTTACACAATTATGCTTTACAAACAAACGAACACTTATTCTATTTCATGTCATTATGTTCAAATTCAGTTTTTGCAACCATGGTATAATTTCTAAGGAATTGTTCAAACTTTTATCACACTTAGGAATTTATGCCTAGCAAAAATCATTTTAAAATATTTCATGCATACTATTTTTATGAAAAGTCTGAAAACAAATCACCATCATCATCATCATTTGCATCATCACAACAAAGTCTTAAGACAGTCTCTTAAGCACTCTTTTACTTTTTAACAATATTTCTATACCGGGATTAGCTTGACGACCGAGTGAGCGGCGACTCCATGAAATGGTCTATAATAGCGACAATGTCCTTTGAAATTATTGTTAAAAGTCCCTTTTATTTTTTATCAAATTATCACATCACAACAACCAATTTGTTTACATCAGATTATTTCATTTAAATCTTAAAAGCATGACATTCAAACCATAATATTTTCCAAACGACATAATTACATGAATCATCAAATCAATCACATCAAAAACATTAAAGCATCATACAAACACATAAGACAAGTCATATGATCAAAAATATCATATATATATATATATATATATATATATATATCTCAACAATATATGTACATCATATCAAAACTAGATTGGTATGCCACAATCTACATCTTGGCATACTCAATCCTCTCAATCATATATCCAGTCTATGCAGTGCAGTAGCCTAGCCTCGAGAACCCCTCGAGCTCTCAGCCTCATCTCCTCCCCACCCTGAGGTGGACGAGGTGGCCCCATCGTAGTATGTGTGGTACTACGAGTCCTAGTCGTCGATCGGGATGAAGTCCTCGATGACCCAACCCTGATCGAATCCGCAATGTACTGGTAGCTATACCCTCTAGCCCTCTGGCACCAGCTGGAAGTAGATACCCTGATAGAACGTGGTCTGAGCAATCGACCGTGCTAGCTCCTGAGTGCTCGCTCCTCCGCTCTATGCTCTGAGGCGTGCAACCTCATCTCTAAGCTATGTAGCCTCCGCTCGATGACGTGTAGCCTCATCCTGTAAAGTCTGCACCTGAGCCCGAAGATGGACAGTCTTCACCCAGAGAGTAGCCATCTCACTACTCTCTCTTGTGTCCACACCCTTGCCCTTATCGGGCGATGGTGGCCTCTCTCTCTATGGAGAAGGGGGTCTCTCCTCCCTCCTCTCCCACTGTCGTGGCCTCTACTGAGCCTGTGGCCTCCTCTGCTCTCTCCCACTATGACCCTGTGCTGCCTCAATGGCCGCCTGGCACCGCCTCCCCATCCGATGCACAACTGCATGAATCGGACCCTGAGCCCTCGTCATCCGAGGAGGGCGGATGCCTGCGTACCAGGCATCATAGCCATCTGCAACCCCTGCATCATCCCCATCCATTGGCTGAATGGGGGCATCATCTACGTCCTGACTCTAGAAGCGCTGCATATCTGGAGCCCCGCTAACTATAGTGTTATCCCGGATAGTCTAGGAAAACTCGTAGTCTCTGAGAGATGGGATCCCCTGTTGTAGACCGAACTGCCTCAAAACTCGGTCGTACCGATGGAGCTCCACCTCTCCCCTCTCCATCCTCAGCCAGCAGACTCACCTGACGTGAGCCAGCTCCTGTCTATCCTCGGCCCACCCTGGATGATCTCTCCAAGGCCTCCAGGTGATCTGGTCGGAGACAAGGTCATCAAGTAGTCTCCGGGACACTGGCAGATCTATCCATCATTGTGACCCTCTTCGGAGCCACCAGTAGAAAACTCGGGGCCTCTCCCCATCAATCCCTATCAGTGGGAGCCCTACCGGCCTTCGCACCGTGATGTGCTCCCAGCACCAAACCTGTAGTAGCGATGTCATGACTAGACATCGGTCGCCCTTGTATACGACCCCATGCAGGATCCTATACAATCGGCATAGAACAAAGCTCCCCCAAGCAAACCTGTATCCGTGGTCTCTCATGTCGTAGACCACATCTGTCAGAAACCATGGTAGCCTGCATCCACTCTGATGGCATAGTAGCAGACCACCTACCACCCCAGCCAAAACCTGTGTCAGCCTAGATGCCCCAGGCATCTGGCATAGTGACTCGATGTTCACTCCGCCCTTCTCCAGGGTGAAGCTCGGGTCTCCGCATAGTCGCATCATCGCGTGGCCCTGATTGGCCATGGGAGTGATTAGTCGTCCTTGTATGGGGATCCTCAAAATCCTCCATACATCCTCCAGTGTGGGAGTCATCTCCCCTGTCGGTAACCGGAAACAAGAAGAACCCGGATACCACCTCTCTGCTAGGGCTGTCAATAGCCCCATGTCTGTAGACACTTGTGGCATATCTGCCACGTGCTGCAAGCCGACCTGTGCTAGCTGATCTCGCTCTGCCTGAGATAGAGTGGCCAAGTCATCCCTCAGTCCATCGTATTTCCATTCTCGGCTCTTTAGTAATCCTCTCTGCAACATAAACAACAAAATCATCAATAACAATCATTAATAAATCATTAATTAAAAAATGCAAGTAAAATAAGTTCACTTTCACACAAATGATGATATCGTCCACTATTGGACGATATCGTCCCAAATTTGAGCAAATTCGTCTCCGATTTTGCATGAGGGAATCATCCCTTATTGGACGAAATCGTCCCCCTATCGTCGATTTCGCCCTTGGACGAAATCGGCGATATCGAGACGATTTCGGCGAAATCGAGACGATTTCGTCTCGACGACGTCGACGGCCCAAAAATGGCCGCGATGCTCAAAAATCAATCAAAATTGATCTAAAAAACATGAAATTCTAAATTAAAGCACTCTAAACTAAGTTTAGACCCTTACCCGTAGCCCGCGTCGGACCTCTGTCGATCTGTGCGCTGTCTCAACCATCTTGTCTCCAGAGCTCTAAAAACCAGTAAAAATGAACAGTAACAATGAATTAGGGTTTTACCCTATTTTTCTTAATTTTATTCAAAAACACTTAAACAACATTTTAAAATTTTGCTTTTTCATGTTTTTACCTCAAACGTTCGATTTGGGTAAAAACACGGAGGGGGCACCATAGTAAGTTGTCGTACGATTCGACCAAGAATCGTCGCCTAAAAATGGGAATAATTTTTGCTTTCTCGTAGATCGAGAAGAACTCATCTTTAACGCATTTTCTTCGAAAAATTCGCTAAAGAGGGGGCAAAATGTAGCACCCTAAAATTGGCGCAGTAAAACTTAGCAATAATTAAAATTACCTTAGTAATAATTCAAATTTAAATTTTCAACCCCAAAACCGCTCCAAAACCGCCTGCTACCCATTTCCTCATTTTTCATGCCATTCTTAGGAGTTGTTGTGACCGTTGGACGATATCGTCGTCGATCAGACGATATCGCCTCAGATCGGACGATTTCGTCTGGACTAGGACGTCCAGACGATTTCGTCCCAAAACTAATTTTTCATAATTAGCTTCTGTTTCAACGGCGTCTCTAAGTTGGGCAGAAGCGTGTCTGTGTCGCTAGAGACCTCCCCCATTGGAGATCTTCCAAATTAGGATGATCTCCAACCTCCTAACCTCCCTCCTAAGCCTATTTAAACCTTAGGACCCCCCTTGACATTCCCCTTGGCTGAATTTTCCTGTAACTTGACCTTTACACGCATTAGAATACCCTGGATTACCATCTGCATTTGTGCTTTCCAAGTTTTCTTGCAGGAACTTTGTTATTCTTCAGCCGGAGCAAGCTCAGATCATCGCAGACGATCCTGTCCAATTCGAGATGATTTCGTACCAATTCGAGACGATTTTGACTACAGTCTGCATTGGGGGCAATCAGTGCCCAGAGTTTGCACTTTTCCTATACTTTGCTGCTATTTTATTCTGCATTTAGTCAGTTTTATCATTATTTCCTGTTATCCTGCATCTTGGAGTTCACCCATGTAGTTTAATTGCATAATAAAATCATGATTAGCTATTAAAGTGTCACAATTTACTTGCATTTCTATTCGAGATTATCTTATTAACATCCTTATTATTATTGTACATCATTTTCCTTCATCAGAATAGTTGCATTTCTGGTATTTTGTATCTATTTCTCTGTTTGCAGGTCTCTGACGAATTCGTCAGATCTCAGACGATCCTGTCAGATAGGAGACGATCCTATCAAATTCTAGACGATCTTGACTGCTTCAAAAATCAGAACCTCCATCAGACATCCGAAACCAGGTATGGATTTCTTCACTTAATTTATTCTCTGTGTTTTCTGTTAATTCTGCTTTTTGTATTCATTTAAATCTGCATTTCATATAGAACAACTTAGATTCATTTGGCCAAACCTAGGCTTTGGATGATTAAAGATAAAATTGAACACATCAAACACATTCCCAACCTAGGCGTGGAAACTGCCATTCAAAAGTTTCCTGGTGAACCCACCATCCATCGAAAAATCACCTTAATACACCTCCCCCGAGAGGCGGGACCTTCCAAAGGCCTCTCAGTCCGAGGTATTGTCCCATCCTTTTCACATCCCCCTTCCGGGCACGGATCCTATAGCCTGAAGGTAAGGGTGTGAAAAATTTGGAACGATACAGATGAATACAGGGGGGTGTTAGAGTATATTACATTATTGGGTACATTCTAATGTACCACCTTGGGTGCATTACTAGAGTCGAAGTTTACTTTAGAGTAAATTTAAGTAATTACTTCAAGCATGTAATAAATGCACAAGTGTTATAATATGTAAAGATGTAAATGTGTATGTAGTCCACATGTACATGAGTCATAGAATAAAGTCAAAGGTAGAGTGCGAGCCAAGAAACTTATCTTCCTAAATAAATATCTTATAGTGAGTGAAATAAAGTATTAGAGAATATAGAGAGTGCATAGTATAGATTGGTAAATGAGTACAATTTAGTTCCTTTTAAAACAGTTTTTGGAGTGTTCATGTCCTGCATTATACTATATTGTACTATTTTTGTCATCTTTCATTAATGGTATATTTATGAGTTATTGTAGACGTTTATCTCTTTGTTTTCCTACATATTATTGTAAACACCAAAACAACACCAATCCGATTACGTGACTGCAAAAACTGATCGCATTGACACACACAGCCCCCAGGTGATGGGGGATGGCATTACCCACACAGTCAAACTCATGCAATTGGCAAATACCTTGATCTGCCATGAAAGCATGCAATTAAAGAGACCCTTGACCTGCAATCGTCGTTTTGTCAGACTATCCTTCTGAACTGCTGTCTCATCCATATTGCCCATGACCTGCAACTATCGCTTTGGCAGAATGATTGTTGCCTCTTTTTCTGTGTGCATGGTCGTACACGTGTTTATTTCCCATTTGCTTTCTTCTGGTCGTGATATCATGACATGTCGCGATATCGCGACCATTCCACCGTCAGGCCCTTTCTTTTGTTTTATGTCACGATATCGCGACATCGCGATATCGCGACCATTCCACCTTCGGGCCATTTCTTTTGTTTTATGTCATGATATCGTGACATCGCGATATCGTGACCATTCTGCCTTCGGGCCCCTTTATTTTGTTTTATGTCGCAATATCATGACCATTCTGCCTTTGCACCATGGTTTCGTTTGTCTATCGTGATATCGCGATGTCGTGATATCGCGACGTCGTGATATCGCGATGTCGTGATATCGCGACAACCTTCCGCCTTCACCCTGGCTTCTCCTTTGGTGATGTCACAATATTGTGACAACTCCTACCTTTGCGCCTGGCTTCTCCTTTGATGTCGCAATATCGCGATGTCGTGATGTCACAATATCGTGACAACTCCTGCCTTTGCGTCTGGCTTCTCCTTTGATGTCGCAATATCGCGACATCATGATATCATGACAACTCTTGCCTTTGCGCCTGACTTCTTCTTTGATGTCACAACATCGCGACATCGCGATATCACGACAAATCGTGCCTTCACCTGGCTTCTTCTTTTATGTCGTGACATCGCGACATCACGATATCACGACAACTCCTGCCTTTACCCTGACTTCTTCTTTGATGTCGTGATATCACGACATCACGATATCATGACAACTCCTGCCTTTGCCCTGACTTCTTTGATGTCACACAAAAAAAGAGGCAATAGGCATTCTGACAAAAATACGAAAATGGACATTAGACAATTGTCATAATGGCAAACATGGGCCTTTAGACAATTAAAAGTGGACATTAAACAATTGAAAGTGGACACTAGACAAATGAAAGTGGACATTAAACAATTGAAAGTGGGCACTAGATAAATGAAAGTTGACATTAAACAATTGAAAGTGGACATTAAACAATTGAAAGTGGACACTAGACAAATGAAAGTGGACATTAAACAATTGAAAATGGACACTAGATAAATGAAAGTGGACATTAAACAATTGAAAGGGGACGTTAAACAATTGAAAGTGGACATTAGACAAATGGTAGTGGAATTCAGTCAATTATGGATCCCTACCTCACATGCACACAAGTAGGCAAAGTGGACTGTCACAAAGGTAGACAAGCATGGGGGACCAAGTCAGGGAGGAATCTCCTCCCCCATGCGTGAACACCAAGTGGCACCTCTGCGTGCCCATCCAAAGAGACCCCTGAGGTCTATAAATTGGTGAGATTTCTCACCTAAAAGGAAAAGAGGAAGGAAGAAATGTTTGGATCAGCGAAGCCTTACCTATTTAAAGCTAGACGCTCTGCCTTCGATTGACTTTTACCGCATCTGTCATCTCTTCTGCAAGGGAGGTCATTGGGTGTTTATGGAGAATGTGAATTCGGATCCATGGATCCATCAATTTGTCGACAAAGCTTACCGTTCTATTTTTATTTCTTTTGCATTATGATTTCGGGATCTTGATTTCAAGCATGCCTTCACCAGGGTTAATAGCATCGGGATCTTTTGCATTATGATTTTGGGATCTGCTGCAATCTTTTGTTTTAATCATCTTCTGCATGCATGTTTTGTTTGTTTTATGGATCGAATGCTTTATTTTAACACAGGTGCTATTAACTCTGTTTGTTGTTTCTTTGAACATAGGAGAAGCGGCAAAGATCAAGGATTCACCAACACAAGCGGCGGTGACATTTTGGCCCACCCATTCTACATGTGGGCACGCGAAAGAAGGATCACCGGTCACTATTGTGACTAAAACTTTGTTGACGCTCCTAGCCCCTGAAAAGGGAGGAGATGTTTGTAACCGATGTCAAAGAGAATATAAATAAAAAAGGGCCGTGTTTTCAACACTTCTTTTAATCACATTTATTTCATTCTCTTTCTCTCGTTTGCATTGCATCTGATATCAGTGTTTCCTTTTCTTTCGAAATCTCGTGTTTTTAGTGGCGATCACGATGGTCAGTTATGAACTTAACTATGCATACATTGAAAAGCTTTGCTTAGCAATGGTGTTTGCTACCAAAAAGCTATGCCATTACATGCTCGATAACACAACATATGTTGTGTCTAATGAGAATCCATTACGATACATGATGAGTCGTACTTATCACAGTAGCTGCACAACGAAATGGATCATGTTGCTGACAGAGTCTGACATAGAGTTCATCGAACAAAAATCCATTAAAGGTCAAGTCATAGCCGATAAACTAGTAGAGGCTCCTCTTGAAGATGATCAGCCTCTAACAATAGAACTACCCAATGATGGGGTCTTCCATGTCTCAGAATCACTAGATTCTGATGCGCCTGAGTCATAGGCCGACATAACCCTGTTCTTTGATGGTTCTAAATGTGAGCAAGGTGGTGGCATAGGAATTGTATTCTTCACACCACAAGGGGCTCCAATCCCCTTGTCATTTAAACTTGACTTCTCGTGCACCAATAATAATGTTGAATATGAAGCCTTGCTCATAGGTCTTCAGACAGCAATCACCATGAACATTAAATGCTTGAACATCTTCGATGATTCATTGCTAATAGTCAACCAGGTAAAAGGGGTATTTCAATGTAAATTCCCAATCCTACAGGCCTACAAAGCCCTTGTGGACAAACTCCTGGAAAAACTTGAATGGTACGACATCGAGGCACTCCCTCGATCATTGAATCATTTTGCGGACACTATGGCCTCCTTAGGGTCACTTATTCTGTAGGACCTTTCAGGTGACATGACAACTATCCAAGTCAAAACACTATCACAATCCACGATGGAGCGTGCAAGCTTTGATTCAACACTAGAAGTCCACTCAATTTAGATTGAACCATCTTCGGATGAGTTCATTCGATTCCTTGATCGTCTAAAACATGCCGACTGGGGGTCCTTATTCTCCCCTACTCCCATTAGTAGCAACACGATGCTATTATTGCAGATGCTTTCCCACTCAACTTTCTCTAGAGAGGCACTTTAAGAGGGATTGGTTGTTCGTACCGTCAAGGTTTCAGATTAGCAGGATTGGTATTCACCTATCCGAGACTACCTAAAGTTAGGTACCCTTCCATCTGGATTGACGCATGTCGCAAGAAGAACATTCAAACAGAGAGCGGCAAAACATGTCTTATTAGGGGACATTTTGTACCGTTGCAACTACGAAGGGATCCTCCTCTATTGTTTGGACCAGCAAGAGTCCACTTGGGCGATCGCCCAAGCACACGATGGTACCTATGGTGGCCACTTCAGCGGTATGGCCATTGCAAAATGCATTCTTTGCATGGGCTATTATTGGCCATATTTAGAGCGAGATTGTTGTGCTTATGTCAAGAAGTGCGTAAAGTGTCAATATCATGCTAATCTCACACACATACCTTCTCAAGCCTTGCAGTAGATCCAATCGGTTTGGCACTTTTCACAGGGGGGCTTTGATCTAATTGAAAAAATCTCCCCTGCATTGTCTGGCTACCACACGTTTATCATTACGGCCATCGAATATTTTACTAAATGGGTGGAAGCAATTCCACTTACCTCTACGACCGGATCCCGCATCGTGGAGTTCATTTTACATAACATCATATGTTGTTTTGGTATTCCATCTAAGATCCTTTCGGATAATGGGACACCCTTCAAGAACAAATACATGCGTGCTTTGACCACAAAGTACAAGATTCAGCACAATTTTTCAACACCCTATTATCCACAAGCAAATGGACAAGCAGAGGCGTCAAACAAAACACTAGTTGCCATCCTCAAAAATACAGTCGCAAACAATCATAAGGATTGGCACATACAGATTCCACTTGCCCTATGGGCTTATCGCACTAGTATTCGGGCACCCACTGGGGCAACTCCATTTTCACTAGTATATGGCTCTGAGGTAGTCATGCCTCTCGAGTTGGAAATTCCTTCCCTATGCATATCAATGCAAGAGTTCATCGATGATGACATCGCACGAAAGGCCCGGTTAGACCAGCTTACGTTGCTTGATGAACGACGTGTTAATGCTCTCGAGCATTTGCGTATCTACCAAGAGTGACTTAAGAGGGCATACAACATGAAATTTCACTTGAGAGACTTTTAGGTTGGTGACCTAGTCCTAAAAGAGAATCAGCAAAACCCCAACTTGCCTTCACATCTCCGGGACAAGTTCGTGGCAAACTGGTTATGTCCATATGTGATTGAAAGTAAAATAGGACCTGGAACATACCGATTGGCTTCCCTCGATGGAATCAAAGAACTAGAACCCTTGAACATCAGTCATTTGAGGCCATTCCACATATAAGAGAGTCATAACCCAACCCAAAAAGCTCCAAGGATTATCACAATCACTTGGTCAAACCAAAAAGCCCCAAGGATTATTGCAATCACTTGGTCAAACCAAAAAGCTCCAAGGATTCCTAAATCGCTTGGTCAATCCCAAAAATGCTCCAAGGATTATCGCAATCCCTTGGTCACCCCCAAAGCTCCAAGGATTCCTAAATCGCTTGGTCAATCCCAAAAATGCTCCAAGGATTATCGCAATCCCTTGGTCACCCCTCAAAGCTCCAAGGATTATCGCAATCACTTGGTCACCCAAAAATGCCCCAAAGGTGCCTACAAACCCTTTGGTCACACCAAAAAGCTCCAAGGATTATCGCAATCTCTTGGTCAATCCCAAAAATGCTCCAAAGGTGCCATAATCCCCTTGGTCAACCTCAAAAGCTCCAAGGATTATCACAATCGCTTGGTCAATAAAATCCAAAAAAAAAAAAATCAAAAACAAACAAACAAAATCTACATCTCAATTTCATGCATACTTCCAAAATCAAAAATACAAAAAAAAAATATAGTTGCATTAGGCATCACATCCATGTTTGTTGATCACACAAGGCAAAAGCACCATAGACTGTCATTACTTGGCAAAACCACCACCTTTTCACATTTTCCACTTTGAACAAAAGTACACCAAAATAAACGTCAATCACCATTTCACCATATCATAAATCAGTTGTCATCTAAGCATATCTAGAGTTTTTGTCATTCAGTTGTCTTTAGGTTTCTAGACAAAACTGTACAAAAGTCAAACTGATGTTACAATGGTAGAGTTTTACTTGAAATACACCTTGTTACGTAGCATCCCATCACAAATTCAAAAACACATAAAAACAATTCCTAAGTTGTGTAAATGAAGGATGAAACCTGTAAAGCAATTTAGGATACCAAACAGCGAAAATATTATCTTGCTCATCCCCCTGTGCGAATGACCCCAAGAATGCTGATAGTTGGCAAAAGGACAAGAATCTTCCCTACCCAATTCCCCAAGAATCCCAAGTCCTCAAAACATTGCAAAAACATCAAAAAGTTGCACAAGTCAATACTCCAAACATTGACATCAAATCCCACAAGAAATAGTGATTCTCATCACTCCCAAATTCAAATCCCTTGCTCAAAAAGAAAAAACAAAAATAAACAGTGATTTTCATCACTATAAACGAGCAAGTATCCCAATACAAATGAAGAAAATAAGGGAGTCAAACTTGAATCCCTGGAACTCTCAGCATTCAAAATGTCATGAGGTGAACCTCAGTACCGGTTTGGTGGATAACCTATCGATCATTGGCGGCAAACCTCCCGCATGACGATATATCTATCACATTTACTTATGTGCAGATCAATGTTTGCATGTGGATGAGCTAGCTTATGGTCTCCTAGATCACGAAACAGATTAATCCGAAAAAATACAACAAAGGAGTTAGTGGAACTAATTAGGTGATCCTTAGTATAGGTTTGGTTGAAAGCCTATCTAGCACTGGCGGTATCCTGACAAATACCACATAAACAAACTCAATTGCACACACAAGGATGTGAAATAACTTGGTCAAAAACAAGCACGATTCATACCTTGGTCAGACATCTTGTAAGATAACGGTCCAGTCTTGGCTAGTTAGTTATAATAGCTGAATCTCAAAAAAACCTAGCTACATTCTACGCCAACCATTGCATATAATCCATTCCTATATCGCCATACAAAAAAAAAAAAAAACAACATATATACACAAAGTGCATTAACCACAGCAATCACCCAGTACATAAAGCCATAAGTCATGTATAGTCTATGGTGCCAATGTAAGGTTATCAACAAATCATTTCATCCATTCCATTACTTATCATATAAATCAACAACATGCGCATTTATCATACCATATGCATTCGTCACCATAAACATGCATCCATCAACATCAATCATTGTGCATAACATAAAATCATGACATATACACAAAGCAAGAAAATCCAAACAACAAAAACACCACAAAAAATGCAACACAAAAACACAGCAATAAACATTGCCAGACAAGAGTGCTCTTGCACTTAACCTCTTGGCATAGCAAAACTGATGTCGAGGTTTTCATTGTCACTATCCTACTCCCTAAGAAGGCTACCATAGCTGGACCACTCCACGGGAGGTCGGATTTTTGCCAATTTTAATCCCAAATGGCATCACAAAAACAACAAAACAACAAAAACCACAAAAAATGCAACACAAAAACAAAGCCATAAGCATTGTCGGACACAAGTGCTCTTGCACTTAACATCTTGGCATAACAAAACTGATTTCGGGGTTTACATTGTCACTATCCTACTCCCTAAGAAGGCTACCATAGCCGGACCGCTCCACGGGAGGTCAGATTTTCGCCAATTTTAATCCCAAATGGCATCCCAAAATGGGTCAAAACCCACTCAAAAACAGCAAATAAATGCAACACAAAAATAAAAGAAATAAAATTGTCGGACATCAGTACTCTTGCACTTAACCTCTTGGCATAGAAAATCGATGTCGGGGCACAAATGGTCGCTATTCTACTCCCTAAGAAGGCTACCATAGCCGGACCGCTCCACGGGATGATGGATTTTTGACACTTTCACCCCATTATGGCATCACCAAAAGGGTTTTTACCCACCAAAAATAGGTCCAAAAGTCAAAAAATTGCTTGCACATTCAACGGACAAACATCTGAAGACACCCTCACCTAAGTCATCTTGGGTCAAGTGACTCGTCGCTTTTCTCATGGCAGTCATTCCCTCATCGATTCATCGCTTGAGGGGGTAGTCACACTTAGTCACCAATCAACAAACACACACCCAATCAAGGCAATGACATGCATTCAAAGAATCATTGACAAAGACAATCATGCTCCTACTTGGGGCAATAAACAAGCAACAATCACAAATCGATCAAACGCGATCAAACGCTTGGCATTCCCGAAGCATGAACTCAAGGTTCCCCCATGGATAAAATATTGTGCCCTTTGCCTATTCATGACTGATCAATGTCTAAGTTCAAGTCACACCTCACCAAAATAGGTTAATACTTGAAATCAAATTCCTTAGCTCGTCAGAAGCAAGGATTCATGAATGCATCCCCTTTCCATGCTTGGGGCATCACAAGTTAGTTAGGTTACTAAGAAACCCTAATCACTAGTGCTTTGGTTATCTATTTTTGCTCAGCACTACGTCACCTATAGCGCTTCCCAAAAAGGGGCATCTGTAGACACCAAAATAGCACCAATCCGATTACGTGACTGCAAACACTGATCGCATTGACACACACAGCCCCCAGGTGATGGGGGACGGGATTACCCACACAGTCACACTCACGCAATTGGCAACTGCCCCGATCCGCCATGAAAGCATGCATTTAAAGAGACCCTTGACCTGCAACCGCCGTTTTGTCAGACTGTCCTTCTGAACTGCTGTCTCATCCATATTGCCCATGACCTACAACTATCGCTTTGTCAGAATGACTGTTGCCTCTTTTTTCGTGTGCATGGTCGTCTGTGTGTTTATTTCCCATTTGCTTTCTTCTAGCCGTAATATCGTGACATGTCGTGATATCGTGACCATTCTGCCATTAGACCCTTTCTTTTGTTTTATGTTGCGATATCGCGATGTCGCGATATCGCGATCGTTTCGCCTTTAGGCCCTTTCTTTTGTTTTATGTCGCGATATCGCAACCATTTCGCATTTAGTCCCCTTTCTTTTTTTTTATGTCACGATATCGCGACGTCACGATATTGCGACCATTCTGCCTTTTTGCCATGGTTTCGTTTGTCTATCGCGATATCGCGACAACCTTCTGCCTTCACCCTGGCTTCTCCTTTGATGTGATATTGCGACATCGCGATATCGCCACAACTCCTACCTTTGTGCCTAGATTCTCCTTTGATGTCATGATATCACGACATCGCGATATCATGACAACTCTTGCCTTTGCACCTGGCTTCTTCTTTGATGTCGTGACATCACGACGTTGCGATATCACGACGTTGCGATATCGCAACAACTCCTGCCTTTGCCTGGCTTCTTCTTTGATGTCGCGACATCGCGACATCGCAATATCGTGACATCGCGATATCACGACAACTCCTGCCTTTGCCCTGACTTCTTCTTTGATGTCGCGATATCGCGACATCGTGATATCGCGACAACTCCTGCCTTTGCCCTGACTTCTTCTTTGATGTCGCACGAAAAAAGAGGCAACAGGCATTCTGACAAAAATACGAAAATAGACATTAGACAATTGTCATAATGGCAAACATGGGCCTTTAGACAATTAAAAGTGGACATTAAACAATTGAAAGTGGACACTAGACAAATGAAAGTGGACATTAAACAATTGAAAGTGGACATTAGACAAATGAAAGTGGACATTAAACAATTGAAAGTGGACATTAAACAATTGAAAGTGGACACTAGACAAATGAAAGTGGACATTAAACAATTGAAAGTGGACACTAGACAAATGAAAGTGGACATTAAACAATTGAAATGGGACATTAAACAATTGAAAGTGGACATTAGACAAATGGTAGTGGAAGTCAGTCAATTACGGCTCCCTGCCTCGCATGCGCACAAGTAGGCAAAGTGGACTATCACAAAGGCAGACAAGCATGGGGGACCAAGTCAGGGAGGAATCTCCTCCCCCATGCATGAACACCAAGTGGCACCTCTGCGTGCCCATCCAAAGAGACCCCTGAGGTCTATAAATTGGTGAGATTTCTCACCTAAAAGGAAAAGAGGAAGGAAGAAACGTTTAGAGTAGCGAAGCCCTGCCTGTTTATCACCAGACGCTCTGCCTTCGATTCACTTTTACCGCATCTGTGATCTCTTCTGCAAGGGAAGTCATTGGGTGTTTATGGAGAACATGAATCTGGATCCATGGATCCATCAATTTTCCGACAAAGCTTACCGTTCTTTTTTTATTTCTTTTGCATTATGATTTCGGGATCTTGATTTCAAGCATGCCTTCACCAGGGTTAATAGCATCGGGATATTTTGCGTTATGATTTCAGGATCTGCTGCAATCTATTGTTTTAATCATCTTTTGCATGCATGTTTTGTTTTTTTATGGATCGAATGCTTTATTTTAACATAGGTGCTATTAACTCTATTTGTTGTTTCTTTGAACGCAGGAGAAGCGGCAAAGATCAAGGATTCACCAACACAAGTGACGGTGACATTTTGGCCCGCCCATTCTGCATGTGGGCACACGAAAGAAGGATCATCGGTCACTATTGTGACTAAAACTTTGTTGACTCTCCTAGCCCCTGAAAAGGGAGGAGATGTTTGTAATCGATGTCAAAGAGAATATAAATAAAAAAGGGCCATGTTTTCAACACTTCTTTTAATCACATTTATTTCGTTCTCTTTCTCTCATTTGCATTGCATCTGATATCAGTGTTTCCTTTTCTTCCAGAATCTTGTGTTTTCAATTTTTGTGCCATTATCATATAGATATCAAATCTTTCTTATATTGCATCTTGTGGTTGCATTTCCTATATCATATACTCATGAAAATCTAACAAGAGATATCTATCTCAACATAAACCCATTTTACGGGTGAGTTGTAATTTTTTGTTTTGGATCACCATAAACAACATTACCAAGGGATGCCATAATATTACTGAGATAAGGATATATAGGTAATGGAAGTATATATAACTCAATATAAATTATGATGTATTTTGCATGTTTTTTAGAATTGATAAAATCTTGGATCCAAGAGGAAAAGACAAGGAAACTTTTTGACATACCATGGGCCATGTTGATAAATGACCTAGGTATGCTTTGGTTTAATAAACCAAAGTAGGAAGAAATATTTGGTAAGGTTATGAATGGCTTCTAGCTAGTTTCCATGAGGGACCTAGGTGAAATTGACCTAACCCTTCAAAACATATTTTGGTGGGATGTTACCCACAAAATGATCAACTAGGGTATAATTATCAAGCCACTTGCTTGCATTATCAAAATCAAGAATGGAGAAGACATCAAGAGCATATGGTTTACCATGTAAAGCATATTTAGTATGAAATTTCTCCATTTCTTGAGAGGTACTAGTTGAATATGTTTCAATGCTAGTGATACTAATATCAACTATTGACTCATTAGGGCTAGAGGCCATAACAAGGAAAATCACCCAAAGATGAAAGAAAGACCTTGAAGAGGACCCACAAAACTACAGGGGGTCAATTTGTCCTACTAAAAGGTTATGCAATAGGTTGAGGTAGACCAAGTAAAAAATCAGAAGGTTTTCAATAGAGCTCTTTTTATGTAGATCTAGATCTCTTCATATATATATATATATATATATGAAATTCTACTTTTAAAGTAAGGTATTATTCAATTCAATTCAAGAGTCTTCCCTAGCCAATATATTGATTGAATCAAGTTTGTGTGAAGTCCCAAAAAATATTTCCTAACCCTCATAAGATTTAAAAATAGGTATATTTTAATGACTATAAAATTTTGGTCATTTCTAAATATATCTCAAATAATATGAGTCCTTTAAAATTTATAACACTTGCTTAATGAGATGCAAGAATTTATTTTAGATACCTATTTTCATCTAGTGTCAATATCCCTTTAACTCTAAAACAAGCATATCATAGACAAATATTAAAATGACCACAACTTAGAATTAAAAATATTAATCATGTAATATATTCTACTATCTTTATTGAAGACCCATAATAGAATAATGAAACCCCCAAATACCATTTCCATTATTTTATTTAAACAAGAAAGATACCAAAAAGTGAATTAAATTATTTTTCTAGTATGTTATAATGAAACATATCTGAGACAAATCTTAACTTTAATTTTTTTCTTATTTCATAACATAAGAAAACTTGACCTCATTTTAAAGTTTAACCACTACTACCCTAATTTAGTTTGAATTCACACTAATTTCTAAAACCAAATAGATTAAATCCATCCACTAAATCCTTATACAAAAATTATAAAAATATGAAAGAAAATAAAAGTGACATAAATATTGAGGGATGCTTATAGGCATTGAGGAGACAAAAATGCAACACCAAATAATGCTAAATAAATTGAAATTAAAGAATACATAATTGCACAATGAATGGTCTTATATTAATTGGGGAGCCTAAAAACTCCATTGTTACAATGAGGATCTTTGAATCCCTTTGATACAAATTTTACAATTGTTAGGGTTCTCTGAAATCCTACCAAAACAATGTTGGTGGTGTCTTCAAACGTGTCCTTACTCCCAATAGATATGAGTGGGGTTTTAGTTATCTAATATCGGACCACTCTAGCTTAAGCAGTTTTCCAATGCTAATGTCACACTTCTAGATCTACACACACTAAAACAACAAATGAGTTAGTAGCAACTGTGAGGGCTCCACAATGTGAGGCCCTCTATGATCAATACTGAAACCCTAACTATTTGTTATAAATAACATGAAAAAAACTAAAAATGCATGTAATAAAATAATAAATATTTGATTTACCTTACGTAATTGCTATATTTGTATCTAATGTATCTTGTTGCAGTGAATCAATGCGACGATACCCTAGCTTTACCTGAATGCTAGAGAGACTTCAGAATATATGGCGTAAAATGCTCATGGGTGCTTTGCGGCTACAGGAAATGTTCGTGAATGCTCAGTGATGGTGGAAGGCATCTAGAGGTGATTTGTAGCAGGGAAGAAAGCACCCAAAGGTGCTTAGGAGTGATGAAGCACATGAAGACGTTCAGTGGTAGAGGCAAAATTCTACAGAAGTAGATCTAGTTGGGTGAGAGAGGCAACAACAAATACGGGGGCTATGGAAAAATAATATGGAAGGGAAGAGCACCCGGATGATCTAGGGAACTCGAAAATAAATACTTCACAAGAATTATTATGATTCAGTAATTACTTAGGGTTTAGGGCATGAATTTCTCAAGGGTTGAGCAATCAAAATGGCTCCTATTAATAATCCAACATAGGGCATACTTAGGTTTTCAATGACACTAATCATGTGGTCGAGATAAAAGCACATCGGAGTGTGGATATTAAATTTAGGTTGTGGCATGAATTGATGTAAATGGATTGATAGGATTAAATGAAATCAAATGTGGAACACGAGCTTGGAGATAAAATAATGAAATAATTTGAATTTTGCATAGCTTACCCCCTGAATTGGCAAATGAGTTTGTTGATGAATCTCATGAGCCAATTGAAAAATATGTGCAAATGAATTATAGATGATGTGATATATGATACCATTTTTACCCCAACGGTGGGAAGGGGATTGGTGAGAAATGTGACATGATGCATCTATTTTTGCCCCAATAGATGAAGGGTTTTATGAAAATGTGTGATGGAGAATGTGTTTGCTTTTGCCCCAATAGATGAAGGGATTCTTGCCGAGTGTATATTCCATGATCATGTAATATGTATCCCATTGTGTAAAATTCAACACCTACTATGGTTACCCCAAATTTGGGGTTATTCAATGTTGTTGAAGAATATGCCTTCTAGCATCATTGATATGCAAATATGAAAATACAAATATAAAATTAGTCAAATTTGAAGGGCCAACTAGTGACTATTAAATAATTCCTATGATAGAAACCAATAATCCTATCTAAATCCAATCACCATGATGATTGTCAAGAAAAAGTGTAATGATAATGTGTGATAATGTTCTTGTTTTAAGCCCCACAAACTAGGCCATCAATGACAACCTTTTGTGAAAATTGTTCTTGGCAAGGTTTCACTCAAAATGTGAAGTACCAAATGTGATGTTGTTTTCAAACAATAAAATATGGAATAATGAAGATGACCAAGTGTCCTTATGGTAGGCTTTTCATCTTACCAAATTGCATGAATGCAAATCACTGCAATTACCAAGTATATAGAATAACCCGCTAGCTACAAGGTTCACTTGAATGTTGTTTAACTTGGAAAGCATACAAATGATGATATGGAATGATGTGAAAATTATGTATGAATGATGATATTGTTGATTATGGTCATTTTGTGAAGATTTGGACCATTTTGGAGGGTTTTTGTAACTTGTTAAGCAAATTTGCAATTTGTGGTCGCAAATAAAAATTATGCATCCAAATTAGTTGGAATATTCACAAAACCTGATAAAATGATGGAATAGATGCATGGATGCAATATGAAGTGATTTTGTGGGGATAAACCATTTTTTTGTGAAAATTTGATCTTTTGTGCAATTTAATGCCAAATACCCATTAGCGCTTTTCGTTTGCAAAAATGACCTTCGATTTTTGGGCATTCTTAAAATACCCATGGGTGCTTTAGTGTGTTAGGAAATTTCCATAGGTATATCAATGTGTCTGAAGCAACTATAAATAGTTGGTAGGATGAGAAATGAAGCTCATTTGTGCGTTTAACAATTTGAGAAGTTGCGTTTGGAGGATTGAAGTGAAGTGAGGTAAAGTGACTTAATCATGAAAGCTATGGTAGTGGAAGGAGTGGGTGCAAAGGCTGGGGATGATGCTAGAGTATGGGAAATTGAGATAATTTTCAATTTTTTGTATTGTGAAAAAGTTTTGTGTTTTTGTGATTTTTTTTGACAAAATTTCTGACAAATGTCTTGTGTTGTGTTGTAGCTTAGGATTTTGAAGGCTCAGTATTGGTTCTTGAATTTCATTTCTAGGATGAGGAAGGTGGTTTCGGATGAGGAGTGGAAGCTATTGGAGGATGTGGGGCTAGTGGAGGTAGCCCAGGGTGATATGGTGAGGGCTGATGAGGGATACCTCTTTGCCTTGGTAGAGATGTGGGATGTAGATAGGGGAACATTTTAGCTCCCCATGGGAGAGGTGACCATGATATTTGAGGATGTATATCGCATCCTCAAGGTACAAATGGATGGGATCTAGATTAAGGTTGGGCTCAACCAAAATATGGATATGATGAAGATGTTTGGAGATGCATGACAGGGTGTGAAGGTGGAGAGTGGATTTATACTGTATTTTTCCATGTTTTTGGATAAGGATTTGGATACCCTTCACACCTTGGTTATATTCATGTTGGAAAACATCGTAGCCCCAAACAATACTAGGTGCATGTTCCTTAAGAACCTGATAGGGGTAGTGAGTGATATGCTCACTAGGTGGCAGGTGTATGTATGGGCTTCTACCTTGTTGGTGTAGGTGTACTTGGAGTTATATGAGGTGATGAGGCAGGGGAGGAAGGGATTGAGGTTTAGCTTACTACTACAGTGTTAGATATAGGAGTATTTTAGTGTAACTAGATCATACGGGTTACTTGTGGTAGACTTGGGTAGGGAGTAACCCAATGCTAGGAGATAGTTGGTGGTCAAGCAAGTACAATTGAGTCATATAATATGGATGAGTCAATGGTATCGGGAGCTATGGTCTGGATTGATATTTTCCTAAGTAATATGGAGGCCATGGTGAGCTTGTAGGTGGACCAAATATGGAGAGAACTTGTTACAAGTGTGGTAGGCTTGGTGGGTGGTTGGGTGATATCAGAGTGAGGTTGAGTACTTTCAATTATCATGAGCAATTTGATAGTTAGTCTTGAGTTAATATGTTCTTGATGAGCTAGTGTGGCATAGGAGGCATCAAGAGGAGACAAGGCTACCGTGTGCAAAGTCATGGAGGGTGTCCTATGAGACTGAAGAGGATATGGATCTCCCAAATGTGGGTGATGCGAGGACTACCATGGAGTACAATGCATGCTTCACAACCATCATGGGTATTACCTCAAGGAGTGACTTATGGGGATGGTGAGGAGGCTAGGAATGAGGGGACCTAGGAGGACCCCAAGTGACAGTAGCACCTTTGATTAGATAGTAAAATGATGAGGACTAAAGGTGCAACTTGGTAGGCTCCCGAGAGTGGGGAAGACTATGGAGATGGATATGATGTGAAGGAGGCCCTAAATGGACCTCTAGATCAGAGTGAGGAGGATTGGGTGTGGTTATAGTAGTAGGTGAGGAAATGGAATATGAGTATTACAAGGCTCCAGGCAGAGCTAGTAGAGAGGGAGCACCGACATAATTTTGACATAGCACATCTTTGATCTTGGCATAATTTTTGTAGTTCTACAGTGTTTTGTGATTTTATGATATTTTTGTAGTCTATTTGGTGTTTTTAATAGTATCTAAAAATAGTTTAAAAATTCCAATCTCTATTCCATTTTCAATCTCAAAATAGGTAATCTCTAATGTGTTTTTAGTTTTTAGTTTTTAGTGTTTATGTCTTTTGTAGGTTCATAAAGAAGTATACAATATTAGTTTTTTTATCATATATATTGAATCATATAATTGTTAAAAAAATGAAATGATTTGCATTACCTAAAAATTGCATTATTGCAAGTATTTATTTTGAAAGAAAAAGGAAAAAATAGTTTTTTATTTTAAATAGGTTTATAGTTTGTTTTCATTGGAACTAACATGTAAACAATATATATAAGGGTACATCTATTTTCTCTTGTATTTTATTGTGTAGTCCATTTTTGTCTTCTTATATTTGTAGGAAAAAAGGAGTAATTAATTTTTTGCAAAGCAACAAGATGAAATCCAATATAGAAAAAAAGTCCTTCATAAAAAGGCCTTGGTAGTTTTCCTTATGTTTCTTGGTTTTATTCTTTTGATAATACATTAAAATGGTCTCAATTAAGGAACCTGATATTTTCACTAAACTTCAAGGAAATACATCTTCTTTCATTTAGGTATTAAATTAAAAAATGCAAGTAGGTTTTAGCATTTAGGTTAATCTTATATTCCTACATTTCTCTTGTGCCTCTACCCTAAAATATGAAATTAGAAACTAAATTTCTACTTTTTTCCTAGGATTAGCAATCATTACAGTAAAAAGCATGTTAGGGTAGCTTTTGTATGACTACATTTTTGTTCTAAGAATTTTTATTTTGTATTCAACAACATATATTGTTAAGAGTATTAACTTTTAGAGCCAACAAGAGACTTATTTAGCCCATCCTTACACTTTCTCATCGTCTTGTCAATTAGGTATTTGAAATAAAATTTAATGTAGATTTGTATTAAGCTAGCTTGTTTTTCTACATATTATTCTAGCATTTTGTCTAAAACAAGGAAAAGAAAAAAATTGTTTTACAAGTTTATAGTTTAGATTTTAGAACTAGTGTAAAAACCAAAATTGCATATAGGATTTTTTTTGTTGAATTATTGTCTTTATTTGCATTACACTATCAATATTAAATGAATTTTTATATAAATTAACAGATATTTTCTGGCAAAGAGTATCCTAAAAAGTATAAAGCATACTAAATTTGTGAACAATTTCAAAAGCGTGTAATTTATGTTGGATAAAGATGAATTGTTATTTGAATTGATAGATATTTTCTAGCAAGGACCCAAAAAAATAAATTATACTAAATTTTTTAATGAAAAAAAAACATGGTGAAGCAGTACTCTAAAAATGTAAACTAGTTTTTGATTCACCATATCACAGATGCACAAGTGAAGAGCATAATACTAGTAGCAAAAGCGTATTAGTAAATAGAAGGAATAAAAAGGAGGGATTAAAAACTTAAAGAAAGTAATGAGTTAGGAGAGGAACACAAGACATTTGATTGAATTTTTATTTTAAAAAAATGAAGTGATACATCTACAAAACTCTAAACAAGGTTATAATAGGAATTAATAGATATTTATTTAGTTGGATAAAGATAGGTTTTAATAGGAATTAATAGATATTTTATTTAGTGATACTATTTTTATTTAGTTGGATAAGTTAGGTTATAATAGGAACTAATACACATTTTCTAGCAAAAAATACCCTAAAACATAGAAAGCATGCTAAATTTGTAAACAATTTCAAAAGTATTAAAAAAATTTAGTTGGATAAATATGGGGTGATCTATAAATTATCAAATATTTTTTTGCGAGTCCCCAAAAAATTAGAAATCATGCTAAATTTGTGAATGTTTAAAAAATGTTAAAAATTTTAGTTGGATAAAAATGGCTAGTTATATGAATTAATAAATATTTTTTGGTAAGGAGTACCCAAAAAGTAGAAAGCATACTAAATTTGTGAATGATTTAAAAGCGTTAAAATGTTTAGTTGGATAAAGATGACATGTTATACGAATTGACAAATATTTTCTAGCAAGGAGGAACCTAAAAAAGTAGAAAGCATACTAAATTTGTGAATTATAGGGGTACATCTATTTTCTCTTGTAATTTCTTGTGTGCTCCATTTTTTTCTTCTTATATTTGTAGGACAAAAAGAGTAATTAAATTTTGGTAAGGGAATAGGGTAAAATCTGGGATACAAAGAAAGTTCTTCATAAAAAAACCTAGATAGTTTCATTTCATCTTCCTCATGATGCTTGCTTTATGCTTTCGATAATATAATAAAAGGATCTCAATTAAGGAACCTTAGATTTTCAATAAAGTTCAAAGAAATACATCTTCTTTCATTTAGGCATTAAATTTCAAAATGTGTGTAGGTTTTCACATTTAGGTTGATATTATATTCCTACATTTCTCTTGTACCCCTACCTTTAAACATTAATTTAGAAGTTATCTTTCTGGTTTTGGATTAGCAATCATTAAAGTAAAATGCACGTTAGGGTAGATCTTGTATGACTATATTTTTTTTCTAAGTATTTTTATTTTGTATTCAACAACATATATTATTAAGATTATCAAATTTTAGAGCCAACAAGAGACTTCTTTAGCCCATCATTACACTTTCTCATTGTATTTTCAATTAGGTATTTGAAACAAAATTAAATGTAGATTTGCATTAAGCTAGCTTGTTTATGTTCATATTCTTCTCACATTTTTTCTAAAATGAAGACAAGAAAATACTTCATTTTGTCTAAAGCATACTATATTTGTGAACAATTTCAAAAGTATTAAAATTTTAGTTGGATAAAGATGGATTGTTATCCAAATTGACAAATATTTTCTACCAAGGAGTACCCCAAAATGAAGAAAGTATATTAAATTCGTGAATGATTTCAAAAGCATTAAAAATTTTAGCTGGATAAAGATGGGTTATAGGATGAGTTAATATTTTTTTTTTTTGCAAGAAAGTAACCCAAAAATTAGAAAGCATACTAAATTTATGAATGATTTCAAAAGTGTTAAAATATTTAGTTGGATAAATATGGCTTGTTATACGGACTGAAAAATATTTGTTGGTAAGGATTACCCAAAAAAGGAGAAAGCTCACTAAATTTGTGAACAATTTTAAAAGAGTTAAAATTTTTGGTTGGATAAAGATGGCTTGTTAATTGAATTGAAAGATATTTTCAAGTAAGGAGTACCCAAAAAAGTATAAAGTTTACTAAATTTATGAATTATTTTAAAAGCATTAAATTTTTTAGTTGGATAAAGATTGCTTGTTATACAATTTGACAGAATTTTTTTGCCAAGGAATACCCAAAAGAGAAGAAAACATACTAAATTTGTGAACGATTTCAAAGCACAAAAAAAAAATTGTTTGATAAATATGGGTTGTTATACGAATTGACATATATTTACTAGCAAGGAGTACCTAAAAACGTAGAAAGCATACTGAATTTGTGAATAATTTTAAAATATTAAAATTCTTAGTTGGATAAAGATGGTGTGTTATATGAATTAATAAATATTTTGTAGCGAGGAGTACCTAAAAAAGTAGAAAGCATACTAAATTTGTGAATTATTTCAAAAGCATTGAAAATTGTAGTTGGATAAACATGGCTTGTTATACAAATTGAGATATTTTTTAGCAAGAAGTAACCAAACAAATAAAAAGCACACTAAATTTGTGAATGATTTAAAAAACATTAATTTTTTTTTTATTGATGTAAATGGGGTTTTGAAAGGTCCTTGAACCTTTTATAGATTCATTACAAAAAGGGTAAACCCAAGATGGGATCCCGCAGAGAGACTAAAGGACAAAAGCCAAAAAATAATAGGGACTAAAATTGTAGTCCTAGACAACAAGTCAAGACAGAAAGAGAGGAAAACCCTACCAAAAACAAGAAAGGCCTACCAAACAAATCACTGGATTGGAACATCATGATGAATATAAAACTCAATGATTTTACTATGAAATATATGTACCAAACTCGAACATCTATCTGGTTCAAGCCTATATTTACCATGATATCAGTCGCTCTGTTGTTGCCTTGTTTGTAGACATGTTAAACTAAAGAATGGTCAAGGTGATTGATAATCCTGTTTTACTCTGAATAGCATCAACAACAGACCAATCAAGAGGAGAGGAACCCTTAAAAAATTTGATGGTGTTCAAAAAATCCCCTTCAATTATAAGATTACGGAATTGTCTACTAGCATCTAAGGAGAAACCCTGGGACAACGCCCGAACTTTAGAAAAATTGTTGGACTAAGCACCAATGACTTCACCAAAGGCAAGAAGAATTTTGCCTTGGTCATCTCTGATAAGGCCTCCTGCATTAACTTTACCAGGTTTTCCCTTAGCAACTCCATTGAAGTTGAGTTTAAGCCAACCCTAGGGTGGTGTGACCCAATGAACATAAGATCTATAAGCTTTGTGAAATTGAGCCTTGGCAGGGCCAGCAAGGAGATTGAACAAAGAAATGAGATGGGTTTCAATTCCATGGCCATGCTTCTCAAGACAAGGAATAATACTAGCATTCTTCCTCACCAAGGTGAGAATTCTAGAAAGGATAGAGGTAAGGGAACTATGAAAATTTTTGAAGGTCATGTTGTTTCTCTCAAGCCACACTTACCACAAAAAGTTGTGGAACAGGTTGGGAAACTGGTAGTAGAGGTCCATGATGGATAACCTTGGGTTGTTATACTAATTGATAGATATTTTCTAGCAAGGTGTACCTAAAAAAGTAGAAAGCATACTAAATTTGTGAATGAATTCAAAAGCATTAAAAATTTTAGTTGGATAAATATGGCTTGTTATATGAATTGACAAATATTTTTTGGCAAGAGTACCCAAAAAAGTAGAAAGCATATAAAAATTTTTAATTATTTCAAAAAAATAAAATGTTTAGATGGATAAAAATAGTTGTTTATACAAATTGAGATAATTTTTTTGTAAGGAGAACCCAAAAAAGTAGAAAGCATACTACATTTGTGAATGATTTAAATAACATTAATATTTTTAGTTGGATAAAGTTGGGTTTCTATACTAATTGATAGATATTTGCTAGCAAGGAGTACTTGAAAAAGTAGAAAGCATTCTAAATTTATGAATAATTTCCAAAGCATTAAAGTCTTTTAGTGGATAAATATAGGTTATATGAATTGACCAATATCTTCTATCAAGGAGTACCCAAAAATGTAGAAAGCATATTAAATCTGTAAATAATTTTGAAAGCATTAAAACCTTTAGTTAGATAAATATATGTTGTTATATGAAATGATAGATATTTTTTAGCAAGGAATATCTGAAAAGGTAGAAAGTATACTATATTTCTGAATTATTTCAAAAATATTAAAAATTTTAGTTGTATAAAGAAAGTTTGTTATACGAATTGACTAATATATTCTAGCAAGGAGTACCCAAAAAAGTAGAAATAATACTAAATTTGTGAACAATTTCAAAAGAGTTAAAATTTCTAGCTGGATAAATATAGGTTATTATATGAATTGACATATATTTTCTGGCAAAAAATACCTAAAAAGTAGAAAGTATAGTAAAAATTTTAACGATTTCAAAAATATTAAATATTTTATCCGGATAAATATAGTTTATTATATGAATTGAAAGATATTTTATAGTAAGGAATACCCAGGAAAGTAAAAATCCTATTAAATTTGTTAATTTAAAAAATGTGTGGCCATGCGGCCCTATGTAGGTTCAAATTTTTTGAAAGTGAAGATTTGCAGTTTGGTGGAGGTCCTATTGGGTGGAGGAGGTTTTTGGTTGATAGCACTATTCTCTCATTTTATTTTGCAACCTAGAAGAAGATTGGGTCAACTAGAACCCTAGTTGGGGGGCTGGTGGGATGTTTGGATTACCAATGGATCCAACTCAACTGCTAGTAAAATGAGGGTTTGGTGGTCTCATTTTCTTTAGGTTATAGAGTACTCTGGTTTGGCTAGTGTTTTCCCTCTTGTGACCTGGTGATTGGTTGTAGTGGTGGACAGACAGGCTCTCTCCATGATATACTTTGTTTTTACCTCTTCTCTGACTAATTTTTAGGGGAGATCTTGTGCATTTATGGTTAGTGTAGACTTTTTGGTGTTGTTTGGCCATTCTGACTAGTGGGTTTGGGTTGTTGGGGTGGGCCAATCATAACACCCAAATTCTTTTGCTAGGCTGGAATTGTGATTTTTGAAGTGATCCTATTTTTTTTTTCTTTTTTTCTTTTTGAGTGCTTTGTTCCATTTTCTATCACTCATTTTGTGAGTTTGTTTTAACAGATTCAAGAAAAACAAAAATTAAACTCTCTGCTTGAATATTTAGGTAGGTCTAAGATTTTTTGTTGTTCTTATATGGATACTTGTTACCAGTGTTGGATCATATACTGGTTGTGGAGTCTTATTTCAAGGGGTGACTAGCAGAAGCGTGGGTTCGATGGATCCACTAGTTTCTAATTTTTGGGTGCTTATTGATTTTTCAATGGTAGTTACGTAGGTTCTAGCAAGTTCCAAGTTTTTGGGTGCATATAATTGGGTGGCAATTCCATATTTGAATGTTCTCTTCTACAGTTCTTATTTCACAATAGGGGTGAAATCATTGGGTTGGTTTTTGTGTTTCTAGAATATTTTTACTTGGAACCATGGTATTTTTTATTTTAATTTTAGTTTGGTATTTCCTACAAATAGAGTTCTCTTTGCACAATTCAACTTTCCAACTGTAGGATCGATGGGTATCAACAAATATTGGACTAGGTTTCCTAACCTAGGGTTCCAAGGATGAGAAAGAATTTTGATTTTGAATTTGTTTTTAATTTGGGCATGTTGTCATGTTTAAACCTTGGTGCCTTTGTTTCAAATTCTAGGATATTGATCCAAGATTTCTATCTCAAGAAAAAAGTTCAAAATTAATTTTTAGAAGCTTTGCTTAGGTCAAGTTTTTTTAGTCTCATTTGATCTCCTTTGTGGGATTTCCTCGAATATCTTTAGATTCATCCTATATTATACTCTATTTTGAACTGTTGTTAACAATCTTGGTTTGTGTATAAAAGGTTTGGAAACCCTTTTAAAACCTCTTCTGTAAAATGTTTGGTAACCCTTTCAAAATCCCATCCTCCATCAAATAAAAAAATTCAAAAATAAGTGTTATCCAGAGTGTCCCACGATCCAATAACTAACAAAATTGGATGTACCTAGTGATGGCACTATGTGTCTCACCAAATAAAAATAGAAAATCGATGATGACATATCACTACCTTAACATGAACATTTCATTCATGAATGTGAATGGTGTAGACACGTGTTTATAACTAAGTTGAGAAAGTAAAAAATATATCACATTGAATCTTAAGGGCAGTGCCCTTGAGCCCCACTCTAACATATTGTACTCATCATCATCATTTATATTTTTTAATCATTTTAGGTGGAGTTAAACCTTTCCCATACATATTATCATTGTGTATGCAATGCAAGTTTTTAAATGGTTGGCATTGTCCTAAAGATGTTTGAAATGCACCATGATGAGACCATTCTAATAGTTATCTATAATGAATATTTTATGGAGTTATCTCAATGCTATTTAAATTGTATGATTAAAGTCTAACTTTAATTTTACCTTGAGTAATAAAATAGTAAAATATTACAAAAAAGTATATTTTTTAAGGTAAATAAAGATTTAAAGTTAATATAAATAATATAATAAAGAAATTAGTGAAAATTTTAGGACAACCTTAACCATCACAATGAAGTTAAAAAAAAAATAACTATGATAAAATAGAAATATGTTTACCCAGGTGTTGTAGGTGAGTTGGAGAGGAGAGGGCAATCCTCCAAGGGAGGTCCTAGGTTCGAATCTCCACCCTACCAAAAAGTTGAATTGGGTACCCAAAATCCAATTGATAATGTTGGTGTGGGTAGGGTTGGGCACGACTCTCGAGTTACTTTGATGATGTAGATGAAAGCACGAGATTCCTGTCAAAGGAAACACCAAGTGCGATTGCATTCAAAATTAAGTACGCTTAAGTCCTAGAAATGTAAATTGCATGAAATGGAAAAGAGACACATTGGAAGAGACACAATCAAATAGAGAAAACACAGCCCTTTCATTAATTTCCCTTGATCTCTGTTACAATGATGCCTCCTCCCTTTTCAGGGGCTAGGAGCGCAAATAGGGTTTGATTACAATCGCTGAATGATTCCTCTTTTTGCATGCCCACGATTGCAATGGGCGGGCCAAGATGATGTCGCCGCTGATGTCGATGAGTTCTTAGCCTCTGCTGCTTCTCCTACGAACAAATAAATGACCAAGACGTCAGTAGCACCTTCTGCAAATGAAAAGCATTCTCTCTCTAAAACCAACGAAATATGCATATGAATATTTGTTTGAAACAGTGAATACAGTGAAACCAAATTGCTTCAAAACTTGACTGAAGGTAAGAAAAGTTACCAGAAGGCCACTGCCACTAAGGCAGCTGGCCAATCCACCTTCAACTGGAATTCGTCCCTGGGCAGGACGAATTCTGACTGTAATTCATCCCTGGGTGGGACGAATTCTTCTGAGTTGAAGAAACCAACCTGCTGCTGCTCCAATGTCGGATCCCGAGACCTGCAAAATGCCTGCAAATAGGGGGGTTATATAATTGGGGCCATTTTGGGACGAACCAGATGGTCGGATTTTCCCAATTTGGCCTCCACCCTCGGGAATTTGACCTTGACACCTGCAAGTTAGCGAAACGAAAAAGCAATACAAAACATCCTAAAATCTGATCAAAAGTTAGAAAATTGCAATTATGGACTAATCAAACCTAGTAACACAGAATGCAATCTAAAAAATAATCTAAAATACTCAAAAACTAAAATTAGGACTTGGGAGGTGCGGGGGTGCCCAAGTGGGCCTCCCACTGTTGGCCCTCGATTTTGGAGCCAATCCACCGGGGATGGGCCCAAAACCTTTTAGGATTGGGGGTCGGCGAATTGGTTGGTTCAGATGTCCATGCGTCGGATTTGAGTAAGGTTCGAGCTTCCAAAGGCCACCCAACAACCTCCCTTGCAAAAGAGATTGGTGGATGTGGGAAGGTGAACCAAGAGGGATGCAAGTGAGTCTTCAATTTGGCAGCACTTCATTGCTTGAACACTCCTTCAATCTGTATCTTTTGGGTGAGAAAATTCCCACCTTTTATAGACCCAAGGGGTCTCTTTTGGGAGGGAAGCACAAATGCCAAGTGTTGTCCATAGGCACCATGTGGCAGTCTTGTCTTCCCATGAGGGAGGGGAGTCCTCCATTGACTTGAACTTTGATAAATGCTTTTTGTAACAGTCCTCTAACGGCCCCTCTGTCCACTTACACATGCGTGCAAGGCGGGAGCCCTTAACCGAGCTGTTATGGGCTGCCACTTGGCACCATTTGCCTTTTTTCCCGTTAAACTTGGAATTCGTCCCACCCAGGGACGGATTTAGAATTCGTCCTGGGGTGGGATGGATTCTATTTTGAATTTGTCCCGGGGTGAGACGAGTACTGGGCAAAGTTTCCAAGTGTGCCAAATTGCTTCTTGACCTTACAAAATTGCTATGAAAGTGGTTAAGACCACTGTTTAACCTCTGAGGGCTGCCCTGGGGGCTGTGTTTGTCAAAGCGATCAGTGTTTGCAGTCACATAATCGGATTGGTGCTTGTTTTGGTGTCTACGAGATGCCCCTTTTTGGGAAGCGCTGCGGGTGACGCAGATCTTGAGCAAAAATAGATAACCAAAGCACTAATGATTAGGGTTTCTTGGTAACCTAACCAACTTTTGATGCCCCAAGTATGGAAAGGGCATGCATTCTTGAATCCTTGCTTCTGACGAGCTAAGGAATTTGATTTCAATTATTAACCTGTTTTGGTGAGGTGTGACTTGAACTTAGACATTGATCAGTCATGAACAAGTGAAGGGCATTTTTATCCTCAGGGGGAACCTTGTGTTCATGATTCACGAAATGCCAAGTGTTTGATTGATTTGATTGTTGCTTGTTTACTGCCCCAAGCAGGAGCATGGTTGTCTTTGTCAATGATTCTTTGAATGCATGTCGTTTTTCTTAATTGGGTGTGTGATTGTTGATTGGTGACTAAGTGTGACTACTCCCTCAAGCGACGAATCGATGATGGAATGACCTACATGAGAGAAGCGACGAGTCGCTTGACCCAAGATGACTTGTGCAAGGTTGCCCTTAGAGGGTTTACCGTTAAGCGTGTGCAATTTTTCCAACATTTGGACCTATTTTTGGTGGGTGTTAACCCTTTTGGTGATGTCATAATGAGGTGAAATCGTCGAAAACCTATTTCCCGTGGAGCGGTCCGGCTATGATAGCCTTCTTGGGGAATTAGGAGAGCGATAATTTGGACCTCGACATCGATTTTCTTTGCCTAGAGGCTAAGTGCGAGAGCACTTGTGCCCGGCAATGTTTTTGCTGTGTTTTTTTTTTTGAATTTTGTACTGTTTTTGTTGTTTTTGTGACACCATTTGGTGATTGAATTGTCGGCAATCCCTCCTCCCGTGGAGCGGTCCGGCTATGGTAGCCTTCTTCGGGAGTAGGATAGTGACAATGCAAACCCCGAAATCAATTTTTCTATGCCAAGAGGTTAAGTGCAAGAGTACTTGTGTCTGGCAATGTTTATTGCTTGTTTTGTGTTGCATTTTTTGTTGTTTTGTTGTTTTTTGTGACACCATTTTGGGATTAAATTGTCAAAATCTGTCTTCCCGTGGAGCGGTCCGGCTATGGTAGCCTTCTTAGGGAGTAGGATAGTGATAATTTGTGACCCCGATGTCGATTTGCTATGCCCATGTTGTCAGTTGCATTTGCAATCCTGTCAGGCAGTTTTATTGTCTGTTTTTAGTGCATTTTTAGTCATTTTTTCTTGATTTTTTTTTTGTGCTGGCCTGAATTCGTCCCTGGGTGGGACGAATTCCAGCTGGAGAATTCGTCCCTGGGTGGTACGAGCGCTTATCAGAGCGCTCGTCCCAGTCAAGGACGAATTCCAGTGCAAAGGGCCTATTTAAGGGCCAAAACTTGATTTTGGGCTCATTTGTGTCATTTTTTTCTTGCGATTTTGGAGCTCTGGGAGGAGGAGGTAATTTTGCGAAGCGAAGCGGCTACTTGGAATTCTCTCTACCATCATGAGTGCACAAACTGGTTCGAGCGGCGGAGCCGAGGCGAGACCTGTAAGTGACCCTAGGGTTTATTTTGCTTTAACTTAATGCATTGTTTTTGTGTTACACTTTTCAAAACTTTAAGATTTTTTTTTTTTTTTGTGATGTTTTTGTTTAACAGCTAAGGTTAGAAACCCTAGAACTAAAAATTTTATCTTTTTCATTTATTATTATTATTATTTTTTTTTTGTTCTTGCAGGTTGTTAGGAGCCGCTATCGCGTACCCGCTGCCTTTACTGAGGCGCAGTTGGCCTTGACCGATGATGACTGGGAATGGCTTGATGCCCTTGGGCTCAAGCAGGTGGCTCGACTGGAGCCTATGGTTTCGGATCAGGCCTATCTGATGGCCCTGATCAAGCTTTGGGATCCGTGGACCAATACTTTTCATCTCCCGACAGGGGAGATGACTGTGACTCTTGAGGACGTCTATCGGTTGCTTCGGATTTCAATAGATGGTCTGCCTATTAGGACATCTCCATTTGATCAGTGGACTGCTATACTTACGAGATGTTTTGGGCATGGGGGGGAGCTGGGTGTAGCAGACCCAGTGGAGACAGCCGAAGCGGATTGCCAGGCTGGCGGGATTTTGGTTGGCTGGTGGATTTTGGGCATGGGCCTCATTTCTAACATTCTTCTCCCTGATTCGTCAGGTGCGAGGTTCCCGTGGAACCTACTGGATTTGGTGTGGCAGTTGGCAGAGTGCCCGAAAGAGGCACCGTTGATTCTGAGATGGGGACAGACTTTGTTGGCGCAGCTTTACGGGGAGCTGTACGGGGTCCGCTATCGACAGCGGAAGGGTGTCAGTTGCAACTTTTTGTTGCAGTGCTGGGGTTGGCAGCACATAGCTGTTGAGAGGCCTACCGGGTTACCGTGGACGACTCGGGCGGCGATGGAGGATGAGGATATTGGTTATGCAACTTTGTGGTGACGGTCTGCGGAGCAGGGGCAGAGTCGGCGATGGGCAGGTGCAGTTGAGCACTACATTGATGCCTTTTCATGGCTCACTCCAGGGGAGGTGTTTTGGTGTCCCTATCGAGACTGTCCAGCCTGGCCTAAGGCTGGAGAGTGGCTCTGATGGGTGCGGAGGGAGCGATGGTTGACTGGGCGGCACGGGACGGAGCATGAGTTCTTTCCATACCGTCGGGTTACACGATAGTTTGGGGTGCGCCAGGGGTTTCCTGGTGAGCCCGTTGGCTATTGCCATCGGGGATATGAGAGGGATCTGGATCCACTTGTCCTCGTGCCATTGGGCGAGGAATCGGATGCGATGATTGAGGTGTTGGATGTGGATGACGTCGGTACTACCATTAAGTATGACTCGTGGTGGGTATTACAGTGCTGGAGAGGAGAGGGTCCACTGGGAGGCGCGGAGGCGGCAGTGGAGGATGCTGAGGTGGCAGGGGGTGATTGGGGAGGGTCGTTGGATGATGCAGACATGGTGGATGCGGGATATGAGGATGTGGACTTGGGTGTTTCGGAGCAGCCAAACATGCAGGATGTGGAGGAGCAGTTGGAGCCTGAGCAGGCTACTGTCCCCACGAGTCCTATGCGTCCGGCAGATACGAAGGGGGTGGGGTCGGATGTAGGCGATGAGGTTGTGCAACTTACGGAGCTGCTACGGATGTAGGATCTGGAGAGGGATCTTCTACGGGCTCAGTTGGCAGAGCGGGATAGAGTTTTGGCGCAGCGCGATGATGCATTGTCTATCTATCATCGGCGGGAGTCAGAGTGGTGTCTATACTGGATAGACTTGGAGAGGGAGGTCATCCGCCTTGGCGGGCGGCTCCCTGAGCCTTCGATCAGTAGATCTTCTCTACGGACAAGGGATAGTCTGACTGAGCAGTCAGCATCATCTCGCCACAGGCGGTTAGATGAGGGGGGGGGTAGTAGGCATGATGCGGGGGCTAGTAGTAGCCGCCCTACAGGGTCCCGTAGGACCCACACCATGAGGGGTAGTTCCCGTCGCACCGATCCTGCATGATCATGGTGGCCGACGCCTTAGGTTGGGTTTTGGATATGATTGCGGGGTCTGAGGACCGGTTTTGTAGCCTGCGGGCATCTTTTTGATGATATATATATATATATACCAATTTTATTTTTGGATTTGTACATGTGATGATGTGATTGATTTTTGTTATGCATGTTTATTTATTTTGATGAATGCAGATGTTTTGATGAATGCAAATGTTTTAGATGTCTATGTGATATGCAAATTAAAATGGATGAATGATATTTGTGATGATTGCACCATTATTGTTTAAGAAGCTCTTTATTTACCTGGTTTTTTTTTGTTCTTGTATTTTCTGATGGTATCATAAAGATGATAAGTAGCGCAGATGGTTTTGAAATGAATGTAAGGTTTTCTGAGATTCAGACAGTTTTATCTCACTATCCATGACTGTACTTTATCTTACAAGACTTTTGAACAAGGTATGAATCGGACCTATTTTTGACCAAGTTATTTAACATCCCTGTGTGTGCAATTGAGTTCATTTAGTGGTATTTGTTAGGATACCGCCAGTGCTAGATGGGCTTTCAATCGAACCTGTACTGAGGATCACCTAATTAGCTCCACGAATTCCTTTGTTGTATGTACTAAGATTAATCTGCGATGTAATCCAGGATGTCATAAGCTAGCTCATCCACATGCAAACATTGATCTGTACGCAAGTTAATGTGATGGATATATCGTCATGCGGGGAGGCTTACTCATTACCAATAGTCTATCAACCAAATTGGTACTAAAGCTTGCCTTATGACCTACAGAATCTTTGAGAGTTCCAGGGATTCAAGGTCAACTCCCTTCTTTTTTTCAATTGTATTGGGATACTTGCTCTTTTGTAGTGATAAGATCACTGTTTATTTTGATCTTTTTTTTTTTTTTTTTTTTTGAGCAAGGGATTTGGGATATGAAGTGACGAAAATCACTGTTGTTTGTGCCTTTTGATGTGTGCACTATATTTGTCAAATTTGGAGTTTTGACATTTTGCAATTTTTTTTTTTTTTTTTGTGTTCTGCAACTGTTGAGAACTTTAGGGATTCTTAGTGAATTGGGTAGGGAGGAAGATTGTCCTTTTGCCAACTCTCAGCATTCTAGGGGTCATTCGCACAGGGGGATGAGCAAGATAACCGTTTCGCTTATGGTGACCTAGATTATTTTGCAGGTTTCGTCTTTCGTTCACACAATTTTGGGAATTTTAATGTTTGATTTGTGTTGGGATGTTACATAACAAGGTGTATTTCAAGTATGATTCTACCTTCGTAAAATCTGTTTGACTTGGTACACTACATGGCTAAAGAGGAATATGATGACTGAATTACTGAAACTCTTAGTACATTCCCAGACCACTGACTGTAGTGTGGTAAAATTTATGCATGGTGTTTTTGTTGATTTTGATGAATTCGAGTATGCCTAGAATTGAGATGCAAATCTTTGTTGTTTTTTATGATTTTTGTTGTTTTGTTTTTGTTGAATTTATTGATTTGTTTGACCAAGAGATTGCGATAATCCTTGGAGATTTTTGGGTTGACCAAGAGATTGTGATAATCTTTGGAGATTTTTGTGTTGACCAAGAGATTGCGATAATCCTTGGAGCTTTTTGGGTGACCAAGAGATTGCGATAATCCTTGGAGCTTTTTGGGTTGACCAAGAGATTGCGATAATCCTTGGAGCTTTTTGGGTTGACCAAGAGATTGCGATAATCCTTGGAGCTTTTTGATGACCAAGAGATTGCGATAATCCTTGGAGCTTTTTGGGTTGACCAAGAGATTGCGATAATCCTTGGAGCTTTTTGGGTTGACCAAGAGATTGCGATAATCCTTGGAGCTTTTTGGGTGACCAAGAGATTGCGATAATCCTTGGAGCTTTGTTTCTTTGTTTTTGTGTTTTTTTTTTTTTTTTTTTTTTGGTACATGGCTTTCTTAGATATGAAATGGTCGCAAATGACTGATATTCAAGGGTTCTGTTTCCTTGATACCGTCAAGAGAAGCTAGCCTGTACGTTCCTGGTCCTATTTTGCTATCAATGACATAAGGACCTAGCCAATTTGCCATGAATTTGTCTCTCATATGGGATGGCAAATTAGAGTTTTGTTGGTTTTCCTTCAGAACCAGATCACCAACCCGAAAGTCTCTTAGGTGAACTTTCATGTTGTAAGCTCTCTTAAGCCGCTCTTGATAGATACGTAAGTGCTCGAGAGCATTAACGCGTCTTTCGTCAAGCAACGTAAGTTGGTCTAACCGGGCCTACCGTGCAGTGTCATCATCGATGAATTCCTGCATTGATATGCGGAGGGAAGGAATTTCCAACTCGAGAGGCATTACTGCCTCTGAGCCATACACTAGTGAAAACGGAGTTGCCCCAGTGGGTGTCCGAATGCTAGTGCGATAAGCCCAAAGGGCAAGTGGGATTTGTATGTGCCAATCCTTATGACTGTCTGCGATGGTCTTTTAAGGATGGCGACTAGCATTTTGTTTGAGGCCTCTGCTTGCCCATTTGCTTGCGGATAATAGGGTGTTGAAAAGTTGTGCTAAATTTTGTACTTTGTGGTTAAAGCACGCACGTCTTTGTTCTTGAATGATGGCCCATTATCCGAGATTATTTTGGATGGAATACCAAAATGACATATGATGTAATGCAAAATGAACTCCGCAATGCGGGGTCCTATCGTAGAGGTTAACGAAATTGCTTCCACCCATTTGGTAAAGTATTCTATGGCCGTTATGATAAACGTGTGATAGCCTGACGATGCAGGGGAGATCTTTTCGATTAGATCAAGGCCCCACTGTAAAAATGGCCAAGCAGACTGGACTGTCTGTAGGGCCTGGGAAGGTGCATGCATTAAATTGGCATGATGTTGACATTTTACGCACTTCTTGACATACGCGCAGCAATCTCACTCTAAAGATGGCCAATAATAGCCCATGCGAAGAATGCGCTTTGCAATGGCCATACCACTGAAGTGGCCGCCACATGTACCGTCATGTGCTTGGGTGACTGCCCAAGTGGACTCTTGCTGGTCCAAGCAACAAAGAAGAATTTCGTTGTAGCTACGACGATACAGAATGTCTCCTATCAAGACATATTTTTCCGCTTTCTATTTGAATGTTTGTTTTGCGGCTTGCGTCAATCCAAAGGGTAGATTACCTAACTTGAGGTAGTCTCTTATGGGTAAATACCAGTCCTGTTGATCGGATACCTCGACAGTTTGAACAGCCAATCCCTTTTGGAGTTCTTCCCTAACAAATGCTGATTGGGATAGAACTTGTAAGAATAGTGTTGTGTTGCTATTAATGGGAGTGGGGGAAAATAAATACCCCCAGTTGGCATGTTTCAAGTAGTCTCGGATTCGAAATAACTTATTCGAAGATGGTTCGATCTGGATCATGTGGATTCCTGGCGTCAAGTCTGAGCTTGTGCGCTCCATCACGGGTTGCGATAAGGTTTTGACCTGAATGGTTGTTATATCACCGAAAAGGTCTTGCGGGATTAGTGACCCTAAGGAGGCCATTGTGTCCGCAAAATGATTCGATGATCGAGGGAGTGCCTCGATGTCATACCACTCAAGTTTTGTCAGGAATTTATCCATGAGGGCTTTATAGGCCTTCAGAACTGGGCATTTGCATTGATATACCCCTTTGACTTGATTGACGATTAACAGCGAATCGCCAAAGATGTTTAATCTTTTGATGTTCATGGCGATTGCTGTCTGAAGACCTAGGAGCAAGGCTTCATATTCGGCATTGTTGTTGGTGCACTAGAAGTTTAATTTAAATGACAGGTGCATTGGAGCGCCCTGCGGTGTGAAGAATACAATTCCTACGCCACCACCTTGCTCACATTTAGAACCATCAAAAAATAAGGTTATGTCGGCCTAAGACTCAGGCTCTTCAGAATCTGGTGATTTTGAGACATGGAAGACCTCATCATCGGGTAGTTCTATGACCAGAGGCTGATCGTCTTCAAGAGGAGCCTCTGCTAGTTGATCGGCTATGACTTGTCCTTTTATAGATTTTTGCCCAATAAACTCAATGTCAAATTCCGTCAACAACATGATCCATTTCGCCGTGCGACTACTATGATAAGTACAACTCATCATGTATCGCAATGGATTCTCCTTAGACACAACATACGTCGTGTTGCTCAGCATGTAATGGTGTAGCCTATTTGTAGCAAACACCACTGCCAAGCAGAGTTTCTCAACGTATGCATAGTTAAGTTCGTAACTGACCAGGGTGCGGCTAAGATAGTAAGTAGCCTGTTCTTTGTGGAGTTCATTCTTCTGGGCTAGCATTGCGCCCAGTGCCACCTCAGTAGCTGAGATGTATAAGTAGAATGGCACACCTGGTCTAGGCGATGCCAATACTGGCGACGAAGCCAAATATTGTTTGATTTCGTCAAAGGCTGACTGGCACTCGTCATCCCAATGAAATGTGACCCCCTTGTGCAATAATTTGTTCATTGGTCGGCATTTGTCAGATAATTGTGCTATGAAGCATTTAATCGACGTGACCTTTCCTTGCAGACTTCTGAGCTGCTTGATAGTGGTTGGGGGAGCCATTTCAAGGATTGCCTTGACTTTGTTTGGGTCCACTTCGATGCCTCTCTTGGAGACTATAAAACCCAAGAGTTTTCTAGATGTGACGCCGAACACGCACTTCTTGGGATTCAGTCTGACCTTATGCTCTATGATGCGATCGAGAATCTTGCTTAAGTCATCGAGATGATCTGAGCGCAATTTAGACTTGGCTAACAAATCATCCATGTAATCTTCCAAAGTTTTGTGCATGTAATCGTGGAAGATATACGTCATAGCACGTTGGTATGTAGCACCAGCATTTTTAAGGCCAAAAGGCATGACCTTATAACAAAATGTCCCCCAAGGCGTTGTGAATGTCGTTTTGAGTTGGTCTTCAGGATTGATACGAATTTTATTGTATCCTGAGAAACCGTCCATTAGGGAGAGCATTTTGTGACCTGCTGTAGCGTCTACCAATGCGTCGATGCTTGGCAAGGGGAAATCATCCTTAGGACTCGCTTTGTTTAGGTCTCGAAAGTCGATGCATATGCGAATCCTCCCGTCGAGCTTCTTGACGGGAACCATGTTGGACAACCATGGCGGATAATCCACGCAGATGACAAATTGTGCATCCAACAGCTTTTGTAATTCGTCTTTGACCATCAAGGCCACTGTTGGGTACATTTTTCTCAATTTTTGCTTTACTGGCTTGATTTTCGGATCAAGCGTTAAGTTGTGCATGACTAGCTGCGGGTCTAGTCCTGGCATATCTTTGTACGACCATGCAAAAACCTCCTTCTTTTCTTTAAGAAGGGCAATGTAATCGGCTTTCTCTTCGGGGGAAAGGCTTACCCCCAGCTTGAGAATCCGTGGATTCATTGGATCTGTGCCAATGTCTACGTCAGTCATCTCTTCGACTGACATGTGAGATCCATCCTCCAACTGATGTGGAGTTGGGATTAAATGGATATCATCAGCTGAGTTAAGATCTGCGTTTGGGACCTCGGGTCCCTCTTCAGCTTGAAAAATATCTTGAGTTGTCCTTGGGGTAAAATGAAGCATTTCACCGAAAGGCCAGTACTCTGATGGTGACGATGGTGAATTGACGCGATCCCAGTCAATGGAATCCATGTTTAGATGCAATGACCGAGATGGATCGGTCAGATTGCGGATGGGTGTGGTCAAATCAATTGAGATCATGTGGATGGAATGAATTTGGTCTCCAGAACCATGGGTGTGATGACTTGATTCTTTTAGCTGTTCCCTATACTCTGGATCTGGCTCTATGAGAATAGGCATGAATGGATCCTCTCTAGGTGCAAATTCATCTCTATGTGTGAACAGGAAGGCGGGGTCTTCCCTCGGTACTACTGTCCTGATGGGATCTCGAGGTGGACGATGCTCATCTTGAATTTGGAGCCATAGGCCTAATACTTGGTCCCACCTCGCTGGGTCTACATGCCATTCATGTCCTAACCGTATACCCATTTGTCCCATTAGATCTTCATGTGTTAGAGCATGGTGATGTCATCGCGCATGTCTGAGATAATCCATTTCAGTTTCGTCTTCTGAATCGCTTTCATAGATCCAAAATTGTTCATCCTCTTCAGCATCCGTTGCTTGCGACATTGAGGATTCTTCCTGTTCCAGTGAATTAATCTGGTACCATTGCGGTTGTTCCACTCTCAGTGGAGGGACCTGATTCTTTTGAGACTGTGTTATTTCATCTGGAACCTCTAAGGGGAACAGTTTTAGAAAAATTTCTGGAAGCCGTTGTTGTTCTCTTTGATGATTTATCTCTGAACTTCCACCTCTCTCTAGCAAAGGAGAGGGATTATTGTTGTTACCAGGGGTGTTTGTAGACCATGGGAGATAATCCCCCAATGTGTATTCTGTGTTTGGATTGGCGTACGGGTCTTGTGCCAATCCCCCCCTTGCCTATTTCTAGGCCTTGCATATTTTCAACCAAGATGTCTAATGGCAGGGGATGGTTGAACCCTACCCCTGACTTGTCATATGGCATCCGATATCTTGGTTGGCAAAGGATCCGCATCCCTTGCTCATATCTGCCTAGCCCATACCCATGCCAATTGCATTGTTTGAGATATTTTAGGGCAAATTCTGGGTTCGACAGATAATTAATGTTTTCAAAAAAAGGTTCTTCATCTGTTTCCTTTTGTTTGCATGGTTCAGAACCATGATCAAGGCCCCCATACACAAAATTCGTTTGGTTCGGTGGGTAGCCTAGAGGGACGATTGTTCCAATGGGAAGACGAGGTCTTCCCATGTCTTGTACTGAATCCAATGTGGGGGTTGCCACAACATTTTGCACTATGTATTCTCCCAGGACTGTACTGGCCATCTCAACAGTGATTGTTGATGATTGGGTAGGAGGGAACGGTAGTCCTTCCTGAGTCCATTCCATGTTTGGTTGTTCAGGAATCTTGGTTTGTGTTATGTTGGGCGCTTCCTCTGTTGATATCGCTAAAATCGTGGGCAACTCATCTTCTAGAGGCTTAACCTCTTCCATGATTTGCTTTCCCTTGTCCTTCTGTTGGGCCATGATAGGTGGCGTTGATGATGAAGGAGCCGATGATGAAGTCTCACCTGGCTGGGATTTTGCATTGTTGGCCACCAGTGGTGCCTGTGGTATCGAGCCCTGTTTAGATGGATTTAATTGAAAATTCAAATGCATTGATGGGAGGGTCGATTGAGGTATGAATTGTACCGCATTGCAATACTTGAAGGGCTCTAAGTCCATTGGGACTACATGTATTTGCCCTTCATAAGCATATTTCAAGCACTGGTGTGCGATCGAGGGGACACACTTCATGTCCCTGATCCAAGGCCGCCCTAGCAATATGTTATAAGCCATTTCACCTTCCAGCACATGGCACAGTGTGGGTATTGACTTTTGTCCTACCTGTATAGGCAGAACGACCATGCCGACTGTCGAGCATATTGCATCGTTAAAAGCTCGCAGTGTGTACGTGGAAGCGGTGATGTGAGAGGCTGGCAATTTTAAATGCTTTAACGCTGTAGTGGTTATGATGTTACTGGACTAGCCAGTATCTATCAGCACTCTCTTGTATGGGATCCCGTTGACCTGCGCGATAACGTGCAGGGGAGGATCCGACATGTCATTTGATATTATTTTGACCTCGTTTTCTTTGAATGTGATTACAGGCTCTGTACATTGTTTCACATGTCCCACGAAGGCGTTGAAAGAATTTGCTTCATGGGGTTGTACTTCAATGGCTTTTAAAATGTCCATAAGAGCTTCTCTATGGGGAGCTGATTGTTGAATAAGCTCGTAGATGGACGGCCTAGCCGACGTGGTCCGCAAACTCTGCATGAGTTTGGTTCGAATCGTGACCTCAGGTCTAGGCGGAGGTAACTGCGTTGGGCTTTGTTGAGGCTGTGATGTCGACGGAAATTCCCTCGCAGGTACCTCGGGGATAACTGCTGGGTATTTTTTGTTCCTTGTTACAATGCTAATCATTCCCACAAATCCTTGCACGGGAAGATCTTGTCGCACCTCGTTAATTTGGAGCGGTTTTGTTTGTGCCTTGTGGGCAGGCAAGGGGTCCTTGAATACCCCCATTTATTGGTTGTTAGGTGCGATGGGGTTGTCCACGACCAATGTTCGGTTGTCGATCAAATCCTAAACTAGTTCTTTGAATTTCCAGCACCCATTTAGGTCATGTCCTCTGCGTCTATGAAATCTGCAATACAATTCCTCCCTATACCCCCTAGGCTTGGGAACGTTAGGGTCAAAAATTTGGATTTCTAGCAGAGTAACTAAATTTGCCGCTGACAAGCGGTCAAATAAGGAGTCCCTAGACTCCGCATACGGGGTGAATTGTCGCCTAGGGCGACGCTACTGATACTGTTCCTATTTCTTGTTATCTCTTTCGTAAGCAGGAGGCACTGCCTGGTAGTTAGCCTTTTGAGGCTACGTTTCTTGCACAGGAGCGGGGACATTTATCGCAACTTGGTTGACTGCAGCGTGTTGTGGTTGCGTTGCCCCAGTTTTAGTGGTTTTATTCCACTCTTTCTTCTTAGGCTTGGAAATTGTGCCTTCGCCTATCTTAATCTCTTCTATGCCTCTGGCTTGCGCCAAAGCTTCTTCTAAGCTGTCGTATTGTCACAGCAACAATAGACCAGAGATTGACTTTAAGCAACTATTTGCAAACATTTGCGTGAGGTCCGACATGGGAGGACGGTAGGGTAACTTAGAAAGCAAAGCTCTCCATCGGTTCCCGTACGCTGCCATTGTTTCTTCCTCAAATTGTTTAAGGCTAGCAAGATCACTAAGTGATGCCTTCTTCCTTGTGTTGAAGGCGAAACTTTCAAGAAACGCATCTACTAGCTGATCTAAGCTGCTTATGCTGTGTTTGGGCAGCTGTGTGAACCAATCCGAGGCAGGGCCTGCGAATGTGGTTATGAATGTTCTAAGAAATAATGCGTCATTATCTTGAATGCCGAAGCATTGGCTTAGAAATCGTGTAACATGTTCCTGTGCGTCCTCTTCACCTTTAAAAACTGCCAATTGAGGCAACTTGAAGTGTTCGGGGTAAAGAGGTGTAGGCACTGAGGGATGCACTGGATTGTTGCAGAGTAGACGTAATGTGGGTTTTTGATGCCCAACAGATTTTGTCTCCACATACTCCAAACGCTCCAATAGCGCTTGGTATGCATCGAAAGATTTTATTTCTTCCTCTCTTGTTCTCTCTTATTGCAAGTTACGATAAACTGGAGGCCTATGGAGGGGTGGCCGAATGGCATCCTTCCTGCCTTGATGAGGAGTTTCAATATATTCCTCTTCTGGTTCATACTCCTCATAAAATTCTTGAGGAGTCTCAGGGCGAAACCTATGACCCTGATCAAGTTCCTACTGAAGGTACCCATCATTGTTTCGGGGAGTTGCCTCTCTCTCGAATCTATGGGGTCTTGGAGGTAGAGCTTGACGAGGTCGTGGAGACCTATCCTGCACCAACGGATTACGCCTCTCATACTGTTCAGCTCTTTGGATGCGAGGGGTTGGCCCCCTCTCAAGTATTTCATAGCGTAACTCATCCGCTTCATGTTGCATGCACTCTTTATCCAAGCGGTATTGATACTCTATCTCTTGCTGACTTTGTTTAAGCCGCATGATTTGGCCTTGACGGGTGGTATATCTAGCGACAGCCGGATCAATTTGATCTACCCTATTTTGTTCAGAAGGTTCAAATGTTCCTCCTATGGGTTTACCTCGGTTTTGATGCTCTAAAATCTCAAGGGGTCGCTTCCCTCTGTCGAGGTAGGCAGTATGTGCTCGAGGTTCTGGCCTCAAGGGGTGATCATGATATCCTACTGGTGCAGAAATGCAAGGTTCCCGCATTGTTTGTTGCTCTCGAGGAATGTGATTGCTTTCCTCATACTCCCTTTCACGAGTGTAAATGGGATGGACGGAGTTAGGTCGCCCTATGTAAGGAGCCCTGCGCTCCAGATTTGGTCTCTCTGTTCTGATGATAGGTAAATAAGGGACGCCATATCCACGTTGCCCCTCCAAATGGACAGTGTGCCTATTTAGCACTTCATCGCACGGTGGCCACTCATGCCTAGCTTCAAGAGGTGATTCTCTGTTTATGTCAAGGTTTACATGTAAGGCATCTTCTCGAAAGGGGCTGCTTTGAATAGGCATACCCCACCGAGGATTCTAAATTGGATTCTTTTGTAGGTTAGACCGATAAGGCGGTATAACCAAATCCTCAGGACTTAAGTGAAGGTGACTTGCGCCTGCTTTTTGTGTACCTTCCGGAGCTTCTGCCCTTGATTGGGCTTGACTACGGGTGTACACCATTGCGGTGCTTCTATGCTATCTAAATAAGTTTTTATCTCATTTTATGATTTTCTTTTTTTTTTGTCTACACTAAGCAGAATTAAACACACACATTCACAAAATCGTGATTATCTCTTTTAAGGATTCTTGGTGTGTCCTAAACTGGTTTAGTGCATTTTGATGTTTTGTTTTGTTTTTGTAGGTTTTTTAGAACGTTTAAATGCATCATGTAGGCTCTTATAACTCCAAAAAGGTCGCCCCTTCAATATACCAACCAGGCCGATATAACAACCTCTCTATATACCCGCCCTTATGAGATGGAGACTATAGGTACGTGAGAGCAGAAGGTACTTGGTACGTAGGCGGTACGGAAGGGGGATTGTCCTATTAATGACACCTACCATAGAAAACTTATCCTCGCACGCATGGGAATCACCTCAGCTACGCTTGGTCTGTCTTCGTCAGAATTTACGTCTAACAATAGTTGACAATCGGGAAATGGATGCAAATCAAGCCAAGGTGGTGATGAAATCCACCAATGGTCTTGATCAAGGGCTGGGGTCTTACGACCAGCTCCTTGGTTTAAAATTGTTTCGTGATGTGTGTGGGATTCGTTTTATTCAAAAAAATAAAACTAGCATACATGAATTTTCCTAATGCAATGCAGGATTAAATGAAAACAATTAACGAAACAGAAACAGAAACAGAAACAAAAAAATTTAACAGAGATAAGAAAAATCCCTACCTCTTCTCTGCCTGCTCCTATTGTCTCTGAATTTCTGCTCTAAAAATCCATAGATAGGAATTCGTCCCTCTGGGAGACGAATTACAGAATAGAATTCATCCCTCCTAGAGACAAATTTGAATTCGTCTCAGGGTCAGACGAATTGCAGAAAATAATTCGTCCCTGTCAGAGACGAATAGCAGTCTGCAACAAAAAAAGTGTACCTGTCAAGCACAAACACAAAACTTTGATCAATTTTCTATGATTTCAAAAACCAGGGAACAGAGTCCCACCGTGATCGCCACTGAAAGCACGAGATTCCGGTCAAAGGAAACACCAAGTGCGATTGCATTCAAAATTAAGTACGCTTAAGTCCTAGAAATGTAAATTGCATGAAATGGAAAAGAGACACATTGGAAGAGACACAATCAAATAGAGAAAACACAACCCTTTCATTAATTTCCCTTGATCTCTGTTACAATGATGCCTCCTCCCTTTTCAAGGGCTAGGAGCGCAAATAGGGTTTGATTACAATCGCTGAATGATTCCTCTTTCCGCGTGCCCACGATTGCAATGGGCGGGCCAAGATGATTTCACCGCTGATGTCGATGAGTTCTTCGCCTCTACTGCTTCTCCTTCGAACAAAGAAATGACCAAGAATTCAGTAGCACCTGCTGCAAATGAAAAGCATTCTCTCTCTAAAACCAACGAAATATGCATATGAATATTTGTCTGAAACAGTGAATACAGTGAAACCAAATTGCTTCAAAACTTGACAGAAGGTAATAAAAGTTACCAGAATGCCACTGCCACTGAGGCAGCTGGCCAATCCACATTCAACTGGAATTCGTCCCTGGGCAGGACGAATTCTGACTGTAATTTGTCCCTGGGTGGGACGAATTCTTCTGAGTTGAAGAAACCGACCTGTTGCTGCTCCAATGTCGGATCCCGGGACCTGCAAAATGCCTACAAACAGGGGGGTTATATAATTGGGGCCATTTTGGGATGACCCAGATGGTCGGATTTTCCCAATTTGGCCTCCACCCTCGGGAATTTGACCTTGACACCTGCAAGTTAGCGAAACGACAAAGCAATACAAAACATCCTAAAATCTGATCAAAAGTTACAAAATTGCAATTATGGACTAATCAAACCTAGTAACACAGAATGCAATCTAAAAAATAATCTAAAATGCTCGAAAACTAAAATTAGGACTTGGGAGGTGCGAGGGTGCCCAAGTGGGCCTCCCACCGTTGGCCCTCGATTTTGGAGCCAATCCACCGGGGATGGGCCCAAAACCTTTTAGGATTGGGGGGTCGGCGAATTGGTTGGTTCAGATGTCCATGCGTCGGATTTGAGTAAGGTTCGAGCTTCCAAAGGCCACCCAACAACCTCCCTTGCAAAAGAGATTGGTGGATGTGGGAAGGTGAACCAAGAGGGATGCAAGTGAGTCTTCAATTTGGTAGCACTTCGTTGCTTGAACACTCCTTCAACCTGTATCTTTTGGGTGAGAAAAGTCCCACCTTTTATAGACCCAAGGGGTCTCTTTTGGGAGGGAAGCACAAATGCCAAGTGTTGGCCATAGGCGCCATGTGGCAGTCTTGTCTTCCCATGAGGGAGGGGAGTCCTCCATTGACTTGAACTTTGATAAATGCTTTTTGTAACAGTCCTCTAATGGCCCCTTTGTCCACTTACACATGCGTGCAAGGCAGGAGCCCTTAACTGACTGTTCTGGGCTGCCACTTGGCACCATTTGCCTTTTTTCCCGTTAAACTTGGAATTCGTCCCACCCAGGGACGAATTTAGAATTCGTCCTGGGGTGGGACGGATTCTATTTTGAATTCGTCCTGGGGTGAGACGAGTACTGGGCAAAGTTTCCAAGTGTGCCAAATTGCTTCTTGACCTTAAAAAATTGCTATGAAAGTGGTTAAGACCACTTTTTAACCTCTGAGGGCTGCCCTGGGGGCTTTGTTTGTCAAAGCGATCAGTGTTTGCAGTCACATAATCGGATTGGTGTTGTTTTGGTGTCTACAGTGAGAACCCCTTGCTTGTGGTCTCTCAGACCAATGCAGACCCACAAGAGATTTTTTGATTTAAAAAAATAGAAATATGTGGAAGTTGGATTTATCAAAATTAATTATGTCAGTGATTCTAAATAAATTTTGAGAAAAGTTAGTGTAATTCAAATAACAAAGTTAAAAATATTTTTTCTCCCTCAAAATCATATAAAATCTTATCTTTTAATTTTTTAAAGATTAGGACACCTTTTATAGGAATCAAAATTATTATTTAAAAAGTATAAAAATATAGTTTTATTAAGGGAGCTTCAAAAAATACTATTAATACTATTAAGAAAAATAGATGGGATTCTATTAAAAATAGTATTATTTCTAATGTTGATCAACTACTATTGGAGGTACTATGTTGAAAACATCAATATATCTTTACAAAAGGGAACCATGTAATGTAATAGATAATTGTTAGCAAGTATTATGTTATTTGGTACCCTGAAGTACTATCATAAATATTTATATTAAGAGTGTGTATAATGTTTGTGTCAATGTAGGTGTCAATTTATGAAGAGTGTTTATATGCCATGTATTTATGTGTGATATAAGTGGAATTTTTCAAGTGTGCAAGTAAAGACTCATAAATGATAGGTGTCAAGTGTGCAATTGAAGAGTCATATGAGATGTGTCAAGATGTAAAGTGGGAGGTTATGTAATCATGAGATGCTTTTTATAATGTGGGGCATGTGAAAGGTTGCATCTCTCATGATTTTGAGATAAATAGTCATTATTATTAAATAGTTTTATTATGTAAAGTTATGTATTGAAGATAAATTTACATGCTATGTAATCGAATGAAGTTTGTATTAAGATATTTTTAACAGTAAAAATTTATTTTGTGCAATATTGATGTTATGAGTGTGTTGTGATTGTTTTAAAAAGTGTTTTTATGATCCTATAAAATTGGTCCTATGTTATCTTTGGATCCATTTTCTAACAGTCATATCAAAACCACTTTAGTGAGCCCTATTTAGGGTGAAAAGGAAGAGTGAGAAGAATAAAATTGAAGAAAAATAGAGAAAGTGTGAGGAGTAAGGAAGAGGCTAAATGTTTTAGACACAATATTTATAGAAGGATGAATAGGAAGAACCTAAGCTGATTGGTGAAGATTGCAGAGGAATGTGAGTAGAGACAAAGTGAAGGGAATGAAGGAACATGAAAGCAACATGAAAGTGCTTGGAGAGTGTCTAAATTAGATTGGAATATTTTGAGTAATGTGTTTATAATAATGTGAAAGCAAAGTGAAATGACAAATAAGTTTAGAAGTAGTGAATGAACATGAGAGAGTAGTAGAGGAGCCTAAAAGCAATGAATGAGCCTAAGAGTAGCAAAGGATCCTAAAAGCAGTGGAGGAGCCTAAATGTAGTGGAGGATCTTAAGAGTAGAAGAGTATCCTAATATAAATGTTTAGACCTATAAGATTAGATATATTTTAGAGGAATGGCAAAAGAATCCACCTCCCAAATGTAATGGAAGTGTCAAAGCTTAGAACATTGAAGATTCTATGTAATACCTGAGAATTACCCTAATTCAAGTTAATTTTATAAGTCGCACCATAGTGAATGTAAAGTCTTGATTTTTAAAATTATTAAGGTAGGCATGCAATGATTATTTTTTCGAGAATTTTTTAAAGAGAAATGCTTGTTTATTCAAAGACTTAGGGAGTTTTAAGGTTTTAGTTGTTGAAAGGATCCAATTTTTGGAGGTATAAGGAAATTTAAAATTTGATCAAGATAATTAAATAAATAATTGAATTGGTAGTAAATGAAATGAAATGAAACTTAGGGATACATGAGAAGAAACTTAAATTTGGTTGGATAAAAATTGAAATTTGAAATTAGAGGAAAGAAATTGAAATTAAAATTTGGGAGTTATAGAAAGTGAAAAGTAAATTGAATTTGAATAATGACAATAGTAAAAGAAATATATGGCACAACTTTAGTTAGAAATCATTGGTATATTGTTTCAATGCAAGTAAACATATGACTGGAAATAAACAATGGTTCAATATATTTCACAAAAAATATGAAAAACTAGTTGTTATAGCAAATGATGGGAAATACGAGGTCTGTAACAAAATAACTGAACATAAATAAAATGAACATAGGAAAGAGATAAGATTGCTAAAATTATCCTTTTGTATTAATATTGATACAATTTTACAATAATTTTGGATTGTCCCAAATGTATTGGGGTAATATTAGAAATTTGAGTTAATTTGAGGCATTTTGTGTTGTCATTGATGTCACATGGATCACATTTAGTTTTGGTGGCCAAAATATTTCATAAATAAGCATTTATGATATTTTGGAAAGCATGGCTATTTACAAGGTTTTTATGAAAATCAAGGCAGGCAAAATAAAAGTTTTTATTTAAAACCATGGTGGGCTTATGTGGAAAGGGCTTTTCTTAAAATCTAAGGTGGAATTTTGTTTCATAAAAAAAGGACCTTCGGTGATGAAGATATTAAAGTTTAAAGTTTAAGTTTAAATTAATGGAGGGCCTGCCTATGTGCAATTAATGGAGGTTGGCATATATATATGTAAAGGTTTCAATTTATTTCTGAAATGGGGCATATTATTTATCATCGGAAAGCTTATTTCGAGGGCTAGTTGACTAACTTATTTAGAAGGAGAAATAAGGTGTGTGTAAATAGATATTTCTAATTGTGCAAAGGGGTTCAAAAAGTGAAGTTTGCCTTGTTATTTTTCAAGAGGATTAATTCTTTCATGAGGTGACAAGGATATGCAATATTGTGATTTATTTTATTTTATGGTATAAGTGGTTTTGGGAGTGAAAAGGTTATCCAATGTTTTCATTTATTTTATTTTATGGTACAAGTGGTTTTAGGAGAGATAATGAAGTTGTGCAATTAAAGGCCTTGGTGATGATTATTGAAAAGTGGAGTAATGTTGATTATTTTATGATCTACTAACCCTTGTGAATATTGGCAAAAGAATTTTATGATTGTGGCAGATTTACAAAGAGGTTTTTTCATTTTCATAAAAGGTATGGACACATTCTCCTATTGATTGTTTATGGTGATTGATTTCTAAAATATCATTGGAGAGAAAAGGATTGTGAAAGCACGAGATTCCGGGCAAAGGAAACACTAAGTGCGATTGCATTCAAAATCAAGTACGCTTAAGTCCTAGAAATGTAAATTGCATGAAATGGAAAAGAAACACATTGGAAGAGACACAATCAAATAGAGAAAACACAGCCCTTTCATTAATATCCCTTGATCTCTGTTACAATGACGTCTCCTCCCTTTTCAGGGGCTAGGAGCGCAAATAGAGTTTGATTACAATCACTGAATGATTCCTCTTTTCGCGTGCCCACGATTGCAATGGGCGGGCCAAGATGATGTCGCCGCTGATGTCGATGAGTTCTTCACCTCTGCTGCTTCTCCTGCGAACAAAGAAACAACCAAGATGTCAGTAGCACCTGCCGCAAATGAAAAGCGTTTGCTCTCTAAAACTAACGAAATATGCATGTAAATATTTGCATGAAACAGTAATTACAGTGAGTCCAAATGGCTTCAAAACTTGACAGAAGATAAGAAAAGTTACCAGAAGGCCACTTCCATCGAGACAGCTGGCCAATCTACCTTCAACTGGAATTCGTCCCTAGGCAGGACGAATTCTGACTGCAATTCGTCCCTGGGTGGGACGAATTCTTTTGTGTTGAAGAAACCGACCTGCTGCTGCTCCAATGTCGGATCCCGAGACCTGCAAAACGCCTGCAAACAGGGGGTTATGTAATTGGGGCCATTTTGGGACGACCCAGATGGTCGGATTCTCCCAATTTGGCCTCCACCCTCGGGAATTTGACCTCGACACCTGCAAGTCGACGAAACGACAAAGCAACACAAAACATACTAGAATCAGACCAAAAGTTACAAAATTGCAGCTATGGATTAATCAAACCTAATAACACAAAATGCAATCTGAAAAGTAATCTAAAATGCTCAAAAACTAAAAATAGGACTTGGGAGGTGCGGGGGTGCCCAAGTGGGCCTCCCACCGTTGGCACTTGATTTTGGAGCCAATCCACCGGGGATGGGCCCAAAACCTCTTAGGATTGGGGGGTCGGCGAATTGGTTGGTTCGGGTGTCCATGTGTTGGATTTGGGTCAGGTTCGAGCTTCCAAAGGCCACCCAACAACCTCCCTTGCAAAAGAGATTGGTGGATGTGGGAAGGTGAACCAAAAGGGATGCAAGTGGGTCTTCAACTCGGCGGCACTTCGTTGCTTGAAAACTCCTTCAACTTTGTCTGTTTTGGGTGAGAAAAGTCCCACCTTTTATAGACCCATGGGGTCTCTTTTGGGAGGGAAGCACAAATGCCATGTGTTGGCCATAGGCGCCATGTGGCAGTCTTGTCTTCCCATGAGGGAGGGAGTCCTCCATTGACTTGAGCTTTGATAAATGCCTTTTGTGACAGTCTTCTAACGGCCCCTCTGTCCACTTACACACGCGTGCAAGGCGGGAGTCCTTAGCCGATTGTTCTGGGCTGCCACTTGGCACCATTTGCCTTTTTGCCCGTTAAGCTTAGAATTCGTCCCACCCAGGGACGGATTCAGAATTCGTCCTGGGGTGGGACGGATTCTATTTTGAATTCGTCCCTGGGTGAGACGAATATTGGGCAAAGTGTCCAAGTGTGCCAAATTGCTTCTTGACCTTACAAAATTGCTATGAAAGTGGTTAAGACCACTGTTTAACCTCTGAGGGCTGCCCTGGGGGCTGTGTTTGTCAAAGCGATCAGTGTTTGCAGTCACATAATCGGATTGGTGCTGTTTTGGTGTCTACGAGATGCCCCTTTTTGGGAAGCGCTGCGGGTGACGCGATGCTTGAGCAAAAATAGATAACCAAAGCACTAATGATTAGGGTTTCTTGGTAACCTAACCAACTTTTGATGCCCCAAGTATGGAAAGGGCATGCATTCTTGAATCCTTGCTTCTGACGAGCTAAGGAATTTGATTTCAAGTATTAACCTATTTTGGTGAGGTGTGACTTGAACTTAGACATTGATCGGTCATGAACAAGTGAAGGGCGTTTTTATCCTCAGGGGGAACCTTGTGTTCATGATTCACGAAATGCCAAGTGTTTGATTGATTTGATTGTTGCTTGTTTACTGCCCCAAGCGGGAGCGTGATTGTCTTTGTCAATGATTCTTTGAATGCATGTCGTTTTCCTTAATTGGGTGTGTGATTGTTGGTTGGTGACTAAGTGTGACTACCCCCTCAAGCGACGAATCGATGAGGGAATGACCTTCGTGAGAGAAGCGGCGAGTCGCTTGACCCAAGATGACTTGTGCAGGTTTGCCTTTAGAGGGTTTACCGTTAAGCGTGTGCAATTTTTCCAACATTTGGACCTATTTTTGGTGGGTGTTAACCCTTTTGGTGATGCCGTAATGAGGTGAAATCATCGAAAATCTAACTTCCCGTGGAGCGGTCCGGCTATTGTAGCCTTCTTGGGGAAGTAGGAGAGCGATAATTTGGACCTCGACATCGATTTTCTTTGCCTAGAGGTTAAGTGCAAGAGCACTTATGTCCGGCAATGTTTTTGTTGTGTTTTTGTTGAATTTTGTACTATTTTTGAGTGGGCTTTGGCCCTTTTGGTGATGTCGTTTGGGGATGAAATTGTCTAAAATCCGTCTTCCCTTGGAGCGGTCCGGCTATGGTAGCCTTCTTAGGGAGTATGATAGTGACAATTTGTGACTCCAATGTCGATTTTGTATGCCCTTGTTGTCAGGTGCAGTAGCAATCCTATCGGGCAATTTTATTGTCTATTTTTAGTGCATTTTTAGTCATTTTTGTTGATTTTTTTTTGTGCTGGCTTGAATTCGTCCCTGGGTGGGACGAATTCCAGCTGGAGAATTCGTCCCCGGGTGGGACGAGCGCTGATCAGAGCGCTCGTCCCAGTCAAGGATGAATTCCAGTGCAAAAGGCCTATTTAATGGCCAAAACTTGATTTTGGGCTCATTTGTGTCATTTTTTTTCTTGCGATTTTGGAGCTCTGGGAGGAGGAGGTAATTCTGCGAAGCGAAGCGCTGCTGGAATTCTCTCTGCCATCATGAGTGCACAAACTGGTTCGAGCGGCGGAGCCGAGGCGAGACTTGTAAGTGACCCTAGGGTTTATTTTGCTTTAATTTAATGCATTGTTTTTGTGTTGACGCTTTTCAAAACTTTAAGATTTTTTTTTGTTGTGATGTTTTTGTTTAACAATTAAGGTTAGAAACCCTAGAACTGAAAATTTGATCTGTTATATTTATTTATTTTTTTTTTGCAGGTTGTTAGGAGCCGGTACCGTGTACCCGCTGCATTTATTGAGGCGCTGTTGGCATTGACCGATGATGAGTGGGAATGGCTTGATGCCCTTGGGCTCAAGCAGGTGGCTCGGCTGGAGCTCGTGGTTTCGGATCGAGGCCTATCCGACGGCCCCGATCAAGCTTTGGGATCCGTAGACCAATACTTTCCATCTCCCGAAAGGGGAGATGACTGTGACTCTTGAGGACGTCTATCGGTTGCTTTAGATTTCGATAGATGGTCTGCCTATTAGGACATCTCTGTTTGATCAGCGGATTGCTATACTTACGAGATGTTTTGGGCATGGGGGGAGCCGGGTGTAGCGGACCCGGTGGAGACAACCGAGGCGGATTTCCAGGCTGGCGGGATTTTGGTTAGTTGGTGGAAGGAGATGGGGGTGTTAGGAGTGAGGCACGCATTCTTGATGGGCCTCATTTATAACATTCTTCTCCCCGATTCGTCGAGCGCGAGGTTCCCGTGGAACCTGCTTGGATTTGGTGTGGCGGTTGGCAGAGTGCCCGATAGAGGCACCGTTGATTACGAGATGGGGACAGACTTTGTTGGCACGGCTTTACGGGGAGCTGTACGGGGTCCGCTGTCGACAGCGGAAGGGTGTCAGTTGTAGTTTTTTGTTGCAGTGCTGGGGTTGGCGGCACATAGCTGTTGAGAGGCCTACCGGGTTACCGTGGATGACTCGGGCGGTGATGGAGGATGAGGAGATTGGTTATGCAGCTTTGTGGCGACGGTCTACGGAGCAGGGGCAGAGTCGGCGATGGGCAGGTGTCGTTGAGCACTACATTGATGCCTTTTCTCGGCTCACTCCGGGGGAGGTGTTTTGGCGTCCCTATCGGGATCGTCCGCACTGGCCTCGAGGGTCGGAGAGTGGCTCCGACGGGTACGGAGGGAGCGATGGTTGACTGGGCGGCACGGGACGGAGCATGAGTTCTTTCCGTACCGCCGGGTTACACGATAGTTTGGGGTGCGCCAGGGGTTGCTTGGTGAGCCCGTAGGCTATCGGCGTCGGGGAGATGAGAGGGATCTGGAGCCACCGGTCACCGTGCCATTGGGCGAGGAGTCGGATGCGGTGATTGAGGTCCCGGATGTGGATGACGTCGGTACTACCACTGAGTATGACTCGTGGTGGGTATTGCGGCGCTGGAGAGGAGAGGGTCCACTGGGAGGCGCGGAGGCGGCAGTGGAGGATGCTGAGGCGGTAGGGGGTGATTGGGGGGGCCGTTGGATGATGCAGACATGGTGGATGTGGGAGATGAGGATGTGGACTTGGGTGTTCCGGAGCGGCCGGACATGCGGGGATGTGGAGGAGCATTTGGAGCCTGAGCAGGCTACTGTCCCCGCGAGTCCTATGCGTCCGGTAGATACAGAGGAGGTGGGGTCGGATGTAGGCGATGAGGTTGCGTGACTTACAGAGCTGCTGCGGATGCGGGATCTGGAGAGGGATCTTCTGCGAGCTCAGTTGGCAGAGCGGGATAGAGTTTTGGCGTAGCGCGATGATGCATTGTCTATCTATCATCGGCGAGAGGTAGAGTGGTGTCTGTACCGGATAGACTTGGAGAGGGAGGTCATCCGCCTTGGCGGGTGGCTCCCTGAGCCTTCGATCAGTAGATCTTCTCGACGGACGAGGGATAGTTTGACTGAGCAGTCAGCATCATCTCGTCGTAGGCGGTTAGATGAGGGGGGTGGTAGTAGGCATGATGCGGGGGCTAGCAGTAGCCGCCCTGCAGGGTCCCGTCGGACCCACACCACGGGGGGTAGTTCCCGTCGCACCGATCCTGCGTGATCATGGTGGTCGACGCCTTAGGTTGGGTTTTTGGATATGCTTGCGGGGTCTGAGGACCGGTTTTGTAGCCTGCGGGCATCTTTTTGACGATATATATATATATATATATATACCTGTTTTATTTTTGGGTTTGTACATGTGATGATGTGATTTTTGTTATGCATGTTTATTCATTTTGATGAATGCAGATGTTATGATGAATTCAAATGTTTTAGATGTCTATGTGATATGCAAATTGAAATGGATGAATGATATTTGTGGTGATTGCATTGTAGGCTATTTAAGAAGCTCTTTATTTACCTGGTTTTTTTTTTTTGTATTTTTTGATGGTATCATAAGGATGATAAGTAGCGCAGATGGTTTTGGGATGAATGTATGATTTTTTGAGATTCAGACAGTTTTATCTCACTATCCATGACTGTACTTTATCTTACAAGACTTTTGAACAAGGTATGAATCGGACCTATTTTTGACCGAGTTATTTAACATCCCTGTGTGTGCAATTGAGTTCATTTAGTGGTATTTGTTAGGATACCGCCGAGTGCAGGATGGGCTTTCAACCGAACCTGTACTGGAGGATCACCTAATTAGCTCCACGAATTCCTTTGTTGTATGTACTAAGATTAATCTGCGGTGTAATCCGGGATGCCATAAGCTAGCTCATCCACATGCAAACATTGATACGTACGCAAGTTAATGTGACGAGATATATCGTCATGCGGGAGGTTTACTTTTGTTACCGATAGGCTATCAACCAAATTGGTACTGAAGCTTGCCTTATGACCTATAGAATGCTTTGAGAGTTCCAGGGATTCAAGGTCAACTCCCTTCTTTTCTTCAATTGTATTGGGATACTTGCTCATTGTAGTGATGAGATCACTGTTTATTTTGATTTTTTTTTTTTTCTTTTGAGCAAGGGATTGGGGATATGGAGTGATGAAAATCACTGTTGTTTGTGCCTTTTGATGTGTGCACTATAGTTTGTCAAATTTGGAGTTTTGACATTTTGCAAATTTTTGTGTTTTGCAACTGTTGAGAACTTTAGGGATTCTTAGGGAATTGGGTAGGGAGGATGCTTGTCCTTTTGCCAACTCTCAGCATTCTAGGGGTCATTCGCACGGGGGGATGAGCAAGATAACCGTTTCGCTTGTGGTGACCTAGATTATTTTGCAGGTTTCGTCTTTCGTTCACACAATTTGGGAATTTTAGTGTTTTGATTTGTGTTGGGATGTTACGTAACAAGGTGTATTTCAAGTATGACTCTACCTTCGTAAAATCTGTTCGACTTGGTACACTACATGGCTAAAGAGGAAAATGATGACTGAATCATCGAAACTCTTGGTACATTCCCAGACCACTGACTGTAGTGTGGTAAAAGTTATGCTTGGTGTTTTTGTTGTTTTTGATGAATTCGAGTATGCCTAGAATTGAGATGCAAATCTTTGTTGTTTTTGATGATTTTTGTTGTTTTGTTTTTGTTGAATTTCTTGATTTTTTTTTTGACCAAACGATTGCGATAATCGTTGGAGCTTTTTAGGTTGACCAAGAGATTGCGATAATCCTTGGAGCTTTTTGTATTGACCAAGAGATTGCGATAATCCTTGGAGCTTTTTGGTGACCAAGAGATTGCGATAATCCTTGGAGCTTTTTGGATTGACCAAGAGATTGCGATAATCCTTGGAGCTTTTTGGTTGACCAAGAGATTGCGATAATCCTTGGAGATTTTAGGATTGACCAAGAGATTGCGATAATCCTTGGAGCTTTTTGGGTTGACCAAGAGATTGCGATAATCCTTGGAGTTTTTTTTTTTTTTTTTTTGGTATATGGCTTTCTTAGATATGAAATGGTCGCAAATGACTGATATTCAAGGGTTTTGTTTCCTTGATACCGTCAAGAGAAGCTAGCCTGTACGTTCCCGGTCCTATTTTGCTATCAATGACATAAGGACCTAGCCAATTTGCCATGAATTTGTCTCTCATATGGGACGGAAAATTAGAGTTTTGTTGGTTTTCCTTCAGAACCAGATCACCAACCCGAAAGTCTCTTAGGTGAACTTTCATGTTGTAAGCTCTCTTAAGCCGCTCTTGATAGATACGTAAGTGCTCGAGAGCATTAACGCGTCTTTCGTCAAGCAACGTAAGTTGGTCTAACCGGGCCTGCCGTGCGGTGTCATCATCGATGAATTCCTGCATTGATATGCGGAGGGAAGGAATTTCCAACTCGAGAGGCATTATTGCCTCTGAGCCATACACTAGTGAAAACGGAGTTGCCCCAGTGGGCGTCCGAATGCTAGTGCGATAAGCCCAAAGGGCAAGTGGGATTTGTATGTGCCAATCCTTATGACTATCTCGCGACGGTCTTTTTAAGGATGGCGACTAGCGTTTTGTTTGACGCCTCTGCTTGCCCATTTGCTTGCGGATAATAGGGTGTTGAAAAGTTGTGCTGAATTTTGTACTTTGTGGTTAAAGCACGCACGTCTTTGTTCTTGAATGATGGCCCATTATCCGAGATTATTTTGGATGGAATACCAAAACGACATATGATGTAATGCAAAATGAACTCCGCAATGCGGGGTCCTGTCGTAGAGGTTAACGGAATTGCTTCCACCCATTTGGTAAAATATTCTGTGGCCGTTATGATAAACGTGTGACGGCCTCACGATGCAGGGGAGATCTTTTCGATTAGATCGAGGCCCCACTACGAAAATGGCCAAGCGATCGGACTGTCCGTAGGGCCTGGGAAGGTGCGTGCATTAAATTGGCATGATGTTGACATTTTACGCACCTCTTGACATACGCGCAGCAATCTCGCTCTAAAGATGGCCAATAATAGCCCATGCGAAGAATGCGCTTTGCAATGGCCATACCACCGAAGTGGCCGCCACATGTACCGTCATGCGCTTGGGTGATTGCCCAAGTGGACTCTTCTTGGTCCAAGCAACGAAGAAGAATTCCGTCGTAGTTGCGACGATACAAAATGTCTCCTATCAAGACATATTTTGCCGCTTTCTGTTTGAATGTTCGTTTTGCGGCGTGCGTCAATCCAAAGGGTAGATTACCTAACTTGAGGTAGTCTCTTATGGGTAAATACCAATCCTGTTGATCGGATACCTCGACAGTTTGAACAGCCAATCCCTTTTGGAGTTCTTCCCTAACAAATGCTGATTGGGATAGAACTTGTAAGAATAGCGTTGTGTTGCTATTAATGGGAGTGGGGGAGAACAAAGACCCCGAGTTGGCATGTTTCAAATAGTCTCGGATTCGAAAGAACTTATCCGAAGATGGTTCGATCTGGATCATGTGGATTCTTGGCGTCAAGTCTGAGCTTGCGCGCTCCATCGCGGGTTGCGATAAGGTTTTGACCTGAATGGTTGTTATATCACCGGAAAGGTCTTGCGGGATTAGTGACCCTAAGGAGGCCATTGTGTCCGCAAAATGATTCGATGATCGAGGGAGTGCCTCGATGTCATACCACTCAAGTTTTGCCAGGAATTTATCCACGAGGGCTTTATAGGCCTTTAGAACTGGGCATTTGCATTGATATACCCCTTTGACTTGATTGACGATTAACAACGAATCACCAAAGATGTTCGGTCTTTTGATGTTCATGGCGATTGCTGTTTGAAGACCTAGGAGCAAGGCTTCATATTATGCATTGTTGTTGGTGCACTGGAAGTTTAATTTAAATGACAGGGGCATTGGAGCGCCTCGCGGTGTGAAGAATACAATTCCTGTGCCACCACCTTGCTCGCATTTAGAACCATCAAAAAATAAGGTTATGTCGGCTTGAGACTCGGGCTCTTCGGAATCTGGCGATTACGAGACATGGAAGACCTCATCATCGGGTAGTTCTATGACTAGAGGCTGATCGTCTTCAAGAGGAGCCTCTGCTAGTTGATCGGCTATGACTTGTCCTTTTATAGATTTTTGCCCAATAAACTCAATGTCAAATTCCGTCAACAACATGATCCATTTCGCCGTGCGACTACTATGATAAGTACGACTCATCATGTATCGCAATGGATTCTCCTTAGACACAACATACGTAGTGTTGCTCAGCATGTAGTGGCGTAGCCTTTTGGTAGCAAACACCACTGCCAAGCAGAGTTTTTCAACGTATGCATAGTTAAGTTCGTAACTGACCAGGGTGCGGCTAAGATAGTAAGTAGCCTATTCTTTGTGAAGTTCATTCTTCTGGGCTAGCATTGCACCCAGTGCCACCTCAGTAGTTGAGATGTATAAGTAGAACGGCACACCTGGTCTAGGCGGTGCCAATACTGGTGGCGAAGCCAAGTATTGTTTGATTTCGTCAAAGGCCGATCGGCACTCGTCATCCCAATGAAATGTGACCCCCTTGTGCAATAATTTGTTCATTGGTCGGCATTTGTCAGATAATTGCGCTATGAAGCGTTTAATCGACGTGACCTTTCCTTGCAGACTTCTGAGCTGCTTGATAGTGGTTGGGGGAGCCATTTCAAGGATTGCCTTGACTTTGTTTGGGTCCACTTCGATGCCTCTCTTGGAGACTATAAAACCCAAGAGTTTTCCGGATGTGACGCCGAACACGCACTTCTTGGGATTCAATCTGACCTTATGCTCTATGAGGCGATCGAGAATCTTGCTTAAGTCACCGAGATGATCTGAGCGCAAGAGAGACTTGGCTAACAAATCATCCATGTAATCTTCCAAAGTTTTGTGCATGTAATCGTGGAAGATATAAGTCATAGCACGTTGGTATGTAGCGCCAGCGTTTTTAAGGCCAAAAGGCATGACCTTATAACAAAATGTCCCCCAAGGCGTTGTGAATGCCGTTTTGAGTTGGTCTTCAGGATTGATACGAATTTGATTGTATCTGAGAAACCGTCCATTAGGGAGAGCATTTCGTGACCTGTTGTAGCGTCTACCAATGCGTCGATGCTTGGCAAGGGGAAATCATCCTTAGGACTCGCTTTGTTTAGGTCTCGAAAGTCGGTGCATATGCGAATCCTCCCGTCGGGCTTCTTGGCGGGAACCATGTTGGACAACCATGGCGGATAATCCATGCGAGATGACAAATTGTGCATCCAACGGCTTTTGCAATTCGTCTTTGACCATCAAGGCCACTTGTTGGGTGCATCTTTCTTAGTTTTTGCTTTACAGGCTTGATTTTCGGATCAAGCGTTAAATTGTGCATGACTAGCTGCGGGTCTAGTCCTGGCATATCTTTGTACGACCATGCAAAAACCTCCTTCTTTTCTTTAAGAAGGGCAATGTAATCGGCTTGCTCCTCGGGGGAAAGGCTTACCCCCAGCTTGAGAATCCGTGGATTCATTGGATCTGTGCCGATGTCTACGTCAGTCGTCTCTTCGACTGACATGTGGGATCCGTCCTCCAAGCCGATGTGGAGTTGGGATTAAATGGATATCATCAACTGAGTTAAGATCTGCGTTTGGAACCTCGGGTCCCTCTTCAGCTTGAAAAATATCCTGAGTTGTCCTTGGGGTAAAATGAAGCATTTCACCGAAAGGCCGATACTACGATGGTGACAATGGTGAATTGACGCGATCCCGGTCGATGGCATCCATGTTTAGATGCAATGACCGTGATGGATCGGTCGGATTGCGGATGGGTGTGGTCAAATCAATGGAGATCATGTGGATGGAATGAATTTGGTCTCCAGAACCACGGGTGTGATGACTTGATTCTTTTAGATGTTCCCTATACTCTGGATCTGGCTCTACGAGAACAGGCACGAATGGATCCTCTCTAGGTGCAAATTCATCTCTATGTGTGAAAAGGAAGGCGGGGTCTTCCCTTGGCATCTTTGTCATGATGGGATCTCGAGGTGGACGATGCTCATCTTGAATTTGGAGCCATAGGCCTAACACTTGGTCCCACCTCGCTGGGTCTACGTGCCATTCATGTCCTAACCGTATACCCATTTGTCCCATTAGATCTTCATGAGTTAGAGCGCGGTGATGTCGTCGCGCATGTCTGAGATAGTCCATTTCGGTTTCGTCTTTTGAATCGCTTTCATAGATCCAAAATTGTTCATCCTCTTCGGCATCTGTTGCTTGCGACATTGAGGACTCTTCCTGTTCCAGTGAATTAATCTGGTCCCATTGCGGTTGTTCCACTCTTAGTGGAGGGACCTGATTCTTTTGAGACTGTGTTATTTCATCTGGAACCTCTAAGGGGAACAGTTTCAAAAAAATGTCTGGCAGCCGTTGATGTTTTCTTTGAGGATTGCTCTCTGAACTTTCACCTCTCTCTAGCAAAGGAGAGGGATTATTGTTGTTTCCAGGGGTGTTTGTAGACCATGGGAGATAATCCCCTAATGTGTATTCTGTGTTTGGATTGGCGTACGGGTCTTGTGCCAATCCCCCTTGTTGCCTATTTCTAGGCCTTGCATATTTTCAACCAAGATGTCTAATGGCGGGGGGATGGTTGAACCCTACCCCTGACTTGTCATATGGCATCTGATACCTTGGTTGGCAAAGGATCCGCATCCCTTGCTCATATCTCGCCTAGCCCATACCCATGCCAATTGCATTGTTCGAGATATTTTAGGGCAAATTCTGGGTTCGACAGATAATTGATGTTTTCGACAAAAGGCTCTTCATCTGTTTCCTTTTGTTCGCATGGTTCAGAACCATGATCAAGGCCCCCATACACAAAATTCGTTTGGTTCGGTGGGTAGCCTAGAGGGACGATTGTTCCAATGGGAAGGCGAGGTCTTCCCATGTCTTGTACTGACTCCGATGTGGGGGTTGCCACAACATTTTGCACTAAGTATTCCCCCAGGCCTGTACTGGCCATTTCAACAGTGATTGTTGATGATTGGGTGGGAGGAAACGGTAGTCCTTCCTGAGTCCATTCCATGTTTGGTTGTTCAGGAATCTTGGTTTTCGTTGCGTTGGGTGCTTCCTCTGTTGATATCGTTGAAATCGTGGGCAACCCCTCTTCTAGAGGCTTAACCTCTTCCATGATTTGCTTTCCCTTGTCCTTCTGTTGGGCCACGATAGGTGGCGTTGATGATGAAGGAGTAGGTGATGAAGTCTCACCTGGTTGGGATTTTGCCTTGTTGGCCACCAGTGGTGCTTGCGGTATCGGACCTTGTTTAGATGGATTTAATTGAAAATCCAAATGCGTTGATGGGAGGGTCGATTGAGGTATGAATTGTACCGCATTGCAATACTTGAAGGGCTCTAAGTCCATTGGGACTACATGTATTTGCCCTTCATAGGCATACTTCAAGCACCGGTGTGCGATCGAGGGGACACACTTCATGTCCCCGATCCAAGGCCGCCCTAGCGGTATATTATAAGCCATTTCGCCTTCCAGGCACATGGCACAGGTGTGGGTATTGACTTTTGTCCTACCCGTATAGGCAGAACAACCGTGCCGATTGTCGAGCAAATTGCATCGTTAAAAGCTCGCGGTGTGTACGTGGAAGCGGTGATGTGAGAGGTCGGCGTTTTAAATGTTTCAACGCTGCGGTGGTTATAATGTTACTTGGACGAGCCGGTATCTATCGAGCACTCTCTTGTACGGGATCCCGTTGACCCGCGCGATAACGTGCAGGGGTGGATCCGGCATGTCATTTGATATCGTTTTGACCTCGTCTTCTCTGAATGTGATGACGGGCTCCGTACATTGTTTCACATGTCCCACGAAGGCGTTGAAAGAATTTGCTTCGTGGGGTTGTACTTCAATGGCTTTTAAAATGTCCATAAGAGCTTCTCTATGGGGAGCTGATTGTTGAATAAGCTCGTAGATGGACAGCCTAGCCGACGTGGTCCGCAAACTCTGCGTGAGTTTGGTTCGTATCGTGACCTCAGGTCTAGGCGGAGGTAACTGCGTTGGGCGTTGTTGAGGCTGCGATGTCGACGGAACTTCCCTCGCAGCTACCTCGGGGGCAATTGTTGGGTATTTTCTGTTCCTTGTTACAATGCTAATCATTCCCACAAATCCTTGCGCGGGAAGATCTTGTCGCACCTCGTTAATCTGGAGCGGTTTTGTCTGTGCCTCGTGGGCAAGCAAGGGGTCCTTGAATACCCCCATTTGTTGGTTGTTTGGTGCGATGGGGTTGTCCACGACCAATGTTCAGTTGTCGATCAAATCCTGGACTAGTTCTTTGAATTTCCAGCACCCATTTAGGTCATGTCCTCTGCGCCTATGGAATCTGCAATACAATTCCTCCCTATACCCCCTAGGCTTGGGAATGTTAGGGTCAAAAATTTGGATTTATGGCAGAGTAACTAAATTTGCCGCTGACAAGCGGTCAAATAAGGAGTCCCTAGACTCCGCATACGGGGTGAATTGTCGCCTAGGGCGACGCTGCTGATACTGCTCCTGTCTTCTGTTATCTCTTTCGTAAGCAGGAGGCACTGCCTGGTAGTTAGCCTTTTGAGGCTGCGTTTCTTGCACAGGCGCGGGAACATTTATCGCAACTTGGTTGACTGCAGCGTGTTGTGGTTGCGTTGTCCCAGTTTTAGTGGTTTTATTCCACTCTTTCTTCTTAGGCTTGGCAATTGCGCCTTCGCCTATCTTAATCTCTTCTATGACTGCGGCTTGCGCCAAAGCTTCTTCTAAGTTGTCGTATTGTCGCAGCAACAATAGACCGGAGATTGATTTTAAGCAACTTTTTGCGAACATTTGCGTGAGGTCCGACATGGGAGGACGGTAGGGTAACTTAGAAAGCAAAGCTCTCCATCGGTTCCCATACGTTGCCATTGTTTCCTCCTCAAATTGTTTAAGGCTAGCAAGATCACTAAGTGATGCCTTCTTCCTTGTGTTGAAGGCGAAACGTTCAAGAAACGCATCTACTAGCTGATCTAAGTTGCTTATGTTGTGTTTGGGCAGTTGTGTGAACCAATCCGAGGTAGGGCCTGCGAATGTGGTTATGAATGTTCTAAGCAATAATGCGTCATTATCTTGGATGCCGAAGCATTGGCTTAGAAATCGTGTAACGTGTTCTTGTGCGTCCTCTTCACCTTTAAAAATTGCCAATTGAGGCAACTTGAAGTGTTCGGGGTAAAGAGGTGTAGGCACTGAGGGATGCACCGGATTATTGCGGAGTAGACGTAATGTGGGTTTTTGATGCCCGGCAGCTTTTGTCTCCATAGACTCCAAACGCTCCAATAGCGCTTGGTATGCATCGGAAGATTTTATTTCTTCCTCTCTTGTTCGCTCTTGTTGCAAGTTACGGTAAGGCGGAGGCCTATGGAGGGGTGGCCAAATGGCATCCTTCCTGCCTTGATGGGGAGTTTCAATATATTCCTCTTCTGGTTCATACTCCTCATAAAATTCTTGCTGAAGGTACCCATCATTGTTTCGGGGAGTTGCCTCCCTCTCGAATCTATGGGGTCTTGGAGGCAGAGCTTGACGAGGTCGTGGAGACCTGTCCTGCACCAACGGATTACGCCTCTCATACTGTTCAGCTCTTTGGATGCGAGGGGTTGGCCCCCTCTCAGGTATTTCATAGCGTAACTCATCCGCTTCGCGTTGCATGCGTTCTTTATCCAAGCGGTATTGATACTCTATCTCTTGTCGACTTTGTTTAAGCCGCATGATTTGGGCTTGACGGGTGGTATATCCGGCGACAGTCGGGTCAATTTGATCTACCCTATTTTGTTCGGAAGGTTCAAATGTTCCTCCTATGGGTTTACCTCGGTTTTGATGCTCTAAAATCTCAAGGGGTCGCTTCCCTCTGTCGAGGTAGGCGGTATGTGCTCGAGGTTACGGCCTCAAGGGGTGATCATGATATCCGGCTGGTGCGAAGCATAAGGTTCCCGAGTTGTATGTTGTTGTCCTTGAGGAATGCGATGATCTTCCTCATATTCTCTCTCATAGGTGCGTAAGGGGCAGGCGGAGTTAGGTCGCCCTGTGTGAGGAACCCTACGCTCTAGATTTGGTCTCTCTGTTCTGATGAGAGGTAAAGAAGGGATGCCATATCCACGTTGCCCCTCTAAATGGACGGTGTGCCTGTCTAGCGCTTCATTGCGCGGTGGCCACTCATGCCTAACTTCAAGAGGTGATTCTCTATTTATGTCAAGGTCTACATGTAAGGCATCTTCCCGAAAGGGGCTGCTTTGAATAGGCATACCCCACCGAGGATTCTGAATTGGATTCTTTTGTAGGTTTGACCTATAAGGCGGTATGACCAAATCCTCAGGACTGAAGTGAAGGCGACTTGTGCATGCTTTTTGTGTACCTTCCGGAGCTTCTGCCCTTGATTGGGCTTGACTGTGGGTGTACACCATTGCGGTGCTTCTATGCTATCTAAATAAGTTTTTATCTCGTTTTTATGATTTTCTTTTTTTTTTTGTCTACACTGAGCAGAAATTAACACACACATTCACAAAACCGTGATTATCTCTTTTAAGGATTCTTGGTGTGTCCTAAACTGGTTTAGTGCATTTTGATGTTTTGTTTTGTTTTTGTAGGTTTTGTAGAACGTTTAAATGCATCATGTAGGCTCTTATAACTCCAAAAAGGTCGCCCCTTCAATATACCGGCCAGGCCGATATACCAACCTCTCTATATACCCGCCCTTACGAGAGGGAGACTATAGGTACGTGAGAGCAGAAGGTACGTGGTACGTAGGCGGTACGAGAGGGGAATGTCTGTTAATGGCACCTACCATAGAAAACTTATCCTCGCGCGCATGGGAATCACCCCGGCTACGCTCGGTATGTCTTCGTCGGGATTTACGCCTAACAACGAGTTGACAATCGGGAAATGGATGCAAATCAAGCCAAGGTGGTGATGAAATCCACCAATGGTCTTGATCAAGGGCTGAGGTCTTACGACCGGCTCCTTGGTTTAAAATTGTTTCGTGATGTGTGTGGGATTCGTTTTATTCAACAAAAATGAAACTAGCATACATGACTTTTCCTAATGCAATGCAGGATTAAATGAAAACAATTAAAGAAACGGAAACAGAAACAGAAAATTTAACGAGAGATGATAAAAATCCCTACCTCTTCTCTGCCTGCTCCAGTTGCTTCTGAATTTCTGCTCGAAAATCCGTAGACGGGAATTCGTCCCTCTGGGAGACGAATTGCAGAACAGAATTCGTCCCTCCCAGAGACGAATTTGAATTCGTCTCAGGGTCAGACGAATTGCAGAAAAGAATTCGTCCCTGTCAGAGACGAATAGCAGTCTGCAACAAAAAAAAATGTACCTGTCAAGCACAAAACACAAAACTTTGATCAGTTTCTATGATTTTAAAAACCAGGGAACAGGTCCCACCGTGATCGCCACTGAAAGCACGAGATTCCGGGCAAAGGAAACACTAAGTGCGATTGCATTCAAAATCAAGTACGCTTAAGTCCTAGAAATGTAAATTGCATGAAATGGAAAAGAAACACATTGGAAGAGACACAATCAAATAGAGAAAACACAGCCCTTTCATTAATATCCCTTGATCTCTCTTACAATGACGTCTCCTCCCTTTTCAGGGGCTAGGAGCGCAAATAGAGTTTGATTACAATCACTGAATGATTCCTCTTTCCGCGTGCCCACGATTGCAATGGGCGGGCCAAGATGATGCCGTCGCTGATGTCGATGAGTTCTTCACCTCTGCTGCTTCTCCTACGAACAAAGAAACAACCAAGATGTCAGTAGCATCTGCCGCAAATGAAAAGCGTTTGCTCTCTAAAACTAACGAAATATGCATGTAAATATTTGCACGAAACAGTAATTACAGTGAGTCCAAATGGCTTCAAAACTTGACGAGAAGATAAGAAAAGTTACCGGAAGGCCATCGCCATCGAGACAGCTGGCCAATCTACCTTCAACTGGAATTCGTCCCCGGGCGGGACGAATTCGAGCGCAATTCGTCCCTGGGTGGGACGAATTCTTCGTGTTGAAGAAACCGACCTGCTCGTTGCTCCAATGTCGGATCCCGAGACCCGCTAAACGCCTGCAAACAGGGGGTTATGTAATTGGGGCCATTTTGGGACGACCCGGATGGTCGGATTCTCCCAATTTGGCCTCCACCCTCGGGAATTTGACCTCGACACCTGCAAGTCAGCGAAACGACAAAGCAACACAAAACATACTAGAATCGACCAAAAGTTACAAAATTGCAGCTATGGATTAATCAAACCTAATAACACAAAATGCAATCTGAAAAGTAATCTAAAATGCTCAAAAACTAAAAATAGGACTTGGGAGGTGCGGGGGTGCCCAAGTGGGCCTCCCACCGTTGGCACTTGATTTTGGAGCCAATCCACCGGGGATGGGCCCAAAACCTCTTAGGATTGGGGGGTCGGCGAATTGGTTGGTTCAGGTGTCCATGTGTTGGATTTGGGTCAGGTTCGAGCTTCCAAAGGCCACCCAACAACCTCCCTTGCAAAAGAGATTGGTGGATGTGGGAAGGTGAACCAAAAGGGATGCAAGTGGGTCTTCAACTCGGCGACACTTCGTTGCTTGAAAACTCCTTTTACTCTGTCTATTTTGGGTGAGAAAAGTCCCACCTTTTATAGACCCATGGGGTCTCTTTTGGGAGGGAAGCACAAATGCCATGTGTTGGCCATAGGCGCCATGTGGCGGTCTTGTCTTCCCATGAGGGAGGGGAGTCCTCCATTGACTTGAGCTTTGATAAATGCCTTTTGTGACAGTCTTCTAACGGCCCCTCTCTCCACCTACACACGCGTGCAAGGCGGGAGTCATTAAGCGACCGTTCAGGGCTGCCACTTGGCACCATTTGCCTTTTTGCCCGTTAAGCTTAGAATTCGTCCCACCCGGGGACGGATTCAGAATCAGTCTGGGGTGGGACGGATTCTATTTTGAATTCGTCCCTGGGTGAGACGAATACTGGGCAAAGTGTCCAAGTGTGCCAAATTGCTTCTTGACCTTACAAAATTGCTATGAAAGTGGTTAAGACAACTGTTTAACCTCTGAGGGCTGCCCTGGGGGCTGTGTTTGTCAAAGCAATCAGTGTTTGCAGTCACATAATCGGATTGGTGTTGTTTTGGTGTCTACATATTGATTGTGGTTTCCTTTTAGAAAGTGATTGGTTTAATGCTTCAAGGTTTTCTAGTTTGAGATTTGAGGTTAAAACTTGTTTTATAAGCATTTTTATTGAAGCCCATTGGTTGTGAAAGAACTTGAGTTAGAAAAGAACATGAGTATCATTTTTATGTGAGATTTGTGGTTGAGCATTGTTGGAAACATTTGAGTTGGTTGATACATACTAGGGTTGTGTGAGAAAGAGTTGTCCCTTGTGAAGATTTGTTGAGTTGAGTTGATTGAGCCTAATAAAGTGATGTGTGAAGTGATTGTTCAAGTTATATGAAACAAACTATTCCATCATTATATGTTGAGTTGAGATTAAGGTTAGAACATATTGAGTCTCTAACAATTATCTTTATGGTTCTATAATACTTGAGTTGAGTTGAGGTTGACTTGAATTGAGTTGAGGTTGATTTGAGTTGAGAGTGAGATTAGAACATATTGAGTCTCTAACAATTCTCTTTATGCTTCTATGAGTTGATTTGAGTTGAGTTGAGATTGATTTGGGTTGAGAGTGATTTTAGAACATATTGAGTCTCTAACAATTATCTTTATGCTTCTATGATTTGAGTTGAGATTTATTTGGGTTGAGAGTGAGATTAGAACATATTGAGTCTCTAAAAATTCTCTTTATACTTATATGAAGTTAATTTGAGTTGATATTGCCATTAATTGTTGAGTTCATTTTGAGTACTACTTGAGCATGATTGATTGAGACTTTGAGAAGGTCTTTGGGACAAATTTGAGGATAGTGTTGGGACATATTTGAGGACAGTGTTGGGACAGATTTATGGATAGTTTTGGGCAAGTTCTTGGTGAGATTTCTAGAGAAGGTTTGGGCAAGTTCTTGGTGAGTTTGCTAGAGCATATTTGGCCAGGTTCCTAGTGAGATTTCTAGAGAAAATTTGGGTAAGTTCTTGGTGAGCTTGCTAGAGAAAATTTGGGCAAGTTCTTGGTGAGCTTGCTTGAGAATATTTGACAAGTTCTATGTGAGCTTGTTAAGTAGGTTCTGTGTGAGCCTATTGAGAATATTTTTATTGAGCCTATTGATAGATATTTATAGGTGATAGAGTACAGAGGATAGAGTCTCAGTGGATAGAGATCCAACATCCAGCATAGTTGAAGATAGATCTGAGTGAGTAGTCTTCAAGTGGAGAGAGGTCCACCAATTAGTGCAGCAGAGAGACAGAGTCTTCCAGAAGATCACATAGCCAGAGCAGAAGGGGAAATAGTTCTCCTGTGGAAGAGATCCATGAACTTGAGATTAGGGGATCAACATATCCTTTAGATAGAGATCCATGAACATTGTAATTGGGAGTGATTCCCAAATATATTTATTGAGAAATTTTTAGTAAAATATTTTCTCCGTGGAGTACCTCACATTGGGGGAACCACATTAAATCTTGTGTCTCAATTGTGTGTGGTGACTTGTGCTCTTGCTTACCATTGCTATATAAGTTATTAATGCACACTGCTATATTTGGTTATTGCAATTAAGGACATTAATTGATATTGGTTTGTAAAGAAAGTAAAAAGTGGTCTTATACTATTCACCCCCCTCTCTTAGTATAAGCTTGTGTTCTTCAATTGGTATCAGAGAGGGTTCTTTCGAAAAGGCTAATATATTGAGGGCATATTCTACAAGAACACAGATGGCTTCACAGAAAGGATTATCTTCAAATAAGGCTCCATTATTTGATGGTAACAATTATTCTTTTTGGAGCATGAAAATGAAGAACTACTTGATATCACAAGGATATGACGTATGGCAGATGGTTGAAAAAGAGTATAATGTTGAAGGTGATCCTGAGGAAGATAAGACTACCAAGAAATTGGTTGAGATCAATGCAAGAGCAATGAATTGTATTTTGAGTGGGCTACGTGAGACATATTTTGCAAATGTCATGGTATGTACTTCAACTAATGAGATGTGGACCAAGTTGAGGAATACTTATGAAGGAGATTCCAAGGTAAAGTTGGCAAAACTACAAAATCGTAAAAAAATATTTGAGGAATTGAAATGGGAAGATTATGAAGATAATATAAAGTTCTTACTTTGAGTTTATGAGATTACTAACACTATGAGAGGCCTAGGTTTTGAGATAGAATCAGAAGTTACTCAAAAGGTTTTGAGATCACTTCCCATGAAATAAGATGCAAAGGTTTTAGTAATAGAATAAACAATGGATATCAACAAGTTAACAATGGAAGAATTTCAAGGTACTCTCACAACTTATGAGATGAGGATAAATAAGCATAAAGCTCCAATAAAAGAGATTGCATTAAAGGCTTCATAAAAAGATAAAGGGAAAGTTTCAGAAACAGATAGATTTTTAGAAAATTATGAGGAAGCTAACTTCATCAAAAGGAATAAGGACTCAAGGAATTTTAGAAATATAAGGAAATTTAGGTGCTACAAGTGTGGTGATCTTGGTCACTATGCATACAAGTGTCCACATGAAGAAATCAGTGATGATGAAAAATAGGGTCACAAAAGAAAAGAAGATGGAAAGCATAAGCATGACAAAGATGACAAATTCAAGCAAAACAGGTATGAGAAGAAGAAATTTTTTTGTAAGGTAAAGAAATCTTACTACATTGTAGAAGCAAGTGATAGCTCAGATCATAATGATAGAGGCAATTCAAATGATGAAAATTAAGTGCATTTATTCCTAGGAATAGAAGGTGAAAGAGAACAATGTTTTGTGTGTGGTCAAAGAGATCACATATCAGGGTATTGCAATGGTTTCAATGATAGTGAAGATCATATGACACATCAAGAAAATAGGTATGGTCAAAGAAATATTGAGAGTTTGTTTGCTATAGAATATTATAATGATCTTAGTGAAAGTGAAGATGAAGAAGGGTTTTTCTATGGAATAAAAGAAGTATGAGGACTCGAAACATGTTGTTGTGAACCAGTTGGAGGTTGATCATGGGCATCGGTCCTAGACCTTTTTCAATCACCCTGTGTGTTCACCATTTGTGTTCCTGACGTTTAGATGTATTTTATTATGCAAAAAATGTAAACAAATAGTGATTATATCTTTTAAATGTTTGATTGTGAGCCCTAAACTATTTGATGTTGTTTTTAGATGTGTTGTATCAGTGTTAGAAACTCTTTGCATGTTTTTAAAGATTGTTGGATTTTAAACTCAGTTAAATTGGCTTTCACCTATATACTCCCACAAGCCGAATATGGTAATGACATCCATACTAAACAAAGTAGCATAGGTACTACCAACCCTCACCCAACACATCGTATGTAGTAATACACCCTTTTGAGGAAGGGTGTGTGCTATTTTGCATGGATAGGATAGTTCTTGGGTCGGCCTTGGCAATGATCGGGTATCGATAGTACAATTTCAAATGAGCCAACCAAGTGGTAATAACATCCACTGTTGGTCTCAATCATGTGTGTTGGATGTGAGAGCCCAATGCCACTGATGTTTAAATAATATGTGGTGTGTGTGGTTCTTTTCATTTTACAAAAATGACAAATGCATCATAGAGTACAATGACCATTCCTACATGATGTACACAAAAGAAAAAAGGAACATTTCACATTCAAAAATAATGCATGCTAATGTCCTACATGATATTGTGAATAATGCAATTATAATGACATGGTCACTGATTGGACCTCAAGTATGCAAATAACACACAATACTTATCAAGGTCGTTGTATTTAGGGGCATACTACACTCAGAGGTCTGCTATTCCCAACAGTTCCTTCCCACTAAATAGAAATCAAATACAAATTAGGACTTATTCATTGACCCCTTATCCTTTGTTCCTAATTTGTAGCGATTTGATGATCTCTGGAAAGATACAGAGCATAAATTTGAAGACAAAGGGTGAAATTAGGACCTACCTCAACTCCTACTCTATTGCCCACTAATTTCTTTTTTGTCTACTTCTTCCTCTGTGAACCATAGGTCTGACCTGCCAACTGCAGTGGAGACCACAGGTTACAGCCGCGGGCCAAAAAATAACAGCAGTTGAAAGCTACAGTTAGCACCTGTGGACAAAAATAGCCAAGGATAGTTAGAATTCGAGGCTAAAATTGTGGGGTGCCACCATGATCACCATATGTGACCACAAAAAAGGCTCACACCTATTGAGGTCCTACAGTAATAATTGATAAAAGCATAACATGGGTACAAGAACAAGAAATTGACAACAAATGAATCAATAAAACATGCTTTATTCCATTATATTCAAATTCAAGATCAAATTACAAGTACATCCCTCTTAGGGATAACCATATTGATACAATATTACAATAGGAGCATGTAATTGTTTCCCTCTTAAGGATAGGTGTGATCAAAATACCCCTTAGGGTGACACAAACTGCCTTGGGGTAGATCTAACCCCCTTCTTTGCGTTGTGGAAGGATTATGATATAGGCTCCTTTTTGCACCTGTCTCCCTATGAACAAGAAACAACAATGCATGATTATATATATTGATAGCCTCTCGTGATGAGGCCCTTTAAAGGATTATACATGCAAATGTCATCAAACTAATGAAACAAGAAAGCATAAAGAAAGGTTCTACGATATTCTAATTGTATCAAGAATTACACTACAGTATACAAAACATGAGTAAAAACATGATGCATTGAACAAATATTGAATCGAAAGCAATAAAGCATCAAAAATATTCAATGTACTTCTAACCACTACAATACGTAAAATGCCTAATTTCTATAGTCAGATTTTCTCTAAAAGTGCAATTTAACCTATCAAATAACTAATCTGACTAACCTATGCAGTAAAAAGTAGATTGAGTAAGGTGATCTCTAACTTGTTGCAAACTGTAGCTGTGAGGGGCGGTCTACACTGTAAAATATGTATGACAACCTTGATTTGACCTTTGATGTGTTTGCCCTCAAAATTAGGGACAGTGGGCTTGACCTCCTTGTCTGAATTGATGTTCAAGGTTCACTTTTGTCATATTCTAACAGATTTGGTAGTCAAATTGCTATGAAGGGCCTTCGTTCACTCGAATTTGTGTTTCTTGATCCTCCTATGCAACTAGGGCATCCATGGATAATTGATCGTTGAATGGATAGCAAAGGGGCTCTCAAATGCACGAGTTCATTATGCAATTTGACAGGGCTTCACTTCTCTCTTGATCAACTAGTTTGTTCGACAATTCGATAGTGCTTCGCTATGCAAATTATCTCTTCTCAGTCCTCTCTTCCCCATTGAAAAAAGGAGGTACTTATAGCATGCCCCTAGGGCTAGGGGTGGCTTCATGGAGAAGCCAAGATCAAGAAGGTTGGTTAGGTCAATTGGGATGGAAGCCTTTGGAATCTTTCATCTTCCAACTGCCTCCTTCTAGATCTCTTGGTCGTTCCAACTGATTTGGCTTAGATGGAAGGCCTAACTAAACTCCAGTTCAAACCATAGGTCATAGCTATGGTCTAGACTAGAGACCGCAGATGTCAATCATGGTTCAGACTGGAGACCATAGGTCTGGGCTGTGGTTGAGACTACTTAGGCCAGAATGCCTAAATTGAGTGGTTAGAACCACTGCTCTATCTTGGAGTCTATCCAAGATCCTTCATATGGTTTTGTAGAAGGTCCATATGAGTAGTCGCCCTCGGAATGGGGCATTTTAGGTGTCTACAGTAGCCAAATAGGTGAACCTTGATACATCTTGTGTTGTGTGATGTTCTCTTGTTATACTTGCTTTATTTGGTTTTATGTTTTCATTGTTTTGGATTTGAGTGTTGAAGATTTAAAAATTAAAGAGCTACATTGATTCATCCCCCCTCTCAGTATCATTGTGAGACTAACAATTTCCTCATAGTTCATGTGCTAATTTCAAACCTCAGCATACTATTGCTAGTGGGAGACATGTTCATCCAAGAGTACATAGATTCCATATTAGTGGTGATCTTTGCCACTAAAAAGCTATGTCATTACATGTTCAACCATACAATGTATGTAGTATCTAAGAAAAATCTTTTGTGATACATGATGAGTCAAACATATCACAACAAACACAATGAAATGGATTATGTTGTTGACAAAATTTGACCTAGAGTTCATTGGATATAAATCAATCAAAGGACAGGTTATAGTCGATCAACTAGCAGAGGCTCTTCTCCAGGATGACTAGACTCTCACTATAGAAATTTTCGATGATGGAGTTTTTCATGTCTCAAAATAATTTTATTCTGAAGATCCTAAGTCACAGGCTAACATAAATTTATTTTTTTATGGTTCTAAGTGTGAGCAATGGGGTGACATTGGAATCATATTTTTCACACCACAAGGGGCTCTAATACCCCTTTCGTTTAAACTTGATTTCTCATGCACTAATAACAATGCTGAATATGAAGCCCTAATCATAGGCCTTCAAATGAAAATCGCCATGAAAATAACAAAGCTAAACATTTTTGATGATTTCTTGCTCATAGTTAATCAGGTCAAAGGAATATTCTAGTGTAGGTGTCTAGTTTTGCAAGCCTATAAAGCCCTAGTAGATAAACTTCTGGTAAAGTTTGAATGGTATGATATTTAGGCACTCCCTTGTTCATATAGCCATTTTTGGGATACAATGGTCTCCTTAGGGTCTTTAATCATATAGAACATGTCTAATGATATCATTACTATTCAAGTGAAAATGCTATCACAATCTACGACTAAGCACAATGAGCTTAACTCTACACCATAAGTCCATTAATATTCAAATTGAACCTTCACATGAACAGTTCTCTCAAATACACAATTATTTGAATAATACCACTTGGGGGACTTTGTTCCCTAAAAATTCTTTTGATACTAGCACAATGCTATATCTGCAAGTTCACTCTCAATCAAAATTTGCAAGAGAGGAATGTTAAAAGGATTGTGCAATGCATACAATTGAGGCTTCTTTAAAATAATATTGGGCCATATAAATAAAAGATTATTTAAAATTGGGAAGTATTCCTTTTTTATTGTCGCATGGCACAAAATGAGCATTTAAGCAAAGGTAACAAAGTATGTATTATTAGGAGATATAATGTATCTTTGAAGTTATGAGGGTATCCTCCATTATTTAGACTCACAGGAGTCAATTTGGGCCATTGCCCAAGAACATGACGATACATGTGGTGGTCATTCAGCAACATAGCCATCACAAAGTGTATTCTTCACATGGGATATTATTGGCCAACTTTAGAGCAAGATTATTGCACTTATGTAAATAAGTACGTAAAGTGTCAACATCATGCAAATTTGACACATGTACATGCGTAGGCATTACAACTAATTCAATTGGTTTGGTCATTTGCACAATGGGGGTTTTATTTAATTGGGAAAAATTCACATGCCTTCTTAAGCTGTCACACATTTATCATAATGGCTACTCATTTTACAAAAATTTTGGAAGAAATCCCCTTACCACTACGACTAGACCTCGCATCGTGGAGTTCATGTTGCATAACATTATATATCATTTTGGTATTCCATCCAAGATAATTTTAGATAATAGGACATCTTTCAAGAATAAGGATGTGTGTGCGTTAAAAACAAAGTATAACATAAAGCATATATTTTCCATGCCCTATTATCCATAAGCTAACAGGCAGGCAAAGGTATCAAATAAAATAGTAGTTGCAATCTTGAAGAAAACCGTTAATAAAAATCATAAATATTGGCATAATCAATTACCTCTTGCTATTTGGGCCTATCACACTAGTATTTGAACTCCCACTAGGGCAACTTCATTTTCACTAGTTCATGGTGTTGAGGCTATCATGCTTTTAGAGTTTTAAATCTCATTGCTACGTATTTCCATGCAGGAATTCATCGACAATGATGTTGCACGACAAGCTCATTTAGATCAATTAGCGTTGCTTGACGAATGTTGTGTTAATGCTCTTAAGAATTTTTGCATTTATCAAGAGCATCTTAAGAGAGCTTACAACATGAAAGTACACCCTAGAGACTTTAGGTTGGTGACTTAGTTCTAAAAGATAACTAGTAAAATTCAAAGTTGCCACACCATCTGCTAGATAAATTTGTGGCAAACTAGTTAGGTCCATACATCATTACTAGTCAGATTGGACCTAGAAATTATTGCTTAGTGTCCATAGAAATAGGTGAAGATCCTAAACCATTGAATATAGTCACTTGTGGAATTTCCATACTTAGAGCATCGTTCCCACCCTAAAAATTTCCATAGGCAGTCTACGAGTGTCTAGGTCACCCAAAAATCCCCAAAGGTATCTATAAACCCTTTGGTCACCTACAAATGTCTCTAGGTAGTCTACAACTGTCTATGTCACCCAAAAATCCCCAAAGGTATCTATAAACCCTTTGGTCACCTAAAAACGTCTCTAGGTAGTCTACAACCGTCTATGTCAACCAAAAAGCCCCAAAGGCATCTACAAACCTGTATCGCTCCAAATTTTTTGCACCCTTACCTTCAAGCTATAGGATCCGTGCCCGAAAGGGGGATGTGAAAAGGATGGGACAATACCTCGGACCGAGAGGCCCTTTGAAGGTCCCGCCTCTCGGGGGAGGTGTATAAGGGTGAATTTTCTGACGGATGGTGGGTTCACCAGAAACTTTTGAATGGCAGTTTCCATGCCTAGGTTGATAGTGTGTTTGATGTGTTCATTTTTATGCTTGATCATTCAACTCCTAGGTTTGGCCGATATGAATCTAAACTATTCTATATGCCAATGCTGATTTAAATGAATACAAAAAATAGAAATGGATGCAAATAACAGAGAATATGCTAACTAGAAGGTGTCATACCTGATCCCGGATGTCTGATGGAGATTCTGAGTCTTGTAGCAGTTCAGATCGTCTCAATTTGTACGTTATCGTCTGATATTTCTTGGGATCGTCCCAAATCATAGAAGGTCATCTGAAATCAGATAGAATCGTCTAAAATCTGACGAATTCTTCAGATGTTAGAAACCTGCAATCACAAAAATAGATGCAAAATACCAAATATGCAAATGCAGAAGCAAGGGATAATGGTAGAAATAACAACAAACATGCCTAAATAATAGATTCTAATAATAAATAAGGAAATGCAATAGATTTAATGATTGATTTTAACTTTATCATGCGATTATGCTAAATGAGGTGAACTCCAAGATGCATAAAACATAATAACTTAAACAGTGCAGAGATATGATATGAAAAATGCAAAAAAGCTAAGAAAATGCAAACTCTAAACTCGGACTGCCCTCAATCTGGACTACAGTCAGGATCGCCTCCAATCGTACGAGATCATCCAAAATCGTCCGAGATCGTCCGCGACGATCCAAGCTAGCTTCGACTGAAAAATAGTAGAGTTCCTACAATAAAAAATGCAAAAATACCAAATGCAAGCAATAATGCGAGGGAATAAGGAGCTAACTCTGCAATGAAATCCTGTCAACAAAGGGGTTAGGGGTTCAGGGAGAATCAAAGGGGGAGTCGGAGGGGGATAAACTAGAAAAATCCTAGTTTATATAGGATTAGGAAGAGGTTTGGGAGGTTGGGGATCATCCCAATCGGGAGATCTCCAACAGGGAAATCTCCAACTACGTAGACACGCTTTTGCCCGAGTTGGAGAGGCTGTTGAAACAGAAGCTAATTATGAAAATTTGGTTTTGGGACGAAATCGTCTGGACGTTCTGTTCCAGACGAATTCATCAGATCGGGGACGATTTCGTCTAATCTGCGACGATATCGTCCAACGGTCAAAACAAATCCTAAAAATGGCGCAAAAAATGGGGAAAGCGGGTAAAAGGCGGTTTAACGGGCAGTTTGGGGTTGAAATTCAAATTTTAATATTTTATCTTTTTACTAATGTTTTAACCGTGCCAATTTTAGGGTGCTACATTTTGCCCCCTCTTTAGCGAATTTTTTGAAGAAAATGCGTTAAAGACGAGTTTTTCCCATTTTACGAGAAAGCAAAAATATACTCAATTTTTTAGACGACGATTCTTGGTCGAATCGTACGAATGTTGACTATGGTGCCCCCTCCGTGTTTTTACCCAAATCGAACGTTTGAGGTAAAAACGCGGAAAAGCAAAAATTTAAAATGTTGATTTTTAAATAAATTAAAGAAAATAGGGAAAAACCCTAATTCATTTGTACTATTCACTTTTACTGTTCCAACACTTTTCGGACTATTCGGGATAGTACTACACTGAGCGAGGCTCCAGATATGCAAAGATTCTAGAGTCAAGATGTGGACGATGCCCCCATCCAGCCAGTGGATGGTGACGACATCGAGGTTGTAGATGGCTACGATGCCTAGTACATAGGCATCCACCCTCCTCGGATGATGAGGGCGCAGGGTCCAATGCACGCTATGGTGCGCCAGATGGGGAGACGATGACAGGCTGCTATTGAGGCAGCACGGGGTCACGGAGGGAGAGAGCGATGATGGATCCCATAGGAGAGATGCCAGAGGATGGCACGGGCTCCACAGAGGCCATGGGAGACAGGGCGAAGGGAGGAGAGGCTCCCTTCATAGTAGGGGGAGAGACCACCATCACCTGATAAGGGCAAGGGTGTTGACACAGTGGGAGAGAGAAGCGAGACAACGGCTCTCTGAGCTGAGGTTGCCCGCCTCCGGGCTTAGGTGCAGACATTGCAGGATGAGGCTACACGGCTTAGAGCTCGGGGCGGAGGGGTGAGCAGGGATGATCTATCATGGTCTATTGCTTAGACCACATTCTACCAGGGGCTATACTATCACATGGTTCCAGAGAACCAGAGGGTACCACTACCAGCCCCTATTGCAGAGCCGATCATGATGGGATCATCGAGGACATCCTCACGATCAACGACGAGGACCCGAGATACAGCCCGAACCTCTATGGGACCACCTCCTCCACGTCAGGGTGGGGGAGGAGATGAGGCTGAGAGCTCGAGGGCTTCTCGAGGCTAGGTGTCTATGGACTATAGATTTTGTAGAGATTGTTGAGAGGATTGAGTATGCCAGGGTATAGATTGTGGCATACCAATCCAGTTTTGATATGATGTATATAATTTTTTGATATATATATATGATCTTGTTTCGATGATATGACTTGTTCATATGTTTTTATGATGCTTTAATGTTTGAATTGTTTGCTTATTTGATTGAGGATTCATGTAATTATGTCGTGTTTGAAATATTATAATTTGATGTCATGCTGTAAGATTTTAAATGAAATAATCTGATGTAAACAATTGGTTGTTGTGGTGTGATTTGATAAAAAATAAAAAGAGACTTCTAACAATAATTTCAAAGGACATTGTCGCTGTTATAGACCATTTCATGGAGTCGCCGCTCACTCGGTCGTCAAGCTAATCCCAGTATAGAAATATTGTTAAAAGTAAAAGAGTGCTTAAGAGACTGTCTTAAGACTTTGTGTTGTAATGATGGAGATAATGATGGTTTGATGATTTGTTTTCAGATTTTCATAAAAATAGTATGCATGAGATACGAAAATATGATTTTGCTAGGCATAAATTCCTAAGTGTGATAAAATTTTGAACAATTCCTTAGAATTTATACCATGGTTGCAAAATTGAATTTTGAACATAATGACATGAAATAGAATAGGTGTTCGTTTGTTTGTAAAGCATAATTGTGTAACATAATGATGCAAGTCATATGTTTTGATGAATTTGTTTTAAAATAAATGGAAAATAAAATTAGAACAATGGTTTGCGCTAGGCATAGAATTATAGGTATAGACTTATACCATCATCGCGAAATCCAAAGAAGAAAATAGATTGTTGGTTTTATTGCAAGATGATTTTTTTGACCTTTGATAAATAGAAAAATAATAATATGAAAATTTTGTTTGAAATTATTTTTAAGATTTTGTGAGAAGATGTATGTAATTGCTCTTATAGAAAACAAGAATTCTGAAATAAAAGGATAAAATTATTCCGAAAAGAGTTACAGAAATATTTTAAATTATCTCAAAGAGAAATGTAGATTTATAAGGAATCCTCATGTGCAAATGTGAGTTCATTACCGATCTTGATTTATCATAATGATACAAAATCTCTCAAATACAAATGTGTGTGCGATTGTATTGTTCATTCACCAATTTTGAGCAAGATAATTTGATACAAGTAATTTGCCTTGACCAAATGAATGTTCGTTGACCATGATTTATATGCATGTAACCGTACCAGACTACTATGTAAGTTAGGTTATCAAGAGCTAGCTAATCCATAAGCTGACAGAGGTCTGTACAAAAGAAGGTCGCTAATGTGACAGACATATCGCCATGCTAGGGATTACCCAAGGCCAAGCGGGTTGGGCACAAACCACCTGTTATGGGGCTTACCTCACGCTTTTCGAATAATTGAGAATTCCAAGGATTCAAGCTCATTCACCCTTCTTTTCTTTTCAAGGGGTAGGGAAAGGATTTTATTGCATTTTGCTTTTCTCTTTTGCTTCTCTTTCTTTTTCTTTTTTTTTTTTGTACTTTTGTATTTTTGCTTGATATTTGAGAAAATACTGAAATATTGTGGTGATGATACAAAATAACCTTTTTCTTTTTCTCTTTTTCTTGAACTTTTTCTTTTCTTCCTATGCTAGGGATACTTGCTCGGATTAGCTGTAGAGCAAGGGATTTTTATTCTGGGTAGGGGTGAGCTTGTCCTTTTGTCAATTCTCAAAGATTCTAGACCATGTGCATGATAGGATAGCAGGGGAAACTTTTCGCTCAAGAAACCATTTCTACTATGTAGCATCATATCGAATTTGCAATGAAATCATTTTAATGTGAAAAGATATACTTAGTTCAAGTAAATAACAAGATCAGTTCTCTATGCTCAAAACTTTATTTAATTCAACTGTGGACTTTGATATAAGAGAGATGAATAATCATACCAAATAAAATCAAGATATTTATACATGTGAATGTGAAAGTGCGGGATTCCAAATAAATGCTAATTTATCCAAAATAACGGAAAATATAACTGCAATACTTCACAATTTGAGAGGTACAAAAATAAAAGATGTTTTTGAAGATTTTGATGATTTGAATGTTTTTGATGTTTTTATATTTTAAGTTATGAATTGAAAGAAATACAAGATAATTGTTTTTTTGAAATGTTTTAAATAAGTGACTAAAAAGGAAATAATATGCAAAACAAATATATACAATGATGAAATGACCAATTTTTATGCATAGTAACGTTTAAGATGCATAATGTTCATAGGTTCTTTAAGTTCTTTACCATCCAAGGTAGATAATTTGTATGCTCCTGATCCAAATTTAGCAGTGATGACATATGGTCCAAGCCAGTTGGGCTCAAATTTACCTTTAAGGTTTTTAGTTGCATTAGTATTTTTTTGATTTTCTTTTAAGACAAGGTCACCGATCTCAAAGGATCGAGGATGAATTTTCTTAAGATATGCTCTCTTAAGCTTGTTTTGGTAGGCGCGAAGATGCTCCAAAGCATTGATGCACTTTTCATCTAGAAGTTCTAGCTGACTAAATCTGCCAGCACGATATTCATCCCCTACTTCAGTATCTTGAAGTAGTAGAGCTAAAGAAGGAACTTCTAATTCAAAGGGAAAAATGGCTTCAGCACCATAAACCAAGACAAAAGGTGAAGTTCCAGTGGGGGTTCGAACACTAGTTCGATAGGCCCACAAAGCGAGATATAACTGAATGTGCCAATCTCGACCGGATTTATTGACCAATTTTTTGAGAATTTTGATTAAGGTTTTATTAGATGCTTCTGCTTGACCATTACCCTGAGGATAATAGGGAGTGGACCAGCGATGTTGAATTTTATATTTTTGACATAATTTCTTGACATCTTTATTTTTGAAACAAGTTCCATTATCGGAAATGAGATTGGCAGGAATTCCAAACCTACAAATAATTTGATTAAAAATAAACTTGGAAACTTGTGTTCCAGTGCAAGAAGCTAATGGCATAGCTTCAACCCACTTCGTGAAATACTCAGTGGCGGTTATGATGAATTTGTGTCCATCGGATGACACAGGGTTGATTTTTCCAATGATGTCTAGGCCCCATTTTGAAAAGGGCCAAGGAGATGAAATAGCCTGCAGTTCTTGTGCAAGCGCATGGACAAGGTCAGCGTGTTTCTGGCACTTGTCGCAATGTCGCACATAATTATGTGCATCATTTTCCATGGTAGGCCAAAAATATCCTATCCGAAGGAGTTTCTTAGCAATGGCGCTACCACTAAAATGTCCCCCACAAGATCCATTGTGGGCTTCATTCAAAGCTGATCTAGATTCTTCTAGATTCAAACATCTCAATAAGATGCCTTCAAAAGATCTTCTGTACAAGGTATTACCAATAATCACAAAGCGACTTGCTTGTCTACGTAATAACCTACGTTGGTTGCTAGTACAACCATCAGGGAAGGTTCCTTTCTGCAAAAAATTAAATATATCAAGTATACCATGGTTCAGGAGTTGTTTCGTTGATGAGAAACACATCCAAAGGTTCTAAGCATGATTTGCTTGAAGCGGGTTCCTGGAGTCGATGAATAATGATGGTAGCATATTCATCGTCTAACTCCAAGGGTAAAAGAGATGCAGCTGCAGCCATAGCATCAGCCGCACGATTGCTAGTTCGAGGAATAGCTTCCAAAGTAACTTGATCAAACAAGGATAATAACTGCAAAACATATGCTTTATATGGGCGTAATTTATCATCTCTGGTCTGATAAACATCATTGATTTGATTTATGACAAGTTGGGAGTCACCGAAAACCAATAAACTTTTAATTTTCAATGCCAAGGCAGCTCGTAATCCAAGGATAAGAGCTTCATATTCAGCAGTGTTATTGGTGCAAGCAAATGTTAATTTGAAGGACAGAGGTATAAGATGTTTTTGCGGAGATATTAAAATAATACCCGCACTAGCCCCACTCATGCATCGGGCTCCATCAAAGTATAGGGACCATTGCTCGGAATGGTCTGCCTCTAGTTTAAGGCATTCATCAAGAAACTCAATGATGAGGGGATGAGTAGATTCTAAGGGTGCAACAGCTAATTGATCTGCTATGATTTGACCCTTAACAGACTTTTGTCCTATGAAGGTGAGTTCAAATTCGCTTAACGCAAGAACCCACTTGGCTGTGCGACCAGATAAATATGGTCGACTCATGAGATATCGCAAAGGGTCAAATTTGGCAATAACATACATTTTCTGACTGAGCATATAATGTCATAGTTTTTGTGTAGAAAATACGACTGCTAGGCATAATTTCTCTAATATGGTATAATGAGTTTCATAACTGATTAAGGTTCTGCTAATGTAATAATTAGCACGTTCTTTCTTCTCATCGTCAAGCTGAGCTAACATAGCTCCTAAGGCAGAATCAAAAGCAAAAATGTACAAGATAAAAGGACGATCAGATCTAGGTGGGGAAAGCACTGGTGGTTTGAGGAGATATTGCTTAAGGAGTTCAAATGCTTCTTGGCATTCGTCGTCCCAATGAAAAGAGACATCTTTCTTAAGAAGCTTAAGAAAGGGTCCAGTTTTTTTTGCCAACTTGTCGATGAAGCGGCGAATAGCTTGAAGCTTACCTTGTAAACTTCGTAATTCTGATATATTGGTGGGTGCGGGCATATCTGTGATAGCCGCGATCTTGAGAGGGTCAATTTCAATGCCACGTAAAGAAACTATAACCCCTAATAATTTATCGGACTTAACTTCGAATATGCATTTAGCTGGATTTAGTCGGATAAGATATTCCCTTAACCGATCAAATACTTTCCTTAAGTCATTTAAATGATCATCTTCTTTGATGGAACGAGCTATGATATCATCTACATAATCATGTAGGATATCATGCATCATATCGTGAAAAATATAAGTCATAGCTCGTTGATAGGTTGCACTTGCATTCTTTAAGCCAAATGGCATCACTTTCCAACAAAAGGTTCCCCAAGGGGTAATAAAGGCTATTTTGGCCTGATCTTCAGGAGCTATCCTGATCTGATTATAACCAGAAAATCCATCCATTAAGGATATCATTCCACTTCCAACAGTAAAGTCAATGATCTGATCCATGTTGGGAAGAGGAAAATCATCTTTAGGGCATGCAACATTAATGTCTCTGAAATCGGTGCAAACCCTAACTTTAGTGGCTTCTTTCTTAGTTACTGGAACTACATTTGAGATCCATTCGGCATAATCAATGGCTTGTATAAAAATGACTTTCAACAGTTTTTCTAGTTCTCCTTTGACTAGTAAGGCCACTTTAGGATGCATTTTTCCGAGTTTTTGTTTAACAGGTTTAGCATCCGGATGGACTACTAGATGATGCATAACTACGGAAGGGTCCAAACCTGGCATGTCTTCATATGTCCAAGCAAAGACATCTTCATAGTCTTTAAGAAATGAAATGTATTTATCTTGTTTTTCTTGACTCAATTCTGATCCAATATTGATTATGTGAGGGTTATGTTCGGTTCCAATGTTAATTTTTATAACGTTTTCAACTTCCATATGTAAATCTCTCTCAAAATTAGGTGGGGCGGATGAAACACCTAATTCTTGTAATTCTTCCAAGGTTAACTTGGATAATTCGTCTTGAGAAGTCGTAGCTTCAAGCTGGGCTATATTCGGGATAGAGCCATCAAAATAAAATTCATTATATAACAATTCCTCAATGGAAACATCATGAAAGATATCTCCCTCCAACTCTTCGTCGGATTCGGCAATCATTTCAGGGTAGGCTATGGATAGCATATTGCAGGTAAAAGAATTATTCTTTAGACACAAAGAATCTTGTTTATCTAGATAATCTTGATAACATACGAGATGGTCATCATCCTCAAATGGAAAGGGCTGACCTTTACTAGAAAATAGGCCCACACCACAGTGGGCAGGCCATGGTTCTACCTCAAAAGGTTCTTTCATACCATTTTGGAAAGGTCCCAAACCTTTCCCTTTATATCCCAATTTAAGCATTATGGGCTTAGCTTTAAGATAATCATTAGCAAAATAGCATCTAGCATATCCATCACAATGTGTCTTAATGTTTCTGGGTATTCTTCCCCAATCATATCCTTTATAAATAAAAGCACAACTCCCGACTTGGTAGATACTTCCCATAGGTTGTGGGAGACCCAAGGTACGAGGAGAGGGTGGGAGTTTATTTAAAAGGAGGGAAGTTTGCATGGCAGTGTTGGCTTCCTCAGATATAAGAATTGTAGATAAATCGGGTAAGAGCTCATCAGTAAGAGCATAAGAGGTAGAAGGAACATTTCCTACATCGTCGGGTGTAGAAAGGATGCCAGTAGTGGATGTAGATGTCATAGGGATATTGATGGGTGAGTCTATAGGTATGGAAGATATAGGAGTAAAACAAGAAGCATTGGTTGTAGTTTTAGGATCTTTTCGAGGTCCTAATGTGGTTTGTTTAGAAGATGGTTGAGCTATATGTATAGGTGTAGTTGAAAGAGTAGATGATGTTATGGGTGTGTGTTTCACACGTTTGGATGGATGATAAGAATTAGGATGTGTGGATGACAGGGCAGGGCAAAATTGAACTCCAATAGGTTCCGCCAAAGCACACATATCAAAGGGTCTAGGATCACCATGAATGGTAACCAACTGGTTTTTAAATTTGAATTTAACACACTAATGTAAAGTGGAGGGAACCGCTCGCATCGCATTGATCCAAGGGCGACCCAAAAGTATATTGTACGATGCAGGGCAATGTACAATAAACACGGTCGTATCTAGGGTTCTAGGACCAACTTGCAAGGGTATAGTAATGACTCCACACGTTTCTTGTGTCTCGTCATTGAAGGCTTTGATAATCATATCAGTTCTTTTCATTTCATCACTTCTAAACCCAAATCGTTGGTAGAAGTCAAAAGTGTAGATGTTTAAAGATGAACCATTATCAATCAAGACTCGTTTAACGACTACATCTCCAATTAGGGCAGTAATATATAAGGGGTTATCCTTATGTAAACTATGTTGCGGGATATCTTTATCTCGAAAGTCAATACAATCGACTTCTCGAGTGATGATAGTATTGGACATGGCTTCAGATTGAATATTTTGTGGTACCATCATTTGGCTTAATGTAAGCATTAATTCATCCCTATGGGTAGGAGAAGATCTTAACAGGTCCAAAAGGGAAATTCTAGCCGTAGTATTGGATAATTGTTCATTAATATTGTAAGGAGGTTTAGGTTGAACATTAGACGCATAATTCCCTTTATTGGGATTTTTCAAAACAAATGGGGCTGATCCATCGTTCTGAGTTTGATCCTGTTGAGAGGTTTGAGCCTGTTGTCTGGTAACGGCTCCGATGGTTCCTACAATATTATTTTGCGGGTGATGAATAGGTCTTGGTCTAGCGTTTATGGCTTGTTCATTAGAAACTATTTGGTGAGAAGATGGTCTAGTAGTGACTCTTCGAGGAAATGGTTCTTCTGGAACCATAGAACTGGTGATAGGTTGAATAGGATCTGATTCATCTTCAGAACTATTCGATTGATTTGAGGTGATTTCCATGTCACTTTCAGTCTCATATTCGAGTGTCACTAAGATCAAGTATCCGAATATTATGTAGAGGTCTGGTCGTAACTATGGATAAAGTTGTGTCAAATATTTGAGGATCATGAACAGGTAATTGTCCACTAATAGTCCCTACATATCGGGTAGGAGGAGGAACATTGTGATGCTCAATTTGATTGGCCACCTCTTTACCATGTTTTGGTAAAGGATGTTGAAATATGTCCAATGATTGATTGGCATTCTGATTCTGATTTTGGGGAATGTTCTTTTGAGCGTTATTAGAAGGATTTTGTTTAGGTTGGAAGGCTTGCACCTCCATCTCATTATTATCAATCAAATCTTGTATTTTATGTTTTAATATTTTACAAGAGTTGGTAGCGTGTCCAGGTCCTCTATGAAAATCACAATGTAAATCAGCTCTGTATCCGGGTATGGTTGGATCAGGTTCCTGGATAGTTGGTAATTGGATCAAGCCTCGTGCTAGTAATTGCGGGAGAATGGTTGATAAAGGTTGATTTAACCTAGTAAATTCTCGGGGTGGTTTATCAGGAGGTTTCAATATAAACTTCTCCTGTTGTTTTCACAGTATTAACATTAGCAATGTTTCTGCTATCAATGACTCCGTCACCCACAACTTGTTTATTTTTATATTGATTTCTGGATGTTTTCTCATCATCTTTCTTTTTGAGCTGACCTCTTCTAATGAGAGCATCTTCCACCCTTCGAGCTAAGTCTATAGCTTGATCGAAGGTGGTCAAGGTAGCAATTGATAATTCATAGGATAGTTGTTCTTGTAAATTATTGATAAAAATATCCAACATCTCCCGATAAGGTAACACAAAGTGTAATTTTCCTATCAACTGTCTCCATCGAGCTAAGAAGTCAGCAAAACACTCATCTTTGTCTTGTTTTAGGTTGTACAAATCTTTAATGGTTACATGCCTTTCGATATAGGCACTAAATTGATGCACAAAAGACTCAGCGGTCTCTTCAAAATTTCTCAAGGAATGAGTGGGTAGTTGATAATACCATTCCAATGCCATCCCCCCTAAGCTTTTCGGGAACATTTTTAGTAATAGCAAATCATCATGTGATATGTCATGACATGCTATCCTAAACATACGAAGATGCTCTATGGGATCTTCGGTTCCTTTATATATAGGTAGGACAGGCATAGGAAAGTGTTTGGGATATGGTTGTGCTACAACTATAGGATCTAGAGGTTGACTACACATCTCTCGATAATTGTACGAGGGACGGTAGGGATCTATCTGGGTCCATGCGAGAGACTAACTGTTTCACCATGGCTTCCAAATTACCAGTTTGTCCACCATATTGGTTTGGTGGTACATGAGTATGGGATTTGTGACCGTAGGAAGGCGGGACATAAGGATTAGATGCTATATTGTTGTTATGCAAATGGTTGGTAGGAAGAGTATTATGAAGAAGATTTGTTGTAGCATTATGTTGTATCCCAGATTGTTGGAAATTGGTATTTGGTTTTGTTTTAGGCTTTTGTTGATTTGAGGTATATTGATCAATAGCTTGGCGAAATAGAGCAAGTGAATGAAGGTTTCTTTTGTGTGGGGATAACCCTTGGCTTGGTAATAGGCACTCTAGGTGGTTGGGTAGCCTGTTGTTGTTGCATGTTTTGGATTATAGCAGCCATGTCCAAATTGGACGGTCCAGCTTGATCACTCTCTTGATCAACAAAGGACAAAGGATTAGTGCGTGTGTGATATATATCTTCTAGGGTTGCTTGAGTGTCACTAATTTGATCTTTATCCATATGAACTTCTCTATTAAGGGTGCCAATATTATTATTGAGAAATTTCCAAAAATGGTCCATGTTCTCAAAAGTAACAGCTCCTTCTAGAGTTATTTTAGGAGATGAGGATCCTTCCTCTCTATCATTTTCTTTTTGTTCATTTGCGTCCACAAATTCTTCTTCTTGTTGGTTTAAGGTTACTTCTTCTTGAATTGGGTCTTCAAGAAGGGCATCTAGTTTATTTGTGGTTTTTCCTAACCAATCCTCTTCTACTTCAATTTGTTTTCCATTCCTGAGTCTAGTCATTGTGTCTAAATTTAGGTTTTAGCAAATATATATTAATATATTTGCAACAGATCTTGGGAGGTATATATTTTAATTATATACCTACTATAATACTTAAAAGAAAATGTTTTGATTTTTTTTTTGTTATGATTTTATTTTGTTTTTGTTTTTGTTTTTGTTTTTATGCTTATAAAGACAATAAACAACACACTAAATACAAGAAATAACAATAATAAAATAATAACTTAGTTTTCTATAAATAGTTTATAGATATCATTGATAGGATCAAGTTCATCGAGGAGTCATAAAGTGCTCCTCTTCAAATTGGAAATTGTTTTTCAAGAAGTCAACAAAGTGTGCTATGGTGATATTATCTGTTTCAGATTCTGTTTTGTAAAAATAAATCTCATGGCAATACTCTCGATATAACACAGCTCTGGGAACTCTATTCCATATCTTTCTATCCATAAGATCAGCTTCTTGGTCCTCTATACGAGCTAGAAATTGATGTACTATGGCTGCATTCTCAAGGTATTCCTCAAAGGTATACAACTCAGAAGACACAAGGGCTCTTTTATCTGCTAACCACCTATGGCAAGCTCTCTGAAGTTCATGATACAAAATCACTTGATCGGGATCCAGGATTCTATCTAGGACAAACCTCTTGATTTGCCTAAGTTCGGTTGCTCTAGATGAAATGAGATCCAATCTCCTATCAAGTTCGTCCCACAAAGGTTGAACCCTATTTGTTTGAGGTACTCTAAGCACATAAGTAATCTCTATAGCTGCTAATTGATTTTCAACATTAATGGTGACAACTCGTCTTTTATTATAGTCTACCATCTAAATATGACATGCAAATTTTCTTAAGTCTAAATGCATTTATGTTTTGATTTTTATTATTTTTTTTATTTTAGAAAATTTTTGTTTTCAAAAGGTTTCTGTTTCACGTCGGGTTCACCAAAATGTATCGCTCCAAATTTTTCGCACCCTTACCTTCAGGCTATAGGATCCATGCCCGGAAGGGGGATGTGAAAAGGATGGGACAATACCTCGGACTGAGAGGCCCTTTGAAGGTCCCGCCTCTCGGGGGAGGTGTATAAGGGTGAATTTTTGATGGATGGTGGGTTCACCAAGAAACTTTTGAATGGCAGTTTCCATGCCTAGGTTGATAGTGTGTTTGATGTGTTCATTTTTATGCTTGATCATTCAACTCCTAGGTTTGGCCGATATGAATCTAAACTATTCTATATGCCAATGCTGATTTAAATGAATACAAAAAATAGAAATGGATGCAAATAACAGAGAATATGCTAACTAGAAGGTGTCATACCTGATTTCGGATGTCTGATGGAGATTTTGAGTCTTGTAGCAGTTCAGATCATCTCAATTTGTACGTAATCATCTGATATTTCATGGGATCATCCCAAATCATAGAAGGTCATCTGAAATCAGATAGAATCATCTGAAATCTGACGAATTCGTCAAACAAATTTGTCAAAAACCTGCAATCACAAAAACAGACGCAAAATACCAAATATGCAAATGCAGAAGCAAGGGATAATGGTAGAAATAACAGCAAACATGCCTAAATAATAGATTCTAATAAAAAATAAGGAAATGCAATAGATTTAATGATTGATTTTAACTTTATCATGCGATTATGCTAAATGAGGTGAACTCCAAGATGCATAAAACATAATAACTTAAACAGTGCAGAGATATGATATGAAAAATGCATAAAAAGCTAAGAAAATGCAAACTCTAAACTCGGACTGCCCTCAATCTAGACTACAGTCAGGATCGCCTCCAATCGTACGAGATCGTCCGAAATCGTCCGAGATCGTCCGCGATGATCCAAGCTAGCTTCGACTAAAAAACAGTAGAGTTCCTGCAATAAAAAATGCAAAAATACCAAATGCAAGCAATAATGCGAGGGAATAAGGAGCTAACTCTGCAATGAAATCCTATCAACTAAGGGGTTAGGGGTTCAGGGAGAATCAGGGGAGTCAGCCAGGGGGATAAACTAGAAAAATCCTAGTTTATATAGGATTAGGAAGAGGTTTGGGAGGTTGGGGATCATCCCAATCTGGGAGATCTCCAACAGGGAAATCTCCAATCGCGTAGACACGCTTCTACCCGAGTTGGAGAGGCTGTTGAAACAGAAGCTAATTATGAAAATTTGGTTTTGGGACGAAATCGTCTGGACGTTCTGTTCCAGACGAATTCGTCAGATCGGGGACGATTTCGTCTAATCTGAGACGATATCGTCCAACGGTCAAAACAAATCCTAAAAATGGCACGAAAAATGGGGAAAGCGGGTAAAAGGCGGTTTAACGGGCAGTTTGGGGTTGAAATTCAAATTTTAATATTTTATCTTTTTACTAATGTTTTAACCGTGCCAATTTTAGGGTGCTACAAAACCCTTTGGTCACCTACAAATTCCCCTAGGTGATCTATGACCATATAAGTCACCCAAATAGCCCCAAAGGTATCTATACACCTTTTGGTCACCTTAAAATACCCCTAGGTGATCTACGACTATTTAGGTCACCCAAAATCCCCAAAGTTATCTATAATCCCTTTGGTCACCCAAAAATCCCCAATGGCATCCACTAATCCCATTGGTCAAACTGTATATATATATATATATATAATCCAAAAATATAATTCAAACATCCAAAACACAATAATATTACTGCATTGCATTTCATATCATTGCACTTCACATCATTTAAATTTGGCATATTCATCATTGCATTGTGCATTGTTAGAAGTTGATCATACATGTCTAGCACTAGGTCTGTACACTAGGCATCTGTCAAAATTTACTGTTTTCATAGGTCAATATTACCACCTATTTACATTACATGTATCATTTACATTTACACTCCATATTGCATGTTTGTTTCTCATCAGTTCACCATTATTCATAAGGCGTCGTTAGGGTTTTTGGTCACTCAACCATATCTAGTTTTCCCCTTAGATTTTGTAGAAATCTATTATGATTTTTAGAAGGTCAAATCCTTCTTAATATTGTACCTTGTATACGTCAAAATTCCAACATAGTTTCACATTAATAAATCCAAGTTTAGCATAATGAAAGATGAAATTGCACATTGGTCTAGGTTACCTTAAGCAAAAAGTTTACCTTGCTCATCCCCCTATGTGAATGGTTCAAATATGCTGAGAATTAACAAAAGGACAAGTTCCTCCTTACCCACAAAATCAAAATCCCTTGCTTCACACCAAAACTAGGGCAAGTATCCTAAGAGAAAAATAAATAGTGGTTATTACCACTTCATAATATGCAAAAAGAAATAATGGTTTTTACCATCAAGTAAAAGCAAAATAAACAGTGGTTCTCACCACTATAAAAATCCATTACTCACCAAACAAAAAAGAGCAAATCCCTTCGACAACTTCAAATTAAAATAAAATAAGGGAGTATTGAACTTGAATCCCTAAAATTCTCAGCATTAGAGAACCATAAGGTGATCCTCATTATAGGTTGGGTGGCATCAATCCCGCCTGGTAATGGCGGTATCCTTATGATTGATGATATGTCTGTAACATAAGTGACTTGCTTCTGTACAGGCCAATGCTTGCATTAGGATGAGCTAGCTTTTGGTAGCTTATACTACCTAGTGTTCTAATCCAATTAAGTACAAAACTCAGGATAATGATACTCATATGATGATCTTTCATATAGATGGGCTAAATAAATCATGTTTTGCACTGGGGTATCTTTATGTGTTATCATAGAAATGAATTCACATGCACACACAGGGATATTGAATATCTTGGTTATCTTAGTATATTTATACCTTGTTAAAAATTATGGCATAGTTATTATAAAAAAAATTATTAGGAAACTAGCATGTTTGAGTCTCCTAAAAATCTCAAACATATCATATAACATTACACTAGTTATTCCATTTTACATCATGTTGTCACATGTTTGTTAAAGTTACATTTCCACAAGCCACTACATAGTGTCATAATAACATGAAAATGATGAGATACATTTTGTACAATCCATGGTGCTAGCATATAATGTGTCAACTAGTAATCATAATACATCATACACAATAAACACATCATCCATATCAGTGTGTATTTACAAATATAAATATCATCAAATCACATCGTATAGAAAATACATGCATACATTATAGGCATTCATCAAAGAATCATAAAATCAAAGATAAGCATTAGCTTACATACATCTCATAAAGTAGTAAAAGAATACATGATGATAACATAACACTCATGTGTGTGTGTGTGTGTGAAATCAAAGGCTACATCATAGTCCATAAGCTTCCCGTAGGCTACAATAAAAGTGGGTCCTTAGAAATCACACTCTAAAATCCAAAAATACAAAAAGAACCATCAGAGTCTCAAAAACCATGGTCATGCAAGACTAGTACTGTAACTCTCACCCCTACCCTCAGTCGGAGTCCATCTTGAACTTTCATATTTGCTACCTCCTACCCTATCCAACCTCTATATAGAGCTAGGAGACCCTATCCATGTAGAAATCTATCATGTACCACTCCTCCAACTCTGTTGTGATGCATTGGCATATGGGCAATCTGGTATGCGCCCCCTAAGGTGCACTATATCATCCTCCAACTCATTAGTATAAGTCTGCTCTTATCGACAATGATTCTGGTAGGTCACCACTAAGGACTAAATTTGTGCCACCTCCTCCTGTATCCTGGCCATATTGCCACTGCTAGACCCCTCATGGCTAGGACTCTATGCTCTAACCTGTACCTGAAGAGTAGCTATCAAGACTACCTGCCTATCCATATTAGTCGATGCACTCTGAACCTGTACCTATAGAAGAGTTATCTCCTCTGTGTGCTCCCATCAAACTCTAAGAAGATCACCCCATAACTCAGTAATAGTAGCATCTTGAGCTACCAACTATGTCTGCATACCATGGTCCTCAAAGGCATCCTCACCAAGGTCATCCTATGGATCCTATACATCAATGAGATTTATCCACTCATCCACTATGTAGTGATGCACATGTTTCTTGCCTATGTCTGCATCCTCATAATCTAGAGACTCGTCCTAATTCTCCTTCTCTAGAGTATCCTTGGGTGCCTCCTATACCACTATAGTTGCATCCCCTCCTAGTGGCCCCTCTCCTCACCATTATTGGGTCACCCACCAAGATTCATACTCCTCTGTAGTCTCGACATCATCCACCTTAGATATATCTACTATAGGATCTGAATCCTCTCCTAATGCCTCCACTGTAGGCCAAATAACAGTCCTCTCATACCTACGATTCTAATAGATCACCAATACATTAGGTAACCCATGGCATAGCTTGAACTATCGTAGAACTCAAGCATAAGGAAAGCACTCTCACATAGTCTCGTATCACCCAAATAGCCATCTACCTCATCTTTTCTAGCACAGTTATGTCTTAGCCTCATCTCATACTGGACAGTCTCTATAAGGTCTCCAAGTAACCTCCTTTACCTTGAGTCATGCAAAGGACTCTGCATAGTGCTCAACATCACATATAAATCAATGAATCTGGCCGATCTCCTATGCCCACTACCATAGTATCTCATAGCCTATGTCCTTATCTGTAAGTTGTGCTCGGGTCATCCAAGGTAGTCTCCACGGTCGATCCAGTATAATATGCTACCATCCCCAAACCTATAGTAGAAAACTACAACCCAATCCCTTCTATCCATGAGATCAAATCTCATATAACTCATCATATAGCTATGCCAATAATGTAGGACCCAAGAAGTCACTATAGGATCCTCCTCAATGCACTTCACAAGTGTAAAAATCAACTCAATAAGGTTTTAGGGGAACCTATATCCTTATGAGTCTAAAAGCAATATTTTGAAGATCAAGTTCATTAGTAAGGAATGTCTAATACCCAATACATTAGCTATAAACTATAACTCTACCAATATCCCTCTGCTAATTAGGTCATGCACTGCCTCCTCCTAGCATCCCGTAAAGTATCTTTGTAGCATTGGATCTCATTGGTCTTGGTGAGTAGATATGATAGGACACCCCTCTATCAAAATTTGCAATATTTGATAGACATCCTCTAAATGCACCATCATCTCCCTTGTAGGTAGGTTGAAAGTGTCGATGTGAGGATCCTAAAGGTCTATCAAAGCAGTCAAGTAGGCACGGTCATCCACCACAGGCTCTAACCACGTCACATGCTTAAGGCCAATGGCATAGACCCATTTCCAATCATCCTCTATAAAAATGTCCCTAGCAATATAAAATATAGTCAGAACTTGATATCGAATCTTCACCATGTGACAGAGCTAACCAAGTGTCAAAAATGCACTCCAAATGCATCAAAAAGATCAAAAATATTAAAAAATTACCAAAATGGGTCATTTTTTCCCTAGTTTTTGGTCGTCCCACCTAGGTTTGGCCCCCAAATTTGGTAGCCATCCCACCCAAGGATGGCCACCATTTATCGTCCCTCCAAGGGATGACCCCCAAAATGGCTAAAATAGGGTCATTTTGACCCCTAAAATAGCCCTAAAAATGCAAAAAAAATAGCCTATAAATAGAAAATTAATGCATCTAAACTAAAAATAAAAACTTACATTCCTACATTTCACTATTATTAGGGTTCCTTAACCATGATTTAGTGTATATTATATAAAAATCACAAGAAATTAATATTTTACATTAAATAAAGAAAGAGAGAAAAATGTAATCCATACCCGTCTCGCACTGGATTCGTCGTTTTATGAGTCATATTGCTAGATCATGATGGTTTTTAGATGTTTTTATAGTGACCCACATCACAAAATCTTCCTCCTACCTCTCACCTCTCAATTTCCTAAGCAAAACATGCAAAAATAAGCTCATTTGCCCCATTTTGGGCTTATATAGTAACCAAAAGAGCATGGTTGCTATTGGGTGGGATGATTGGCTAATTGGCTGACCGTCACATTCAGGGATGGCCATGAACTACACAACCATCCCACCTATGTACGTTCACCAAAATATTTCACAAAAATAGCTAAAAATGCTCAAAAACCCACCAAAAACAAGTCAAAATGGTTAAAATTCATAATGGATCAAGATTGAATCAAAAGTATTCATGAATTATTTGAAATTATTTTATTTCACTCCCAAAGAAGGTCATTATGTCTATACAACTCCATGAGAATGAAGTATTTAGTCTTTTGCTTCCATAAAAAATCATCAAAATGATCAAAATCCTAGCAAAACAGGTATATATTACAACGGGTAAAATTGACGATTATCCTAATTAAGTCATATGGGTCAATAAAATCATCACTTTACCATTTTTCATACCCTCATCAACTCATTTCTTGAGGTGGTATTCATAAAAAATATTTCATATTCAAATCAACACTTAAATACTCAAAAGTGCAATCTTCAAACATTCAAAATAATCATTGCCAGAGTCAAAATTTCAATACCATGCTAGGGCAAACAAATAGCAAATGCAAAAAAAAAGGCTTAGCCTCCTTGAAGCCTCAGGAATTAACCCACGTAAATGCTTACAAGGAAACAAGAAACCAAGACTAGGTATACCCTGAGCCCCTACAACTGTCATTACAGTGTGGCTAAAAGGTATACCCAAAATCAATCCTTCAACTATGTCAAAAGCAAGGATTCCAATAAAAGTATGCTCTTTCCAAAATGAAGGTATTTAAATTTGGTAATGTTAATGAATAACCTCAATCATTTAATAATTTAGTCATCTATTTTTTCTCTATGCTCTATTGCACACAACATGTCTCAAAAAGGGGCATTTGTATACACTAAAATCATGTAAATCGGGTAAGACTACTAATGTGCCACTTTTATTGATATTGTATGGCCAAATTGGGCAACCCTCTAGGGTTAATTAGGGCTCCCAAACACTTTTGGGAAGTTTTCCCCCAATTTTGGAAATTTTTGGGCCATGTACTCATGACCGACGTCGTCCCACCCAGGGATGGCCACCAGTCGTCATCCCTGGGTGGAATGACCATGAAACAGACCCTCCAAAAGTCAAAGGGAAAAATAAATGGCAATAAATTCTTACCATTCCCCTACCTAATCACCCAAAAATTATTTGGATGCTATCATAAACATCAAGACCTACAAATTGGAGGCCCCAAATGGGTAAGCACTCCCACCCTGTGCATGGCAAGGGATTTGACAAGTGGCAACACTTGCCCTGTATGCCAGAACTTACCCTTTTGCATATTTGCCATATTTTAGAGAGATATAATCAACCACGAAGTGCTGCTAGCATTTATCTACACTTGTGCCCTAGTATTTTCCTTGAAAAACTCTTCATTCGAAGGCACTTTCAGGGGAATCCCAAAATACACTTTATCAATTCCAAAACTTGTCAAATTGGAGATTAATTTGACCACATTTTTTGAAAATACATTTAGGAATGTTCTAAACCAAATCCCCTTGAAACTGGTGGTAAAAACCACCCAGTTTTGTAATCGTCCCACCCGGGGATGGATAACAGTCCTAGTTGCACTTGCTAGGTACGATCATTAAATGGCTAAAATTTTGATGTGATTTCACCATATATAATTTCTAAATCATTAGAATAGCCTTGCATTCAATTTTGGTTAAGTTTTGAGTAGTTTTGATGGGTCAATTTAGGATTTTGTGATTACAGTCTTAGTTGTTCCTATCAAGAACGGTCACAGATTCTGATTATAATTTCCTTTCAATTTATGCTCATATATTCCCAAATCATCTTAATAAAATAATACAATATTTTTAAGTCATTTGTAGTTTTTATTTATTGCAAATTAGTTTTATATTCATTATTGCATTCTTTTCAAGGTTTTTGATATAAAACGCATATGCTATTAATAGTTTTCAATGTCTTGTATGTACGTGTAGGTATTCTAGGCATGAGGGAGGAGCTAAGAGGTAAATTAAGAGAAGCCTAAGATTAGCTCTCAATTATGGGTTGTGAGAAGAACATAGAAACACACCATTAAGCTCATGGAGGGATTTGATCCCTTGTAAATTGTAAATTGAGATGTATCAAAATAAGAAGCCCTCAAAGGGGATGTATTATAACCTTATTGATTGATGGATTTATAAATACAAGGATAAACCCCTCCTCTTTACTTCAAATAATTCATCTTTTGCAATAGATTACATAGTTTACATATTTTGCACCTTTTCCCTTTGAAATCTTTCTAAGAACTATAACTAAATTTCAATACAACCGTTCAAGGCATGCCGTTTTTTTCATTTCTTCAATTACACAAAATTTACCAAAACAATTACTAAGTTATATTGAGGAAGTCATTAAAATTATGCTTAATAATATAAGAAGAAAATAAATATTTTTCTCAAGAAAAATGTAAAATTCATATTTGTTAGACATTAGTATGAAGTCATTAAATGGCAAGATTTCAAGTGATTAAAAACTTGGAATTTCGAAACGAGGATCCAGATTCAAATCTTATGAGGCAATACATTCATAATTTTCAAATGCCACTAATTTTTTCCTTGAACTATTGTGTTGGCATGGACATAATGTAATATAAGTTGGACCTGTTTCAATCACATATAACTGGTTAGAAAAAACAATAATTAGTATTAAGTCCAAGGCATTGCCAATCAATGATAAATGGGATGCAATCATATGAGTGTCACCCTAGTTCAAATCCCCACATTGTATGAAAAGGTATAGGCTTGTCTAAGGCCATTTGGATTCTCTATAAATTTTCCTTCTAAGATGCTTACCAATAATTAAACAATGAAATCTATATGGGTTTCTTAATAGTTGGGGCATAATTTCAAACCCCTAACATCTTATTATCATGTTATTATATAAACCTTGCAACTGATTAATATAATATTTTTATTTTATCCCAAAAGAAAAATTGACAAGAAGAATGTTGAAGAAATTTATTTATTTCTTTTGTTCAATTGCCAAGCTACCTTTTGAAAATAATAAAAGATATTCTTTGGGGTTAATGAAAACTGTGGATGGTCTAAAGAAAGCACTAAAATCATGCACACATAATATAAAACTATTCAAGGGCACTTAATTTTCTACAATCACTAATGATGCTCTGCATGAAAACAAAAATGTAGAGTGTTGAAATTCAAACATTCATGGAAACAATTAAATGAGTAGTAGGTAATAATATGCTCAACGAATATCTAGAGATCATAGAAGGAAGGATGAATGTCATGGTCATTGGTAAGGATCTCTCTTTTGCATGAAACTTTAATGGATAATTGCATGAGTGGAAATGATCATGCTCTTTTTTGGAAGGATACAACAAGTGTAACACAACTTGAATCCTCCATAGATATTCTAGGGTATCCTCATACACAAAAATACTTGATCATGAGGATCGAAAGCACTATTCCATTCAAGAACAAAACCCAAAATCACTAAAAAAAAAGAATTTAGCATCAAAAAGTCATGAAGTAGAAAACTCTAAAAGCATGGCAGTCTTGGTAAGGTGATACATTCACCTTTTTGAATGGAAGGACATTCAAATATTTGTGTGGGACTTGTTTAGTTGGTGATGGAAAAAAGATGAAATCTGACATAAATATATAGTTTGACATAGGTGATGCTTAGGTGCTTGACAAGTATCTAAGGCATATCAATGCATTAGGATCCAAATATCTAAGTTTTTGGGTATCCATAGTGTTGATTGATCATGCTTTTAAATTATAAAAGAGAGGGCATTGAACATGTGGGTCCTTGATTTACCCCCATATTCCACTTTATATAATCTCATCATTAATAGAGATTGAGATTTCATTTTTGCTACCCATGCTTTTATTTGTCTCTCTATTTATCTGAATGTAAATCTATTAACCTTTTTACCCATATTCTAGTCCTTCAATATACATATTAATTAGAGTCCTCTTTTTACCACCAGCTAGTTGTTTTAGACTATACTTTTTGACTTGAATTGAAGGGAAAAGCTTGTTTATGAAAGCTTTGCTTCAGGAAAAAGGAAAACTTGATTATTTTGACATACTTGTTAGTGGTAGGACACATATATAATCTTTGGCCCTACCACAAGTTGACCTTACTTTTGGCTTTGGGGTTTTTATAGTTTATAAATTAGTTGAAGGCCACAAAGAGCTACTCTGTATCACTATTTGATCAATGGAAGTTCCAAAGGAAAGGGTTTTCATGTTTACCTTCAATATTTATGGAAATCCAAAGAAAAACATGAAGTAAACAAGTTAGCATCTAGAATATTTTCTACAAAAATAATCCTTTCCAATGCAATTTTTTCATTACATTCCAAAATTTTCATAGATGCAGTCATGAATTTGGAAAATGTTACACAATGCCATCATATGAAACCCTTAAAATTAGTCTCCTTGATAGGAAGGATTAAGCCATTTCTATTGAACTAAAATAAAAAACATAAGTTGGAAAAGATTAAAAAGGATGCACATTTTTAAGAATGGTTGATTTGATTAAGACTTGTCAAAATTTCAGTGAATAAAATTTATGTCAAACAAAAAATCAACAAAATTTATTTTTCTAGTTTAAGTTGTAGATCTACCAATGTAACACTTATATCTCAATTATCTACAAAAATTTCTATCTTCATTTTGAATAGGCAAAAGATACGGCATGACTTATATGTTATTTATTGAAATGTAAAGCAAGATTAAGTAAGCATTACAAAGGAAAGTGCATGAATATGTAATCTATTGAAAGATGAAAAATGTGCAATAAAAGAGGTGGATTTCTCCTTGTATTTATTCATTCATATATTCAATGATGATTATAATGCATCCCCCTTTGAGGGCTTTATAACTTGATATATTTCAACATTTACAAGATACAAGGGATCTAATCCCTTCAAGGAGGCTTAATGGTGTGCTACAACGTTCCTTTCGCATCCAATACTTGAGAGCTATTATTGGGCCTATTATTCTATGCCTATTAGCTCCTCCATCATGTCTAGTATACTTGCACCTACACACAAGGTGATAAAATTGATCAAAAGCATATGTGTTTGTGGAGGGAAAACATAGAAAGCATGCATATAGAAACACCAAAAATTATTTCTAATAAACCAAAATGCTTCAAAAATGATTCCTAACTATAGTATTGAATTAATAACATGATTTTATAAATATCTGAGCATGAATGAAATGGAAATTGTTAGCAGAAACTGTGACCGTCCCTGGGTGAGCCAAACAAACCTGTAATCACAAAACTTCTAATTACCCTATCAAAACAACTCCAAATTGCACCAAATTTGGATAAAAGGTTAATAAGGATATTTTGAGGTGATATATGGTGGAAATTCCTCAAAATTCCTCATTTTTTCTTAACCTTCCCTATGAGGAGCAATTAGGACTGTTAACCATCCCCAGGTGGGATGGTTACAAATTTGCTTGCAATATGTAACCAATTCCTTAGGTATCTAGTATAAAACTATTCTAGATGTATTTTCAGCAATTTTGGTCAAAATACTCTCCAATTTGACTGGTTTTGGAATGATTTCAATGGGTTTTGGGATGCCCCTAAAAGCGCCTTCAAATGAAGAGGGTTTCAAGGAATTGTGAGGGTGAATTCAATAGCAAAAGTGAGGGTAGAATTGGGCAGCACTTCATGGTATAATGCTTCAACTCTCTTCCTTGAATTTTTATGAGGGCACCTCCTTTTATAGCCCAAATAGGGCATCTAGGGGAAAGGGGTAAGTTTTGGCATGCGAGCCAAGTACCGCCACTTGTCAAATCCTTTGCCATCATTGGTTAGAATAGGTTGCCCATTTGGGGCCTCTAATTGGGAGTTCTTGGTCTCCATGACAGGCTCCCAATAATTTTTTGTTGATTTGACAGGGAATATAGAAGTAATTGATTACCATTTCTCTGCCTGTTTGACTTTTGGGGTGTCTGTTTAGGGACCGTCCCACCTAGGTACGATTTTGGATGGTTATTCTTAGGTGGGACGATCACCATCTGTGATCGTCTCTTGGTGGGATGATCATAAGGATATGCCCCAAAACTAGCCAAAACTACTAGGAACCTTCCCAAATATTTTTTGAAGCCTTATTTTACCCTAGAGTGTTGCCCAATGGGGCCATACAATATCGATAAAAGTGGCACATGTGATGCGCTAATAGTATTATTTGATTTATACAATTTTGGTGCCTATAGATGCCCCTTTTTGGGATGCACTATGTACAACAAAGCACTGAAAAAAAATAGATGACTAAATCGTTAAATGATTGGGGTTATTCATTAACCTAACCAACTTTAAATGCCTCCATTATGGAAATGGCATAAATTCTTGGAATCCTTGCTTTTGACTTAGTCGAAGGATTAATTGTTGGGTATACCTTTCATCCGTGTCGTAGTAACAGTCTTATGGGGATTAGGGTATACTAGGTCTTGGTGCCTTGTGTTCTTGTAAACCTTTACATGGGTCATTTCCTGAGGTTTCAAGGAGGACAAGCCCTATTTGTTGCTTATGCTGATTATTTTCCCCAACATGGGCTTGAAATTTTAGCTTTAGCAAATATTCTTTTGAATGTATGAAAAATACACTATTGAGTGTTTTTATATTGATTTGATTTATGAAATAATTATGATGACTACCCCCTCAAGAGACGAGTCGATGAGGGCATGACCAATTATAAAGCGACGAGTCACTTGACACATATGACTGAATTTGGGTAACTATATGTTTTTCCCATGGTACTATATACCTATTTTGGAGGGGATTTTTGACTATTTTGATGAATATTTTTGGAAGCAAAAGGCTAAAAATTTCATTCTTGTGGAGCGATCTAGCCATGGAGGCCTTCTTGGGGAGTAAAATAAAGACTTTTTATGGATCCAAAAATATTATGGGTTCAATATTGATCCCTCCTAATTTTTATACCATGATCAGCTCCAAAGAAGCTAAATTTATGACATGCCTTAATGGGTTCTTTATTGAAATGTAAAGCAGATTAACACAAGCATCCAAAGGAAAATGCCTAATAAGTAATCTATTTGAAATGAAGTAAAATGTACAATAAAAGTTGTGGATTTATCCTTGTATTTATTCATTCATGGATTCAAAATAGGATTACAATACATCCCCTTGAGGGCTTTAGAACTTGATACATTTCAACATTTACAAGATTTAAGGGATCTAATCTCTTGTAGGGTCTTATGGCATGCACTAATGTTCATATCGCATTCCCATACTCAATATTTAGTCTTAAGTCTACCCTTATATGCTTCTTAGCTCCTCCCTCTTGTCTAGAATACCTGCACCTACACACAAGGGATTTAAAAGGGGTTAATAGCATATGCATTATAGATTCAAAGCATTGAAAACACAAAAGAGCTTAATCTAGCATTAACCAAAACTAATCTATAACACATAAAAATTGTTCTAAATGATGTATAAATGAAATATGTTGTAATCTAGATAATATTGGGGAGATCTACACATCAAATGAAGGGAAAATGTCAGCAAAAATAGTGACCATCCCTAACAGGGATAACTAAGCCTCCAACAAAGAGAACTTCAATTGGGCCATAAAAACCGCTCCAAATCTCACCAAATTTGAACCATAAGCTAATATAAACATTTCTAAGAGGTCTACGATAGAATTTCCTAAAAATTCCCTACTATTTTCTAAAAATCTCTGATAGGTTTATCTAGCTGCTACTAATCATCCGCAAGTGGGATGGTTACAAATCTTCTTAGAATTTACCACCAATCCTAATGGGATCTAGTCCAAAACTATTCTAAAGGGTTTTTTGATAGATGGGTTCAAATAGCTCTCTAATTTTGCTGGTTTAAAATGGTTTGAATCGATCTCTAATACCCTTGAAAGTGCCTTCAAATGAATAGGGTTTCAAGGCAATGCAAGGGTGAATTAAGGTTACAAAAGGTGACGGTACGATTGGTCAACACTTCATTACAGAAATTTTTCAAGTATCCTCCTTGAATTTGGATGAGGGTAACTCCTTTTATAGCCCAAATAGGGCATCTAGGGCAAAGGGGTAAGTTTTGTCATGCGAGGCAAGTGCTACCACTTGTAAAATCCTTTGCCATCATTAGTTAGAAGAGGTTGCTCATTTGGGGCCTCTAATTGGGAGTTCTTGGTCACCATGACAGGCTCCCAACCATTTTTTGTTGATTGGGCAGGGAATATGGCAGTAATTGATTGCCATTTCTCTACCCCTTTAACTATTGAGGTTTTTTTTTAGGGACCATCCCATCCAGGAATAGTTTTGTATGGTCGTCCCTTGGTGGAATGGTCATAAGTATATGCCCCAAAACCATCCACAATTTCTAGGAACCTTCCCAAATGTGTTCTAGAGCCTTATGTTACCCTAGAGGGTTTCCCAAGGGGGACATACAATGTCGATAAGAGTGGCACATGTGATGCACTAATAGTCTTATCCTATTTACATGAATTTTTTGTCTACACATTTATATTTTTCAATAACCAAAAAAAGAAGTATGACAGATATGGGGACAAAAATTAAAAAAAAAAACATAAGCCATATTTTGTAGGAAAGTAGATCACAATACCATAAGTTGATATAAATTAACAATCATTAACAAATTATTAAAAAAAATATCTAATGATCATCGCATAATTAGAATTTAATAAAATTAACTTGAATTTCCTTTGAATAAACACCTAAAATACTTTCAACCATCAATAATGAGTCTAAATATTCACTAAAAAAATATTTAGGTATCTTAGCTGCTATAGAATAATTTTAGTATATGCACTAACCATATTTGCCTATCCAGGTGGGAAACTTTATCTTTTCTCAAAAACTACACTATGACAGGCCTATCTCACCTCTTACGCTTAGGAAATATCCTAATGAGAGTGAAATACGAAGAGAAAAATCCTAATGAAGTTTTATCTATTCAATTATAGTAGTCTAAAATTAAATAGCTTCTACGAAAGTGAAATATGGAGAGAAAATAAAATTATCCAAGAGCATTTGAACAGAATACTAGCGTTCATGAACAAATAAATATTGGCAAATGAGAAAGTTATATCATCTTTATATAGATTGATGCGTATGATAAACATGCCTAAAAATTAACTTGATTGACCCACAATAGATAGATGTGATGGATTCCAAGATGCAATGGAACTACTTCAGATAAATTGAAATGGCCTACTTCCATGCAAAGTCATATTTCAAGTTGATGAACTAGAAGCAATACTAATATATAACACATCCTCCATGGACATGGTAAAATATTTGTTGTATCAATTTCATAAGCCAAACTTATATGATAGTAGCAATAGGCATGCTTCTTAAAACCAAATTTGTTAATCCTTGAAAAGGCAAAAAATCCTACCCAAGCCAACTTCACCCTCTAGTCACATAGATTTTTAAAATAATCCTCAAAAGTATTAAAAATAATAGACTTAAAACTACAAGTCCACATGTAATCTAGCCTAGTCAAATTATCCATAAATGCCTAGTTCAAATATAGTTTGCAATCTTTCCAATATTAATTTTTTAAATATATTTATATATCACAAATGAAGAGCATACATCATTATTTTTGGCAGTTATCTTCTCTCATTTGTACAACAGCTGCATTTTCTCTCATTTGCATCAACTTTTAGTTTGGGAGCTTTAATGGACATGGACTTTTAGTAGTTAATAAGAGGGGACACCGACCACATGAGAAACTAAGGTAAAACTCTCAGAACAACATTAAACAATATCTATTACGCCTAGAGCCATAGTAGCCTTTGCAGGCAACAATAGAGAAGAGTCAAGCTTACCTCATGTAAACCTGGGAACAACATTCTACTCTCCATATTTTGTAAAAATTATTATTTGAGAATGGAGATCAATTATTTTAAAATTCTTACACAAGGGCAAAAAGCCCTGGCAGTATGCTTGCAGTCATGTGGGGAAAAAATAGATAGGACATAGTATAGCTAAAATCAATAAGCTAAAAACCCTAGAAAACTTCATGCAACCCAAAAAAATTTGATTTAGTTTCTCTATTTTAATGATGTGTTTTTTAGATTTGAGGTAATTTTAAATGCATAACCCTTACTTTCCTATTTTTATGATTCTCTTGGTTAAAAGGACCTAAAATATAAAGAGAAACTTTTGTCTAAGGAAATTCCTCATTAACGATATTTAAGAATTTCTCGAAATTGTCATAATGGTGCCATTTATGTTGCCAATAAGAACATGAACATGGTTTTTGATGTCAAATGAAGCTATTTTTATGCATTTGGTGTGCTTCTTTTGGAATTGTATTGTATCCAAATGAGGCCTAGATCAAAAATTCCCTGAAAAATTTCCCATGTACTTAAATTTAAAGTGAGAAATTTCTTTGAGCTCTTTTATGGCCTTTGAATCTTTTGTTATGACTTTCAAGCCCTGCTAGGTCAAAATGTTTGTTCAATGTACACACAATACCCAACTACAAACTTTGAAAAACTAATTTTAACTACATCTTCATAGAAATATGTGGTAGAACTATCTTGAGTGAGCAGGAGAAAGGTAATAGGGCTTATCAGCCAATGAAAAACATAAAAAATAAAAATAGAAAGAACTAGGGTTTATGAGCTGCTAAAAATAAACCCTAGCCAAGTAAAATTTGAAATACTTCTTAAGATTGATCAATATCAATGCATTATTCCCCATCCCAATCTCCGAAAGCAAAATCAATCAAAATTTTATAAAATAAAAGAGAATTCATCAAAATTGTATTTCACACGAGAATATTGAAAAATTAAAAAATAGTCTGGTTAGAAATGCAATAAAAATATTTAGTGATGTTTAAGTTAGGAAGGTAAGAGTGACTTGCAATAATCTTCATCAAAAGTGATAATGAGAGACTTGTTTCTTAGCGCCCTTTTGGGCAGATGCTTCCCAAGCTTTGGTTGCTCTCCTTCCTCCTCCATACTCCTCTAAAATATCTTCTAAAATACATGATCAACTTCTACATATAAAACTTAAACCTTGGCTGGTCTAAATTATCTATGATAATCAATGAACAACTTACTATTAATGTAGGGTAGAAAAGAGAATATGTGCACGCACAGTTCATTTTTTGCATGACATTTAATTTTTTTTTAGTATACCTCCCTAAGAAGGTATTTTTAAACCTCCCTCTTAGGGTGACCCTAAGATTGTGGTTTAAAACCACCCTCTTAGGGTCTATTACGAAAAAAAAAAAAAATCATCGTAAAAAACTACCTTATTTCAGCCCGTTGTGAAAGCACTTTTTTGGTGTAGTAAAAGGAAAGGTGGAAAATAAGAAATTCTAAAAAGGAAAGCCTCCTTAGTAGCAAAAATAGTCTAGGAGGATTCAAAAATATCAGGGTGGTAGAGATATATGTAAAATAGGGCCTATAGTTGGGTGCTATAACTATGATGGCAAGCACTATACAAAAACAATAGATTAGATGTAAAATAAGTAAATTAAACACTATAACAACCTTATAAAATTCATGTAGCCATAGACAATCGATAGGAAGAGTATCAAAATACACTCATTCAGACTTTACGTATCCATTTTGATTGATATAAGAGCAACTAAAATTTTTACTTACCAAACACATTAGCCAAGATAAGTAGAAATGTTACATTCATGTTTAAATCATTAAACATCCAATATGGAAACTAGACAAAAGAGATAGTGGATATGTTAAAATATGTGTAATCTTATCTTGTTAGACAAATTTCAAAGTGTGAAGAAGTGCTTATGAACACTATTAATGTAGCCTACATGCATGTGATTATGTAATCCTATAAGCATTCACCATTTATGTAATTTTACAAGCATGTTCATGTAATCCTATTGGCTCCTTTCATATTCACCTTTAGTAGTATTGAAATATCCACCTTTATGGTTAACCTTGCTTAAAAGTATACCTTATTATTATTTTATTATAAGGTTAATCTCAAGGTTAAGTTTATGTTGGCCTAAGATTAACCTTCCAATAGTATTTTGGTATCACTATAAATACTACTCAACGAATATCCATTTGTATGATAAGTGTCAATAAAATGTGACATATTGGGGTACCCATGGGCACTTGCCTTTGACTTCTTCTTCTTATCTTCATTTCTCTCTTTACTTTGTTTACTATTGTTATTTTTAAATTGTCTTTTCTTCTTTCTTGCATATGATTGTGATGAATGCATATTTTGGAATATTTCTAGAAAATATTGTAGATTTGAACAAGATTAATACCCTTTTATAGCTTAGTGAAAAATTCCTTACTTCACCATAGAGGTAAATCTCAATGTGGTTTCCTTAGGATACTATAATGGTATCATAGGTATTGATTCACTCTAGCAAGATAGGATTAAGATCGATTGTTATGACAAAACAATAGAGGTTTTGGATAATGGGGTTTATAATACCATCATCCAAGACAAAAGCAAGCCTATTAATTCTAGAAAAAACTTAACAATATAGCTTAAAAAATGCCCAACTAAAAGGATGTATTTTGCATGCAATAAATATAGACAAAATGGGAGAGGAGAAATATCCTACTTATGAAGACTATTCTTTCCTGAATGAATATCAAGATGTTTTTTCTAAAGAACTTTTGGAATTACCTCAACAAAGGAAGTTCGATTTTTCTATTAATATCATGTCATGGGCTAAATATCAGTCTAAGGAACCATATAATACAGATACGACTAAGCTTTTTGAATTGAAGACTTAATATAATGAACTTTTTTCAAAGTATTTGGTTTGACCTAGTGTATCACCATACAATACTCAAGTAATTTTTGTGAAGAAGAAGAATAGAACCCTATCACTTTGCATGAATTATCAAATGCTCAACAAATCTATAGTGAACAATCAATACCTTCTCCCTTGGGTTGATAATTTGTTTGACCAAAAGGGAAGGAAACTATAATTTTAAGAATAAGTCTTAAATCAGGGTATCACCAATTGAGAATCAACGAGAGATTCCAAAGACTACTCTTAAAATTAGGTACAAGCATTATGAATTTAAAATGGTGTCTTTTGTTTTCACAAATGCATCTACACCTTTTATGAACTTGATAAATAATGTTTTTTATTATCTTTTAAATAAGTTTATAATCATATTTTTTGATGATATTTTAATCTACTATGAAAACCCAATAACTTACCACTACATTATGTAAAAGCCAAATAACTTACCACTACAATCCTCAATTCTTATCTATCTTTATACTTTAAGGTATTTGTCTTTAATCTATTAATTTTTTTAATGCAAGTGGACCACGACGTTTGTTCCGAAGGTATCTTTGGATTCGAATACTTGACTTTAGTGTACCTGTCTCTTTACTTAATTTAACGAGAAAATTAATAAATAAATAAATTCACGAGTGCAAGGTTTTTTTTTTGTTTCTAATGACATAAAAAAATTGAATTCAAGAATGTCGAGGCATGTTGAATTGAATGCGACGTAATCTTTTGTTTCTAATGACATAAAAAAATTGAATTCAAGAATGTCGAGGCATGTTGAATTGAATGCCACGTAATGGAGCTGGGCCGGTGATTTCGAGGAATGTGGTACATTAAATTATCGTTTTATAAGAAAATTTTAATTTAATCTGGGTCATATGTAATGGAGTTGGGCCGCGGTGATTTCGAGGCATGTGGTACATTAAATTATTGCATCGGTATTTTGTATTTTATTTTAATTTGTATTTATTTTGGGTGGGGTCAGAGGGACAGGGTGATTGATGGAACGTATTCAATGACCAAATCCTCCATCATTTGCGTCGTGTCAATTCACGTAAAAGAGATCAATCAATGCCTTTTTCGCGTGGCTCGCCGAAATTCCAATTCGCTCGTTGCGTTTAACCTTCATTTAAAACAAAATAAGCCAAGAAATGTTTTCTCCAACCAGTGGGTGGGTGTTTATATATATTTATATATGGGATAATTTCAATGCTTCACGTTTAAATTTTGGTAAGGTGTATCAATTTTAGCTGATTAAATTTTTAACACTTTGTTTTGTATTTTAATATAATTAACTTAAAATATTATTTTCAATTAATAATTTTAAAATGACGGGACCTTTTGTTATCATAGATTTATATAAAAGAATGATTATGATTATATCATATCGATGGCTTTCCATCAAAATTACGTGGTTAACCATTTAAAAAGTATATTAAACATCTAAGAACAAACCAAAATTAAAAAGTATATTAAATATCTAAGAACAAACCAAAAGAAGGGCAAAATATTCCAACCATTTTTCATAAATAGGCGTACATGTTAGAAGTTTTCCACTTCGGTTGTAAGTTTGCAATCGCTTCTTATAGTTTGCTTTCCAATCCGTCTCTAAGTTTGCAATCGCTTCTTATAGGTCTTAGAGTTGCCTTACCCGCTGTGTGAGTTCTTTGGAGAACAATAATTGTCATTACAGTGTTGGAATGGAGAAACGCTGAATGGGGAAACGACGCAGCACTGCCAGAACTGCCAGGCGAAAACCAGATGCTGCCACTTTGTGCCGATGCTGCCAACTCGGAATCCCAGATGCCAAAGAGCAGTCTTCGAGACAAGTCAAAGAGCAACATGACTTTGCTCATATCAATACTTTGTTTGCGATGGTTGTCCCAATTGCACGTCTAATTCCACGCAAGCATTCAACCAATTGCAACTCTAATTCCATTCAACCACGAAGGAATTAAAAAAAAATATGAGTTCCCACTTCTAGCCCATTAATCTACTTTAATCCTTTCTATAATGGGCAATGTTTTCGCATACTTTTTATCTATGTTTGCGATGACTGTTTTGGTTAAAATAGTTATTTTTTACCTATTTTAAGGAGCACCACCAAAACTGTTCTTTGGGGCTTTATCTCAATGTTAATCACGTTTTATTTCATGAAAACATGTTTTAGATGTTTTTTATATAGAATTTTTCGCTTGAGTGGCATCATTTGTGTAGAGTAGTTGGTCTTTTTGTTTTTTAACCATTGTGATCTTTTACTTATACAAGCTATTTATTTGCACTGAAATATTTTTATAATAGAATTTTGTTTCATATTAATACATCTTTTACTTAGTTAGTGTAGTGTGTATTTGTTTTAATAATCCCACATTGACTCATATATGGGGACTTGAGTGGTTTATGAACCCTACCAAAACTTGACAAACTCTTTGCCAATAGAATAGCAAGCCTAAATATGTAAGCACTTGGTCTTGCTTATGTGTGATTCATCACCCTATTAACGCCCACATCAAATTAAACCAAAGTGATCCCAAATATTAGTAATTGTGACTTTTTTATTTATGTTCAATTTTGTACTATATATTATATAAATTTATGTGTATGTGAGACCAATGTCACAATTTCTTGTTTATTGTTGTAATATATCTTTTACTTTGTGCAACCTTTAATAAAAAATTATGTATATGTGAAAGCAAGTCTATAATTGGTTGTTTATTTCTTTGAAAGCAAGCCCAACCTAAGTGGGTCTAATGGCAAAGAATTGGATGTTCTAGATAGGACGTCTAAAGTTCAAAATCAAAATAGATAGGGCATATATGTCTCATACGTGCATTAGAAAATAAAATTTAGGTATCTTTTATAGATGAAGCATATTTCCAATGAAGAACTTGATAGTAATTCCTAGGATGACTAGTGAGAATGAAGGAGGGTATACCAAGAGAACGAATGGAAAGGCACATTAAATCTAAAGATATGATTTGTCTTGTCATTATTAGCCTAATTTGAGAGGATATTATGTTTCTCATAATAATAAATCAACTAGATCCTCTATTATTCATCCACCCATGCCAATATTGCTTAAACTCAATTTTGAATGAGGTGATGTTGCTACTTTTGTAATTCCTTTATGTGTTGTTTCATTAATTCTTCACATATTATCATGCTAGTCAAATTTGTGTCAATATAGTACTAAAGGTAATGTATCTTATTATTCAAAAAAGGTTATCAATGGTCTTTTGATATTCAAAAAATAGTTGTAGCACTAATAGATGTCACTAGTGGTGGTGACAAATATAGCAAGAAATAATACCTTGTCTTTGTGCCATTTGTTTTATGTTACATGCTCTCCTGTTTTTATTTTTTATATTCATAAAAAGGTATTATGAATAACAAACCAACTATTGAAAAATTACTATGATTAAGAAGTGTTATATATATATATATATATATATATATATATATATATATATATATATATATATATATATATATATATATATTTATTTATTTATTTATGGAGGTGTACTTTTATCAACATTAGGATGAACACCTCTTTTCATAGTTTTGAGATGTATAATGTACATTATTAAGCTAATATGGTCTTATGAAATCACATCTAGTTTCAAGATAAAAGGTGTCCTTCAAGGTTTTAGGGGAGGGAATATAGGTAAATTTCTTAATGCTACTATTTCACTGGTATATCACCTCATATCCATCAAGTTGACAATTATTGATATCCGTTTCCCAGTCCCTATAAAAAGTATTGCTACAAGAATTGTCACAATTAGTTTTAAGATTACAAAATTACATTTGATTTTTTTAAACTATAGAAATTATTGTTAATATATAGGAGCCAAGTATTTTCATAAAGAATAGATAAGGCCTCATTATATTTAGAAAGAATATTTGATCTCTAGGATTGATGAAGGCTATGATTCCTTATTTTTCTATTAAATATAGCAAGTTAAGTAATCTTATTTTTCTATTAAATATAGCAAGTTGAGGTCTTACTGGAAATCATTTTATACATGAAATTAATTTAAATGGTTTGATTTGCTTAAATATCTTGGAAAAAATCATAGCTATTATTTAAAAAAATCATAGCTAACAAATAAAGATTTAGTGTTGAAAAAATTAGGGCTTAATAGGTTCATCCATATTTCTAGGAAAAATGGCTAAGATTAACCCATCAATTGATATTAAGAAGGGGACTGATAATATAGATCAATTGATTAACCTTATGCAAGAAATGCATGACAAAAACTTTATTAGAGAATAAACGTCTTGATAGGTATAAAAGGGAAGTTGATAATCGATTTGAAAATGTGGGGTCCTTGAAGGACCAAAATGAAAGGAAGGATAAATGGGTTTCCACATAAGTGGAGGAGGGCAAAAATGAAAATCAAGTGCCCAAAAGATCCTAGTTGAGGTAGAATTGTCTAAAGATTTTTAAAATATGGCTTCTATAAAAAATCATAGAAAGGCCATCATATATGAAGGAAAAGAATAGCTCATTGAGATAAAAAACTATTTTGAATTATGTGGTTTCCTAGAGTGAACCAAGAAAGTATGGGAATATTATTAGTTAACAAGTGAAAAAACATCTTGGTGGAAAAACCTAAAAGTTGAGAGGGACTTGAAAGTCGAAATTTTCCCTTTGGATCAATTCACTACGTTTTTTAGATAGAGATGATTTTTTCTAATTATTATTTGATTAAAAAATGATTGAATTTCAATATTTGAATCAAGAAAATTTTATGATAATCTATTCATAGGGAACCTTCATCAAACTTCTCATGTATATGTGATAGTATCAAAGGGATGAGAAGTTCAAGATTTGAATTTTCATTATGGGACCATATCCTTATATAAGGGTTTATGTGGATCTACATAGCCCATATACCATCGAACATGACTTTAAGAAGGCCATAAAAAAGAATAGAAGATTCAACCTATCTATGCTTATCACAAGGAATTGAAATAAAAATAGAAAGTAACTCAATAGCAACCTACCTTCTCCTTCAAGAAAAAGTTTCTAAAGGGAAAATATTTTAACAAGAATAAAGGGAAGGTGGAGAATAAGAAATTCTAAAATGGAAAGTCTCCGTAGTAGCAAAAATAGTCTAGGAGACTTCAAGAATATCATGGTGGTAGAGATAAATGTAAAATAGGCTCCATAGTTAGGTGCTATAACTATTATGGCAAGCACTATACAAATCAAGATCCATAGAAAAACAATATATTAGATGTAAAATTAGTAAATTAAACACTATAACAGCCTCATTAAATTCATGTAGCCATAGACAATCAATAGGCAGAGTATAAAAATACACCCATTCATACTTCAGGTATTCTTTATGTACACCTATTTCAATTTTGATTGATATAGGAGAAACTAAATTTTTTACTTACCAAACACATTAGCCAAGATAATAGAAAAGAATATCCAATATGGAAACTAGATAAAAGACATAGTGGATATGTTGAAATATGTGTAATCTGATCTTGTTTAGACAAAGTTCAAAAGTGTGAAGAAGTGCTTATGAGCACTATTAATGTAGCCTACATGCATTTGATTATGTAATCCTATAAGCATTCATCATTTATGTAAGTTTACAAGCATGTTCATGTAAGCCTGTTGGCTCCTTTCATATTCACCTTTAGTAATATTGAAATATCCACCTTTATGGTTAACCTTGCTTAAAAGTATACCTTATTATTATTTTATTATAAGGTTAATCTCAAGGATAAGTTTATATCGACCTAAGATTAACCTTCCAATAGGCTTTTGGTACCACTATAAATACTACTCAACGAATATCCATTTGTATGATAAGTGTGGATAAAATGTGATATGTTGGGGTACCCATGGGCACTCACCTTTGAATTCTTCTTGTCGTCTTCCTTTGTCTCTTTACTTCATTTTCTATTGTTATATTTTAATTGCATTTTCTTCTTTCTTGCATATGATTGTGATGAATGCATATTTTGGAATATTTCTAGAAAACATTGTAAATTTGAACAAGATTAATACTCTTTCATAGCTTAGTAAAAAAATCCTTACTTCACCATAGATCTAAATCTCAATGTGGCTTCCTTAGGATCCTATAATGTTATCATAGGTATTGATTCACTCTAGCAAGATAGGACTAAGGTCGATTGTTATGATAAAACAATAGAGGTTTTGGATAATGGGTCTTATAATACCATCATCCAAGACAAAAGCAAGCCTATTAATTCTAGAAAAATCTTAACAATACAACTTCAAAAATGCCCACCTAAGAAGATGTATTTTGCATGCAATAAATATAGAAAAAATGGGAGAGGAGAAATATCCTACTTATGAAGACTATTCTTTCCTAAATGAATATCAAGATGTTTTTTCTAAAGAACTTATGGAATTACCTCAACAGAGAAAGTTCGATTTTTCCATTGATATCATATCATGGGCTAAATCTCAGTGTAAGGAACCATATAAGATGGATACAACTAAGCTTTTTGAATTAAAGACTTAGTTGAATGAACTTTTATCAAAGGAGTTGGTTTGATCTAGTGCATCACCATGCAATACTCAAGTAATTTTTGTGAAGAAGAATGATAGAACCCTATCACTTTGCATGAATTATCAAACGCTCAACAAATCTAGAGTGAACAATCAATACCTTCTCCCTTAGATTGATGATTTTTTTGACCAAAAAGTAAGGAAACTATATTTTTACGAATAAGTATCACCAATTGAGAATCAACGAGACATTCCAAAGACTACTCTTAAAATTATAGGTACAAGTATTATGAATTTAAAATGGTGTCTTTTGTTCTTTCAAATATACCTACACCTTTTATGAACTTGACATATAATGTTTTTCAAGACCTTTTGAATAAGTTTATAATCATATTTTTGAATGATATTTTAATTTACTATGAAAACCCAATAACTTACCACTACATTCACTAAAGTAAAAACCCAATAACTTACCACTATAATCACCACCAAATACTTAAGGTATTTGTCTTTAATGTGTGTTTTTTTAATGCAAGTGGACCACGACGTTTGTTCCGAAGGTATCTTTTGATTCGAAAACTTTGACTTTAGTGTACGTGTCTCTTTATTTAATTTAACGAGAAACAAATAAATAAATAAATTCACGAGCGCAAGGCTTTTTTGTTTTTAATGACATAAAAAAATTGAATTCTTGTCGAGCCATGTTGAATTGAATGCCACGTAATGGAGCTGGGCCGGTGATTTCGAGGCATGTGGTACTTTAAATTATTTTTTTATATAATTTTTCAAATTTAATCTGGGTCATATGTATTGGAGTTGGGCCGGTGATTTCGAGGCATGTGGTACATTAAATTATTGTTTTATATAATTTTTAAATTTAATCTGGGTCATATGTAATGGAGTTGAGCCGGTGATTTCGAGGCATGTGGTGCATTAATTTATTATTTTATTTAATTTTTTAATTTAATCTGGGTCATATGTAATGAAGTTGGGCCGGTGATTTCGAGGCATGTGGTGCATTAAATTATTATTTTATATAATTTTTTAAATTTAATCTGGGTCATATGTAATGGAGTTGGGCCGGTGATTTCGAGGCATCTGGTACATTAAAATATTGTATCGGTGTTTTTTATTTTAATTTCTATTTAATTTTGTGTGGGGTCAGAGCGACAGGGTAGTTGATGGAACGTATTCAGTGGTCAAATCCTCCGTGGTCGGCGTCGTGTCAATTCACGTAAAAGAGATCAATGTCTTTTTCACGTGTCTCGCCGAAATTCCAGTTCCCTCTTTGTGTTTACTTTCATTTAAAACAAAATAAGACAAGAAATGCTTTCTTCAACTAGCGGATGGGTGTTTATATATATTTATATATGGGGATAATTACAATGTTTCAAGGTGTATAGGTTAAATTTTTAACCGTTTATTTTGTGTTTTAATATAATTAATTAAAAATTTTATTTTCAATTAATTATTTTAAAATGACGGAACCTTTTGTTACAATGTCATAGATATAAAAAAAATGATTATGATTATATCATATCAATGGCTCTTCATCAAAATTTGGTTATTGTTGGTGGGTTGGAGAAGAGGACAATTCTTCAAGAGAGGTTTTAGGTTCGAATCTCCATAGTACCAAAATGCTAAATTGAGTACCCAAAATCCAATTGATAATGTTGATACGGGCAGAGGAGCAGGTGAGGATATAAAACCCTTTTACCCCACAAGGAGTTTTTTTTTTTTTTTTTTTAAATAGCTTTCCATAAAAAAAATTACGTCGTTAACCATTAAAAATATTATATTAAACATCTAAGAACAAACCAAAAGAAGGGCGAAATATTCCAGCCATTTTTCTTAAATAAGCGTAGATGTTAGAAGTTTTCCAATTCGGTTGTAAGTTTGCAATCGCTTCCTTACCGCTGTGTGAGTTCTTTGGAGAAGAATAATTGTTATTGCAGTGTGGGAATGGAGACGACGATCGGTGAACTATATAAAGCCGCTGAATCCGGAAACCATGCAGCACTGCCACGACTGCCAGGGGGAAACGATATCATGCCACTTCTCTTTCTGCCGATTCCCCCTGGAGGATATTCTGCACTTCATATTGCTGCGTACCATGGTCACAAGATTTTCGTGGAAAAGCTTCTAGCTCTATATCGCCACGAGGGATTACGAGATTTAGAAGGTCGCTATAATTTTTTAAAAGTAAGAGATGCTTACAAGAACAACACCGCCTTGCACGAGGCCGTTAGAGGAGGAGACCACCTTGACATTGTGCGACTTTTAGTGGAAGCTTATCCGACTCTTGCGAACGACCGTAATAACGATGGCGAATCTCCTTTGTTTATAGCTGCACAGAATGGCCATCTGAATGCAGTAAATGAGTTATTGCCAAGGACATGTCCTCCTTATGGAAGATCGGACGGTAGAACCCCCCTGCACCATGCTATGTACCTTGAACATTATGGTAATACCCAAATGAAAAAGTTGTTTTTATATAACAAAGCTATTGCTGTTGCCTTGAATTTCGTTCCCTTGTTTTATCGATTTGTTTTGTTTTACAGAAGTAGTTAAGAAACTGTATGGAAACCATGAGATGGTCAAAGCATTAAAGGGTCATACGATGGTTGTGACTAAACTGCTGGAATGCATGCCAAGGTTAATCAACGTTCCTGACAATTACGGTTGCACTGCACTAGACATAGCAATGGGAGTTAAGAGGGTTATTGGAGTTGCAAAAATAATCCCTTACACTATGGTGAGAGTATTCTACTTTATTAATCGTTTTCTTCTTAGTCGTAATGATGAAGATAAGGTTGGTTAATATAATATATATTTTTTAAATAATATAATTTTATATTACAATAAGATTATTTATAAATTAGAATGATTATTTTTTAGTTTTAGTTAGTAAATATATTTATTTTTTCTTTATAAATTTTTAACAAACTTTTGTGACTCTAAAGTCCAAAATATTGGTAAGTATTGGGGTTTACCATAAAGAGACCTAGGTTCAAATCTTGGGGGCATGGTTATTTGCAAAGGTAATAGTTTGACCTGAGTCTACTGAGTGTATGCTAGTTCTGACAATGGTACAAGTCCTGAGCGATTTTCTTTCTTTCGTGGGGTTAAATAACAATGAGGTGGTATAGGGGTTATAGGAGGTAGCCCCAAGATTTGATCCTAATATCTAACCATTTTTTGTTTCAACATTAAAAGGAAATCTGCATTGGTCAATCCTCTTGTTCGTAGTAGCCATGTCATTGTGCCATTGAACCCCTACCTTCTTCTTGGTACTTGTTTTAGCCATGAATTCTGTCCCTATCACATCATATAGTTTTCTTCACAACTCCTTACTTTGGATGACAAGAATCCTCAACTTCTATGTCTCCAAAGAAAATTTTCTCATGCAATCCAGACCTCCTACTAAGATTTGAGAATTTAATTTTATGATTATCCTCCTCTAATCATGGCTTACCCCAGATAGAAGCAAATTTGATAGTTAAGGCTTCTACTTCATTGTTTTTGGCCTTGCTCAAGCCCTGTAGATCCCAATAGAACACTGTTCCAACATGGTTCTTACATACCATTTCAATTTCAACTCTATCAATATTGCATTTTGCAACTCCATTAGTATTAATTTTAATCTAGCCATTTAGGGGTGCTTTTTAACTAACTCTGTCGTGCACTTCAAACATCATCCAAGGATGAAAAATGTTTCTCAAAAAAATCTTTCATTTCTCTCCGACCACAATTTTAATCCTAACTTTCATTCGACACAAAAAGCTTCAAATTTAAATTTTCCCTTCTCAATTCTTTACCAAATATTAATCCAATTCAAATCCCCATTAGCTCATATTTTTTAAGCTAAAAACCAACTCTCTCACATGTGATAAACACTCAAACATCAAGTTGTCATATGTTTTCTCACTTTTGTAGCATAAAACACTTTAAGATGGTCAAATTATTAAAGGTAATAATTTGGTTGTGAATGAACTGACAAAAAAAGTTTGCTTTTGGTGGACTATGAAATCTATCACCAATCCTCAACCTCATATACATGAGGAGTAAGTTTTGAAAGGATTTTTCTATATCCATCCTTTACCATGTAGACACCAAGGCTCCCATAGCCCCGAACTAATTCATCCCCCTCATTCCTATAAGGAACCCAAACTAATTCATTCTCCTCGTTCCTACTTATGAAAAATCTTTTTGTCAAAATTTTAATCATGACATATACTAATTAACCACTCATCTAACTTCTTCTTATGTTGATGTTGTTCAACAAGTACACTTCCCCACAGTTAAGTTTTCAATCTTAATCCCACCTTTCCATGACTATTTTAATTAGTTACAATTTTAAAAATTCAACAAAGTAAATATTATAATAACTCTTCAAATTGATATCTCAATTAAACCCATACAACATCTATTTTAAAACTAGAATTTAAAAACTATACATTAAAAATCAATTAAAAATACAAAACCTAAAAACTTTAAATTTTAAAAACATTTATTAATATTATTAAATTATTATAATATTTTCTTCTTCACAGAGATGAAGTAAGACAGTATGAACGTTGCTGCAGATTGTGTCGATGCTCAATGATGGTAGACAGAAAGTGGGAATAGCACAAACCCTATCTCCAGCCGGAATACTTGACGCCAATGAGCAGAGTTCAAGACAAGCGCAAGAGCAACGCGAATTTGCTCAGATCAATACTTTGTCTTTCATGGCCGTACTCATTGCAACTCTGAGTTTCCAAGGATTCATTCAACCACCGGGAGGACGTGACGAAAATGGGTTCCCCGTGCTAGCCCACAAATCTGCTTTTAAACTTTTTATGGTGGGCAATGATTTAGCATTCTTCTTATCTATGTCGGCAGCGCTGGGTTTGATTTTTTCCGTGATTTTTCCACATCTTTTATCTTTTTGGCCACGTGCTACTCTTCCAGGTGCTTTGCGATAATATTAGACATGCCTGTGAGCCTATACCTTTTTGCGAGCTACTATGTAGTGTTTGCTGCACTTTGCTCTACGATAATTTGTTTTGTCATGGCCGGAATCAGTAATGGCACCTTGGGATAGGAACGTGGAAATGAATAAATAAAGATTTAATGTTTTAATTTTTAAAGTTATATTAAAAAATAATTATACAATACAAAAATAAAAATGAATTAAAAAAAAATTAATCATTGTTACACTTTTGGCTTGTGGTACAGATAGAAGAAATATTGTGGAGTGGGTTTTTTTTCTTGAGAATAATATTAGTGCCATCTCAAAGGTCTTATCACGTATTATGTGATTTAATTATTAAGATTGATTTATTTTCTATTTAATATATTATAAATATTTTTATATTTATAAAAAATATATAATATAATTTTTTTTTTAAAGTTATAAACTTTTGCAGGGTTTTTTTGGTCTGAGGCGGCAAAGTTACCCGGGAATAGCGTCCCACCCTACCTACACATTAAAATAATTAATGTTATTAAATTATTTGTTTTCTGTTTATTAGCCCAATTTTTATATTTATTTGAATGAATGTTGTATAATTATAGTGTAAACGGAAGAGCGCCCCACCCTACCTACACAATAAAATAATTAATGTTATTAAATTATTTGTTTTCTGTTTATTAGCCCAATTTTTATATTTATTTGAATGAATGTTGTATAATTATAGTGTAAACGGAAAATGAATGTTCGATAATTATAAGGTAAGTGGAAAGTTAGGAAAACACAATCGTCGAATCCCAAACTTCAACAAGTAGTCTTCAAGACAAATTGAGGAGTAACACCACTTTGCTCATATCAATACTTTGTGTGTGATGGCCGTACTGATTACAACTCTGGGTTTCATGTAGTCATTCAACCACCGAGAGTTTCCATGTAGTCATTCAACCACCTTGAGGAACTAAAGGAAAATAACAGGTTCCTTGTTCTAGTCCATGAATCTCCTTTTAACCTTTGTCGGCAGCGATTTTTTTTTGGGTGAATCTCCTTTTAACCTTTGTCGGCAGCGTTTTTTTCTTGTGAATCTCCTCGCCAGCGATTTTTTTTTTTTTTTTTAATTAATTAATTAATTATTATTTATTTATTTATTATTTATTTTTGTTAAATTCGTTATTTTCTACCTCCATTAAGGCACGCCAAAGCCATTCTTTTGAATAATCTCATGATAACATGTTTTTGGTGGACTTTGTACAGGATTTCATGCTAACATGTTTTTGACTTTGCATGAGATTTTTTATTTTTATTAATATTACTTAAGGTCAAGGCATGTGAAGGTAATTGGTTTTCTTTTAAATTAATATATTGTGATATTTTTTATATAAAATATTGATTTTTAGTGGCATATTTTTATGATAGAATTTTGTTTCATACTAATATTTTTTATATATATATATATATATATATATATATATATATATATATATATATATATATATTATTTTTTATGTTTAGTTAGTATAGTATATATTTGTGTTAATTTTACATTAATTTGATTATGGAACTTGAGTGGTTTATAAGTCTCATAATTTCTTTCACTAAAATAGTAAGCTTAAAAATGTAAGCCCTTAATCTTGTTTATAAGGGATTCTTTATTTCTATTAATACCGAGATCAAATTAAAATAAATAATTCTTAAGGTTCATTGTATTGCTTGATTCATGATATATTTATTTACATATTAACATTGTCGAACTTTTTTAATCACAAATACTAATAATTGTAATCTTTTCATTTATGTTCAATTTTGCATTGTTTGTATATACTAACTTCTATTTTATATCACGTTTTATATAAATTTATATGTATACATGATCAAGTTAACAACTAGTTATTTATTATTATTATTATTTTTGTAAAAAGAATTATTAAGTTTATTTATTTAAAAATCATATTACATCTCTTGCCTTTTTAAGAGTCAAGGCTTTTAAGAAATATATTATAGAGGATGTGGGACTATGCTCCCTCACATCTAATCTACTACAACTATCTATGCAAAAAAGTGTAATCTAGATACATCGGGAAATATTATCATCAATGGTAAGAATGAAAAAAGAGCTTCCCTAGTCTGTTGAGTCCATCATCTGGGAGGATATTCATAGCAAGTGAGGTTTCCTTGGTCAAGAGCCCAGTTAGCCATCACATTTGCCACCCTATTCTAATCTCTAAATATGTGTATGAACTCAATTATTTCAAATTGTTGTTGGATCATCTATAGTTGCTCAAATATTCTCTATATTTTCTAGTATTTGTTATTTTGCTTGTCTAGCCCTTTAAGTGGTTAATCATAATTTGAGAGTCTAATTCCACCTAAATTTTCCTCCATCCATCTTCAAAGCCTCTTGTAATATCCTTAAGTTGGTGTATACCTTTACCACATAATTGTATAATATACCTAGGTTTTTTGTGAAGATAAAAGTAGGGGTACCATTCAAGAGGTGGCTTATTACCCCATACTTGCTCTTCCTAGATTTTCTCTTGAGGCTCCATCTTATTAAACTTATCTAGTCCCTTTGGAAGATTTTTCCAATTTGGATTTTGCATTACTTGGGCATGATTTGGAGTTATCCTTATTGATGTGACCACTGTTGGAGGTACTTGTAATATGGATATTATTTGAATCCACTTTTGGTTAGGATGTAGGGACACTTTTGATAGGTATTGGATTGAATCCCTCATATTGGTTGTGATCCTTTGTTAGACAAAGTGATTATCTCTATATATTTAGTTAAAGATACACTTATTTATCTCCTTCCACAAATTTCATATACAGAGAATCATCCCTACAATTGTTTTTGAGTGGGTTGGTCTAATTCCTTCCTTTTAGGTTAGCTATCCAAAGTTGTTCTTAGAAGATATCTCAAAACAACAAATACCAAGAAAAATTTCCATATGTTTTCATGGTTTGATTGTAATGGGGTATTCTATAAAGAGGTGAGAGATTGTTCCTCATTCTCACATATCACATTTCAAAGGTCCATGCATCCCTCATTCCATCAACTATTCCCTTATTTGCAACCTTCTATGAAGTAGAATCTGAATGAAGAATTTTACTTTGGGCCAAAGATTTTTTTCCCATAACTGCATGAGTATATCTCTTAACAAGCTCAATATAATTTGGTAAAAGGCTAAATATTTAGAGGCAGTTGTATATTCACTCAAATTTTTCTTGTGCCATCCAAGAGTATTTTCCTCTTGAGACCACAAGAGTGATTTCATTTGGATGGTCCTATAGATTTTATTTCTTCAAAACTTTTATTGACCTCTCCTCTATTGGGATCCATTGCCTTCCTACCTCCCAACTACTACTTTAATGCTTATAGTAATTGGCTACCTTAAATCCAATCATTTCTATGTAGATTCTTCATCAATGGTCTCCAAGTTAGAAATTAAGTTATTAGAGGAGGATGACCTTACCATAAATTTATCCAAAAATTAACCTTCTATCCATTATGGATAATCTAGAACAATATTTTTATAATGAAAAATAGAATTAAATTGTACACATAAAATTGGACTATGAGGAAGAAGAAACAATATTGATTACATACAATGTTGTGCAATTATATATATATATATATATATATATATATATATATATATATATATATATATATATATATATATAAGCTTTGGTTAGTGATCATCAGTTCTAAAAGGCATGCATCCACATCTTCTAATCACTCATAGTTTCGGTGTACCCAAATGTTCTAGATAATCACCAAAATTCCAAGTGTCCAGAACCAAACACAAAATTAATTTATTTTCTAGCAAACTGAGTTGAGGAAAGTAAAATATATGTCACATTGAATCTCAAGGTCACTCCCTATGAGCCCTACTCTAATATATTGTACTCATCATCACCATCATTTAATTTTTTTATTCGTTTTTGATGGAGTCATACTTGTCTCATGCACATAATTGATATGCATAAAAAATAATTTTATCTAAGAAGCTTACCTCAATGGTAAAATTATGCTTCCTTATAGATAAAGAGAATAAAGTGATGAAACTCTATTATACAAAGAAAAAGCTTGTTATTTTTATTGATGCTAGGTTTTATTTTATAGACTTAGAATGAGTGAGATAGTCGCATCCTCCTATTATAATTAGTAGGTGTGAATAAAAATGAATCTTTGTAATAGGAAATATATAGACTTAACCATATATTCCTAGCTAATATCAAAGCAATTAGGCTTTAAGTGTTAATGACCTTGTGGTTGCTTGAAGTAACTTGTTGGATTTTGGTTCTTAATCATGTAATTTGAAAGGTTGAAACAAATATACAACCTAAACTTGATATGAGGACTAGTTGGAAGAATTAAATTAAATTAGTCATAAATGGGATAGAGTTAAGATTTCTCTCACCCTTATTAGGTTGATCATAGTTGATAGAAAATTTTGGGTTTTGGATATTAATCATGTAATTTGAAAGGTTGAAATGAATATACAACCTAAACTAGATATGAAGACTAGTCGAAAGAACTAAATTAAAATAGTCATAACTATGACAACATATGAGATAGAGTTAAGATTTATCTCACCCTTATTAGGCTAATCATAGTTGATAGAAAAATTTAACTCATCCTTATGAAAGGATGTCAATATACTTAATGGTTACACATCAAATTACATCCATATCATGGAATAAATGGATATATTTAAAGCTAATAAATCTAATATACTTAAAGACTAACATGAAAAATAATAAAGACTAAATACTAAAGGTTGTGAGAGTGATCTTTAGGAATAAAATATTAAAATATTACAAAATGTCTTTTTGATGCTTTATAAGGGCCAAAAGGGATAATATGAACAATATAGTAACAAAAATTAGTGATGGCCACAAGAGTAGCTTAATCACCATGTATTCCAACATATATGTGACTATGGAGTTAACACAAAGAATTTGCTTCTAACTATGATAAAATAGAAATATCCTAAAATTGGGTTTATCAAATTAATTTTAACTAGTAATTATGTAAAAACTAGGGAACTTCTTATACGAATTAAAATTATCATTTAAAAACAATGGAAATATGGTTCAATTGAGGGGGATTCACAAATTATTATTATTTCTATCTAAAAATAGATGTAGGAATTTTGATAAAAAAATATCATTATTTTTTATATCCATCGACTATTGTTTAGTTGGAGGTAGTATCTATAAAGAAGAGAACCTTATAGTGGATAATTTAGCCAATCACAATGTTGATATTTGAATTGGAAAAAATTAAATTTTTCAAGGTAACTAATTGAGTGAGATATCATATCTTAAAGAAAATTATGTTAAGGAGTTAATTATAAAAATATAAAACTTTGAGATACTTATTTTGTTCCTTCTTTCTTATATTTCCTTTTATAGTTGGAGATTGATTCTTATTCTAAAATATTGGTCTTTATTCATAGGATCATCGTAAAGCAAGTACCTCTCCATGGATTCCTTTTTGATAATATTGAAAGTGACATAATATGTAGAGAGATAGATTGTAGTGTATCTTGTATGTTGTAGTCTTCCAATCATGGTTAAGAACTTATATTTCCATCATATTAGAAAAATATTTTTTTCTATTCAAAGTTGACTTCTAGAGATCCTTCATTCATTTATTAAATAAAGAAATACTTTGATATATATTTTTTGAATTTACATGGTGGAATCGGTAGCCACCACGAATCCAGGCAGGCTGCTCAACTTTTATGGTTGCCACAGTATTTTGCGTTGTCCGCCCTAGGAGCCACCAAATAGATCTTCATGCAGTCCACCCCTATAACCACCATGCCACAATAATTTTAAACCTTTTACACAACTGAAAGCATGAGGAAAGGGACAAGCATTCATTTCGATGAAATACTTTGATATGTTAACAATAAAATTTTAACATTGTTTAAAATAAATTTGTTATAAATATATGATAGTGTTAATAAAATATATCATAGATTTCATAGTATTAACCAATTGTCTAGGAGCCTTTTCATAGCATGCTAATATAGATTTAAGCTCCATATGCTTGTTGACTGAAGAATGATCCAAAAGAAAAGATGATTGAAGGATGATACAAAAGAAAAATATCATAGATAAATTAAATATGAGATTCGGAGGGACCATTTGTTACAACCTCAATAGCTTTAAAGTTTCCTTTTATTGCTACCTTTGTAAAAACTCTCCTCAATATTTCAATAATATTAATAAAGAGATAAGAGATAATGGGTCATTCTAATGGAAATCATAGCACAATTTAGAGTATTCATAATGGAATATATTGATCACAATAGAGTATTTTGATTTGCAATAACAATATTTAAACTTGATCAAAACAAAATTTTATGAGAATATTGTGTAGAAAATTCTAGCAAACCTTATCCTACGCTTTGTTCAAATCTAAATTTTTAATCATACATTGCTTTTCATGGAATGAATAGTATGTATGACCTATTTTGCAATGACTATACCATATGGAAGCACGAGATTCCGGTCAAAAGAAACACTAGTTATGCAACATAAGACGAAAATGAAACACTTTGATCGTATGCACCAAAATGAAGAAAGAGACGATTTAAGAAAACGAAAGACAAGATATAAAAGAATCACAGCCCTCTTTATTCAAAAATTTTGTCCTCAGTTACATAGACGTCTCCTCCCCTTTTGGGGGCGAGGAGCGTTATATTGGTCTTTGTCACACTGTGTGACTTAGTCTTCCTCCTTTCCGCGTGCCCACGATTGCAATGGGCGGGCCAAGCTGCTGCCGCCGCTGATGTTGATGAGTCTTCGCTTCTGGTTGCTCCTCCTGCGGTCAAAGAAACAGACAAGACATTAATAGCACCTGTGACAAGAAGAGAAATTCACGCTTTTGAAATTGCTAAAAGGCATATATGAAAAGTTGTCTAAAACAGTGACTGCAGCAAATCCAAATGATCTAAAAACTTGACAGGGGACAGAAAACATCACCAGAAGGCCTCTGCCACTGAAACAGTCGGCCAATCCACCTTAAACTGGAATTCATCCCTGGGCAGGACGAATTCTGACTGTAATTCGTCCCTGGGTGGGACGAATTCTTCTGAGTAGGAGAAACCGACTCGCTGCTGCTCCAATGTCGGATCTTGGGACCTACAAAACTCCTGCAAACAGTGGGGTTAGGTAATTGGGGCCATTTTGGGACGACCCAGATGGTCGTATTTTCCCAATTTGGCCTCCACCCTTGGGAATTTGACCTTGACACCTGCAAGTTAGCGAAACGACAAAGCAATACAAAACACCCTAAACTCTGACCAAAAGCTACAAAATTGCAATAATAGACTAATCAGACCTAGTAACACAGAATGCAATCTAAAAAATAATCTAAAGCGCTCAAAACTAAAATTAGGACTTGGGGTGTGCGGGGGTGCCCAAGTGGGCCTCCCACCGTTGGCCCTCGATTTTGGAGCCAATCCACCAAGGATGGGCCCAAAACCTTTTAGGATTGGGGGGTCGGCGAATTGGTAGGTTCAGATGTCCATGCGTCGGATTTTAGTAAGGTTCGAGCTTCCAAAGGCCACCCAACAACCTCCCTTGCAAAAGAGATTGATGGATGTAGGAAGGTGAACAAAGGGGATGCAAGTGAGTCTTCGGTTCGGCGAAGACTTCGTTGCTTGAACACTCCTTCAACCTGTCTGTTTTGGGTGAGAAAAGTCCCACCTTTTATAGACCCAAGGGGTCTCTTTTGGGAGGGAAGCACAAAAGCCAAGTGTTGGCCATAGGCGCCATGTGGCAGTCTTGTCTTCCCATGAGGGAGGGGAGTCTTCCCTTGACTTGAACTTTGATAAATGCTTTTTGTAACAGTCCTCTAACGGCCCCTATGTCCACTTACACATGCGTGCAAGGTAGGAGCCCTTAACTAACTGTTCTGGGCTGCCACTTGGCACCATTTGCCTTTTTGCCCGTTAAGCTTAGAATTCGTCCCACCCAGGGACGGATTCAGAATTCAGTCTCGGGGTGGGATGGATTCTATTTTGAATTCGTCCCTGGGTGAGACGAATACTGGGAAAAGTGTCCAAGTGTGCCAAATTGCTTCTTGACCTTACAAAACTGCTATGAAAGTGGTTAAGACCACTGTTTAACCTCTGAGGGCTGCCCTGGGGGCTGTGTTTGCCAAAGCGATCAGTGTTTGCAGTCACATAATCGGATTGGTGCCGTTTTGGTGTCTATAGATGCCCCTTTTTGGGAAGCGCTACGGGTGACGCAGTGCTGAGAAAAAATAGATAACCAAAGCACTAATTATTAGGGTTTCTTGGTAACCTAACCAACTTTTGATGCCCCAAGTATGGAAAGGGCATGCATTATTGAATCCTTGCTTCTGACGAGCTAAGGAATTTGATTTCAAGTATTAACCTGTTTTGGTGAGGTGTGACTTGAACTCGGACATTGATCAATCATGAACAAGTGAAGGGCGTTTTTATCCTCAGGGGGAACCTTGTGTTCATGATTCACGAAATGCCAAGTGTTTGATTGATTTTATTGTTGCTTGTTTACTACCCCAAGCAGGAGCGTGATTGTCTTTGTCAGTGATTCTTTGAATGCATGTCGTTTTCCTTAATTGGGTGTGTGATTGTTGGTTGGTGACTAAGTGTGACTACCCCCTCAAGCGACGAATCGATGAGGGAATGACCTTCGTGAGAGAAGCAACGAGTCACTTGACCCAAAAGGAAAACCGTGATCGCCACTGGAAGCACGAGATTTCGGTCAAAAGAAACACTAGTTATGCAACATAAGACGAAAATGAAACACTTTGATCCTATGCACCAAAATGAAGAAAGAGACGATTTAAGAAAACGAAAGACAAGATATAAAAGAATCACAGCCCTCTTTATTCAAACATTTTGTCCTCAGTTACATAGACGTCTCCTCCCCTTTTGGGGGCGAGGAGCGTTAGATTGGTCTTTGTCACACTGTGTGACTTAGTCTTCCTCCTTTCCGCATGCCCACGATTGCAATGGGTGGGCCAAGCTGCTGCCGCCGCTGATGTTGATGAGTCTTCACTTCTGGTTGCTCCTCCTGCGGTCAAAGAAACAGACAAGACATTAATAGCACCTGTGACAAGAAGAGAAATTCACGCTTTTGAAATTGCTAAAAGGCATATATGAAAAGTTGTCTAAAACAGTGACTGCAGCAAATCCAAATGATCTAAAAACTTGACAGGGGACAAAAAACATCACCAGAAGGCCTCTGCCACTGAAACAGTCGGCCAATCCACCTTAAACTAGAATTTGTCCCTGGGCAGGACGAATTCTGACTGTAATTCGTCCCTGGGTGGGACGAATTCTTCTGAGTAGGAGAAACCGACCTGCTGCTGCTCCAATGTCGGATCCCGGGACCTGCAAAACTCCTGCAAACAGGGCTCATTTGTGTCATTTTTTCTTGCGATTTTGGAGCTCTGGGAGGAGGAGGTAATTCTGTGAAGCGAAGCGCTGCTGGAATTCTCTCTGCCATTATGAGTGCACAAACTGGTTCGAGCGGCGGAGCCGAGGCGAGACCTGTAAGTGACCCTAGGGTTTATTTTGCTTTAACTTAATGCATTGTTTTTGTGTTACGCTTTTCAAAACTTTAAGATTTTTTTTTTGATGTTTTTGTTTAACAACTAAGGTTAGAAACCCTAGAATTGAAAATTTTATCTTTTTCATTTCATTTTTTTTTTGTTTGCTTGCAGGTTGTTAGGAGCCGCTACCGTGTACCCGCTGCCTTTACTGAGGCGCGGTTGGCCTTGACTGATGACGACTGGGAATGGCTTGATGCCCTTGGGCTCAAGCAGGTGGCTCGACTGGAGCCTGTGGTTTCGGATCGGGCCTATCTCGACGACCCCGATCAAGCTTTGGGATCCGTGGACCAATACTTTCCATCTCCCGACAGGGGAGATGACTGTGACTCTTGAGGACGTTTATCGGTTGCTTCGGATTCTGATAGATGGCCTGCCTATTAGGACATCTCTGTTTGATCAGCGGACTGCTATACTCACGAGATGTTTTGGGCATGGGGGGGAGCTGGGTGTAGCAGACCCAAGTGGAGACGACCGAGGCGCATTGCTAGGCCGGCGGGATTTTGGTTGGCCGGGTGGAAGGAGAGGGGGTGTTAGGAGTGAGGCACGCATTCCCGATGGGCCTCATTTCTAATATTCTTCTCCCCGATTCGTCGAGCGCGAGGTTCTCGTGGAACCCGCTCGGATTTGGTGTGGCAGCTGGCGAGTGCCCGATAGAGGCACCATTGATCCCGAGATGGGGACAGACTTTGTTGGCGCAGCTTTACGGGGAGTCAGACGGGGTCCGCTGTCGACAGCGAAAGGGTGTCAGTTGCAGCTTTTTGTTGCAGTGCGGGGGTTGGAAGCACATAGCTGTTGAGAGGCCTACGGGTTACCGTGGATGACTCGAGCGGCGATGGAGGATGAGGAGATTGGTTATGCGGCTTTGTGGCGACGGTCTACGGAGCAGGGGCAGAGTCGGCGATGGGCAGGTGCAGTTGAGCACTACATTGATGCCTTTTCGTGACTCACTCCAAGGGAGGTGTTTTTGCATCCCTATCGGGACTGTCCAGTCTGGCCTGAGGCTGGAGAGTGGCTTCGACGGGTACGGAGGGAGCGATGGTTGACTGGGCGGCACGGGACGGAGCATGAGTTCTTTTCGTACCACCGGGTTACACGACAGTTTGGGGTGCGCCAGGGGTTGCCTGGTGAGCCCGTTGGCTATCGCCGTCAGGGAGATGAGAGGGATCTGGAGCCACCGGTCCTCGTGCATTTGGACGAGGAGTCGGATGCGATGATTGAGGTGTTGGATGTGGATGACGTTGGTACTACCACTGAGTATGACTCGTGGTGGGTATTGCGGCGCTGGAGAGGAGAGGGTCCACTAGGAGGTGCGGAGGTGGCAGTGGAGGATGCTGAGGCATCGGGGGGTGATTGGGGAGGGCCGTTGGATGATGCAGACATGGTGGATGCTGGAGATGAGGATGTGGACTTGGGTGCTTCGGAGCAGCCGGACATGCAGGATGTGGAGGAGCACTTGGAGCCTGAGCAGGCTACTGTCCCCGTGAGTCCTATGCGTCCGGCAGATATGGAGGGGGTGGGGTCGGATGTAGGTGATGAGGTTGCATGACTTACGAAGCTACTGCGGATGCAGGATCTAGAGAGGGATCTTTTACGGGCTCAGTTGGCAGAGCAGGATAGGATTTTGGCACAGCGCGATGATGCATTGTCTATCTATCATCGGTGGGAGGCAGAGTGGTGTCTGTACCAGATAGACTTGGAGAGGGAGGTCATCCGCCTTGGCGGGCGGCTCCCTGAGCCTTCGATCAGCAGATCTTCTCGACGGACGAGGGATAGTCTGACTGAGCAGTCAGCATCATCTCGCCGTAGGCGGTTAGATGAGGGGGGTGGTAGTAGGCATGATGCGGGGGCTAGCAGTAGCCGCCCTGTAGGGTCCCGTAGGACCCACACCACGGGGGGTAGTTCCCGTCGCACCGATCCTGCGTGATCATGGTGGCCGACGCCTTAGGTTGGGTTGCGGATATGATTGCGGGTTTGAGGACCGGTTTTGTAGCCTGCGGGCATTTTTTTTTTGACGATATATATATATATATACCGATTTTATTTTTGGATTTGTACATGTGATGATGTGATTTTTGTTATGCATGTTTATTTATTTGATGAATGCAGATGTTATGATGAATTGAATTGTTTTAGATGTCTATGTGATATGCAAAATGGATGAATGATATTTTTATTTATCTGGTTTTTCTTTGTCTGTTTTTGTATTTTCTGATAGTATCATAAGGATGATAAGTAGCGTAGATGGTTTTGGGATCAATGTAAGATTTTCGAGATTCAGACAGCTTTAACTCACTATCCATGACTGTACTTTATCTTACAAGACTTTTGAACAAGGTATGAATCAACTTGTTTTTGACCGAGCTATTTCACATCCCTGTGTGTGCAATTGAGTTCATTTAGTGGTATTTGTTAGGATACCGCCAGTGCCAGATGGGCTTTCAACCGAACCTATACTGAGGATCACCTAATTAGCTCCACGAATTCCTTTGTTGTATGTACTAAGATTAATTCGTAGTGTAATCCAGGATGTCATAAGCTAGCTCATCCACATGCAAACATTGATCTGTACACAAGTTAATGTGACAGATATATCGTCATGCGGGAGGTTTACTTCTGTTACCGAATTGGTATTGAAGCTTGCCTTATGACCTACAGAATGCTGAGAGTTCCAGGGATTCAAGGTCAACTCCCTTCTTTTTTTTCAATTGTATTGGGATACTTGCTCTTTTGTAGTGATAAGATCACTGTTTATTTTGATTGATTTTTCTTTTGAGCAAGGGATTGGGGATATGGAGTGACGAAAATCACTGTTGTTTGTGCCTTTTGATGTGTGCACTATAGTTTGTCAAATTTTTGAGTTTTGACGTTTTGCAATTTTTTGTGTTTTGCAACTATTGAGAACTTTAGGGATTCTTAGGGAATTGGGTAGGGAGGAAGCTTGTCCTTTTGCCAACTCTCAGCATTCTAGGGGTCATTCGCACAGGGGGATGAGCAAGATAACCGTTTCGCTTGTGGTGACCTAGATTATTTTGCAGGTTTCGTCTTTCGTTCACACAATTTTGGGAATTTTAATGTTTGATTTGTGTTGGGATGTTATGTAACAAGGTGTATTTCAAGTATGACTCTACCTTTTTAAAATCCGTTCAACTTGGTACACTACATGGCTAAAGAGGAAAATGATGACTGAATTACTGAAACTCTTAGTACGTTCCCGCACCACTGACCGTAGTGTGGTAAAATTTATGCATGGTGTTTTTGTTGATTTTGATGAATTTGAGTATGCCTAGAATTGAGATGCAAATTTTTGTTGTTTTTGATGATTTTTGTTGTTTTGTTTTTGTTGAATTTCTTGATTGTTTGACCAAGAGATTGCAATAATCTTTGGAGCTTTTGGTGACCAAGAGATTGTGATAATCCTTGGAGCTTTTTGTGTTGACCAAGAGATTGCGATAATCCTTGGAGCTTTTTAGGTGACCAAGAGATTGCGATAATCCTTGGAGCTTTTGGTGACCAAGAGATTGCGATAATCCTTGGAGCTTTTTAGGTGACCAAGATATTGCGATAATCTTTGGAGCTTTTTGGGTGACCAAGAGATTGCGATAATCCTTGGAGCTTTTGGTGACCAAGAGATTGCGATAATCCTTGGAGCTTTTTGGGTTGACCAAGAGATTGCGATAATCCTTGGAGCTTTTTAGGTGACCAAGAGATTGCGATAATCCTTGGAGCTTTTTGGGTTGACCAAGAATTTGTGATAATCCTTGGAGTTTTTTGTTTGTTTGTTGTTGTTTTTTTTTTTTTTTTTTTGGTACATGGCTTTCTTAGATATGAAATGGTCGCAAATGACTGATATTCAAGGGTTCTGTTTCCTTGATACCGTCAAGAGAAGCTAGCCTGTACGTTCTCGGTCCTATTTTGCTATCAATGACATAAGGACCTAACCAATTTGCCACGAATTTGTCCCTCATATGGGACGGCAAATTAGAGTTTTGTTGGTTTTCCTTCAGAACCAGATCACCAACTCGAAAGTCTCTTAGGTGAACTTTCATGTTGTAAGCTCTCTTAAGCCGCTCTTGATAGATACGTAAGTGCTCGAGAGCATTAACGCGTCTTTCATCAAGCAACGTAAGTTGGTCTAATCGGGCTTGCCGTGCAGTGTCATCATCAATGAATTCCTGCATTGATATGCGGAGGGAAGGAATTTCCAACTCGAGAGGCATTACCGCCTCCGAGCCATACACTAGTGAAAACGGAGTTGCCCCGCTGGGCGTCCGAATGCTAGTGCGATAGGCCCAAAGGGCAAGTGGGATTTGTATGTGCCAATCCTTATGACTCGTCTGCGACGGTCTTTTTAAGGATGGCGACTAGCGTTTTGTTTGACGCCTCCGCTTGCCCATTTGCTTGCGGATAATAGGGTGTTGAAAAGTCGTGCTAAATTTTGTACTTTGTGGTTAAAGCACGCACGTCTTTGTTCTTGAATGATGGCCCATTATCCGAGATTATTTTGGATGGAATACCAAAATGACATATGATGTAATGCAAAATGAACTCCGTAATGCGGGGTCCTGTCGTAGAGGTTAACGGAATTGCTTCCACCCATTTGGTAAAATATTCTGTGGCCGTTATGATAAATGTGTGACGGCCTGACGATGCAGGGGAGATCTTTCCGATTAGATCGAGGCCCCACTGCGAAAATGGCCAAGCAGACTGGACTGTCTGTAGGGCCTGGGAAGGTGCGTGCATCAGATTGGCATGATGTTGACATTTTACACACCTCTTGACATATGCGCAGCAATCTCGCTCTAAAGATGGCCAATAATAGCCCATGCGAAGAATGCGCTTTGCAATGGCCATACCACTGAAGTGGCCGCCACATGTACCGTCATGCGCTTGGGTGATCGCCCAAGTGGACTCTTGTCGGTCCAAGCAACGAAGAAGAATTCCGTCGTAGTCGCGACGATACAGAATGTCTCCTATCAAGACATATTTTGCCGCTTTCTATTTGAATGTTCGTTTTGCGGCTTGTGTCAATCCAAAGGGTAGATTACCTAACTTGAGGTAATCTCTTATTGGTAAATACCATTCCTGTTGATCGGATACCTCGACAGTTTGAACAGCCAATCCCTTTTGGAGTTCTTCCCTAACAAATGCTGATTGGGAGAGAACTTGTAAAAATAGCATTGTGTTGCTATTAATGGGAGTGGGGGAGAACAAAGACCCCCAGTTGGCGTGTTTCAAATAGTCTCGAATTCGAAAGAACTTATCCGAAGATGGTTCGATCTGGATCATGTGGATTCCTCGGTGTCAAGTCCGAGCTTGCGCGCTCCATCGTGGGTTGCGATAAGGTTTTGACCCGAATGGTTGTTATATCACCGGAAAGGTCTTGCGGGATTAGTGACCCTAAGGAGGCCATTGTGTCCGCAAAATGATTCGATGATCGAGGGAGTGCCTCGATGTCATACCACTCAAGTTTTGCCAAGAATTTATCCACGAGGGCTTTATAGGCCTTCAGAACTGGGCATTTGCATTGATATATTCCCTTGACTTGATTGACGATTAACAGCGAATCGCCAAAGATGTTCAGTATTTTGATGTTCATGGCGATTGCTGTCTGAAGACCTAGGAGCAAGGCTTCATATTCTGCATTGTTGTTGGTGCACTGGAAGTTTAATTTAAATGACAGGGGCATTGGAGCGCCCTGCGGTGTGAAGAATACAATTCCAGTGCCACCACCTTGCTCGCATTTAGAACCATCGAAAAATAAGGTTATGTCGGCCTGAGACTCAGGCTCTTCGGAATCTGGCGATTCTGAGACATGGAAGACCTCATCATCGGGTAGTTCTATGACCAGAGGCTGATCGTCTTCAAGGGGAGCCTCTGCTAGTTGATCGGCTATGACTTGTCCTTTTATAGATTTTTGCCCAATAAACTCAATGTCAAATTCCGTCAACAACATGATCCATTTCGCCATGCGGCTACTATGATAAGTACGACTCATCATGTATCGCAATGGATTCTCCTTAGACACAACATACGTCGTGTTGCTCAGCATGTAGTGGCGTAGCCTTTTGGTGGCAAACACCACTGCCAAGCAAATTTTTTCAACGTATGCATAGTTAAGTTCGTAACTGACCAGGGTGCGGCTAAGATAGTATGTAGCCTGTTCTTTGTGAAGTTCATTCTTCTCGGGCTAGCATTGCGCCCAGTGCCACCTCGATAGCCGAGATGTATAAGTAGAACGGCACACCTGGTCTAGGCGGTGCCAACACCGGCGATGAAGCCAAGTATTGTTTGATTTCGTCAAAGGTCGATCGGCACTCGTCATCCCAATGAAATGTGACCCCTTATGCAATAGTTTGTTCATTGGTCGGCATTTGTCGGATAATTGCGCTATGAAGCGTTTAATCGACGCGACCTTTCCTTGCAGTACTTCGAGCCGCTTGATAGTGGTTGGGGGAGCCATTTCAAGGATTGCCTTGACTTTGTTTGGGTCCACTTCGATGCCTCGTTTTGAGACTATAAAACCCAAGAGTTTTCCGGATGTGACGCCGAACACGCACTTCTTGGGATTCAATCTGACCTTATGCTCTATGAGGCGATCGAGAATCTTGCTTAAGTCACCGAGATGATCTGAGCGCAAGATAGACTTGGCTAACAAATCATCCATGTAATCTTCCAAAGTTTTGTGCATGTAATCGTGGAAGATATACGTCATAGCACGTTGGTATGTAGCGCCAGCGTTTTTAAGGCCAAAAGGCATGACCTTATAGCAAAATGTCCCCCAAGGCATTGTGAATGCCGTTTTGAGTTGGTCTTCAGGATTGATACGAATTTGATTGTATCCTGAAAACCGTCCATTAGGGAGAGCATTTCGTGACCTACTGTAGCGTCTACCAATGCGTCGATGCTTGGCAAGGGGAAATCATCCTTAGGACTCGCTTTGTTTAGGTCTCGAAAGTCGGTGCATATGCGAATCCTCCCGTCGGGCTTCTTGACGGGAACCATGTTGGACAACCATGGCGGATAATCCACGTAGATGACAAATTGTGCATCCAACAGCTTTTGCAATTCATCTTTGACCATCAAGGCCACTGTTGGGTGCATCTTTCTTAGTTTTTGCTTTACAGGCTTGATTTTCGGATCAAGCGTTAAATTGTGCATGACTAGCTACGGGTCTAGTCCTGGCATATCTTTGTATGACCATGCAAAAACTTCCTTCTTCTCTTTGAGAAGGGCAATGTAATCGGCTTGCTCTTCGGGGGAAAGGCTTACCCCCAGCTTGAGAATCCTTGGATTCATTGGATCTGTGTCGATGTCTACGTCGACTGTCTCTTCGACTGACATGTGAGATCCGTCCTCCAACTGATGTGGAGTTGGGATTAAATGGATATCATCAGCTGAGTTAAGATCTGCGTTTGGGACCTCGGGTCCCTCTTCAGCTTGAAAAATATCTTGAGTTGTCCTTGGGGTAAAATGAAGCATTTCACCGAAAGGCCAGTACTCTGATGGTGACAATGGTGAATTGACGCGATCCCAGTCAATGGCATCCATGTTTAGATGCAATGACCGTGATGGATCGGTCGGATTGCGGATGGGTGTGGTCAAATCAATGGAGATCATATGGATGGAATGAATTTGGTCTCCAGAACCACGGGTGTGACGACTTGATTCTTTCAGATGTTCCCTATACTCTGGATCTGGCTCTACGGGAACAGGCACGAATGGATCCTCTCTAGGTGCAAATTCATCTCTATGTGCGAAAAGGAAGGCGGGGTCTTCCCTTGGTACTGTTGTCCTGATGGGATCTTGAGGTGGACGATGCTCATCTTGAATTTGAAGCCATAGGCCTAGCACTTGGTCCCACCTTGTTGGGTCTAAGTGCCATTCATGTCCCAACCGTATACCCATTTGTCCCATTAGATCTTCATGGGTTAGAGCGTGATGATGTCGTCGCGCATGTCTGAGATAGTCCATCTCAGTCTCGTCTTCTGAATCGCTTTCATAGATCCAAAATTGTTCATCCTCTCCAGCATCTGTTGCTTTCGACATTGAGGACTCTTCCTATTCTAGTGAATTAATCTGGTCCCATTGTGGTTGTTCCACTCTTAGTGGAGGGACCTGATTCTTTTGAGACTCGTGTTATTTCGTCCGGAACCTCTAAGGGGAACAGGTTTCAAAAAAATGTCTGGAAGCCGTTGTTGTTCTCTTTGAGGACTGCTCTCTGAACTTTCACCTCTCTCTAGCAAAGGAGAGGGATTATTGTTGTTACCAGGGGTGTTTGTAGACCATGGGAGATAATCCCCCAATGTGTATTCTATGTTTGGATTGGCGTACGGGTCTTGTGCCAATCCCCCTCTATTGCCTATTTCTAGGCCTTGCATGTTTTCAACCAAGATGTCTAATGGCAGGGGATGGTTGAATCCTACCCCCGACTTGTCATATGGCATCTGATATCTTGGTTGGCAAAGGATCCGCATCCCTTGCTCATATCTGCCTAGCCCATACCCATGCCAATTGCATTGTTCGAGATATTTTAGGGCAAATTCTGGGTTCGACAGATAATTGATGTTTTCCACAAAAGGTTCTTCATCTGTTTCCTTTTGTTCGCATGGTTCGGAACCATGATCAAGGCCCCCATACACAAAATTCGTTTGGTTCGGTGGGTAGCCTAGAGGGACGATTGTTCCAATGGGAAGGCGAGGTCTTCCCATGTCTTGTACTGACTCCAGTGTGGGGGTTGCCACAACATTTTGCACTATGTACTCTCCTAGGCCTGTACTGGCCATCTCAACAGTGATTGTTGATGATTGGGTAGGAGGAAACGGTAGTCCTTCCTGAGTCCATTCCATGTTTGGTTGTTCAGGAATCTTGGTTTCCGTTGCGTTGGGCGCTTCCTCTGTTGATATTGCTGAGATCGTGGGCAACCCCTCTTCTAGAGGCTTAACCTCCTCCATGATTTGCTTTCCCTTGTCCTTCTGTTGGGCCACGATAGGTGGCGTTGATGATGAAGGAGCCAATGATGACGTCTCACCCGGTCGGGATTTTGCCTTATTGGCCACCAATGGTGCTCGCGGTATCGGACCCTCGTTTAGATGGATTCAATTGAAAATCCAAATGCGTTGATGGTAGGGTCGATTGAGGTATGAATTGTACCGCATTGCAATACTTGAAGGGCTCTAAGTCCATTGGGACTACATGTATTTGCCCTTCATAGGCATACTTCAAGCACTGGTGTGCGATCGAGGGGACACACTTCATGTCCCTGATCCAAGGCCGCCCTAGTAGTATGTTATAAGCCATTTCGCCTTCCAAAGACATGGCACAGTGTAGGTATTGACTTTTGTCCTACCTGTATAGGCGTAACGACCGTGCCGATCGTCGAGCAAATTGCATCGTTAAAAGCTCGCAGTGTGTACGTGGAAGCTGTGATGTGAGAGGCTGGCAGTTTTAAATGCTTTAACGCTGCAGTGGTTATGATGTTACTGGACGAGCCAATATCTATCAGCACTCTCTTGTACGGGATCCCGTTGACCCGCGCGATAACGTGTGGGTGAATCCGACATGTCATTCGATATTGTTTTGACCTCATTTTCTTTGAATGTGATGACAGCCTCCGTACATTGTTTCACATGTCCCACGAAGGCGTTGAAAGAATTAGCTTCGTGGGGTTGTACTTCAATGGCTTTTAAGATGTCCATAAGAGCTTCTCTATGTGGAGCCGATTGTTGAATAAGCTCGTAGATGGACAGACCTAGCTGACGTGGTCCGCAAACTCTGCGTGAGTTTGGTTCGTATCGTGACCTCGTGTCTAGGCGGAGGTAACTGCGTTGGGCGTTGTTGAGGCTGCGATGTCGATGGAACTTCCCTCGCAGGTACCTCGGGGGCAACTGCTGGGTATTTTCTGTTCCTTGTTACAATGCTAATCATTCCCACAAATCCTTGCGCGGGAAGATCTTGTCGCACCTCGTTAATTTGGAGCGGTTTTGTCTGCGCCTCGTGGGCAGGCAAGGGGTCCTTGAATACCCCCATTTGTTGGTTGTTAGGTGCGATGGGGTTGTCCACGACCAATGTTCGGTTTTTGATCAAATCCTGGACTAGTTCTTTGAATTTCCAACACCCATTTAGGTCATGTCCTCTGCGTCTATGAAATCTGCAATACAATTCCTCCCTATACCCCCTAGGCTTGGGAACGTTAGGGTCAAAAATTTGGATTTCTGGCAGAGTAACTAAATTTGCCGCTGACAAGCGGTCAAATAAGGAGTCCCTAGACTCCGCATACGGGGTGAATTGTCGCCTAGGGCGACGCTGTCGATATCGTTCCTTGTCTCCTGTTATCTCTTTCGTAAGCAGGAGGCACTGCCTGGTAGTTAGCCTTTTGAGGCTGCGTTTCTTGCACAGGCGCTGGGACATTTATCGCAACTTGGTTGATTGCAGCGTGTTGTGGTTGCGTTGTCCCAGTTTTAGTGGTTTTATTCCACTCTTTCTTCTTAGGCTTGGCAATTGCGCCTTCGCCTATCTTAATCTCTTCTATGACTCTGGCTTGCGCCAAAGCTTCTTCTAAGCTGTCGTATTGTCGCAGCAACAATAGACCAGAGATTGATTTTAAACAACTTTTCACGAACATTTGCGTGAGGTCCGACATGGGAGGATGGTAGGGTAACTTAGAAAGCAAAGCTCTCCATCGGTTCCCGTACGCTGCCATTGTTTCCTCCTCAAATTGTTTAAGGCTAGCAAGATCACTAAGTGATGCCTTCTTCCTTGTGTTGAAGGCGAAACGTTCAAGAAACGCATCTACTAGCCGATCTAAGTCGCTTATGCTGTGTTTGGGCAGTCGTGTGAACCAATCCGAGGCAGGGCCTGCGAATGTGGTTATGAATGTTCTAAGCAATAATGCGTCATTATCTTGAATGCCGAAGCATTGGCTTAGAAACCGTGTAACATGTTCTTGTGCGTCCTCTTCACCTTTAAAAACTGCCAATTGAGGCAACTTGAAGTGTTCGGGGTAAAGAGGTGTAGGCACTGAGGGATGCACCGGATTATTGCGGAGTAGACGTAATGTGGGTTTTTGATGCCCAGCAACTTTTGTCTCCACCGACTCTAAACGCTCCAATAGCGCTTGGTATGCATCGGAAGATTTTATTTCTTCCTCTCTTGTTCGCTCTTGTTGCAAGTTACGATAAACTGGAGGCCTATGGAGGGGTGGCCGAATGGCATCCTTCCTGCCTTGATGGGGAGTTTCGATATACTCCTCCTCTGGTTCATACTCCTCGTAAAATTCTTGAGGAGTCTCAGGGCGAAACCTATGACCCTGATCAAGTTCTTGCTGAAGGTACCCATCATTGTTTCGGGGAGTTGCCTCCCTCTCGAATCTATGGGGTCTTGGAGGCAGAGCTTGACGAGGTCGTGGAGACCTATCTTGCGCCAACGGATTACGCCTCTCATACTGTTCAGCTCTTTGGATGCGAGGGGTTGGCCCCCTCTCAGGTATTTCATAGCGTAACTCATCCGCTTCGCGTTGCATGCGTTCTTTATCCAAGCGGTATTGATACTCTATCTCTTGTTGACTTTGTTTAAGCCGCATGATTTGGGCTTGACGGGTGGTATATCTCGGCGACAACCGGATCAATTTGTTCTACCCTATTTTGTTCGAAGGTTCAAATGTTCCTCCTATGGGTTTACCTCGATTTTGATGCTCTAAGGTTTCAATGGGTCGCTTCCCTCCGTCGAGGTAAGTGGTATGTGCTCGAGGTTCTGGCCTCAAGGGGTGATCATGATATCCTGCTGGTGCGGAAATGCAAGGTTCCCGCATTGTTTGTTGCTCTCGAGGAATGCGATGGTTTTCCTCATACTCCCTTTCATGAGTGTAAATGGGATGGGCGGAGTTAGGTCGCCCTATGTAAGGAGCCCTGCGCTCCGGATTTGGTCTCTCTGTTCTGATGATAGGTAAAGAAGGGACGCCATATCCACGTTGCCCCTCCAAATGGACAGGCAGTGCCTGTTTAGCGCTTCATCGCGCGATGGCCACTCATGCCTAGCTTCAAGAGGTGATTCTCTATTTAGGTCAAGGTCTACATGTAAGGCATCTTCCCGAAAGGGGCTGCTTTGAATAGGCATACCCCACCGAGGATTCTGAATTGGATTCTTTTGTAGGTTTGACCTATAAGGCGGTATGACCAAATCCTCAGGACTGAAGTGAAGACGACTTGCGCCTACTTTTTGTGTACCTTCCGGAGCTTCCGCCCTTGATTGGGCTTGACTACGGGTGTACACCATTGCGGTGCTTCTATGCTATCTAAATAAATTTTTATCTCGTTTTATGATTTTCTCTTTTTTTTTTTGTCTACACTAAGCAGAATTAAACACACACATTCACAAAACCGTGATTATCTCTTTTAAGGATTCTTGGTGTGTCCTAAACTGGTTTAGTGCATTTTGATGTTTTGTTTTGTTTTTGTAGGTTTTGTAGAACGTTTAAATGCATCATGTAGGCTCTTATAACTCCAAAAAAGGTCGCCCCTTCAATATACCAACCAAGCCGATATACCAACCTCTCTATATACCCGCCCTTACGAGAGGGAGACTATAGGTACGTGAGAGCAGAAGGTACGTGGTACATAGGCGGTACGAAAGGGGGATTGTCCTGTTAATGACACCTACCATAGAAAACTTATCCTCGCGCGCATGGGAATCACCCCAGCTACGCTCGGTCTGTCTTCGTCAGGATTTACGCCTAACAATAGTTGACAATCGGGAAATGGATGCAAATCAAGCCAAGGTGGTGATTAAATCCACCAATGGTCTTGATCAAGGGTTGGGGTCTTACGACCAGCTCCTTGGTTTAAAGTTGTTTCGTGATGTGTGTGGGATTCGTTTTATCCAACAAAATGAAACTAGCATACATGACTTTTCCTAATGCAATGCAAGATTAAATGAAAACAATTAACGAAACAGAAACAGAAACAGAAAAATATAACAGAGATCATGAAAATCCCTACCTCTTCTCTCGCTCGCTCCTGTTGTCTCTGAATTTCTTCTCTGAAAATCCACAGACAGGAATTCGTCCCTCTGGGAGACGAATTGCGTAACATAATTCGTCCCACCCAGAGACGAATTTGAATTCGTCTCGTGGTCGACGAATTGCAGAAAAGGATTCGTCCTCGTCGGAGACGAATAGCAGCTGCGCAACAAAAAAAAAAAAGTGTACCTGTCAAGCACAAACACAAAAATTTAATCAGTTTTCTGTGATTTCAAAAACCAGGGAACAGGGTCCCACCGTGATCGCCACTGAAAGCACGAGATTCCGGTCAAAAGAAACACTAGTTATGCAACATAAGACGAAAATGAAACACTTTGATCCTATGCACCAAAATGAAGAAAGAGACGATTTAAGAAAACGAAAGACAAGATATAAAAGAATCACAGCCCTCTTTATTCAAACATTTTGTCCTCAGTTACATAGACGTCTCCTCCCCTTTTGGGGGCGAGGAGCGTTAGATTGGTCTTTGTCACACTGTGTGACTTAGTCTTCCTCCTTTCCGCGTGCCCACGATTGCAATGGGCGGGCCAAGCTGCTGCCGCCGCTGATGTTGATGAGTCTTCGCTTCTGGTTGCTCCTCCTGTGGTCAAAGAAACAGACAAGACATTAATAGCACCTGTGACAAGAAGAGAAATTCACGCTTTTGAAATTGCTAAAAGGCATATATGAAAAGTTGTCTAAAACAGTGACTGCAGCAAATCCAAATGATCTAAAAACTTGACAGGGGACAGAAAACATCACCAGAAGGCCTCTGCCACTGAAACAGTCGGCCAATCCACCTTAAACTGGAATTCGTCCCTGGGCAGGACGAATTTTGACTGTAATTCGTCCCTGGGTGGGACGAATTCTTCTGAGTAGGAGAAACCGACCTGTCGCTGCTCCAATGTCGGATCCCGGGACCTGCAAAACTCCTGCAAATAGGGGGGTTAGGTAATTGGGGCCATTTTGGGACGACCCAGATGGTCGGATTTTCCCAATTTGGCCTCCACCCTCGGGAATTTGACCTTGACACCTGCAAGTTAGCGAAACGACAAAGCAATACAAAACACCCTAAACTCTACCAAAAGCTACAAAATTGCAATAATAGACTAATCAGACCTAGTAACATAGAATGCAATCTAAAAAATAATCTAAAGCGCTCAAAACTAAAATTAGGACTTGGGGTGTGCGGGGGTGCCCAAGTGGGCCTCCCACCGTTGGCCCTCGATTTTGGAGCCAATCCACCAAGGATGGGCCCAAAACCTTTTAGGATTGGGGGTCGGCGAATTGGTAGGTTCAGATGTCCATGCGTCGGATTTGAGTAAGGTTCGAGCTTCCAAAGGCCACCCAACAACCTCCCTTGCAAAAGAGATTGATGGATGTAGGAAGGTGAACAAAGGGGGATGCAAGTGAGTCTTCGGTTCGGCAGCACTTCGTTGCTTGAACACTCCTTCAACTTGTCTGTTTTGGGTGAGAAAAGTCCCACCTTTTATAGACCCAAGGGGTCTCTTTTGGGAGGGAAGCACAAAAGCCAAGTGTTGGCCATAGGCGCCATGTGGCAGTCTTGTCTTCCCATGAGGGAGGGGAGTCTTCCCTTGACTTGAACTTTGATAAATGCTTTTTGTAACAGTCCTCTAACGGCCCCTCTGTCCACTTACACATGCGTGCAAGGTAGGAGCCCTTAACTGACTGTTCTGGGCTGCCACTTGGCACCATTTGCCTTTTTGCCCGTTAAGCTTAGAATTCGTCCCACCCGGGGACGGATTCAGAATTCGTCCCGGGGTGGGACGGATTCTATTTTGAATTCGTCCCCGGGTGAGACGAACATCGGGCAAAGTGTCCAAGTGTGCCAAATTGCTTCTTGACCTTACAAAATTGCTATGAAAGTGGTTAAGACCACTGTTTAACCTCTGAGGGCTGCCCCTGGGGCTGTGTTTGCCAAAGCGATCAGTGTTTGCAGTCACATAATCGGATTGGTGCTGTTTTGGTGTCTACACCATAATGATTTTTTTAACATAAAAAAAATCACTTTGTTCCTCTAAGAAAACCTAGAATTTTTTTTAATAAATTCGTCATAAATGTTAACTAAGATTAGGTCCTTGTACAAAATTAACCAAGAACCTCATGCATAGTATGAGAAGTATCATTCTTTATTCCTTACTTGTGGGTTTTGGCAATGTGAGACTGGACATGATGTTTACATCAAATATTAGGGTGAGAAAACTTTGATGTTTTTTTTATATGCTGATGATCTTCTCATCACTAATAGCTCTCTCATTTTGATCAAATATATGAGGTCGTGACTTTTTTTCACTTTTAAGATGATAGATTCAGGGTATTTTATTAATTATTAGGGATTTAGATTGATTAGAAAGATTTTTACATCACCATTCCATAGCCCAAGTATTCCTTGAATCATCTATAGCTTTTTGGAATGGATAATTGTAGGTTTGCTCGAACTCTTTTCACTGAAGACCTGGAGCTTAGGGATGATTGTATCACTCCTTTGATGTATGTTATATTGTGTTAATCTATTATGTGTGGATTTCTCTATCTTAATCACAATAGATCTAGTATACCTATTGTTATAAATTATTATTCTAGGCACATGTAGGCATCCCAAGTGAGTCATTGGATAACTCTTAGAGGATTCTAAAATATGATGGTGTAGACATGGAAAATTGACCCATCAAAATGAGTCATTTTTTTGTAGAATCCCTAAGAAGTCCCTCAAAATTGCTAAGGGTAAGTTTGGGTTTCTTTTTCTCCCTTTTGCTTGATTTCTCGCATGGCCTTACCAAATTCGTAATCATCTAGGACAAGGTGTAAATTAGGCAAATTTAGAATTTTTCTCTTGAAACCCCTCAATTTTGGACTAACATTTGTGGCATCGACTCTTGCCCAATTTTTTTTTTCCCACAATTTTCCCCTCAAAACCTCTTATAAATAAGAGGATTGGATTCTAATTTTATCAAAGCAAATTTTTGGACAATAATAAATTCTAACAAGTTTACTCCTAGCTATCAAATTCTTCCAAGTGTGATCTGACAAGTGCTCTTATGCTTTGGATTATTCTACTATTATTTTATATTTTATGATTTTATTGCTTTGGTGATCAAGTGTGGGAGCCTTGAGGAGGGGTCTACCATTTTGGTTGTTGCCTACATCCTTTTGTTGCTCTTTCACTTCCACTAAGTTTTTCTTGCATTAATAGTCTTCTTAAATCATAAAATTTTGATATTGTATTGTATTTTTGGCATTATTAGATCATTTAAGGTCTCTATCATTAATTCACACCTTGTACTTACAAGACATAAATTTGACAAGACCAAAAGACCAAATTTGTAGCCATCCCTTACAGGGCACAAATTTAGATCTTTAGGACTTGAGGGTAGGATTTTGCTCTCAAAACCCTAGGTTGATCTTGCATATTGCATTTAGGTCATCATCATTTGTCTACACTCTATTTTTTCCATTATTTCATGGTATTGCATTTTGTCTTGTTTTGCTTCCAAAGGTTAGTAATTGCTTTTATTTTCAAATAGTTAGCTAAAATGACCGAGGAAGCTTGATTGTTGTGCCTCCAATATCAATCACACAGTAGCCTGAGCAAGCCCCTAAACACTAATCAATGTTTCCAAAGGTTTTTAAGCTATTTTACAGGTTTGAAGTTTTTGGATATATCGGGACAAAAGTGAAAATCTAGGATCAATCACTGGATTAAGTGCTCTAAATAGGCTTCTTAGGTTGTTTGTTGTTTGATTTTTTTTTTCATTTTAGTTCCAGGTTTAAATAATAAGTGAAGAAAAGCATTCAATTTCATTTTTAAGCATTTAAAAAGATAAAAATTACATAGCTTACATCTAGTTTAATTTTGTTTGTGCATTCTCTTGAATCCTTGCTAAAAAGAAAAAGATCTTATTTCTTGTAAATTAGGGTTAGTTCTCATCAAATAAAGAATCATTCTAGGATAGTCTCTTGCTTGCTTGCATCATTTTTGTCTTGCATTGTTCTTTAATTTATTATAGCTTAGCTTTTAGAAAGACCAAACATAGGTGCTTGTTCAAATAAACACATCAAACATTCCATCTTGGACTTGGAGTGAGTTCTTAAACTATTCTTGGTGAAACCTTCAATACCTCAAGCCTCTAAGTGTAGAGAAAACAAAATACCCTCGCGGTCACCTTGGCTCCCAATGGATCTAGCTGAGAATCATATTTGGTAGGGAAGTTTTTCCCCCTCTACATATTTGGTGAACCCAATGTGAAACACATCCTTAATAGCCATCTAGGAAGTCTTTTTATGCTCTCCTTGGATTTTATTTCAAATCATAAATAAGACCATTAAAATTTATTAGTTTATATTAGAAAACATAAATTATTAATAAAATATTTGTTTTGTGTATTTTTTTAGCTTTAAATATTCCTTTGTCACTCCTATCCTTTCTCTTAATCCTAATGGCTCCCAACCTTTAAATTATTTTATCATATTTGAAGTTTCTTTAAGTATCACAAGGAAGCTTTGAGTAAAGCTATGGATTAAGAAGCATAAATAAAAGAGGTTGTAACATCTCATCATCAATCCAATTCACCTCTTAACATTCATGTCAATCCTTTGTTTCAATCCGAGCATCGTGTTAATCTATTTAATAAACCTATATATGCCACTACTATAACCAAAAATGTTGGAGGAATTCCTCAAGTTCTTCCAACTAGTAGTGCATCTCAAAATCATATTTAATTTCTTCCTCATTATATTCCTCCTTATAACATTTATTTTGTTATGCCAAATGTGGGTTATCCTCCACAACAAGATACAAGATACCATGCAAAGTAAATTATATCATAACAATGTTAATGTTTCTAACATTAACCAAAACCATTTTTAATAATCTACCATAACCCTCTAGGAAGCAAGGGGTATTGCACAACAATAATCCCAATATGAAAATTTTAAAAAGTATAGCGAAATAATTGGCATTAATAATGGATACGCTTCAGCCTACAAGTTTCACCTATGACTGTAAAGAAATGTGCAATCAACCCCTAGACCCTATGGTTGTTGTTAGATCCTACCCTAAGCATTTACCAATGCCAATCTTACCTATTTATATGGGAAAATAGGACCCAATAGAATATTTAAGGATGTTTAGAATAGAATGTCATGATATTATATATGATGACATGTTGTTGCTTAAAAAATTCCCTAAGAGACTTGGTGGTATGGCATTGGAATGGTATTATCAACTACCTCATCATTATTTAAGGAATTTTGAAGATACAACTAGGTTATTTGTTCAAAAAATTGGAGCTTATATTGAGAAAAATGTGACTATACAAGTTTTATATATTTTGAAGTAAGGTAAAGATGAAAGTTTTTTAGATTTTTTGGCTCGATGGAAAAGTTTAGTTAGATAATTAAGGTACACCTTACCTCCTCTAGACATGCTAGAGATATTTATTGGAAACTTATAAGAGTAAACCTCATATGAATTGGAAACAACAATCATTACCTCTTTCAAACAAGCAATTGATTTGTAAAGAAGAGTAAAGCAGGTTCTTATTTGAAGGGGTCAACTCAAGTTAGGGAAATAAGAGGATAGGACCATGAAAAGTCAATACAAGAATAAGCATTTTGTTGGTGACGGAGAAATAGATAATCGATAAACCAATAATGTTAATGTTGCTAGTACCTTATAAAATATGGTACTTAGTAGGCCTCAAAAACCTCCACCAAGGAATTTTAGTAGACTCAATATGCCTATGATGGTGGTATTTATGCAACTCTTAGAAGCTAACATGATTGAGTTACCTCACATAAAGTAACCCAATACCACAAAAACTTGGTATAATCATAATCAACATTGTGGGTATCATAGAGTAAATGTACACATGACACATTCATGTAAGAGGTTGAAATATGTGGTTCAAAATTTGATAGATGAGGGTCATCTTGTTATAGAGGACTCCCAATCCACTCCTAATGATAAACCTCCAACAAATAAACCTCCTACTCAATAGACACCTATGACTAATCAAGATATGGGGATCTTCCAAAATCCACCACCCAATCATCAACAATAGACAACCAACTAGATTTATTATAATAATGTACCACCTCCCTATAACAACATGGTTGAAATGATAGCAGTTACAACAATAAAAAAAATCAAGCTCAACTGACTCAAAAATCTCAACAAGATATGAGTTTTACATCCAACCAACCTTATAGACCACCCCTAGTTCTCAATAGTACCTAGAAAAGGAGCTTTTACAAGATTACTTTTACATTCAACAATAGTTAAGTAACACGTTAGATTTTGTAAACTTCTAGTCATAGGGAAGCCTTGTTGAAGCTTCTAAATCAACAATCTATTTTGCAAGATCTTCCTCCTAGTAACCTAGCTAATGTCATAAGTTCTCTTGGCATTAATAATATTTCTTTTTATGATGATGATCTTCCTTATTTGAATTTGCAATAGGATTCTTCCCTTTACATCACCACATATATTGGAGAAAATTATCAAGTATATTTTGGTGGACAATGGTTCCTCCCTCAATCTATGCACTTATAATTTTTTTTCAATTTTTGGATTAAATAAGGAATATTTAAACAAATTTGATGTCATCATAAAGGCTTTCAATAGTGAATCATAAGAAGCTTACAATATTTTATCCCTTCCCCTTACGGTAGGACCCAAGATTTTAGATACCTTATTTTATGTGGTATCTTGCCCCACATCTTTTAATCTTCTTCTTGGACATCCTTGGATTCATACTATGAGGGTTGTCCTTTCTACTCATCATAAATGTTTAAAATATTAGTTCGAAGATAAAATTATCACCATTAAAGGCAACCCTTATCCATTTTAATATTGTTCAATGGTTGAGCAAGCTAAATCCAACATCAATTTTTGTCCATTTGTTTCTCTTCATATAAATTATAACATTATCAAGGAGTTTGAAATTTCAAGATAAATGAGAAACCACAAACCATAATCTCATCACAGAATTAAATCAACCTATGCGATAAAAATCCTCTTCTAGAAATAGCCATGCTACCACCTTCACCATGAACTATGGATTTACCCCATAAAAATGTAGAACATGTCGACGTGTGTATCTTTATCTATGTGGGCATGTCACTTTGAAGAGAAAATCCATGGTAGAAATCCCTTTCCTATCAATCAAGCCTTGGCTCATTGTTATATATCCAATGATTACCCACTTCCTAAGCAGATACTATCTAGCATGGAATATGTAGGTAAGGGTTTGGGGCCATAACATAAAGGTATTCAAGAGCCTTTGAAATTTGATATTTAGCTTGGGATATGTGGCATAGGCTACATCCCAAACAAAGACCAACTCTTACCAATGGATGATGATCAATTTGCTACTTATGCTAAATTTATTGATCATCATGGCTTAGAGTGAAGTAACGAGGATGAGGGACCACCTTCTCCTTCTAACATTCTATAATGTGATAAAATTGGTGCACCTTGAGTTAGTTGTGACACTAGGGGAGTATGCTCAAGGGGATAATATTTGTGATATGGACCATGCAGATATGCTTTGAAATAACTTCTTTGGTGGGCTAGTCCCTTGTATCGTCCATGTTGAGTCTTTTAGTTCTCAAGTGGAACCTGTTCCTATATCTCTCGTAGACCTTGATCAATTAGGAGTCATCATTATTATCTCTAATAAGTAAGGCACTTTCAATGTATGCATCAAATTTCATTTAGAAACTCCTAGAGAATGTTCTAAGGGGAATACTCTATGATGTAGCTCGTGAAGATTTCCTCCATCAACCTTTTCTTTGAGGAGTTAGTCCTTTGTGTCATTGTTTCAGTAGCTAAGAAATTTGGTACCATCAAAGTGTGTGATGACTTTAATTTAGAGTGTTTAAACTAATTGGAGATTTCCTTAGAGGATATTCGAGCCTATCAAAATAGGCGTAAGTGATCTTACTCTAAGAAATTTTACAATTGTTCTTTTGAGGTTGGGGATCTTGTCCTCAAGGAAAATCAAAAGAACACTAATGTTTATTCAGATTTAAAAGACAAGTTTCAACCCAATTGGGTAGGCCCCTTTGTTATAATGTACAAGTTTGACTTAGGATCCTATAATTTAGCACCATTAGATGGTAAATATCTTAAAGAACCAATGAACATAATGCACTTAAAAATATATTATGCATAAATTCATTCTCATCATCTTCTTTTCTATTTTGTATCTTTTTTTTTTATTATATTTCTTATTCTATTTTGCTTCTCTTTTCTTTGTTTGCATTAATTTGCTTGCTCATTCTACATGATTGCTTGTCATATTGCATGGACTGCTTGACATACTTCTCTTTTGTATATTTTGCTTGTCATATAGTTAGCTCTTTGCTTCTTGATCATACTTGCATGACTGCTTGATCATATAGTTTTTGGGGACTTTACCATGAGGTAGGTGATGAAACCTAGTTAGGTTTTAGCTCATATGCATTGCACTCATACTAGGTAACTAATGCTTAGCAAGTCCTCAACCTAGGGAATATTCCTTGACCTTGAAAGTATTAATAATTATAAATTTTTATCCAAGCCAAGGGATATTGTTCTTCATCTCTTGTATATCCTTGTCCTTTGCATGTTTTATCATTCTTATTTTCTCCAAGATAATAGATATATGTTTTTTATTTTATCTATGCATCTTGTTTTGATTACACTTATCCTTGTTTGATCTTTTGATTGTTAAGGAGTCCTAGTGGGATAGGATAGATTATAAATGAGTATCATTTATGGTGTTCATATGACCACTAACTATTTTACACACATATCTTAGCTCTTGTAATTTCAAAAAAGGCACACACACACTACTTGTTCACTCTTCTTATCTCGATCTAATGTCCCTATTAGGTTGCACTCCTAACCATATACACACACCATACCCCTATAAAGTTGTTATTTCTCTTCATTTTGGCTCAGTGAGCTTTGCATCAATTACAAGGATATATTCATGGTCACTAGAAAGGGGTAACCTCCACTTAGATCATTTACGAGCACACATCCTAGCAGGTATTTCTCCATAAAAACCACTATAAAACACACCCATAATGGGTTTTCACTCCATATTTGGTCACTAGCATGTACACATCCATAGTGAGTAACACTCCCCTATGATTTCTTCTTTTCAATGAATATAACACCCTCACAATATATCTTCATGACCACTCATGAGCACCATACCCCTAGCGGGTTCCACTCCATATTGATCATTTGTGATCATACATCCTCACAAGACCCCACTCCTCTTTTTTTTTCTTTTTTTTCTTAATTTATGATCATTTGATCACACTGACTCCTTGCGGTCTAAGCTGATCTAAATTCCATACTCTAAGCATCCATTTTGTTCTTTGATTGATCTATTTTTGACTTTATTCTTCTTCTTCTTCTAGTTTCTTTTCTTCTTTATCTTATTTTTTCATCTTTATTTTTGTATTTGTACCCTATCCTTACAGGGCATGAATTCACTTTGGTTTGAATTCATAGTCCCTTCTTATGGGGTGCAAAATTGGCTAGAGTATTATTTTTCTCTTCCTTTCTTCCTTCTTTTATTTATGCCATAAATTTTTTATACCTCCAATCATCTAGTCATGCATTTCATTTCATTTTTGCATTAGAATTCATGCATTTGCATTTAGTTAGTCCATTGTGTATTTAGTTAGTTCCTCATGGATTTACTTATTTTTAATTTATGCACTAAATTATCTAGATAATTTTGCATATTAAAAATAACCATACACCCACATTATCTAAAAAATAAAAAATAAAAATAATAAAATAAATTTATATAAAAATAGCTAGATGTTCCTTGTAAATAATAGAGTGTGTGTTGGTTTATGTGCCACATTGAAATCTCAACACACTCAACCACCTCCTAAAACTAAGGATGCATGCCACACTAAAACATTGGCATGTCACCCTAATCCTCACCCTATATATATGAGCTCGTCTCCTCTACTTTACCTACTAGAGGTGGTTCTAGTGGGGTATGTTCATAGATAGTGAAACAGTTCATGATCTAGACTACAATCAATCATGTGTCTGAAGGAAGGATGGTGGAGGTACCCTATGCTCTATTGGAATTACTTGGAAGTATAGGGTATGGTAGAATTTCTCCCTCTATCACTACACCAAAAAGGGTATTTAAGGGTGGTTATTCAGCGATCGTCTATGTGGGTATTGTAAAAATTCCATGTCATACGATGACAATTAAAAACCACCTCAAAAACTTCCCTCTTAGGGTCTATTAGGGATGTTAAAAACTGCCTCAAAAATTGCCTTAGTTTATCACTATAAGGGTGTTTTATAAACACCCTCTGAGGGTCTTTTAGTGTGGTTATAAACCGTCCCCATAGAACCTAAGAGGACGGTTTTTAACTGCCCTAATATTATTAATTTTTAAAATAAAAATAAAAAAATTAAGATATAACATTGTATTCAAGATGCGTTCATTGGATTCATCATATATTAGAGAGAGGGAATCACTGCCAATCATAGATATTTGAGAGGAAATCACCACCAATCATAGATATTAGAGAGGGAATCACCCCTAATCATAGATATTGGAGAGGGAATCACCCCCTCTTTTTTATAGGAAGATGTTCAACGATGGTTTCATGGGAAAATAAAATTTATTACATGCTAACATAGATAAGTTTGGCTATAAAGAAACAAGCACCCATGCATTTATCAGTCATAAATGCTTACAATTTAGGTTTACCTCATTAACTAGTACCTAATACTTACAAGAAATCAATATTATTTGAAAATTTGAAATCATAAGTATTCCTTCTACTTTTTGAATTTTAAGAGATAACTTATTTGTCATAATGAATCATATTTAAATGCATTTTTGTCCAAGGTAATTATCAATTTTAAGCTAAACATCAAATGAATACAAGAGAATAAGTACACAAGCATACATATGATCAATTCAAATATCTTCTTATAAACTTTAGTTTAACAGTCATGTCAATCAGTACCTAAAACTCATGCTTTAATGATATTTCCAATATCTATACAACATAGTTATATTTGCTCTTGAGCTTCAATCCCTACCATAGTAGTACACTCCTTCCATGAAATTTGCAAAAACTCAAAGATAATGTTGACCAAGTACAAAATAATATGAATTTTAATAATATGCACGCAGGTGCATAAAAATACATAAAGTTATAACCTGAGCATGAATGTTATTAATCAAAAACTTCACTACAATGAGAGAAGATCTTTACTCTAGTTCTTTGTTGGTTTAACCCACCACTAGCTGCAATCTTCAAAAAACCATTGTAGTCTTAGGTGTTGCAGATTCATATAAAATAAACAGTATGTAGCGCAATTCATTTAATACACTTACAAGGAAATATTCCTTGTATGTGTTATACACAATAAATTTGATAATTCTATTATAGTTCTCAAAATTTTTAGGATCCATGGAAATGTAAAACTTGCTAGAAAAAAATATTTTATGGTAGCTAGTCACAATATTTACATATTTACATGAGGGTAACATTTTTTCCAAGACCATAAAAGAAATCCCGAATAATATATTTACATGCAAAATGAATTCTTGGCTCACTGCACCCATAATAAAAATTTGAATACTTTGAATTCCAAATATCATTTATCACACCACTACCTTGCCTCTACAACAAATATGGAATGATGAATGATAATGTGCATTAGAACCTAACCTATCCTATTTAATCAGTGTTTACAAAATATGTACCATAAGTTGTTTAAGACAAATCATTAACATTAAGCTGGTTAATAACTATTAGCATGAACAACTATATGAGTAAATGATAACATACCAATGTATCACTTAAATTACACAAATTCCTTTTAAAATTATTAACTCGCTCCTTCCACTAAATCATGTTATGAAATTAATGTATGTGTGGTTAAAATTGTTGTCCCTTCTTACTCAAATTCAGCCCTCACAAATATGATATCACTATTGTTAAATATGATTATATTAGATTTAAAATGGATTAATTATAGGAAAGACACTATAGGTAAACATAAAGATAAATTAAGACCTAAAAGTAGGTGTGCTTGCTAAATTAAGACCTAAAATATTAATAAGGTAAGACAAAAGATCCCTGGTTAGATGAAAGGGATTTAGACTAACCAAAAAACATAGCTTAGAAAGTATATAACTTGAAACAATATAAAAGGTAAAGTGAAATATCCATCATTGCAACAAAATAATCTCATAGCCCTAGTAGGGTTGTTGGCTAGACTGATATCTTCAAAGTCACAAATAGAGGCATCTAATTTGGAATATAAAATTATATAAAGTGAAATATTCCTTATTCCAATTAAGGGGTCTCATAAACCAAGTAGACATATTGGCCAGAGTAACACCTAAATAATCACCTCATTACGTATTAATTGAAGTAAGGCTTCCAATCCTGCTACCATGATTTTGGATTCAAAGGAAAAAAAGTACACCTATCATTTCATAAGATAGTTGATCTCCAATTTCTAACTTCATGTCTATCTCAATGGTTATGTCTCTTAGACCTGTATCTAATGCATAAGCACACCACTACAAGCAATCTTCCAACTAAAGACCCACTCTTATTATGTTGTCTCTAAAGCTGACCAACAACAAGAATAAGCATAGAGAAAAATATTTCCCACCTGATTGTTTATTCAAATTTGAAAGGAATTGCACAAAAATCTCTAGATTATAACATTGAAGAATCACCCAACATTTTAAAAAAATGACACCCAATACGGGAAATCTAAAAAACTCAATGTAAAAAAAAATGGTATGAATTTTCCATAAGCAAGAAATCCCAAAAGGAAATTGGATACAAAGAGGGACTTACAACATTTAAGACTTGATATGGGTTTCCTTTCTTGATCTTCTATCTGGTTAGAGCTATGAGAGACTGAATGGTTTGCATTTGGTTTTGATAGCCACCATTGTTACCCGATTCTGAGAGATTATCGTCTATATCCATGGTTGCCTCTCAAATATCCTCCTGGTATTGAATATATATATATATATATATATATATATATATATATATATATTGGTTTGAACATTGAATATAACACCATCAAATATAAAATATTGTCATGATACCACATACCACTAAGAGTGTCACAACCTCGAATTCCTTTTCTAACCCAATATATATATATATATATATATATATATATATATATATATATATATATATATATATATATATATATATTGTTTTATTATTATCCTTAGTTTGAGCTATACTATATCTTCCCTTAATCTATTATCCATATTTACTAACTCAATTTGTACTATACCCATCCCTATAATTTGCACACATATTTCTATGCAAGTGTATTGGACGGATTTCATTTCCAAACTATCCCCTTAATTCCTTTTATGAGATAGCTTAATCCTTTTAGTCCTTCAAAAGGAACACACCAATCACTTTACCATACATCAATCCTTTTACGTAGGTAAAATTTAAGCATTTAGAAGATAGGCTATCAATCTCATCCCCATGATGAGCTAGATCCTCTAGTGAATCTTACACCATGATTGTTAGTTATAGTTTTATAGGGTGGGAAGGATGTACATTTTTCCTCTACTAACACTAATGTAGCTACTCAAATTAACATGAGTAAGTCTTTACTATACTCATATTGTTTGTTTACTTTATGTAACCTCTAATGGAATTTCTTCTTTTGAATAACAAAATCAGGAGATTTATCTAGATTCTTTATATACCCCAACCATCCGTTCCATACACAATATCAATAATTTCCAGCAGAATCTAGCGAATTTTTATAAATACTCTTTCCAATAATGTATGCATAATCAATGAAAGCATGCACTAATACAAAATGCCCATATATTTGAATCCTTAAAGAAATACCCATATTTGATCAATATTAATTATTTCATTTACATATTCACCATTGCTTTCCTTTTAACATGTAGGTACAATAATTCCCACATGGTAGATAGATCTAATATCCATAATTACATAAATAAATTGTTCAAATCTATTATTGAAGAATCATAGCATCATCATGGGCATATTCAACAAAATTCATAAATAAAAAGGAAACCCACAAATAGTCACATAATATATTATTTATCCTGTAAAAGCCCTTTGTGGGGAAAAACTAGCATAAATCATTTTCCTTTTTATTATTTTCAAAAGGTTATTCGTCCTTTACAAAATATCAAAGATATTCCAATTTGTTTTTATATCCTCTTACGGATATTCCATAATCCTTAGTTTCTACAAATTGAATTGGTCAATCAATTCAAATTTACAATTTACTCCTTGCCTTGGAGCTAAAACTTCTAAATAGACTTTCTACATACATAATCCTCTTTTTGCTGCCTATATAACATTACATTGCACATTTTCCATGATACACGCATATCATTCAACATCGGGTGAAGAGCCTATTCTTCATAGTCTTTGATATAATATCTATTTTAAATCATATCTCCTAACTACAATGAGGATTTTTATTGTAACATCCAATCCAAATAAAAAGAACTCTATCAACCAAATTCTTTTCATGTTAAATATAAATAATAACAAAGCTTATTAATCAACCAGATTCTAAAATATTACTGGAAATAACCTTATAATATTTAACAACATAGGATTCAATGTTCACACAAAACACGCTAGTAAAAACCTCTTGCCTAGATTTCAAACTGTGTTGCCCATTCGCAAGGGTTAGTTTTAAAATATGTCTCAAGCATTCAAATCAGCCCTAAAAGGGTATTTGCTAAATATTTGCACAACTACATTCTCAAGAATAATAATCAAACAACAATACGCTTTCAAATAAGACAAGGAACTCACAATAATTTTCTAGGAGAGGGACTTAACGCTATTATCCAACATCAATTACTCAAGGAATAAAAAGGTCATGAGATTAAAACCCATCATTGGCCAATGCTTCCCTGAGCTCGATTCCTCTCTACATCCAACCCAATAAACATTAAATTTTTATGCTGACACAAAAGTAAGCATGTCACATTTGGCCAAGTCCATTGGATGGTATTTACCCAGTTTAATAAAACCTTCCTAAAACGTATCAAGGAAATTTACTTCCTTCCTTAATCTCAAGGTAAAATAAAAGGAACTTTCAAGACATATTACAAATCCTATAAGAGGAAATTATAAGCCCAATCTCAAATATTTATTATCCAAATATTAATACACAAAATTCTAATTCATTGTAATAATAACATGCATAATCGATCGACATTGGTAGAGTAAGGAATTCATCAAGAAATTCCTTCAAGACACGTATACAAGTAACAAAAAATATTAACAAAACCTATTTAATTTATTTGAGTAATCTTGGTTAGCTTAATTATCCATAATGATTTACTATCAACATGCCAACATGGTATTCATATACGAACAATATAGGTAAGACATTAAGGATTCCAAACCATTTAGCAAATACATTGTCTAATTCTTCGAGATAATAGTACAAAAACCTTTACCCAACAATCTACTATCAAATAATAGAGAGAATTTTGAAATGCACCAACCTCAAAACCAGCAGTCCCTTTAGTAAATCCTAGGTATTGTCTTTCCATCTATATTTTCATAGTTCCTCTTGTAAACTAGCAACACATTTCACCAATCCCAAGTGTTGTCTCTTCGTCCCCTCCTCACGCAGGCTCACCCGCTCTCCTTTTCTGATCCCTCTCCTTTATGTTTCAAAAAATCATTCTTTTTCCCTCTTCCATCCATTATCCTCCGTATGTAAGCTCTGGAATGTTATTAAGAGAACTCGGCCTTCCTTTCCTCCTCTACCAAACACGTTCAGTCCAAACTAGTTTATGCTCATCCATTTTTATGAGCATGATCACCACTTACCTTGGATACTCATCGGATCTTCCCTTCATAAAAAAATTGGGAATCCTAATATTATTATAACACCCTCTTCTAGCTAATCCCATGACAAGCTTCTATTTAAACTAAATTGATAATCCAAATTACACAAGTGAAGGTAACATATCCATTATTAATGGGTCTTTCCACATAATCCTTAAATTCTTCCTTAAAATTTTTCCTAGATGTGATATGGAAACAATCTATTTAAGTGTCCAATTTTATTCATACTAAATCACTTATTTTATCATTCAATGCCATCAAATATTAGAATAATATTTAAAACAACAATTACATTCTATCCTAGGTCAACTATATTTCCTCCATGCAAGTCATAATAAGAAACTTATTGAATAGGAGCATTTATCCTTGTTGCCCAAGATATTTGAACCATAGGACATCACATTAATTCTATACCTTAAGGTATTTTTCTCTCAATGGATAAGTCTTCCTTCCACCTACGAGTAAATATATTCCTGTAATGCAAGCAATTTCATTAGTAGTATCACATTTATCCATAAAAGTATATTCTTAGAAAAACTAGACATGTAAAAATCAATCATTTTATCAATAAAATACATTTTTTTTCTTCATGAAGTATTTCTTACACAAACTAATCATGAAATAATCAATCATTCCATCAACACAACAATGTAGTATAACATAAATTCATCAAATGAAATGTTTGTCGAGGGAGGGTCATGACATCATCCTCCCCATAGGCTTAACACAATCCTCTATGTTTCATCAAAGTTTAACATAAAACAATGTTTACATAGTATTTTCAAACAAATATAGAAAGTGTATTTACATATCTGAGACTTTCTCCCAAATAGCATTTTTCTTGGAGTAGAAGTCCCATTGGACCTTACATTTCTCTAGAGTCCCTTTCCTTATCGATTTGGAATGAAACTCAAGGATTTTTATTGGATGCACCTTTATAGCCTCTATATTCACCATCTACAAATTAGAAAAATCTGATCGAGGTTAGCTATATATTTCCTAAGCAATGAAATATGAAAAGTATCATGAATATTTGATAGACTAGGTGGTAAGGCAAGTTGGTATGCCATAGAACTGATATTTTCTATAATTTCAAAGGGTCCAACAAAATGAGGATCTAGTTTTGTGGATTTGATAGCACTATTATTTGGTATCACTCTCAGAAACACTTTGTCAACCTTAGTAAAATCTCTTGGTGATATCTTAAGATTGACGTAACTCTTATGACGATCTATAACTTCTTTAAGCCTTTCTCTAATTATCCTTAATTACTACTCCATTTCCTTGACCATATCTAGTCCAAGAACAACCCTATCATCTGGATTATCCCAAGATAAATCTGTCCTACACATCCTACCATATAGTGCTTCAAATGGTGCCATGCATAAGGTCGAATAGTGACTATTGTTGTAAGAAAATTCTACCAATTGTAGGAAATATTTCCATCAGCTCTTTTGATCCATACAATACATGCGAAGCATATCCTCTAAAACCTTTTTTACCCTTTCAGTTTGCTCATCAATTTTTAGGTGATATGTAGAACTGATGTTTAGCTTAGTACCAATAGCACAATGTAAAGCTTACCAAAACTTAGATGTGAATCTTGAGTCCCTATCTAAAATTATCACTTTCAAAATACCATGAAGACTGAATATTTCTTTGGAAAATTTGTTAACCACAACTATGACATCATCCTTGGTATTTTGGGTATAAAATATGCAACCTTGGTCAGTCTATCGACCACAACTAGGATTGTGTCATGTTAGAATCTGGTTTTTGGCAACCATATGATAAAATCCATTGAAATCACCTAACATTTTTACATCGGTACATCATGAGGGTACAATAGTCCTACTAGATATCTATTTTTTGCCTTTACTTTTTGGTATTCAAGGCATTGGGTGATAAATTTAGTTATATCCCTCTTCAATCCTAGCCATTAGAAAGTTTTCTTCATATTCTCTCATTTTTTCCCGTCTAGGATGAGTAGAATATTGTGATCTATATGCTTCATTCATGATCATATTCCTTAGATCATCAACCTCAAGAATTAATACTATGTCCTTAAAGCACAAGAACCCATACTTGATGCTAAAAAACTTACTTTCCTCAGGTTTCCTTTCCATATTTTCCCAAATTTGATTGCAAAACACATCTTGATGTTGCATTTCTTTGATTTGTTTCATCAAATTGGCATGGATGTGTGTTAACACAACTATTTATCTTATCTTAATCAATGCATCAATGACTTCATTTTATTTCCCTTTTATATATTCAATGCCAAATCATATTCGATGGGAAATTCCATCCACTTTCTTTGCCTAAAATTTAGCAAAGGCTGAGTAAATATGTATTTTAGGATTTGATAGTCTATCCTCAACTCAAAGGGCTTCCCTAACAAATAGTATCACTAAATTTTGAGAGAAAATACCATTGTTGCCAATTCAGATCATGGGTTGCATAATTAACCTCATGTTATTTTAGTTTCCTTGAGCCATAATATTCTAGTGCTTCATCCTGAGAGAGCACTCCTTCCAAACCTTCTAATGATGCATTTGTACATACAGAAAAGCTACCCTAAGGGTCTAGTTTCTTTATTATGGGGGATGTGGTGAGCTTCTATTTTGAGTTGATCAAAAGCTACCTCACATTTATTCATCCATTTGAACTCATTTTCCTTCCTCTGAAGGTTAGTTATTGGAGTGGTTATCTTAGCATAATCCTTCACATAATTCCTATAATATCCGATCAAAGCCATGAAACTCGAGACTTCCATTGTATTTGTGGGCAGCAACCAATTCAATATGACTTCTATCTTCTTAGGATCCATCGTAATTCCATTTGCTAATACAATATGCCCTAAATATTGCAATTATAGCACATAAAATTCACACTTCGATAGATTATTGTATAACTAATTCTTCCTTAGCAGCTTTAGAATGATACTAAGATGTTTTTCATGCTCTAATTTATTCCAAGAATATATCAAAATATCATCTAAGAATACAAGAACAAATTGTTTCAAAATCTTCCTAAAAATGTTATTCATCAAGTTCATGAATGTTGCTGTAGTATTCAATAGACCAAATGGTAAGACAATAAACTCATAATGTTCGTATCGAGTTTTAAAAGTTATCTTATGAGTATCCTCCTCACAGATTCTTAGTTGATGATATCCATATTTTAGATTGATCTTTGATAATATGGTAGCATTCTTTAACTGATCAAAAAAATCTTCAATTTTGGGTAGGGGATATCTATTCTTAATATTTACCTTGTTAAGCATCATGTAATCTATGCAAAAATGCAAAGAGCCATATTTTTTATTGATGAACAACACTGGTGCACCCTATGGTGACACGCTCAGTCTAATTAATTATTTCTCTAGCAATCCTTGTAATTATACTTTCATCTCTTGCATATTAATTAGATTCATTCTATAAGGAGCTCTATAAATATACTCTATTTTTGGTTGAAGTTCAATTGTGAAGTTAAATTTATGTTTAGGTGGTTGTTGGTCACAAATTTGCCTAAGTACAAAATATGTGCACCATAGACCTGGCCAACATTGAAAGGCTGAAGGAAAGAGATGTCCTTTGGATCAATATCCAGAGAGGGTTGGTTCCCTTATTAATATAATATTGGTATAAGCTTAGGGTAATAGAAAGGAATGGAAAATATGGCTATGAGCCATAAATGTAATGTGGGGATAAACTAGCATCTAAAATCTAAATCAAGTCTTGATTAACATATAACAGAAAGAAAAGCATAGGAACCATTCATAGGTTGTAAGGATAAATTTCAATGAATATTTTAGCATTCATTTATTTATCAAGAATTAAATTCAAAATGCAGAATTTAAATTTATCTAATTATGGAAATGAACATAATAGAAATGCTAGGTAGAAAGTGATAGCACACGCTATTGCTCCATGAACCAAAAGCGAACAATCCTTCAATTGATGCAGAAAACTCAAAGTTTTTTTTGGTAGAGTGTCTATACTCCTCTTTACATCAGAATGCTTAGCATTTATAGAGGATTATGCCTCTGCAATTAAATAAACATTAAAAAAATGCTGGCTAGTCAAAAATCATACAACCACAATTTCCTCCTTGGTAGTAGCAATAAAAAAATTGATGTACTCCTTTGAAAGAAGTGATCCCTCTTTGGTGGAGAGAGCCTTGGAACTCAACAAGAAAGAATGATGGAAAATCTTCTCAAATTTTGGTGCCTTGAAAAACAATGACATCATGCAAAAACTAGGAGCTTGATTATTAAATTTTGGTTTCCACTTCGTCTTCTTGTACCTCAGATTTCTACTTTCACCAAGAGAAACCAAGGACAGTCAACTTTGCTTGGAGAAGGGGCAAAATCAGTGGATGGTACCTCGAGAATGAATAAGATCATCCTAGAATCAGGAACACAAATTTTAGTCATAGCAAATATTCTATATTAATTACAAACATCTTAATTCCATTGCTCCAAGAATTAAATTCATCAATCCTTTAGTATTTTCCAAAAATGATCTAGAGTGAAAGTGCTTTTGAAAAATAACTCGCTTGAATTTTTGTCATTAATTTCATCAATTTCACTCGAAAGTGTTCTTGCTTGCTTTTTCTCTTTGTTATGGGAGAATTTCACCAAGAAGCGGGGTAAAAATAACTTTCACTTCCAAAAGGGGGTAAAAGTGATGAATTTCATTTTACCTAGGATAAAAATAAAATTTCAGTTGAAAAATGGGTGAAAATACCCAGCAACTGCTTTCTTGGCAAAACTGCCAGCAAACAACTTGTTTGCTCTTATTTCTACCACTGGGTGAAATTGAATTTGACTTTTTAGGATGCTTTCACTTGGAGAGACGTTTTCTAGCTAATTTCACTCCGAAATTGACTGAAAATAGCAATTTTCCCAAAGGAGGGGTAAAATTGACTTTGATCACCAAAAGGCATGCATTTGGCTAAAATTATCTCAATCTGCCAATGAAACATCTCAAGGCACTGTTCTTTTTACTTTTGTTAGTGAAATCACTCCAATATATTTTGTCGGTGAAATCAATGCTTGGGTTGCATTTATCATTTGCTTTATATTTGCTGGCATAACCCCTTTCTTACATTTTCACCCATGAAATTGTCTCAAATTATTGTTGCTTGTGAAACCCTCTTAGCTTATTTTCACCGACAAAAACATACTTTCTCAACAAACGTCATCTGGAGTTCAACTCTTAAATTCTAGTAAACCATTTGATTTTTCCCTTGCTGGAAAAACACTTGCTCTTTAATTCCACGAGCAAAATCGATTTGGAATTTTTACAATAAAATCCAGTGTGGTAAAACTACCAACAGTGGTAATCCAGGTAAATCCTCTAGAAATATGTCTTTGAACTCTTGAATAATTGGGTGTTTCTCAAACACATCTTCATTCTTTTCATCTTATATTTCATTTAACCTCACTACATAAATTATTCATTCTCTCTTTATTACCTTCTTTAGCTGCATTGCGAAGAGGATATGGGGTCAAAAAGCCCCTTGTAGGTTGTACACCCTCAACACTTTCCTACCATATTTCAAATATTCAATCCATATATCCTAAAAATTGATTAGGGTCTTATTGTATTGTAACCAATCCATTCCTAGGACTAAATCGAAAGTATGTAGTAGTGCTACATAAAGTTAACCTACGAATGTACAACTAGGTAATATAATTTCAATCATAGAGTAACATTGATCTATAGAGTAGGTTTATCCTAAGACATACTCGAATTTCCACCCATGTGCCAAGATTCCTGGTCTTTTTGGTATATCTTTAATTAATTTAGTGGAAACAAAGCTATCTATGGAACCACTATCAATCCAAATTTTAATATTTCTACAAAATATATTACCCTTTATCAACAGTGGAGTGGCTTGTCCTTCCAGATTCTAACTTCTTGTTGTTGCATAATTCTTATGTGTTGGTTCTTTATAAGTTTTTTTTTCCCTTTGAATTCAATCCTACCTTGAGTGGATATTTTTTGACCTAATGCAGACTACCACATTCAAAATATCCCATTTTGGGTCCTAGATGTGTTTTTCTACTTTTGTCCATATTTTTTTTTATGTTTTCTACTTTTATTTAAACCGTTCAACAAATGCACAGTCTAATTCTTCAAGATAACAACATGATAGCCTTTACCTAAAAATCTACCATCAAATACTAGAGAGAATTTAAAAATGCATCAACCTCAAAAACCAACAATCCCTTTAATAAATCTGAGGTATTGTCTTTTCGTTTATATTTTCACGGCTCCTCTCCTATACCAGAAACTCCTTTCACCAATCCCAGTAGTTTTCTCTTCATCCCCTCCTCATGTAGCTTCCCCACTCTCCTTTTTTGATCCCTCTCTTTTATTTTTCTAAAAACTCATTCTTTTTCTCTCTCCCATATGTTCTGCGTTCATAAGCTCTATAATGTTATTAATGGAACTCAGACTTCCTTTCCTTCTCTACTAAACATGTTTAGTCCAAAATAGTTTGCGCTCATCCATTGTTATGAGAATTATCACCACTTCCCTTGGATACTCATTGAATCTTCCCTTCATAAAAAAAACCAGGAATCCTAAGATTATTCTAACATTTTTTGTAGCTAATCCCACAATAAGCTTCCATTTGAACTAAAGTGATAATCTAAATTACACAAGTGAAGGCAACATATACATTATTAATGGGTCTTTCCACATAATTATTACCTTCTCTACAACGGGAGAATAAAATATCTTACAAATCTTCTTACAACATATGCCTTACATCTTCTTAATCATGACTAATCAAAGCTAAATAAAAGATATATTCCTTAACACATTTTCTAGATGTGATATGGAAACAATAGATTTAAGTATCCAATTTTCTTTATACTAGATCACTTATTTTATCCTTTAATGCCATCAAATATTAGAAGAAGATTTAAAACAACAATTGTGTTCTATCATAGGTTAGCTATATTTTCTCCATGCAAGTCATAATAAGCAACTTATTAAAAAGCAACATTTATCCCTGTTGCCCAAGCTATTTGAACCATAGGACATCACATCAATTCTCTCCCTTAAGGTATTTTGCTCTCAATGGATAAGTCTTCCTTCCACCCATGAGTAAACCTATTCCTATCATGCAAGCAATTTCATTAGCAGTATTACATTTCTCCATAAAAATTATATTCTTATAGAAGCTGGACATATAAAAATCAATCATTTCATCAACTAAATACATCATTTTCCTTCATGAAGTATATCTTACACAAACTAATCATGAAATAGTCAATCATTCCATCAGAACAATAATTTAGCAAAACATAAATCCATAAAATTAAATGTCTACCAAGGGAAGGTCATGGAAAAGAGAATGCAAAATGAATATATATAAATATCCTCATCTTTGATTGCATGGTCCCTTTATAGGGCTAGTGCCAAGATGGTCTTATCACTTTGGGTATTCTAAAATGCAACACAAGGCTTCAATCCTCATTTGGGCAACATGATCCCTCCATATAATGGGCATATATCTAGACATCCCTACATGTCCTAAATATCAACAATGATGTAAGAGAGTATCCTAAGACTTCCTTCAAATAGATAAATACCTAACTGGCAAACCTCATGCTCAAGATACAAAGTCAAACAAAAAAGAGTGGAATGCTAAAACATTTTATTGCAAAACAAAACATATGTTTGATCTAAAATTTCATTTCCTAAAGACATTAAAGATACTGACTTAAATAAAAAATTATGCATGTGAGCATACTTGTGCTGCTCATTCTTTAGGAAACATAATTCAATTGCATGCATATTTTTGTAAAAAATTACAAAACAAAATTAAATATCCAAGACAAGATAAAAATTGAATTGCAAAAATAAAATAAAAAACAATATATTGATCCTAAAATATTAGCTTCTATATGTGTTTAAAGGAAAAAAATGGATATATTTCTAAAAGGTAATGGTACACTAAGTTTGTAGAAAGTTGAGCAAGTGCACATGAACAAAATAATGGATGATATTATGATCACAAAATCTTATCCTTTCTAGCATATAACTTTGAATTTTGTACTAAATTTTAGAGCTAAAGGTAAATTAATGATTAATAGGTTCTACCATACTATCTAGTTGCCTTAGGACTAAGACTATAATATCCATATTTTTTTATATTTAGAAAAAATAAAATAAAGAATTGTACTTTGTACAAACTCATAAGAAAACTTAAGATACTAAGGAAAGGTGTTGCAATTGTAATATCCAACTCCTTGTATAAATAATATAAGGGAGAAAACTCCACTCAAAACAATAACAACACAAACAACAATACAAGGGTTTTATTCAAAATTGTATTCAATTATTCCTAAATCAACCAGTCCATTGTTAATTTAAAAGAAATGAAATAATTTTGGTACAATAATGAAACACAACCATGTCAATGTTTTTTTATAAAGTGTTGAAATTGCTTCAAATTACTATTTTTATACATTTAACAAAGGAAAAAAAACTATTTCAAAAGAAAATGGCATAGTGCAACAACCCAATCCATAAGCAAAACAACAATATTTTGTTATAAAATAAAATTCAATAGCTCATAATAATCAATTTATGGATTATAGGAAATGAAATATGCATGTAATTCTAGATAATTTATCATTCATTAAAAATTTAGAATGTACAAATGGAACAATCCCAATATTTGGATATGTCAAAGAAAATAAATACTTCATGAGAAATCAACCACAAGATATAAAATGAGCATGAAATATTGAATCTATGATAATTGCAATATATTAAGCATGTAAAAATCATAAGAAACTTATGAAATAACTCATAAAACTGCCATTAATGAAAGCTCACAAAAATAGGATCTTCATACAAAATGTGGAGATCTCAAACTCTCCATACTTCATACAAGTTATACATTGTTTCAAACTTGTATTCTACTCTACTCTACTTTATACTATGAAAATGATAAAATGATATGGAGAATATTATCCTACTTGCTCACACCAAGGCCAATATATAATGGGATGTGACTCTTGGTCTTTCATCTTATTATGACTCTTCACCTTCCTATTCTAGGGACTCGTGCACATGGACTATGATTCACATTTACACTATTGAATACTTTACACATTCTAATATTAATTGTGCATTTATTACATTGCATAAATTAAATACTCAAACCGTAATCTAAGACATAATCCTAATATAAAGATGTACCTATGGTGGTACATTGGCATGTAGCAAATAATGTAATATATTCCAACACACCCTGTATTACATTATTTGGTTATTGAATATTTTTGTCTTCAATATGGTATTCATCCTACTTTTTGAACTTGAGATCTTCTATTTTGTTTTCTTCATTGTACTCTTTGTTTGTATCCTAATCGAGTAAATAGTTAGTATCTTCTTGTTTCTTTAGTTCACATTGATCTGTATTTAGCTTAAAAGTTTTTCTTTCATCTTCATCTTTTTTTATCCTGTCATGTTTCTTCTTTCTTCTTCTTTGTTTTTGTAGTTTTACTAGTGATATACCTTCTTCATGGTGAGTTAGGATATCATCACAATAGTATTGGCCAAGATTAAATATTTCATTGCTAGTATGTTAATTTTGTTTCATGTTTTGAAAGAATTAAAAATAATTAATGATATAGATATCATCAAACATTCTTATTATGTAAATCTAACTGTGTTTTGAGTATTCCACCAAGCTTTGAAAATTACTTCATGAATATAAACAATTAATGTCATAAAATTTCCTTCTTTTGATTCCTTGAGAAACAAAGTGAATCTTTCTTTTTTACTAGTAGACAAATATTTGTATCCATAAAAAGTATCTATTACATTTTGTGAATAAAATTTCAAGTCATGAAATACTTATTCATTATTGAATATATTCCTCACTATTTCACCCATGTTTCTTCTAATTTAGTATTTGAAATAGAATTCCTTATAGCTCCCTAGTATTATGTATTGAGACTAGTTTTGATAGAATCTTTTAACTTTCAAAGTCTTTGAAGTTGTCTACCTTATGGCTCCCTAGTTTTGAGTATATGATCAAGTTTGAAATAAAATTTTCAATTTTTCAATTTTTGTAGAATATTTTATATCTCCCAAGTATTTTGAATATACTATGGTCTTGATAAAGTACTTAGATTTCTTAATTTTCTTTGAGTTGAATCCCTTTTATTTCCCTAATATTCAATTTTTATTCTTTACCTTATTTCTTCCTATTTGTAAGTAGAAATCTAAAGATAATTTTGACGCACCTTCAAGTTTTGATAAGGTTATTTATTTTCAAGAATTTAAAGTTGGATTTATTTTGTCTCATTAATTTGAGCATGAGACTATTTCCAATGTAGTTTTTCCAACTTTTCAAAAATTTATGTTTTTTCTTCTATCTTTCAATTATCAATAGTATAGTTTCTAAATTTCAATAATCTATGTTGGTGTTGAAATGCTTATAACTCCCTAATTAGAAATTTAGAAAATATGGATATTTGAAAATTTTAATTTTTCAATTTTATATGCAGAATTCCTTATTTCTCCAAATTAATTTATTTGCAAATATTTCTTATACTTGAACAAAGTAATTACAAGTGCTTTCTAATTAAATATTTCTTGCTTCAAAAAGCTTTCAAATATTTTAATAATGCATCTAAGGTTATAGTATATCAATGCAATTCCCTATACCTCCATGTATCTAATTAATCTCAAGCATGAAAGATTAACTAGATCTAACCTTAGCATTAATATCCCTTATTTCTCATTTATATTTATAACAATTCAAGTCAATTTAAATGTTTTAAAATACCTTCTTGACAATGGCACACTCTGTATGAGGTCTACCTCTATTTGACTTATCTATTCTACAACTTGCACTTTGATTAAGGCGTTGTCCTCTTCAATATCTTCAATGCTCTATGACACCTTTCTTACAATATTATTTGATCCTTTTAGCATCTTCTATCCTTCTAATATGTTGACTCTCCTTCTCTTCCTACAAATTTAAATAACATCTATAAATTTTGTGCTCCCTTCACCTATATTACACTCTTGTCTTAAGAGTGAACTTATATGACTTGTTTTACATGCAACATAGATGTTTCACTTCCCTTGCATTGTGACACTTATCAGTAAAACTCTTCACTCATCTTATTCCTTCCAAATAGTGGTGCTCCTCTTCCAAGTAATATATATTTCTTACTTCGTAACATTTTCTATAATATTCTTTACTTAGTACCACTCTAGAAACCTTTACATAGCATGATTTCTTTCATTTTTAACATTCCTTTAGTTGGATAATGTATTGCTACACATGGAAATAACTTGATCCTTCTCCTAAAATTTCTTTGCTTTATTATTCAACATATTTATAATATAAAATGGAGTTAGGTTTTATTTCAATGCCTTATGTATTTAGATATTCTTCTCTTCTTGGAAACAATACTTGTTCCTAGCTTTGTTGGCACCTTCTTCAAGGTGGTGGCACTTTATTCTTAGTGGCATTATGGTGGTTCTAACTTTGTTGTCTTATTTTGTAGATTTCAAGATAATAATTAAGTCTCATTTCTTGGCTTGGATATACTTAAATAAAACTAGCTTTTGCTCTTAAATAACTCTAATATGATGCTCTAAATTATTTTTATAATATAGCTTAAATAATGAATTTTTATAGCACCAATGTGGAATACCTTTTGGCCTCCTTTGTAGCTAGTCTTCTTGGTAATTTGGTTCACCTATTTTCTGCCCTAGATTTGTAAACTTTTCAACTCTCCTTTCTACTCAATTTATGCCTCAAACTTATTAATTTTATAGCTTCAATTCCTTGTGCTTTATTGCCCTAAAATTATAAATATTGAAGCTTTGATTGCTACCTTCTTGCTAACCTCAAATCTGTAAATTTTAGCTTCTAATGTAGGTAATTATTCCTTTGATTTTTTGTCCTTCACTCTCTCAAATATTCTAGGAAACTCCTCCAATTTGTAGCTCTCTTTTCTTATTTACAAATCAACCTTCAAGCCTTTAATAGTTATCTTAAAATTTCTCCAATTGGTGGCCTCTTCTACCTCCTTTATCCTTCAATATCCTTTTAAATTTTGACTTCAACCTTGGCCTATTTATTTAGCCTCTTTATCAAGAATTTGAATGTCTTGAGATATTGAAAAAACCTTTACAAAATTTGGAGTATATTTGTTTATTTGGTACATGGTAATGTACCACCTTGGGTACATAACTAGAGTAGGAGTTTACTTTAGAGTAAATTTAAGTAGTTACTTCAAGCAATGTAATAAATGCACAAGTGTCAATGTGCAATGATGTAAATGTACAAGGATTCCACTTGTACATGAGTCATAGGAAAGGTAGATGAAGAGTCATAGGTAGAGTAAGGGCCAAGGAACATATCTTCCTATATATAGGCCTTATAGAGAGTGAAATCAGTGTGGTAGATAATATAGAGAGTGCATAATATAGAGTAGTATAATGGGTACAATGTAGCCCTTCCAAAATAGTTTATTGAGTGTTCATGTCATCCTTTGTATTACATTATACTATTTTTGTAAGCTTTCAATAATAGCATATTTTTGACTTATTGCAGAAGTTTATCTTATAGTTTTTATTGCATATTACAATATCATTATTATACATACATACATACATACATACATACATACATATATATATATATATACATATATATATATATATATATATATATATATATATATATATATATATATATCATAGCTTTCTTATCTTACATCTTGTGGTTGCATTTCCTTTATCATACATCATCAAAATCTAACAGTGGTATCATAGCCATGGTAGATCGATAGGAAATAGGGAGAGCCACAAGTGATATTGAGAGGAGATACAAAATCTCATTTCCAATTTTTTTGAAAATACATTTGGTTAGAGCCTTTCCACAGATTTGTAGAAAAAATCGTGAAGACTAGGACTTAGCATTGATTCTACGAGATTGAAAAATCAACTAGTGATGATTGATCATTTCTAGATTTATATTTTCTTCCATTATAATTTCTAATATTTTGTTGTAGAAAAAGGAGATTCAAAGAAAGTTGGGAAGCTTCCTATATAGATCTAGGAATAATATCTTCTTTGGAATAAATCTAGTACCTAAAGCAACAAATGAAATATTGAATATTTTGAGACCTTAAGAAAAGGTTCCATTACTAGAGATTGCAGACTTGCAAAGTGCAAAAGAAGAAAATGCCATAGGAGTCTTATTGTAGATTTGAGAAAGAAGATACTTAAGTTGGAGATTCACAATTAAGATAGAATATTGATGATCTCTATTTAAGATTGAATATTTCACCTTGAAGAATTTGAAGAGACCCATAGAAGGTACCATTGGAGAACTTCTAGTTTTGGAATATTGAAGATAGAAAAGGACTAGAAAAGGTCCTATTCCTAAAGTAGTAGATTTCAGATATCAAGAGAATATATCATTAAATTCTTGGTAAGAAGACTCGAGAAGCTACAAGTTAAAGATCCTAGAGAAGAGGTCTTAAGGAAGGTAAAAAGGAGAAATAAGGAGGAGGCTAGGAAATATTCATTACAAATTTTAGAGAAGACCATTGGAGAAATTCACTACCAAGGAAAATTTCCTGATAGTGGAGAACTTGGGACAATTATCACCATCCAACAACAATCCCGAGGGAGAAGGATTTGGCAAGAAACTTGCTAAATTTTAGAGGAGATTAGTGAAGCCATCAATACTTTTAGATTCTTGAGAAGAAGGTCTAGATTGAATTCATATTTTGACAAGGAGGTTGAAGGAGAAAGGAACTAGATGATACTACCAAACCTAAGAGGTTTGAATATTATCATTAAAGGCTAGAATGCTCATTTGGACAACGGATGTTACTGGTTTCTACAACAAAAAATTAAAGGTATTAAGGATATAAGTCTCAATTGTGATTTGGAGGAGTTCCCTACCAAATTTGAGAGACTCAAGAACAACATTTCAGAGGAGAAATTAGCTACATAAGAATATAACAATTTTAGATTTACGGGAAGCAATTTGGGAAGCATTAATCACTGCTAATTTTTGAGTTTAAGGGAGTCATTTAAGGAGAATTAAAGCCACCAAACTACAGTTTTAGGTAGTAATATAAAGGAGTTTCCAAGCTATGAATTGGTGAGTTAAAGAGTTCTTTTGGACAACCAATAAGAGTTGTGATTTCATCTAGTTAAGGGTAGAAATTTGGTGAATCTAATCACCAAGAAAGACATCATCTATATAGGACATTAAGGTAAGAAAATTTGGTGCAAAAGGTGCATTAGTTGAACTTTAGTTATTTGGTTTGTTATTAAGTTTCATTAAGTACCATATTAGAGTTTAAAAGTGTCAAAAGATATTATTTAGTGTAAAAAACCTGTTGCATATTGTGGCAAAGAGAATCCATCTAAAAGTATGATATTACCCCAAAAATAGTGGATGAGGAAGCCAACATATCAAATTAAAAAAGAAGTTACAAAGGAGACTAGGAGAGTATTAAATTTAGATGCAACTAAGGAATATTATTTGGGTTATTATAGTTATTTTCAATAACCATACTTGTCTTCTACGTTACATCAAGAGAATAAAATTTAAGTGTCTCAAGGATGCACTATGTAGCTTATTATCACATATACAAATGATCACCATTGGTAAGGTAAAGCACACGCCAAAGTGCTAAGGAGTAGAGCCATCCAAAAGTCTCAATACCTGTCTCATCAAGGTGTTAAATGACACCATTGTTTAGTGCTACAATCACATGAGAGCAACACCATAGTGGAGGAAACCTAATATCTATAGAAAAATGACAAGGTAAACTATAGTGCAAGTTGGAGGATAATGTATTCCATTTGGCAAGAATAAGGTATAGAGAAGAATATCATTACTATCCAAATGATTGAAGCTATCACAAAGAGACATCCATCTACGTTGGATAAGAGTAATCCATATACACTAAATAAGATCCATCTCACACTTCGCTATCATAAAGGATCCAAACAAACTTGGAAATAGTTGGAAAAAATAAGTTTTAAGAAAGAATAAAACAAATAGGTATGTTGGAGGTGAGCTTTCATGCAAGGGAAGGCATATACACTTGCTATATTAATGTAAGGTATCTTGTGCCACTTGGAACAAATGAAGAAAGAATTTTTTCTCACCTACATAACATCTACACCAAGTAAAATAATGTGTCACCACATATACGTAATGCCTACGCTAAATAAGTAGGCACTCATTCAATGTAACAACCATGCTAAGAGAAGAGATCACCATCAATTGGAGTAATGCTCTAAAGGAAGACTCTTAATCATTTCTCAAGCATCTAACATAAAATTTGTGCCACTTGTTTCAATGTTTTCATTTACTGTATTACCCCAACTTTTAGTAACATACAATCCCAAGAAAGATCTACACCACATGGCATATGTGCAAAAGGGAGACAAGAAGTATTAAAGGGCTTGTACAAAAGAGAGAAAATGGGTAGTGTAGAGAAGTCAAGGTGCATTAAAGGAAGGAGTGAGACTATCACAAAAGGCATCCATCAACCATCAAGCTCATTGTCATTTATTGTAGACTAAGAGATACAATGTCCGCCTTAGATATTAGATTCAAAGAAAAGCACCAATTACCTCATGCATTCAACCTTACAAAAGGTATAGTTCTACATAAATTAATATTTTCTTTCCTTAAGGAGTGATAAGGCATACTATATAAGGTTGAGTTCATTTATCATTTGCATTGAAACTATAAGCAAATATCAACCTTAGTAAACCTGAAAGTAAATCAAAAGGATTTTATATCCTAAAGTAGTATTTCAAAATACATTAGTTGAAATACAAGTATCTTAATATTTGTAACTAATATCATAGGAGAAATTAAGGCTTTCTGCTTGGAAAATCAAAACATTATTATATTGTAAATATTATCAAATTCTTCTAAGAAGCATAAAATTATCGATGATGTGGCTTTGCTGCATAAAAATGCTAGAGAATCTCCCACTAATAGTGATAGTGATTATGACCTAAATCTAGAGCTTGAAACGAAGATCAAACTAGTGCAAAAACCTCTTTGTGCTTCTGTACATCTGAAGAACAAAGTAAAGCAATAGTAGTCCTTGGTCATTGAATATGATGAAGACACCAAGGATGACCCTAACCTTCCACTATAGAAGTATACCATCAAATATACTTCTAATAGTATTGCTCAACTTATGGATTTGTGTAATGCCTTGAATATTCATTTCTTAGAAGATCCTTCTTTGATAAGGTTGTTAATGAGCAATAAAGTAGTATAATTGATTCTAAAGCTAATCAGAACAATAAAAGGGTTAATATTGAGGAGACCCTTGTCAATGATATTATTGCTGAAGTGGAATTTTCCACTCAAAGTTTGTATGATCTCTTGTCCAAGCCTGCATCTGAGAATTAGAGGCCATGTTTGGGTCTATGTTTTTGTGGGTTTCTCCTTTCTATGGATCTTTGTTCTTTGCCTTTACTCTCTTGCGGTGGTTGTGGATAGCCTTTAGTTTTTTTTTATTTGGCTCTATTTTTGGGTGAGGTTTACCTCTTGTCTAGGTTTTTGGCTTTGTATGTTCCTTTCTTGGCTCTTTTTGGTTAGTTATTTTTTTGGCAGGCTCTGCTTTATGTATTCAAGTTTTGGGTCCCTGTTAAAACCCCTTTTAATATAATATCTTTAACTGATAAAAAATAATATTATCAATTTCTAAATTTCCAAATTATAGAGATATAAGGAGTGCTACATCAAATTTTAGTTCATTGGAATTTAGAAAATTGAACCATTGAAATTAAGGATAAAAAAGCAAGACCACTGATTTCTTAAAAGAGTTGGAATTTATTAATTATACTTGTCTCATAGTCACATTAAAGAGATAAAATGAATCCAACCATAGAGAACATCAAATTGAAAAGTGTATACTTCAATAGGGAGAAATAAGGTAAAATAAGAGTTGATCATTATATTATCATTATCTTCAAAATATTAGATAATTAACTAAAAAGGTGAACTAATAGTTGCTAAGCACTTAATAAATAATATAACACAATCTAATCACTTGGTATAAATAAGGGATTCTAAAAAACTAATTTTAGAAAGGTTTTATCAAATTAGTTCACATATTCTAGACCAAGGAGTTATAAGATAACCTACAAGGACCATCATGTCAACCAACAAGTTCTTCCTTGTAGAATCTCAACTTCTAAAAGGATGTAATTAATCTTCATGTAAAAACAAAGTAAGGTCAATGTTTATAGTTGAAAAGCTTTTGGATATTATTAAAAGATAAAAAACTAAACCTCTTTTAGGTTATAGTGAAATTCAAAAGTTTGAAGAAAGTAACGCAAGAGTATTAATGATAATAACTTTTGCTATAATAGATGAAATACAACCATACATTAGTATAGGGTCAACATATATAGAATCTTGGAAAACCCTAGCCAATATATTTGACGGGAAGAATAAAGCCATGATATTAAATATTCAAGCTCAATTGCATTCACTAAAATTGAATAATGGAGAAAATATAGAACTATTCCTAAGGAAAGTAGCAGACATAAAAGAAAAGTTATTAAACTTCAGAGATTAGGTAGAAGATAAATTTCTTGTTCAAATCTAAGAGCAATTTCAAAAAACTGAAAGCATTTGGTTACATCTTTACAGATCCTAAGTAAAGATACATATTTTGATGAGTTAGTCAACATTCTTCAAGAATATGAGGTGGAAAATACAATTAAAGATGAAATTACTAACAATGTATTAGTTTCAAAAGATAATCCATAGGGAAAAATTACCTCATATTCACAAGGATGAAGAGCATGGAATAACAAATATTGTCATGTATGGAGGAGGAAAGGACATAGCACTAATTATTGTAGATTCAATCCTAGAAACCAAAATTAGGGAAATCAGATAAACTATGGAAGCCAACCAAATAAAGTATTCCAACCAAAATAATATCAAACTCAAAATAATCCTCACCAACAATAGTTTTAGTGTCCATATCCTTCTCAGAATCAATACAATTATCCTTAATTAGAATATCAAGAAGGAAATCAGAAAGGACACCTAGCTCAAAGGATTCAAGAAATTGAAGAACTAGAAGAACCTATATATGAACATGAAGTTAAAGCTCTCTAAAAAAAGATAGCATTTTATGAAGACACTAACTACATGCTTTAACAAGATATAGATAACAGAGAAGGAGATCCAAACTTCATAACCAAAATGAAGATCCATATTGAGGACTAAAATCTTCAATACGCAAATAATGTAATACAAGGGGGTGTTAGAGTATATTACATTATTTGGTACATATCAATGTACCACCTTGGGTACATAACTAGAGTAGGAGTTTACTTTAAAGTAAATTTAAGTAGTTACTTCAAGCAATGTAATAAATGCACAAGTTTCAATGTGCAATTATGTAAATGTACAAGGAGTTCACTTGTACATGAGTCATAGGAAAGGTATATGAAGAGTCATAGGTATAGTAAGGGCCAAAGAACATATCTTCCTAGATATAGGTCTTATATAAAGTGAAATCAGGGTGGTAGATAATATAGAAAGTGCATAGTATAGAGTAGTAGAATTGGTACAATGTAGCCATTTTAAAACAGTTTATGGAGTGTTCATGTACTCCATTATACTGCATTGTACTATTTTACGAGCTTTCACTAATAGCATATTTTTGAGTTATTGCAAAATTTTATCTTATATTTTTTACTACATAATACAATGCCATTATCATATAGATATCATAGATTTATTATCTTACATCTTGTGGTTGCATTTCCTTTATCATACATCATCAAAAGCTAACAAATTCTTACCAAATTCTTCTTCCTTTTGGGCTTGTTGTTGAATGACAAAAATTATCCCAAATTCTTCTTTTCAAGAGCTACTCCCTCTTGCAATATTCTCCCTTGAGCTTTCTTCAAATATTATTCAATGACATCCTATTAGACATATACAACCTTTGCAAGTTAAAAATTAGAAGATTGTCAATTATTACCTAGTCCTAGAATGATAGGAAGAAATACCATACATGGATGGTTTGAGAGAAAGATCTTATGACAAGGAAAATAATTTATAGGACAAGGTAAAAAAATCTAAAGTGAGTTATATCTTGATTGAAAATAGTTTACTATGTTGTAAGCATAAAATAAAGTTTTCTTGCATAATAATTGTTTTAAGTGCTAATAATGTTTTACTCCTAAAATGGACCATTCTTTACAAGAAAAATTTTGGATTCCAATATTTCGTTTTATTGTATGTCCTTGATTTGAACACATATTATTGATAGTACCATAACAAAATAAATTTTGTAATTTGATGTATTGTTACTGAAATTGCTCCCAAATCGAGATCAATGCTATAAAAGTAGGTTATTATGTAATTGTACATCCTATCAAATCAGGTTTGACTACTGGTAGGATGATCTCAAGATATATTTTTGTTGATATGACCTCACAAGGATCCTTTTGAGAATGAAACTAAGACTATTACATCAATAAATATATCTATGACAATATCTTCTCTCTTCCCACCACCATACAAAATGTGGGGGACCCACAACCCAAAGGAATGACACCTGTGTATATGCTAAAGTATAGAAGATTAGAATTCATTTTGATAAAAAAATATATTGGAATGACTAATTCTTCATGAAATCTTATCAACCAAGATAGGATTGACAAATACAAGTGATTACAATTTTAGGCACGATAAAGTAGATAAATAATTAAATTATCAATTCTATAGTATTACAACCAATGTTACACATAGCACCCTTTAGTGGCAACAGAGAAAGGAACAAACACAAAAAGTTGACAACTAGGAAACACCCTAAATTTTAGTAAAACTAGGATGAAAATGGAACAACAATATAAAATTATTTAAAATACAGAAATATAAAAATAAAAATTATAAATAACATAACATTTTGAAGGGCAAAACAATTGTCCTAATAATTGGTTTACTCGTTACTAATCAATAGTCATAGACAAATTGAGAATATAATGATGCATTATTAGAAGGTTGTAGTGGTTAATTCAATGTTATTAGGCCACTGAATAGACAAGGATATTATGTGGTATCATCATGCACACACAATATGTACATAAATGAATTGTAAAAATTCTTTAGAGATGTTAATATTAGGTGTTTCAAATTTCAATAGAATCCATACATGCAACTACATGTTTGCATTCCTACGTTACTAAAATCTTCACATTTTGGAATATAATGATAATTAGATTTCTAGGTATCAGTTGCTTATCTGATCTGACAACTCTTGAATTTTGAAAACAACTCTCCATATTCTCATATCTCTATATTAAATGTCCAGATTTAAGCTATAAAAACTATATATTACATTGGGGACTCCAAGGCATACCACATCCCTCAAGTGGATGTATGGGAATCCCATGCACATATTGGCACAAATGATGGTACAAAGGGATGCTTTTATGGATGTCCCCTAGTTATTGATCTGTAGGCTTCAAAGATGGTGTGAATGACAACTCCCCTAAACTAACTTGTAGCGTTAGGTGAGTTATGATACAGAGTGGCACTATGAAATTAACCACCAATAACTTGACTATATTTATGAAGGAAGGAAGAAATGAATGCTTTGTGAGATAGGACTTTACTGTGACATATGCTATAGCAATAGGAAATGGTTGATTGTGCACTAAGGTTTTAACACCAAGGTCAATTGATAGATACTAGGCAAGGGACTAGTCATAGTGGGTGTTAATACAAGACTATACATGGATTAAACTCATGGTGCTAATACACAATGTGCTAAATTTTGCGATGACAAAACTACAATTAAGGTATTATGTCAAGATATATTAGGCATAATACTAACATGATAAAATTCATTTACTTAGAAGTGAACATCATAGATACCCATGAAACACATCCATCTTCATTACAAAATAATATTACAATAGTCCTTTATGGAAGAGAAAGATACCTTGAGGCATAAAACAGATCCCTAAGAAAATGTGTGAGAGGATGCAATCCAAATCTCTATCTAGAGACATGAAGATACTGGATGTATTCCTGAGAAAAATATCATGTGGCATGTCAGGTCCCTACATGTAGATGTGACAATCGTGTCTCTTGTATATAGATGAAACTATAGATCTCATAGGTAAAATGTGAACTACATTTGACTACTCAATCCCTACTATTTTTTTCTTTTTACTTCTCAAAATTCAATCTAAAAAAATCCTTTATGCAAGAGGATGTAACTAAATGGGAAAGGATATTTTTGGAAGATAGAATGATTCATTTTCCTACAACTAACAATTCCTAAAAGGGTAAAATTGTTCATCTTCTAGCAGTGGCTAACAGTTACAATATTTTGCTGTTATCCACCAACCTCCTAGGTTGAGGTGGTGCCAACTTGACAATGACATATAATGATGTCATCTCTTACAATATTGAAAAATGATAATTTTTCACCAAAAATAGGTCAAAAATATAAATTGCAATTTGAAGGTTTTCAGTGTGATTTTTGTCCTAAAACATTAGGAGTGCTAGAGTTAGCTAGAGCACATCCTACAATTTTCCAAAACAACTAACCCAAGTTATTGAAGTTATTAGATCCATTGAGCACATTACCATTTGATATTGCATTACATGTTACCCTAAAACTAAAAATAAAAGACTCAGAACACAATTTACAACACAAATTCAAAACATTCAAATTTAAAAGTGAAGCAGATCAAGCAACAAACAACAAACAATACACAAGTTTTTTTCCTTTGATCATGTCATATAAACCAAGAATTTCATTACTTTTATCAAAAAAGAGGATACAAAAGAAAAGAGCCCTTTTAAAATTTTGAAATTTCCGTCTAATACCCTATTTTCCCCTTTTCCTGTCTAAAACAATGCATTTTGAAATTTGAATTTCGAAGGAAAAATTCCTAGGGTCATAACTTCGTCCTCGTTGCTTTGATTGACTCATGTTTTTAGAAAGGGCATGAGACAAAATAAACAAGGTAGAATTCAATTAAATCCTACATCTATTTTAAAACGCTCAAATTCGTCCTCTAAGACCTTCAAAATTCACCTACAAGTTCGAGTATCAAGCAACACACAACAAACAATACATAGATGTTTTTCCTTTGATCATGTCAGCTCAACCAAGAATTTTAGTACTTTTCTCCAAAAAGAGGATAAAAAAGAAAAAATCCCTTTTACAATTTTGAAATTTTCCTCTAATACCCTGTTTTCTCCTTTTTCACCTAAAATAATACATTTAAAATTTGAATTTTGGAGGCAAACTTCCTAGGGTCATAACTTCGTGCTCGTTGATCCAATTGACTATTACAGCATGTTTTTGGAAATGGTACGAGACAAAATAAATAGGGCAAATTTTAATTAAATCCTACATCTATTTTAAAACCCTCAAATTCATCCTCTAAGACCTTCAAAATTCACCTGCAAGTTTGGGTATCAACCAACACACAAAAAAAAATACACAGGTGTTTTTCCTTTGATCATGTTAGCTGAACCAAGCATTTCATTACTTTTCTCCAAAAAGAGGATACAAAAGAAAAGAGCCCTTTTACAATTTCGAAATTTCCCTCTAATACCCTGTTTTCCCCTTTTCCCTCTTAAAAAAATGCATTTAAAATTTGAATCTTAGAGGCAAACTTCCCAGGGTCATAACTTCGCGCTTGTTGCTTCGATTGACTATTACAACATGTTTTTGGAAAGGACACAAGATAAACTAAATGGGGCACAATTCAGTTAAATCTTGTGTCTATTTTAAAACCCTCAAATTTGTCCTCTAAGACCTTCAAAATTCACGTGCAATTTTGGGGGTGTTTTTCCTTTGATCATGTCAGCTCAACCAGGAATTTCATTACTTTTCTCCAAAAATAGGATACAAAATAAAAGAGCCTTTTTACAATTTCAAAATTTCCCTCTAGTACCTTGTTTCCCCTTTTCCCGTCTAAAACAATGCATTTGAAATTTAAATTTGGAGGCAAGCTTCCCATGGTCATAAATTTGCACTCGTTGCTCTGATTTACTATTACAACATGCTTTTGGAAAGGACACGAGAGAAACTAAACAGGGCAAAAAAATTTTAAATCTCATGTCTATTTTAAAACCATCAAATTTGTCCTGTAAGACCTTCAAAATTCACCTACAAGTTCGGGTATCAAGTAACACACAACAAAAAATACATAGGTATTTTTACTTTGATCATGTCAGCTGAACTAATAATTTCATTATTTTTCTCCAAAAATAGGATACAAAAGAAAAAAGTCCTTTTATAATTTCAAAATTTCCCTCTAATACCCTGTTTTCCCCTTTTCCCACCTAAAACAATGCATTTGAAATTTGAATTTTGAATGCAAACTTCCCATAATCATAACTTCGCGCTCGTTGCCCCAATTTTCTATTACAACATGTTTTCTAAAAGGGCACAAGATAAACTAGACATGGCAAAATTCAATTACATCTTTCATCTAATTTAAAACCCTAAAATTTGTGCTCTAAGACCTTCAAAATTTACCTCCAAGTTCGGGTATCAAGCAACACACAACAAACAATACACAGGTATTTTTCCTTTGATCATGTCATCTGAACCAAGCTTTTCATTAATTTTCTCCAAAAAGAGGATACAAAAGAAAATATTCCTTTTACAATTTTGAAATTTCCCTCTAGTATCATGTTTTCCCCTTTTCTTGCTTAAAACAATGCATTTGAAATTTGAATTTCGGAGACAAACTTCCCAGGGTCATAACTTCACGCTCGTTGCTTCGATTGACTATTACAAAATATTTTTAGAAATATCACGAGACAAAATAAATGAAACAAAATTTAGTTATATTTTGCATCTATTTTAAAACCATCAAATTCATCCTCTAAGACATTCAAAATTCACCTGCAAGTTCGAGTATCAAGCAACACACAATAAACAATACACCGGTGTTTTTCCTTTGATCATGTCAACTAAACCAAGCATTTCATTTATTTTCTCCAAAAAGAGGATATAAAAGAAAAGATCCCTTTTACAATTTTGAAATTTCCCTCTAACACCTTGTTTTCCCCTTTCTCGCCTAAAAAAATGCATTTGAAATTTTAATTTTAGAGGCAAACTTCCCAGGGTCATAACTTCGTGCTTGTTGCTTCAATTGACTATTACAGAATATTTTTAGAAAGGGCACGAGATAAGCTAAATGGCATAAAATTCAGTTAAATCTTGCATCTATTTTAAAACCCTTAAATTTGTCCTCTAAGACCTTCAAAATTCACCTGCTATTTCAGGTATCAAACAACACACAAACAATACACAGGTGTTTTTCCTTTGATCATGTCGGCTAAACCAAGCATTTCATTACTTTTCTCCAAAAATAGGATACAAAATAAAAGAGCCTTTTTACAATTTCAAAATTTCCCTCTAGTACGTTGTTTCCCCTTTTCCCGTCTAAAATAATGCATTTGAAATTTGAATTTTGGAGCCAAACTTCCCAGGGTCATAACTTTGCGCTCATTGCTTCGATTGACTATTACAACATTATTTTGGAAATGGCATGAGACAAAATAAATAGGGTAAACTTTAGCTAAATCCCGCGTTTATTTTAAAACCCTCAAATTCATCCTCTAATACCTTCAAAATTCACCTGTAAGTTTGGGTATCAAGCAACACACAACAAACAATACATAGGTGTTTTTACTTTGATCATGTCAGTGTAACCAAGAATTTCATTACTTTTCTCCAAAAAGACGATACAAAAGAAAAATCTCTTTTAAAATTTTGAAATTTCCCTCTAATACCATGTTTTCCCCTTTTCCCGCCTAAAACAATGCATTTGAAATTTGAATTTCGGAGGCAAACTTCCCAGGGTCATAACTTCATGCTCGTTTATCCAATTGTCTATTACAACATGTTTTTGAAAATGGCACGAGACAAACTAAACATGAAAAAATTCAATCAAATATTTCATCTAATTTAAAACCCTAAAATTCGTCCTCTAAGACCTTCAAAATTTACCTGCAAGTTCGGGTATCAAGCAACACACAACAAACAATACACAAGTATTTTTCTTTTGATAATGTCAGCTAAACTAAGCATTTCATTACTTTTCTCCAAAAAGAGGATACAAAAGAAAAGAGCCCTTTTACAATTTTGAAATTTCCCTCTAGTACCCTGTTTCCCCTTTTCTCGCTTAAAACAATGCATTTGAAATTTGAATTTTGGAGACAAACTTCCCAGGGTCATAACTTCACGCTCGTTGCTCCGATTGACTATTACAAAAAAAATTTGGAAAGGGAATGAGACAAACTAAAACCCTCAAATTCATCCTCTAAGACCTTTAAAATTCACCTCCAAGTTTGGGTATCAAGCAACACACAACAAACAATACACGTGTTTTTCCTTTGATCATGTCAGTTGAACTAAGAATTTCATTACTTTTCTCCAAAAAAAGGTTACAAAATAAAAGAGCCATTTTACAATTTTGAAATTTCCCTCTAATTGAAGAGTTCTACAGAAACGTATTCCATAAATAATGCAAAAATAAATAACTTAGAAGAAATGACACCACACAATGCACATATGACACACAAGATTTACCCTAGTTCACCCGATGTGGGCTACTCCAGAAAAACAAGAGCCACTCCTTGATATTATTATTTTTCTTTCTTTCCTAAAAATGGGACATTACAATAAAATATAAAGGAAACTCTCACAACCCTAAACCACTATGTGGTATTAGAATACAATGGGCACAATACCATGGGCTAAACCACCCACACCCACCAACCACCCACCAACCATGGGAATCCTGGTAATCGCTCCGCCAATCGCTTCAAAAAAATGGGGAAATATTTTTTTTGGCATTATCGAAAATCGCTTTCGGTGTGGTCGGGGGGCTCCTGCCCCCCAGACCCTCCCCGCCACTCCCGAGGAGGGCTTCGCCCTCCTCGTGAGGATCTCCACTCCTCTTACCCTCATGTACCTACCATACAATATTTCCTTGGTAAAGGATGAGACACATCCAACACTAATGCCCTGTTTTCCCCCTTTCCCGCCTAAAACAATGTATTTGAAATTTGAATTTTTAAGGCAAACTTCCCAAGGTCATAACTTCGCGCTCGTTGCTCCGATTGACTATTAAAACATGTTTTCGAAAAGGGCACAAGACAAAAATAAATGACACAAAATTTAATTAAATCTTTGATTTATTTTAAAATCCTCAAATTTGTCCTCTAAGACCTTCAAAATTCACCTGCAAGTTCGTGTATCAAGCAACACACAACAAACAATACACGTGTTTTTCATTTGATCATGTCGGCTGAACCAAGCATTTCATTACTTTTCTCCAAAAAGAGAATACAAAAGAAAATAGCCCTTATATAATTTTGAAATTTCCCTCTAATACCCTGTTATCCCCTTTTCCTCCCTAAAATAATGCATTTGAAATTTGAATTTCGAAGGCAAACTTTTGAGGGTCATAACTTTGTGTTCGTTGCTCCGATTGACTATTACAACATTTTTTTGGAAATGGCATGAGACAATCTAAACAGGGCAAAATTTAGTTAAATCTCGCATCTATTTTAAAACCCTCAATTTCATCATGTAAGACCTTCAAAATTCATGTGCAAGTTCGGGTATCAAGCAACACACAACAAACAATACACAAGTGTTTTTCCTTTGATCATGTCAAAAGAACCAAGCATTTCATTACTTTTCTCCAAAAATAGGATACAAAAGGAAAGGGCTCTTTTACAATTCCAAATTTTCCCTCTAATACCTTGTTTTCCCTTTTTCTTGCCCAAAACAATGCATTTGAAATTTAAATTTTGGAGGCAAAATTCCCAGGGTTGTAACTTCGCACTCGTTTCTCCGATTGACTATTACAACATGTTTTTGGAAAGTGCATGAGACAAACTAAATGTGGTATAATTCATTTAAATTTTATGTTTATTTTAAAACCCTCAAATTCATCCTCTAAGACCTTCAAAATTCACCTACAAGTTCGGGTAGCAACACACAACAAACAATACACAAGTGTTTTTCCTTTGATTGTGTCAACTGAACCAAGAATTTCATTACTTTTCTCCAAAAAGAGGATACAAAATAAAATAGCCCTTTTGCAATTTCAAAATTTTCCTCTAATACCATGTTTCCCATTTTCTCACCTAAAACAATGCATTTGAAATTTGAATTTCGAAGGCAAACTTCCCAGGGTCATAACTTCGCGCTCATTGCTACGATTGACTATTACAGCATGTTTTCAAAAAATTCACAAGACAAACTAAATGGGTCAAAATTCAGTTAAATCCCACATCTATTTTAAAACCCATATATTCATCCTCTAAGACCTTCAAAATTCACTTGAAAGTTTGGGTATCAAGCAACACACAACAAACAATACATAGGTGTTTTTTCTTTGATCATGTTAGCTAAACCAAGTGTTTCATTAATTTTATCTAAAAAAAGGATACACAATAAAATATCCCTTTTACAATTTTGAAATTTCCCTCTAGTACCCTGTTTTCCCCTTTTCCTGCCTAAAACAATGCATTTGAAATTTGAATTTCGAAGGTAAACTTCCCAAGGTCATAACTTTGTGCTCGTTGCTACAATTGACTATTAAAACATGTTTTTGAAAATGTCTTGAGACAAAATAAATGGGGTAAAATTCAATAAGATCCAATGTCTATTTTAAAACCCTCAAATTCATCCTCTAAGAACTTCAAAATTCACCTGCAATTTCGGGTATCAAGCAACATAACTTCGCCTTTCCTGCATAAAACAATGCATTCAAAATTTGAATTTCAAAGGCAAACTTCCCAAGGTCATAACTTCGCGCTCGTTGCTCTAATTACCTATTACATAATGTTTTAAAAAATGGCACGAGACAAACTAAATGGGACAATATTTAATTAAATCCCATGTCTATAATAAAACCCTCAAATTTGTCCTCTAAGACCTTTAAAATTCACTTGCAAGTTTGGGTATTAAGCAACACGAAAAAAATAATAAACATGTGTTTCCTTTGATCATGTCATCTAAACCAAGCATTTCATTACTTTTCTTTAAAAAATAAAATACAAAAGAAAATATCCCTTTTACAATTTTGAAAGTTCCCTCTAGTACATTGTTTTCCCCTTTTCTCGCCTTAAACAATGCATTTGAAATTTGAATTTAGTACTTCCTAGGGTCATAACTTCGTGTTCATTGCTTCGATTGACTATTACATGTTTTTGAAAATGGCATGAGACAATTTAAACGAGGTAAAATTCAATTAAATCCTACATCTATTTTAAATCCCTCAAATTCATCCTCTAAGACCTTCAAAATTCACCTTCAAGTTCGGGTATCAAGAAAAACACAACAAATAATACACAGGTGTTTTTCATTTGATCATGTCAGTTGACCCAAGCATTTCATTAATTTTCTCCAAAAAGAGGATACAAAATAAAAGATCTCTTCTACAATCTCGAAATTTCCCTCTAATACCCTGTTTTCCCCTTTTCCCACCTCAAGCAATGCTTTTGAAATTTGAATTTCGAAGGCAAACTTCCCAGGGTCATAACTTCGCTCTCATTGCTTTATTTTACTATTACAACATGTTTTCAAAAAAGGCATGAGATAATATAAACGGGGTAAAATTCAGTTAAATCCTTCATCTATTTTAAAACCCTAAAATTTGTCCTTTAATACCTTCAAAATTCACCTGCAAGTTTGGGTATCAATCAACACACAACAAACAATACACAAGTATTTTTCCTTTGATCGTGTTAGTTGAACCAAGCATTTCATTACTTTTATTCAAAAAGAGGATACAAAAAAAAAAGCACCCTTTTACAATTTCTAAATTTCCCTCTAATACCCTGTTTTCCCCTTTTCCCGCCTAAAACAATGCATTTGAAATTTGAATTTTAGAGGTAAATTTATCAAGGTCATAACTTTGCACTCGTTTCTCCAATTGACTATTACAATATTTTTTTGGAAAGGGCTCAAGACAAATTAAATGGAGCAACTTTCAATTAAATTATGCATCTACTTCAAATCCCTCAAATTCATCCTCTAAGACCTTCAAAATTCACCTCCAAGTTCGGGTATCAAGCAACACACAAAAAACAATACACGGATGTTTTTTCTTTGATCATGTCATATGAAACAAGCATTTCATTATTTTTCTCCAAAAATAGGATACAAGAGAAAAGAGTCCTTTTACAATTTCGAAATTTCCCTCTGATACCCTGTTTTCCCCTTTTCTTGCCTCAAACAATGCATTTGAAATTTGAATTTCGAAGGCAAACTTCCTAGGGTCATAACTTCGTGCTCGTTGCTCCAATTGACTCATTTTTTTGGAAAGGGCACGATATAAACTAAAAGAGATAGAATTCAATTAAATCCTCTGTCTACTTTAAAACCCTCAAATTTGTCCTCTAAGACCTTCAAAAGTCACCTAAAACTTTGGGTATCAAGCAAAACAAAAAACAATACACAAGTGTTTTTCCTTTAATCATGTCAGCTGAATAAAGCATTTCATTACTTTTCTTCAAAAAGAGGATGCAAAAGAAAAAATCCCTTTTACAATTTTAAAATTTTCCTCTAATACCCTGTTTTCCCTTTTTTTGCTTAAAACAATGCATTTGAAATTTGAATTTCAGAGACAAACTTCCCAGGGTCATAACTTTGAGCTCGTTCCTCCGATTGACTATTACAACATGTTTTATAGAAGGGCATGAGACAAACTAAATGAGGTAAAATTCAATTAAATCTTGCGTCTACCTCATATTCATCCTCTAAGATCTTCCAAATTCACCTATAAGTTCGGGTATCAAGCAACACACAACAAACAATACACATGTGTTTTTCCTTTGATCATGTCAAATAAATAAAGCATTTCATTACTTTTCTCCAAAAAAGGATACAAAAGAAAAGAGCCCTTTTACAATTTTGAAATTTCCCTCTAATACCCTGTTTTCCCATTTTCTCGCCTAAAACAATGCATTAAAAATTTAAATTTCGGAGGCAAACTTCCTAGGGTCATAACTTTGCACTCGTTGCTCCGATTGACTATTACAACATGTTTTTGGAAAGGGCATGAGACAAACTAAATAGGGCAAAACCTAGTTAAATCTAGCGTCTATTCTAAATTCACAAATTCATCCTCTAAGACCTTCCAAATTCACCTGCAAGTTTGGGTATCAAACAACACACAACAAACAATACACAAGTTTTTTTCCTTTGATCATGTTAGCTGAACCAATAATTTCATTACTTTTCTCCAAAAAGAGGATACAAAAAAAAGAGCCCTTTTACAATTTTGAAATTTCCCTCTAATACCCTGTTTTCCCCTTTTTTCACCTAAAATAATGCATTTGAAATTTGAATTTCATAGGCAAACTTCCCAGGATCATAACTTCGCGCTCATTGCTTTGATTGACTATTACAACATGTTTTCAAAAAGAGTACGAGACAATCTAAATGAGGCAAAATTTATGTAAATCCCATTTCTATTTTAAATCCCTCAAATTCATCCTCTAAGACCTTTAAAATTCACCTTCAAGTTTGGGTATCAAGCAACACATAACAAACAATACACAGGTTTTTTTCCTTTAATTATGTTAGTTGAACCAAGCATTTCATTAATTTTCTCAAAAAAGAGGATACCAAATAAAAAAGCCCTTATACAGTTTTGAAATCCCTTTAAAACCCTATTTTCCCCTTTTTTTGCCTCAAGAAATGCATTTGAAATTTGAATTTTGGAGGTAAAGTTTCTAAGGTCATAACTTCGTGCTCATTGTTTCGATTGACTCATGATTTCAAAAAGCGTACGAGATAAACTAAATAGGGTAGAATTTAGTTAAATCCTACATCTATTTTAAAACCCTAAAATTAGTCCTCTAAGACCTTCAAAATTCACTTGCAAGTTCGAGTATCAAGCAACACACAACAAAAAATACACAGGTTTTTTTCCTTTGATCATGTCAGCTGAACCAAGCATTTCATTACTTTTCTCAAAAAGGACGATACAAAAGAAAAGAGCCATTTTACAATTTTGAAATTTCCCTCTAGTACCCTGTTTTCCCCATTTCCCGCCTAAAACTATGCATTTGAAATTTGAATTTTGGTGGTAAATTTCCCAAGGTCATAACTTTACGCTTGTTGCTTCGATTTACTATTACAACATGTTTTTGGAAATAGCATGAGACAAACTAAATGGGGCAAAATTTTGTTAAACCCAACATCTATTCTAAAACCCTCAAATTTGTTCTCTAAGACCTTCAAAATTCACTTGCAAGTTTGGGTATCAAGAAACACACAACAAAAAATACATAGGTGTTTTTCCTTTGATCATGTTAGCTGAACCAAACATTTCATTAATGTTTTGCAAAAAATAGGATACAAAAGAAAAGAGCCCTTTTTCAATTTCAAAATTTCCCTTTAATACCGTGTTTTCCCCTTTTCCTGCCTCAAACAATGCATTTGAAATTTGAATTTCGAAGGTAAAATTCCCAGGGTCATAAATTTGTGCTCATTTCTTCGATTGACTCATGTTTTTATAAATTAAACAATACAAACTAAACGAGGTAAAATTCAATTAAATCCTGCGTCTATTTTAAAACCCTCAAATTCGTCCTCGAAGACCTTCAAAATTCACCGGCAAGTTCGGGTATCAAACAACACAACAAATAATACACAAGTGTTTTTCCTTTGATCATGTCAGCTGAACCAAGAATTTCATTACTTTTCTCCAAAAAGAGGATGCAAAAGAAAAGAGCCCTTTTACAATTTCAAAATTTCCTTCTAATACCCTGTTTTCCCTTTTTTTGCCAAAAACAATGCATTTGAAATTTGAATTTCGGAGGCAAACTTCCGAGGATCATAACTTTGCGCTTGTTCCTCCGATTGACTATTATAGCATGTTTTTGAAAAGGGCATGAGACAAACTAAATGAGGTAAAATTAAAATAAATCATGTGTCTATTATAAAACCCTCAAATTTGTCCTCTAAGACCTTCAAAATTCACGTGCAAGTTCGGGTATCAAGAAATACAACAAACAATACATAGGTGTTTTTCCTTTGATCATGTCAGCTGAACCAAACATTTCATTATATTTCTCCAAAAAGAGGATACAAAATAAAAGTGCCTTTTTACAATTTTAAAATTTCCCTTTAATACCTTATTTTCCCCTTTTCCCACCTAAAACAATGCATTTGAAATTTGAAATTTGGAGGTAAAATTCCCAGGGTCATAACTTCGTGCTTGTTGCTCCGATTGACTATTACAGTATGTTTTTTGAAAGGGAATTTTGGATGTAAACTTCCCAAGGTCATAACTTCATGCTCGTTATAATTGACTATTATAGTTTGTTTTTTGAAAGGGCACGAGACAAACTAAACAAGATAGAATTCAATTAAATCTTGCATCTATTTTAAAACCCTCAAATTCGTCCTCTAAGACCTTCAAAATTCACCTGCAATTTTGTGTATCAAGAAACACACAACAAATAATACACATATGTTTTTCCTTTGATCATGTTAGTTGAACCAAGAATTTCATTACTTTTCTCCAAAAAGAGGATACAAAAGAAAAGAGTCCTTTTACAATTTCAAAATTTCCCTCTAATACCCAATTTTTTCCCTTTTCCTGCCTAAAATAATGTATTTGACATTTGAATTTCTGAGGTAAACTTCCCAAAATCATAACTTCATGCTTGTTGCTTTGATTGACTATTACAACATGTTTTTGGAAAGGGCAAGAGACAAACTAAACAAGGTAAAATTCATTTAAATCCAATGTATACTTTAAAACCCTCAAATTTATCCTCTAAGACCTTCAAAATTCACCTGTAAGTTTGTGTATCAAGAAACACACAACAAACAATACATAGGTGTTTTTCCTTTGATCATGTCAACTGAACCAAGCATTTCATTTTTCTTCTCCAAAAAGAGGATACAAAAGAAAATAGCCCTTTTACAATTTCAAAAATTCCCTCTAATACCCTTGTTGTGGTTGCTCCACAACGTACCCCAAAATTGGGGACCCACCTTTTTTGCATGTGTTCCAAGCAGACTGAAGTGGCCCATAGGCTAAAGATCAAGCAAAAAAGCAAAACACCACAAAGAGAAAAAGTGTCACGATATCGTGACATGTTGCAGTTTTGGGGCCAAAGGAGAAAAGGTGCTGCGGTATCACGACATGTTGCACCGTCACGGCCAAAAGAGAAAAAATGTCATGATATCACGACATGTTGCATGGTCACGGTCAAAAGAGAATAAGTGTCACGATATTGCGACATGTATTTTCGTGGCACAAAGCAAAGAGAAAGACCAAACAAGAAAAAGTGTCACGATATCGCGACATGTTGCATCATCACGACCAAAAGGGAAAAGGTGTCGCGATATCACATGTTACATGGTCGTGGTCAAAAGAGAAAAAATGTCGTGATATCGCGACATGTTGCATGGTCGCGGTCAAAAGAGAAAAAGTGTCGCGATATCGTGACATGTTGCATTTTCGCGGCCAAACAAGAAAAGTGTCGCGATATCGCGACATGTTGTGTTTTCATGGACAAACAAGAAAGACTGTCGCGGTATCGCGACATGTTGCACCGTCACGGCCAAAATAGAAAAAGTGTCACGATATCGCGACATGTTGTAGTTTCGCGGTCAAAAGAGAAAAAGTGTCGCGATATCGCGACATGTTGCTTGGTCGCGGTTAGAGGAGAAAAAGTGTCGCGATATCGCGACATGTTGCATTTTTGTGACCGTATAGGAAGAAGTGTCGCGATATCGCGACATGTTGCATTTTTACGATTCAAAGAAAAGAGAAAGAGCTAGAAATAAAAAGTGTCGTGATATCACGACATGTTGCATTTTCGCGACCAAACAAGACAAGAAAGAACAAGAAAAAAAAGTGTCACGATATCGCGACATGTTGCATTTTTGTGGCCATACAGGAAGAAGTGTCACGATATCGCGACATGTTGCGTTTTCACGATTCAAAGCAAAGAGAAAGAGCTAGAAAGAAAAAGTGTCGCGATATCGTGACATGTTGCATTTTCGCGACCAAATGAGAAAAGAAAGAGCTAGAAAGAAAAGTGTTGCGATATCGCGACATGTTCCATTTTCGTGGCTAAAAGCAACAAAAGTGAGCAAGGAGGCAAAGGTGTCGCGATATCGCGACATGTTCCATTTTCATGGCTAAAAGCAACAAAAGTGAGCAAGGAGGCAAAGGTGTCGTGATATCACGACATGTTCCATTTTCGCTAAGGTAACGGACCTGCATAGTGACGTGGACATAAGGACAAAATCCAATGAACAAGACAAAGCATTACATAAGAAATCTTTAATGATTTGAAATCATTTAAGATGGTCGTTATGCATGGAGGGAAATGAATGCAAGCCCATGTGGAGAAAACACAGCGAAGGGCCATAAAATGGAAGCCGAAGCACATGCAGTCAGGGAAGGTGAAACGAGCAGTCATCGAAAAATGAAACAAACCGTCATGGAGAGAAGCAATTTTTTCAGAAGTTTAAATACGCCATTCAAAGAGGCCAGAAAGGGGGTCAAAATTTGTTGCGAAAAGAGTTGCATATTTGAAGGCGAGAAGGCCATTCTGGACCTGTTTAAGTTGTTTTTCTTCCACAGCCTAAAAACTAGAGATTCTGCTATTGTAAAATGACATATTTTTAATGTAGAAGTTTTCAGAAATTTGCATCTTGTGGGCAAGAAAGAAGGAGATTTTCTTTGCATGCTATGGATTTAATGTTTATTCTTTCATTTTTTTTAGATTTCGAATAAATAGATAATGTTAATGCCATTTTTTTTTTGGTTACATTAGGCAAATATTTGAAATCTAAATTTTATTTCGTACCCTAGGAACCAGCACCTAGTTTATGGGGATTGTGCTTGTTTTGCAAGTCCAATAGGTTAGGTTGCATGCATGGAGACCTCACATCTTCAGTTTTGTCGAAACAGGATAGCATCATACTAAGTGCATTTTATCTTCAATTTTTTGCATTTCATTTTCATTTTCTGCATTTTATTTTTCCCAAAAATTTTAACTTATTTTCAGGCATTAAACAAACATTTTAAAAAATTCAAAATCCAAGAAAACAATGAACAGTCATTAAAGTTTCATGATGAAATAAACCAACATTTCCCCTTGTTTACAGTTACTTGCAATCACTAAGGTGTTCCAAGCATTTAAATTGATTATCTTTATTTGAGATTACTAATACATAGTTGCAAATGCTAATACAGCGGAGACCTTGGAGAAGTTGTTTTTTTGAATTCTTTGCAAGAGGGGATTTGGAACCCAAATCCTAAAGGAGAGTGTACTTTCATGACTGGGTGAAAATACCACTCAACAGATTGGCGCTAGAAGGAGGGCCTGAATTGTTTTATTTTAGAGTGATTTAAATGCTATAGGGATTTAAATTTTGAATATTTCATGCCCTATTGATTATTATCTTTAGCCCTCTTTTAATAATACAACCTTGTACTGTTAAAAGGAGGACATGAATTGCTATGCATTGTTCTAACGCTTTTGATTGTTCATACAGGAATAAAGTGTTTTGAGTTAATATAAAAAATAATAATAATAATTTGACTAACGAGGTTGTCTCCATGCAATTACTTTCATTCGATTTTAATGGATACACCTCTTGGTTAATGCTAATTTGTAAGAAATTATTTGTCTAAAAATATATTTGTTGTCGGTATTATGCTCTTCACTTGTGCGTAATGCGATCTTGTGAATCAAAAAGCCTACAACACTAGGAGTATGCTCTTCACTTGCGCATATGTGATCTGGTGAATAAAAAACTTACATTTTTAGAATACTGCTTTGTCAAGGTTCCCTCCATCATGACTAACGAATTGATTTTGAAGTTATTCTTTGAATTTCATTAATTGCAGGATTTTCTATGTGTCACAGGTTTTCTTTGAGGTACTGAGATTTTTGTCAGGTTCTTGTAGGGTTATCATCATCGATTTTGAATCAAATGGCCCAACCTCCACCACCTCCTTGGTATAGAGCCCATAACATTCCTTTGAATATTCCAGGGTATATTCATGAGATCCCTAGGAATATAGAGATATTTTTGCCCAAATACAAATTGGATGGCCCAAGGACCACAGAAGAACATATTCAGGCCTATAGGGATGTTTTGATAAGATTGCAAGTCCAGCATGAAGATGTGGCTTGTAGACTCTTCCCAATGAGCCTAGACCAAGTGGCTTAAAAATGGTATATTTTCTTACCTACTGGTTCCATTACGTCATGGACGCAAATGGAGAATGCTTTTGTCAACCAATTCAGGTCACCATTAGATCCCACAATCATCTATAATCAGTTCATTACATGCAAAAGAGGTCAAGGTGAGCCAATCCAAACTTTTAATCAGAGATTTCAAAAGTGCTATAATAGAGCAATTCAGCATTTTGCCATTGATCCCACAGTAGCTTTGCAAATATATTTTGGGGCATTGGATCCTATGACGGCAATGTTTGCAAGGCAAAATCCTCAAGTTACCATGCTTGCTCTAGCCTACAATGAAGCTATGACCATTGAACAACAAATGACACCACAGAGTTATGGGTTTTCCTAGATGCCTATGGTAGGACAATATGGTCCATATTTTCAAGCTCCTATGATGAATCAGATCATGGCATCGCAAATATCAGGCATAAATTATTTGCCTTATCAACAGTCGTATTCATCAACACCCGCTTACGCACCCAATACAATTTTGATTCAAAGTGTGAATCCCTACGCAAATCAAGTGGCTCAAAATCCAACTCAAATGTTAAGTCAAGGTCTCACCAATTACGCAAACCTTGCTAGAACTAGTAATAACATAGCTCAACCAAAATATATTTATTCAGAGGTTGAAGAGCTCAAAAATATGGTTCACAAATTGAGTAATGATTTGGTTCAAAAATAGAAGTATGAATCCCATGCCTCTCACCAAAATCAAAACTCCAACGACAGAGGGAGACAGTGGAATACAAAGCCAAACAATGGGGGTGTGCCTTCCCATATTGCTAATCAGATAGATACTTTTGCATGACCAAGTCACTCTAGTTCCATTCTTAATCTTTCTTATTTTGCATGGGAAAAGGGGTGTAGATTGCATAATGCAAAGGAGAATAATGAAAGGAATTGTCCTAAAACTGCTAGGTATACCCATTGTCTCCAAGCTCAAGTAGATGATTTGGAACTTGTGCCAAACGAGGGTCCACCCCAACATCAACAAGGAGTGGACAATATTTTGGTGGTCGAAACTCTATATCGTCAAGAGAGTGATAATGAGGAAGGTGAAGATGAATGGGATGAGAAACATGTTGATGAATCAGAAGATGAAGAAGTACTTGAGCGTCACAATTTGAATTTGGGGGATACTATAAATCCTATACAATTTGAGAAAGTTTTGGAAGAGGAATTTGAATCTCATAAAATTTTGGAGCATGATAAGGATTCTACAACCATGAATCAAGAAAGAGAGTCATTTGCTCTAGATTCCTTTGAAGGAAAAGAAATTGAAAATCTTGATCCACTTACTTATGCTACAATGATTATGCCATTTCAATGAGAAAATTACAAAACCTAAATTGTTTGGGTTTGATGTCATTCATGATCCAATTGAAAATCTCACATTACCCAAAACAAACCAAGTGATTGATCACGGAAATGTGTTAGTTAACCTACCCCTAGATAGACAAGACTTATGGTTTGAAAGGGATGGACATATTTTCAATTGGGTACCTAAGTTTGGTGCCTTTGATAAAAAAATCATGGAGAAAGAACAAGTGCTACATGATGATGAATGTCATGAGAGAAAAGAGGAATTTTCAAATCCTCTTCAGGTAAGGTCAAATGAAAACATGCCAAAGGTGAAGTCTCACCTTTTTGGTTTCACCATGCAAAATTCGAATGAAAGTTTGCCTAATGAATGGTTTGATTCAAATATTATTAATGTTATGGATTTATTGAATGAAAATGAAAGCTTATTTCTACACCATGAATCAAAGTGTGGAAAGGACATCTTAAAGAATAGACATAAAGGAATTGAATATCAATCATTGTCTAATCAATTTGAAAATTGGAAACTCCACCATAGGATTATTAATGAAACTAAATCAAATTGGTATGGTGAGAGGGGCAAGTGGAAGTTTGTTTCTTTGTTTGGTTTGATCTTGTTTTTTTTGGATTCCTACAAAGCTTGGTATGTGTATCACGTCATACGTATTTTAAATAATTCCAATCAAGTTTGGGATCTGAGAAAATGATAATCCAAAATTTTGCACCATCTTGCATTATATTATACATTTGTATATACTTTTGGTTTTCATGTTTTGGTTTTGGATTGGATTTCATTTTAGTTTTAAGTTTTGTGTGTTGGTCCTTTGGACACTTTTGGTTTGTCAACTTAAGTCCTTATGAATGTTGACTAAGACTAGGAGAATATGAAACATCGGAATTGTGTTGTAGAAAGCTCCACGAGTATCACAAACACATTAAAGAATATCGTTTGGAACCTGTGATGCATGAAGTTGTAAATTTTATAAATTATGGTAAAGTAGGTGATATATAATCCATCCGCATTTCAAAAGGAGCAATGCATTCATATCTCATATTACATTCCGTATTGCATATACATTTCATCTCAGTTGCATCTTCATTTTATGTACAATCATTGAAAATGTGTCAAATCCTCTTAGGGTTATTACATAACATATACTAAAAGGATCTTAAGGTTGGTAACTAATGCCCGAACTATCTTGAACCAAGCATGTTCTACGCATATTAAAGAGAATCTTGAGCAAAATGGTCAAAACCATACTTGGAAGAAATGGTGAGGTGAAAGGAATATTTCGTGTCTATCCCATCATGCAACATAATCCTTAAATAGTGGTTTTTACCACTCCCATAATGCTTAAAGCCTAAAATCATAGTAGTAAGGATAGGGTTAAATCCTCATCGAACTTAGGTTGAGGATCCAATTCCCCAAAGCTCTGATTTGACCTTCATGGAGTAGTAAGGATAGGGTCTAATTCTCATTTCGCTTAGGTTGAGAATCCGATTCACTAAAGATTCTATTTTATTCCAAAGCAAATATTTTTTCATTTCTCTATTAATATTGGATTGGAAGGATCGTACTACATGTCCCTTGCAAGGATGGGTAGTCATCCCCAAGGTCCAAGAAATCAAAATTAGAGCTAAATCATGGATTATGGGGTTAATCTCCACTGGGGCTATAGATGCCTAGCTGGCAGTGGAGTATGCTCATGCGTGGCAACATGTCTGGTCTAAAAATAAGACCACTGACTGCTCAAACGAATAGGCTAGCTTGACAGTTTCATCCATAACAGGTTAAATAATTTTGTTCAAGATGAGGTAATGAACTCCAAATCAGAGTACTAAGGATAGGGTTAAATTCCCATCTCGCTTAGGTTGGGAATCCTATTCCCCAAAGCTCTGATTTCACTTACACTTGCACATGGGTTCAAGATGGTAGTGACACATAACCAACTTTGGGATCTAGTAAATTAATTCAGTATACATATATTTGGTCCTAAGAGGGTTTGATAATTTTAATATGTTTGTTCATGATACTAGAAGGTTCGAGCCTTTGCAAAGTAGGTTGTTATATCTCTAACATAGTTGTCATACTTCAAATCCTGCATAAATCATTCATAACCTTGCATACGAATCATAAGTGATACTGACAATGGAATGTTGATCAATTTCAAACGATAGGGAATGAAGAACATTGCACACACCGAGATAATGCTTAATAATTCTAATGCTTCATGTATTTCTCATCTAGTTTCATTCTTGGGATATTTTTTGATGCTTGTATTTGATTCTGTGTTTTTAATTTGAGTTCTCACCGAAATGCTCAGGAGCATTTCCCAGTAGAGTCGCCATTTGTTGTGGCTGCTCCACAACGTACCCCAAAATTGGGGACCCACATTTTTTGCATGTGTTCCAAGAAGACTGAAGTGGCCCATAGGCTAAAGATCAAGGAAAAAAGCAAAACACCACAAAGAGAAAAAGTTTTGCGATATCGCGACATGTTGCAGTTTCGCGGCCAAAGGAGAAAAGGTGTTGCGATATCGCGACATGTTGCACCATCGCGGCCAAAAGAGAAAAAGTGTCATGATATAGCGACATGTTGCATGGTCACGGTCAACAGAGAAAAAGTGTCATGATATCATGACATGTTGCATTTTCGCGGCACAAAGCAAAGAGAAAGGCCAAACAAGAAAAAGTGTCGTGATATCGCGACATGTTGCATCGTCATGACCAAAAGGGAAAAGGTGTCACGATATCACGACATGTTGCATGGTCACGATCAAAAGAGAAAAAGTGTCGTGATATCACGACATGTTGCATGGTCGCGGTCAAAAGAGAAAAAGTGTCGCGATATCACGACATGTTGCATGGTCGCGGTCAAAAGAGAAAAAGTGTCGCGATATCGCGACATGTTGCATTTTCACGGCCAAACAAGAAAGAGTGTCGCGATATCGCGACATGTTGCACCGTCGCGGCCAAAATAGAAAAAGTGTCGCGATATCGCGACATGTTGTAGTTTCGCGGCCAAAAGAGAAAAAGTGTCACGATATCGCGACATGTTGCTTGGTCGCGGTCAGAGGAGAAAAAGTGTCGCGATATCGCGACATGTTGCATTTTCATGACCGTACAGGAAGAAGTGTCGCGATATCGCGACATGTTGCGTTTTTGTGATTCAAAGCAAAGAGAAAGAGCTAGAAAGAAAAAGTGTCACGATATCGCGACATGTTGCATTTTCACGACCAAACAAGACAAGAAAGAACAAGAAAAGAAAAGTGTCACGATATCGTGACATGTTGTGTTTTTGCGGCCGTATAGGAAGAAGTGTCGTGATATCGTGACATGTTGCATTTTCGCGATTCAAAGAAAATAGAAAGAGCTAGAAAGAAAAAGTGTCACGATATCGTGACATGTTGTATTTTCGTGACCAAATGAGAAAAGAAAGAGCTAGAAAGAAAAGTGTCACGATATCGCGACATGTTCCATTTTTGCGGCTAAAAGCAACAAAAGTGAGCAAGGAGGCAAAGGTGTCGTGATATCGTGACATGTTCCATTTTCACGGCTAAAAGCAACAAAAGTGAGCAAGGAGGCAAAGGTGTCATGATATCGCGACATGTTCCATTTTCACCAAGGTAACGGACCTGCATAGTGACGTGGACATAAGGACAAAATCCAACGAACAAGACAAAGCGTTACATAAGAAATATTTAATGATTTGAAATCATTTAAGATGGTTGTTACGCACGGAGGGAAACGAACGCAAGCCCATGTGGAGAAAATGTAGCGAAGGGCCATAAAATGGAAGCCAAAGCACACGCATTCAAGGAAGGTGAAACGAGCAGTCATCGAAAAACGAAATGAACCGTCATGGAGAGAAACAATTTTTTTAGAAGTTTAAATACGCCATTCAAAGAGGCCAGAAAGGGGGTCAGAAATTGCTGCGAACATAGTTGCAGATTTGAAGGCGAGAAGGCCATTTTGGACCTGTTTAAGTTTTTTTTCTTCCACAAACTGGTTTGGGAAAACCAGAGATTCTGCTATTGTAAAATGACATATTTTTAATGTAGAAGTTTTCATAAATTTGCATCTTGTGGACAAGAAAGAAGGAGATTTTCTTTGCATGCTATGGATTTAATGTTTATTCTTTCATTTTTTTTAGATTTCGAATAAATAGATAATGTTAATGCCATTTTTTTTGGGTTACATTAGGTGAATATTTGAAATCTGAATTTTATTTCCTACCCTAGGAACCAGCACCTAGTTTATGGGGATTGTGCTTGTTTTGCAAGTCCAATAGGTTAGGTTGCATGCATGGAGACCTCGCATCTTCGGTTTTGTCGAAACAGGATAGCATCATACTGAGTGCATTTTATCTTCAGTTTTTTGCATTTCATTTTCATTTTCTGCATTTTATTTTTCTCAAAAATTTTAACTTATTTTCAGGCATTAAACAAACATTTAAAAAAATTCAAAATCCAAAAAAATAATAAATAGTCATTAAAGTTTCATTATGAAATAAACCAACATTGCCCCTTGTTTATAGTTACTTGCAATCACTAAGGTGTTCCAAGGATTTAAATTTATTATCTTTATTTGAGATTACTAATACACAGTTGCAAATGCTAATATAGCGGAGACCTTGGAGAAGTTGTTTGTTTGAATTATTTGCAAGAGGGGATTTGGAACCCAAATCCTAAAGGAGAGTGTACTTTAATGACTGGGTGAAAATACCACTCAACAACCCTGTTATCCCCTTTTCCTCCCTAAAATAATGCATTTGAAATTTTAATTTCAGAGGTAAAATTCTATTGACTATTATAGAACATTTTTAGAAAGGGCATGAGAAAAAATAAACAAGGTAAAATTCAATTAAAACCTGCATCTATTTTAAAATCCTCAAATTCATCCTCTAAGACCTTCAAAATTCACTTGCAAGTACAGGTATCAAGCAAAATAAAAAATAATACACAGGTTTTTTTGCTTTGATTATGTCATATGAACCAAGCATTTCATTACTTTTCTCCAAAAATAGGATACAAAAGAAAAGAGCCCTTTTACAATTTTGAAATTTCCCTCTAATACCCTATTTTCCCCTTTTCTCACCTCAAACAATGCATTTGAAAATTGAATTTCGAAAGCAAACTTCCTAGGGTCATAACTTCATGCTCGTTGCTCCAATTGACTCATTTTTTTGGAAAGGGCACGAGATAAACTAAAAGAGATAGAATTCAATTAAATCCTATGTCTATTTTAAAACTCTCATATTTGTCCTCTAAGACCTTCAAAATTCACCTAAAAGTTCGGGTATCAAGCAACACAACAAACAATACACAAGTGTTTTTCCTTTAATCATGTCAACTGAACAAAGCATTTCATTACGTTTCTCCAAAAAGAGGATACAAAATAAAAGAGCCCTTTTACAATTTTGAAATTTTCCTCTAATACCTCGTTATCCCATTTTCTCGCCTAAAACAATGCATTTGAAATTTGAATTTTGGAGGAAACATTCTTAGGGTCATAACTTCGCTCTTGTTGCTCCGATTGACTATTACAACATGTTTTCAAAAAGGGCTCAAGACAAACTAAACGAAACAAAATTTAGTTAAATCCTACGTGTATTTTAAAACCCTCAAATTCATCCTCTAAGACCTTCCAAATTCACTTGCATGTTTGGGTATCAAGCAACACAAAACAAACAATACACAAGTGTTTTTCCTTTGATCATGTCAGCTAAACCAAGCATTTCATTACTTTTCTCCAAAAAGAGGATACAAAAGAAAAGAGCCCTTTTACAATTTCAAAATTTCCCTCTAATACCTTATTTTTCCCTTTTCTCGCCTAAAACAATGCATTAAAAATTTAAATTTCAGAGGTAAACTTCCCAGGGTCATAACTTCATGCTTGTTGCTTCGATTGATTACTACAGCATGTTTTGGAAAGGGCACGTGACAAACTAAAAAGGGAAAATTTTATTTCAGTCTTGCATTTATTCTAAAATTCTAAAATTCATCCTCTAAGACCTTCCAAATTCACCTGCAAGTTTGGGTATCAAACAACACACAACAAACAATACACAGGTGTTTTTCCTTTGATCATGTCAGTTGAACCAAGCATTTCATTATTTTTCTCCAAAAAGAGGATACAAAAGAAAAGAGTCCTTTTACAATTTTGAAATTTCCCTCTAATACCCTATTTTCTCCTTTTTCACCTAAAATAATACATTTAAAATTTGAATTTCATAGGCAAACTTCCCAGGATCATAACTTTGCGCTTGTTTCTTCGATTGACTATTACAACATGTTTTTGAAAAGAGCACGAGACAATATAAACGGTGCAAAATTTAGGTAAATCTAATTTCTATTTTAAATCTCTCAAATTCATCCTCTAAGACCTTCAAAATTCACCTTCAAGTTTGGGTATCAAGCAACACAACAAACAATACACAAGTGTTTTTCCTTTATTTATGTCAGTTGAACCAATCATTTCATTACTTTTCTCCAAAAAGAGGATACCAAATAAAATAGCCCTTATACAGTTTTGAAATTTCCCTCTAAAACCCTATTTTCCCCTTTTCCCGCCTCAAGCAATGCATTTGAAATTTCAATTTTGGATGCAAACTTCCCAAGGTCATAACTTCGCGCTCATTGCTTTGATTGACTCATATTTTCAAAAAGGGCATGGTACAAACTAAACAGGGTAGAATTCAGTTAAACCCAACATCTATTCTAAAATCCTAAAGTTTGTTGTCTAAGATCTTCAAAATTCACTTGCAAGTTCGAGTATCAAGCAATACACAATAAACAATACACAGGTGTTTTTCCTTTGATCATGTTCGCTGAACCAAGAATTTCATTAATTTTCTACAAAAAGAGGATACAAAAGAAAAGAGCCCTTTTACAATTTAAAATTTTTCCTTTAGTACCGTGTTTTCCCCTTTTCCTGCCTCAAACAATGCATTTGAAATTTGAATTTCAGAGGTAAACTTCCCAGGGTCATAACTTTGCGGTCGTTGCTCCGATTGACTCACGTTTTTAGAAATGTCAGGAGATAAACTAAACAGGGTAGAATTCAATTAAATCCTGCATCTATTTTAAAACCCTCAAATTCGTCCTCTAATACCTTTAAAATTCATCGACAAGTTCGGGTATTAAGCAACACAACAAATAATACATAGGTGTTTTTCCTTTGATAATGTCAGCTAAACCAATAATTTCATTAATTTTCTCCAAAAAGAGGATGCAAAAGAAAAGATCCCTTTTACAATTTCAAAATTTCCCACTAATACCCAGTTTTCCCTTTTTTCGCCTCAAACAATGCATTTAAAATTTGAATTTTGGAGGTAAACTTCCCAAGGTCATAACGTTGCGCTCGTTCCTCCAATTGACTATTACAACATGTTTTCGAAAATGGCATGAGACAAACTAAATGAGGTAAAATTCTTAAATTTTGTATCTATTATAAAACCCTCAAATTCGTCCTCTAAGACCTTCAAAATTCACGTGCATTTTCGGATATCAAGCAATACAACAAATAATACACGGGTGTTTTTCCTTTGATCATGTCAACTGAATCAAACATTTCGTTACTTTTCTTTGAAAATAGGATACAAACTAAAAGTGCCTTTTTACAATTTCAAAATTTCCCTTTAATACCCTATTTTCCCCTTTTCCTGCCTAAAACAATGCATTTGAAATTTGAATTTTGGAGGCAAAATTCCCAAGGTCATAACTTCGCGCTCGTTGCTCCTATTGACTATTACATAATGTTTTCAAAAAGGTCATGAGACAAAATAAATGAGGCAAAATTTAATTAAAACCAGCATCTATTTTAAAACCCTCAAATTCCACCTCTAAGACCTTTAAAATTCACCTGCAAGTTCGGGTATCAAGAAACACAACAAAAAATACACAGGTGTTTTTCCTTCAATAATGTCATTTGAACCAAGCATTTCATTATTTTTCTCTAAAAAGAGGATACAAAAGAAAAGAGCCATTTTACAATTTCGAAATTTCCCTCTAGCACCCTCTTTTCCTCTTTTCCTGCCTAAAAAATTGCATTTGAAATTTAAATTTTGGAGGCAAACTTCTCAAGGTCATAACTTCACGCTCGTTGCTTCGATTGACTATTACAATATGTTTTTGGAAAGGGAATTTTAGAGGCAAACTTCCCAAGATCATAACTTCGTGCTCGTTGTTATAATTAACTATTACAGTTTGTTTTTATAAAGGGCACGAGATAAACTAAATGAGATAGAATTCAATTAAATCTTGCATCTATTTTAAAACACTCAAATTCATCCTCTAAGACCTTCAAAATTCACTTGCAAGTTCGTGTATCAAGAAACACAAAAAATAATACACATATGTTTTTCCTTTGATCATGTTAGTTGAATCAAGCATTTCATTACTTTTCTCCAAAAAGAGGATACAAAATAAAAGAGCCCTTTTACAATTTCAAAATTTCCCTCTAATACCCTATTTTTTCCCTTTTCCTACCTAAAATAATGTAATTGACATTTGAATTTCGGAGGCAAACTTCCCAGGATCATGACTTTGGGCTCATTGCTTTGATTGACTATTACAACATGTTTTTGGAAAGGGCAGGAGACAAACTAAACAAGGAAAATTTCATTTAAATCTAGCGTATACTATAAAACCCTCAAAATTGTCCTCTAAGACCTTCAAAATTCACCTGCAAGTTCGTGTATCAAGAAACACACAACAAACAATACACAGGTGTTTTTCCTTTTACCATGTCAACTAAACCAAGCATTTCATTACTTTTCTCCAAAAAGAGGATACAAAATAAAATAGCACTTTTACAATTTCTAAATTTCCCTCTAATACCTTGTAATCCCATTTTCCTCCCTAAAATAATGCATTTGAAATTTGAATTTTGGAGGTAAACTTCTTAGGGTCATAACTTCGGGCTTGTTGCTTCGATTGACTATTACAACATGTTTTCAAAAATGGCACAAGACAAACTAAATGAGATAAAATTCAGTTAAATCCTGCATCTATTTTAAAACCCTCAAATTCATTCTTTAAGACCTTTAAAATTCACCTGCATGTTCGGGTATCAAGCAACACAACAAATAATACATAGGTATTTTTTTTATCATGTCAACTGAACCAAGCATTTCATTAATTTTCTCTAAAAATATGATACAAAAGAAAAGAACCCTTTTAAAATTTTGAAATTTTCCTCTAGCACCATGTTTTCCCCTTTTCCCACCTAAAATAATGCATTTGAAATTTAAATTTCGGAAGAAAACTTCCCAGGGTCATAACTTTGCACTCGTTGCTCTGATTTACTACTACAACATGTTTTTGAAAAAGGCACAAGACAAAATAAATAGTACAAAGTTTGATTAAATCCTGTGTCTATTTTAAAATCCTCAAATTCATCCTCTAAGACCTTCAAAATTCACTTACAAGTTCGGGTATCAAGCGACACACAACAAATAATACACAGGTGTTTTCCCTTTGATCATGTCAGCTAAACCAAGCATTTCATTGTTTTTTTCAAAAAGAAGATACAAAAAAAGTGCCCTTTTACAATTTCTAAATTTCCCTCTAATACCCTGTTTTCCCCTTTTCCCGCCTAAAACAATGCATTTAAAATTTGAATTTTGGAGGTAAATTTCTCAGGGTCATAACTTTGCACTCGTTTATCCAATTGACTATTACAAGATATTTTCGAAAAGGGCTCGAGATAAATTAAATGGAGCAATATTCAGTTAAATCTTGCATCGACTTCAAATCCCTCAAATTCATCCTCTAAGACCTTCAAAATTCACCTACAAGTTAGGGTATCAAGTAACACAAAAAACAATACACGGGTGTTTTTGCTTTGATCATGTCATATTAACCAAGAATTTCATTAATTTTCTCCAAAAATAGGATACAATAGAAAAGAGCCCTTTTACAATTTCAAAATTTCCCTCTAATACCATGTTTTCCCCTTTTCTCGCCTCAAACAATGCATTTGAAATTTGAATTTCGAAGGCAAACTTCCTAGGGTCATAACTTCGCGCTTGTTGCTCCAATTGAATCATTTTTTTGGAAAGGGCATGATATAAACTAAAAGAGATAGAATTCAATTAAACCTTGCGTCTACTTTAAAACCCTCAAATTTTTCCTCTAAGACCTTCAAAATTCACCTAAAAGTTTGGGTATCAAGCAACACAACAAACAATACACAAGTGTTTTTCATTTAATCATGTCAGCTAAATAAAGCATTTCATTAATTTTCTCCAAAAAGAGGATGCAAAAGAAAAGAGCCCTTTTACAATTTCAAAATTTCCCTCTAATACCCTGTTTTCCCTTTTTTTGCCTAAAACAACGCATTTGAAATTTGAATTTCGGATACAAACTTCCCAGGGTCATAACTTTGAGCTCGTTCCTCCGATTGACTAATACAACATGTTTTTGAGAAGGCCATGAGACATATTAAATGAGGTAAAATTCAATTAAATCTCGCATCTATTTTAAAACCCTCATATTCATCCTCTAAGATCTTCCAAATTCACCTGTAAGTTCGGGTATCAAGCAACACAGCAAAAAATATTTTTCCTTTGATCATGTAAGCTAAACAAAGCATTTCATTAATTTTCTCCAAAAAAAGGATACAAAATAAAAGAGCCCTTTTACAATTTTGAAATTTCCCTCTAATACCTTGTTTTCCCATTTTCCCGCATAAAACAATGTATTAAAATTTAAATTTCAGAGGCAAACTTCCCAGGGTCATAACTTCGCGCTCGTTGCTCCGATAGACTATTACAGCATGTTTTGGAAAGGGCACGAGACAAACTAAATAGGGAAAAATCTAGTTAAATCTAGTGTCTATTCTAAAATTCACAAATTCATCCTATAAGACCTTCCAAATTCATCTACAAGTTTGGGTATCAAACAACACACAACAAACAATACATAGGTGTTTTTCCTCTGAGCATGTCAGCTGAACCAAGAATTTCATTACTTTTCTCCAAAAAGAGGATACAAAAGAAAAGCGCCCTTTTACAATTTTGAAATTTCCCTCTAATACCCTATTTTCCCCTTTTTTCACCTAAAATAATGCATTTGAAATTTGAATTTCTTAGGCAAACTTCCCAAGATCATAACTTTGCACTCGTTGCTTTGATTGACTATTACAAAATATTTTCAAAAAGAGCACGAGACAATCTAAATGAGGTAAAATTTAGGTAAATCCCATTTCTATTTTAAATCCCTCAAATTCATCCTCTAAGACCTTCAAAATTCACCTTCAAATTTGGGTATCAAGCAACACACAACAAATAATATACACGTGTTTTTCCTTTAATTATGTTAGTTGAACCAAGCATTTCATTACTTTTCTCCAAAAAGAGGATACCAAATAAAAGAGCCCTTATACAGTTTTGAAATTTCTCTCTAAAACCCTATTTTCCCCTTTTCCTGCCTCAAGCAATGCATTTGAAATTTGAATTTTGGAGGTAAAGTTTCCAAGGTCATAATTTCACGCTCGTTGCTTCGATTGACTCATGTTTTCAAAAAGGGTACGGGATAAACTAAACAGGGTAGAATTTAGTTAAATCTTATATCTATTTTAAAATCCTAAAATTAGTCCTCTAAGACCTTCAAAATTCACCTGCAAGTTCGAGTATCAAGCAACACACAACAAAAAATACACAGGTGTTTTTCATTTGATCATGTCAACTGAACCAAGCATTTCATTACTTTTCTCCAAAAAGAGGATACAAAAGAAAAGGGCCCTTTTACAATTTTGAAATTTCCCTCTACTACCCTGTTTTCCCATTTTCCCGCCTAAAACTATGCATTTGAAATTTGAATTTTGGTGGTAAATTTCCCAAGGTCATAACTTTGCACTCGTTGCTCCGATTTACTATTACAACATGTTTTTGGAAACTGCATGAGACAAACTAAATGGTATAAAGTTTTGTTACACCCAGCATCTATTCTAAAAACCTCAAATGTGTTCTCTAAGACCTTCAAAATTCACTTGCAAGTTCGGGTATCAAGCAACACACAACAAAAAATACACAGGTGTTTTTCCTTTGATCATGTTAGCTGAACCAAGCATTTCATTACAAAATAAAAGAGCCATTTTACAATTTCAAAATTTCCCTTTAATATTGTGTTTTCTCCTTTTCCTACCTCAAACAATGCATTTGAAATTTGAATTTTGGAGGTAAAATTCCCAGGGTCATAACTTTGCGCTTGTTGCTTCAATTGAATCATGTTTTCAGAAATGGAACGAGACAAACTAAACGGGGTAGGTTCAATTAAATCATGCATCTATTTTAAAACCCTCAAATTCATCCTCTAAGACCTTCAAAATTCATCGGCAAGTTCGGGTATCAAACAACACAACAAATAATACACAAGTTTTTTTCCTTTTATCATGTCAGCTGAACCAAGAATTTCATTACTTTTCTCCAAAACAAGGATACAAAATAAAAGAGCCCTTTTACAATTTCAAAATTTCCTTCTAATACCTTGTTTTCCATTTTTTTTGCCTAAAACAATCCATTTGAAATTTGAATTTCGGAGGTAAACTTCCCAGGGTCATAACTTTGCGCTCATTCCTTCGATTGACTATTACATCATGTTTTAGAAAAGGGCATGAGACAAACTAAATGAGGTAAAATTCAATTAAATCTTGCTTCTATTATAAAACTCTCAAATTCGTCCTCTAAGACCTTAAAAATTCATGTGCAAGTTCAGGTATCAAGCAATACAACAAACAATACATAGGTGTTTTTCCTTTGATCGTGTCAGCTGAACCAAACATTTCATTAATTTTCTCCAAAATGATGATACAAAATAAAAGTGCCTTTTTACAATTTTAAAATTTCTCCTTAATACCCTATTTTCCCCTTTTCCCACCCAATACAATGCATTTGAAATTTGAATTTTGGAGGCAAACTTCCAAAGGTCATAACTTAAAGCTCGTTACTCCTATTAACTATTACAAAACATTTTTTGAAAGGGTATGAGATAAAATAAATGAGGCAAAATTCAATTAAAACCTGCATCTATTTTAAAACCCTCAAATTCGTCCTCTAAGACCTTTAAAATTCACCTGCAAGTTCGGGTATCAAGCAACATAGTACAAAAAATACACAGGTGTTTTTCCTTTGATAATGTCAGTTGAACCAAGAATTTCATTACTTTTCTCCAAAAATAGAAAACAAAAGAAAAGAGCCATTTTACAATTTTGAAATTTCCCTCTAGCACCCTGTTTTCCCCTTTTCCTGCCTAAAAATTTGCATTTGAAATTTAAATTTCGGAGGCAAACTTCCCAGGGTCATAACTTCGCGCTCGTTGCTCCAATTGACAATTATAGTATGTTTTTGGAAAGGGAATTTTGGAGGCAAACTTACCAAGGTCATAACTTTGCACTCTTTGTTACAATTGACTATTACAATTTGTTTTTGGAAAGGGCACAAGACAAATTAAACAAGATAGAATTCAATTAAATCTTGCATCTATTTTAAAACCCTCAAATTCGTCCTCTAAGACCTTCAAAATTCACCTGCAAGTTCGTGTATCAAGCAACACACAAAAAATAATACACATATGTTTTTCCTTTGATCATGTTAGTTGAACCAAGCATTTCATTACTTTTCTCCAAAAAGAGGATACAAAAGAAAAGAACCCTTTTACAATTTCAAAATTTTCGTCTAATACCCTATTTTTTCCCTTTTCCTGCCTAAAATAATGTATTTGACATTTGAATTTGGGAGGCAAACTTCCCAGGATCATAACTTCGTGCTCGTTGCTCTGATTGGCTATTACAACATGTTTTTGGAAAGGGTAGGAGACAAACAAAACAAGGCAAAATTCATTTAAATCCAGCATATACTTTAAAACCCTCAAATTTGTCCTCTAAGACCTTCAAAATTCACCTGCAAGTTCATGTATCAAGAAAAACACAACAAAAAATACACAAGTGTTTTTCCTTTGATCATGTCAACTGAACCAAGCATTTCATTACTTTTCTCCAAAAAGAGGATACAAAAGAAAATAGCCATTTTACAATTTCAAAATTTCCCTCTAATACCCTGTTATCCGCTTTTCCTCCCTAAAATAATGCATTTGAAATTTTAATTTTGGAGGTAAACTTCTATTGACTATTACAGAACGTTTTCAAAAATGGCATGAGACAAAATAAACGAGGTAAAATTCAATTAAAACGTGCATCTATTTTAAAATCCTCAAATTCATCCTCTAAGACCTTCAAAATTCACTTGCAAGTTCAGGTATCAAGCAACACAAAAAATAATACACAGATTTTTTTGCTTTTATCATGTCATATGAACCAAAAATTTCATTAATTTTCTCCAAAAAGAGGATAACAAAGAAAACAACCCTTTTACAATTTCGAAATTTCCCTCTAATACCCTGTTTTCCCCTTTTCTCGCCTCAAACAATGCATTTGAAATTTGAATTTCGAAAGCAAACTTCCTAGGGTCATAACTTCATGCTCGTTTCTCCAATTAACTCATTTTTTTGGAAAGGGCACGAGATAAACTAAAAGAGATAGAATTCAATTAAAACCTGCATCTATTTTAGAATCCTCAAATTCATCCTCTAAGACCTTCAAAATTCACTTGCAAGTTTAGGTATCAAGCAACACAAAAAATAATACACAGGTTTTTTTGCTTTGATCATGTCATATGAACCAAGCATTTCATTACTTTTCTCCAAAAATAGGATAACAAAGAAAACAACCCTTTTACAATTTCAAAATTTCCCTCTAATACCCTATTTTCCCCTTTTCTCACCTCAAACAATGCATTTGAAATTTGAATTTCGAAAGCAAACTTCCTAGGGTCATAACTTCGTGCTCGTTGCTCCAATTAACTCAGTTTTTTGGAAAGGGCACAAGATAAACTAAAATATATGGAATTCAATTAAATCCTATGTCTATTTTAAAACCCTCAAATTTGTCCTCTACGACCTTCAAAATTCACCTAAAATTTTGGGTATCAAGCAACACAACAAACAATACACAAGTGTTTTTCCTTTAATCATGTCAGCTGAACAAAGCATTTCATTACGTTTCTTCAAAAATAGGATACAAAATAAAATATCCCTTTTACAATTTTGAAATTTTCCTCTAATACCTTGTTATCCCCTTTTCTCGCCTAAAACAATGCATTTTAAATTTGAATTTTGGAGGAAAAATTCTTAGGTTCATAACTTCGTGCTTGTTGCTACGATTGACTATTACAACATGTTTTCAAAAAGGGCTCAAGACAAACTAAACAAGATAGAATTCAATTAAATCCTATGTCTATTTTAAAACCCTCAAATTCGTCCTCTAAGACCTTCCAAATTCACCTGCAAGTTTGGGTATCAAGCAACACACAACAAACAATACACAAGTGTTTTTCCTTTGATCATGTAAGCTAAACCAAGAATTTCATTACTTTTCTCCAAAGAGAAGATACAAAAGAAAATAACCCTTTTACAATTTTGAAATTTCCCTCTAATACCCTATTTTCCCCTTTTCCCGCCTAAAACAATGCATTAAAAATTTAAATTTCAGAGGAAAACTTCCCAGGGTCATCACTTCATGCTTGTTGCTCTGATTGACTATTACAACATATTTTTGGAAAAGGCACGAGACAAACTAAACAAGGAAAAATTCATTTAAATCTATTATCTATTCTAAAATTCTCAAATTCATCTTCTAAGACCTTCCAAATTCACCTGCAAGTTTGGGTATCAAACAACACACAACAAAAAATACACAGGTATTTTTCCTTTGATCATGTCAGCTAAACCAAGCATTTCATTACTTTTCTCCAAAAAGAGGATACAAAAGAAAAGAGCCCTTTTACAATTTTGAAATTTCCCTCTAATACCCTGTTTTCCCCTTTTTTCACCTAAAATAATGCATTTAAATTTGAATTTCGTAGGCAAACTTCCTAGGATCATAACTTCACATTCGTTGCTTCGATTGACTATTACAACATGTTTTCAAAAATAGCACGAGATAATCTAAATGGGGCAAAATTTAGGTAAATCCCATTTCTATTTTAAATCTCTCAAATTCATCCTCCAAGACCTTAAAAATTCACCTTCAAGTTCGGGTATCAAGCAACACAACAAACAATACACATGTATGTTTCCTTTAATTATGTCAGTTGAACCAATCATTTCATTACTTTTCTCCAAAAATAGGATACCAAATAAAATATCCCTTATACAGTTTTGAAATTTCCCTCTAAAACCCTATTTTCTCCTTTTCCTGCCTCAAGCAATTCATTTGAAATTTGAATTTTGGATGCAAACTTCCCAAGGTCATAACTTTGTTCTCGTTGCTTCGATTGACTCACATTTTCAAAAATGGAACGGGACAAACTAAACAGGGTAGAATTCAGTTAAATCATGCATCTATTTTAAAATCCTAAAATTTGTCCTCTAAGACCTTCAAAATTCACTTGCAAGTTCGGGTATCAAGTAACACACAACAAAAAATACACAGGTGCTTTTCCTTTGATTATGTCAGCTAAACCAAGCATTTCATTACTTTTCTCCAAGAGGATACAAAAAAAAAGAGCCCTTTTACAATATTGAAATTTCCCTCCAGTACCATGTTTTCCCCTTTTTTTCGCCTAAAACTATTCATTTGAAATTTGAATTTTGGTGGTAAATTTCCCAAGGTCATAACTTTGCGCTCGTTGCTCCGATTGACTATTATAGCATGTTTTTGGAAAGGGTACGAGACAAACCAAACGAAGCAAAAAAAAATTTAAATCTAGCAATTATTCTAAAACCCTCAAATTTGTTCTCTAAGACCTTCAAAATTCACTTTCAAGTTCGGGTATCAAGCAATACATAATAAACAATACACAGGTGTTTTTCCTTTGATCATGTTCTCTGAACCAAGCATTTCATTACTTTTCTACAAAAATATGATAGAAAATAAAAGAGCCCTTTTATAATTTCAAAATTTCCCTTTAATACCATGTTTTCCCCTTTTCCTGCCTCAAACAATGCATTTGAAATTTGAATTTCGGAGGTAAACTTCCTAGGGTCATAAATTTGTGGTCATTGCTCCGAGTGACTCATGTTTTTAGAAAGGGCACGAGACAAACTAAACAGGGTAGAATTCAATTAAATCCTGCGTCTATTTTAAAACCCTCAAATTCGTCCTCTAATACCTTTAAAATTCATCGACAAGTTTGGGTATTAAACAACACAACAAACAATACACAGTGTTTTTCCTTTGATAATGTCAGTTGAACCAAGAATTTCATTAATTTTCTCCAAAAATAGGATGCAAAAGAAAAGAGCCCTTTTACAATTTCAAAATTTCCCACTAATACCCCGTTTTCCCTTTTTTTGCCTAAAACAATGCATTTGAAATTTGAATTTCGGAGGCAAACTTCCCAAGGTCATAACTTTGCACTCATTCCTCCGATTGACTATTACAACATGTTTTCGAAAAGGGCATGAGACAAACTAAATGAGGTAAAATTCAATTAAATTTTTCATCCATTATAAAACCCTCAAATCCATCCTCTAAGACCTTCAAAATTCATGTGCAAGTTCGGGTATCAAGCAATACAACAAATAATACATGGGTGTTTTTCCTTTGATCATGTCAGCTGAATCAAACATTTCATTACTTTTCCCCAAAAATAGGATTCAAAATAAAATTGCCTTTTTACAATTTCAAAATTTCCCTTTAATACCCTATTTTCCCCTTTTCCTGCCTAAAACAATGCATTTGAAATTTGAATTTCGGAGGTAAACTTCCCAAGGTCATAACTTTGCACTCGTTGCTCCTATTGACTATTACATAACGTTTTCAAAAAGGGCACAAGACAAAATAAATGAGGCAAAATTTAATTAAAACCTACATCTATTTTAAAACCCTCAAATTTCTCCTCTAAGACCTATAAAATTCACTTGCAAGTTCGGGTATCAAGAAACACAACAAAAAAATACATAGGTGATTTTCCTTCGATAATGTTAGCTGAACCAAGCATTTCATTATTTTTCTCTAAAAAGAGGATACAAAAGAAAAAAGCCATTTTACAATTTTGAAATTTCCCTTTAGCACCCTCTTTTCCCATTTTCCTGCCTAAAAAATTGCATTTGAAATTTAAATTTCGGAGGCAAACTTCTCAGGGTCATAACTTCAGGCTCGTTGCTCCGATTGGCTATTACAATATGTTTTTGGAAAGGGAATTTTGGAGGTAAACTTCCCAAGGTCATAACTTCGTGTTCGTTGTTACGATTGACTATTACATTTTGTTTTTGGAAAGGGCACGAAACAAACTAAACAATATAGAATTCAATTAAATCTTGCATCTATTTTAAAACCCTCAAATTCATCCTCTAAGACCTTCAAAATTCATCTGCAAGTTTCTGTATAAAGCAACACACAACAAATAATACACATGTTTTTCCTTTGAGCATGTTAGTTGAACCAAGCATTTCATTATTTTTCTCCAAAAAGAGGATACAAAAGAAAAGAGCCCTTTTACAATTTCAACATTTCCCTCTAATACCCTATTTTTTCCCTTTTCCTTCCTAAGAAACGTATTTGATATTTGAATTTCAGAGGCAAACTTCGCAGGATCATAACTTCATGCTCGTTGATCTAATTGACTATTACAACATGTTTTTGGAAAGGGCAGGAGACAAAATAAACAAGACAAAATGCATTTAAATCCAACGTATACTTTAAAACACTTAAATTTGTCCTCTAAGACCTTCAAAATTCACCTGCAAGTTCGTGTATCAAGAAACACACAACAAACAATACACAGGTGCTTTTCCTTTGATCATGTCAACTAAACCAAGCATTTCATTACTTTTCTCCAAAAATATGATACAAAAGAAAATAGCCCTTTTACAATTTTAAAATTTCCCTCTAATACCCTGTTATCCCCTTTTCCTCGCTAAAATAATGCATTTGAAATTTTAATTTTGGAGGTAAACTTCTTAGGGTCATAACTTCTTGCTTGTTGCTTCGATTGACTATTACAACATGTTTTCAAAAAGGGCACAAGACAAACTAAATGAGGTAAAATTTAGTTAAATCCTGCATCTATTTTAAAACCCTCAAATTCATCCTTTAAGACCTTTAAAATTCACCTGCAAGTTCGGGTATCAAGAAACACAACAAATAATACATAGGTATTTTTTTTTATCATGTCAACTGAACCAAGCATTTCATTACTTTTCTCTAAAAAAAGGATACAAAAGAAAAGAGCCCTTTTAAAATTTTGAAATTTTCCTCTAGCACCATGTTTTCCCCTTTTCCAACCTAAAACAATGCATTTGAAATTTAAATTTTGGAGGCAAACATCCTAGGGTCATAACTTCGTGCTCGTTGCTATGATTTACTACTACAACATGTTTTTGTAAAATGCACGAGATGAAATAAACAGTACAAAATTTGATTAAATCCTGTGTCTATTTTAAAATCCTCAAATTCATCCTCTAAGACCTTCAAAATTCACTTGCAAGTTCAGGTATCAAGCAACACACAACAAAAAATACACAGGTGTTTTTCCTTTGATCATGTCAGCTAAACCAAGCATTTCATTATTTTTATTCAAAAAAATGATACAAAAAAAATAGTCGTTTTACAATTTCTAAATTTCCCTCTAATACCCTGTTTTCCCCTTTTCCTGCCTAAAACAATGCATTTGAAATTTGAATTTTGGAGGTAAATTTCTCAGGGTCATAACTTTGCACTCGTTTCTCCAATTGACTATTACAAGATGTTTTTGGAAATGGCTCGAGACAAATTAAATGGAACAATATTCAATTAAATATTGCATCTCATTCAAATCCCTCAAATGCATCTTCTAAGACCTTCAAAATTTACCTGCAAGTTCGGGTATCAAGCAACACACAAAAAACAATACACGGGTGTTTTTTCTTTGATCATGTCATATGAACCAATCATTTCATTAATTTTATCCAAAAAGAGGATACAAGAGAAAATATCCCTTTTACAATTTTGAAATTTCCCTCTAATACCCTATTTTCCCCTTTTCTCACCTCAAACAATGCATTTGAAATTTGAATTTCGAAGGCAAACTTCCTAGGGTCATAACATTGCGATCGTTGCTCTAATTGACTCATTTTTTTTGGAAAGGGCACGATATAAACTAAAAGATATAGAATTCAATTAAATCCTGTGTCTACTTTGAAACCCTCAAATTTGTTCTCTAAGACCTTCAAAATTCACCTAAAAGTTCGGGTATCAAGCAACACAACAAACAATACACAAGTGTTTTTCCTTTAATCATGTTAGCTGAATAAAGCATTTCATTACTTTTCTCCAAAAAGAGGATGCAAAAGAAAAGAGCCCTTTTACAATTTTAAAATTTCCCTCTAATACCCTGTTTTCCCTTTTTTTGCCTAAAAAAATGCATTTGAAATTTGAATTTCGGAGACAAAATTCCCAGGGTCATAACTTTGAGCTCGTTCCTATGATTGACTATTACAAAATATGTTCGAGAAGGGCATGAGACAGATTAAATGAGGTAAAATTCAATTAAATCTCGCATCTATTTTAAAACCCTCATATTCATCCTCTAAGATCTTCCAAATTCACCTGTAAGTTCGGGTATCAAGCAACACAACAAAAAATATTTTTCCTTTGATCATGTAAGCTAAACAAAGCATTTCGTTAATTTTCTCCAAAAAAAGGATACAAAATAAAAGAGCCCTTTTACAATTTTGAAATTTCCCTCTAATACCTTGTTTTCCCATTTTCCCGCCTAAAACAATGCATTAAAATTTAAATTTCGGAGGCAAACTTCCCAGGGTCATAACTTCGCACTCGTTGCTCCGATAGACTATTACAGCATGTTTTGGAAAGGGCACGATACAAACTAAATAGGGAAAAATCTAGTTAAATCTAGTGTCTATTCTAAAATTCACAAATTCATCCTATAAGACCTTCCAAATTCATCTACAAGTTTGGGTATCAAAAAACACACAACAAACAATACATAGGTGTTTTTCCTCTGAGCATGTCAGCTGAACCAAGCATTTCATTACTTTTCTCCAAAAAGAGGATACAAAAGAAAAGAGCCCTTTTACAATTTTGAAATTTCCCTCTAATACCTTGTTTTCCCCTTATTTCACCTAAAATAATGCATTTGAAATTTGAATTTCATAGGCAAAATTCCCAGGATAATAACTTCGCGCTCGTTGCTTTGATTGACTATTACAACATATTTTCAAAAAGAGCACGAGATAATCTAAATGAGGCAAAATTTAGGTAAATTCCATTTCTATTTTAAATCCCTCAAATTCATCCTCTAAGACCTTCAAAATTCACCTTCAAGTTTGGGTATCAAGCAACACACAACAAACAATACACAAGTGTTTTTATTTTAATTATGTTATTTGAACCAAGAATTTCATTACTTTTCTCCAAAAGAGGATACCAAATAAAAGAGCCCTTATACAGTTTTGAAATTTCCCTCTAAAACCCTATTTTCCCCTTTTCTTGCCTCAAGCAATGCATTTGAAATTTGAATTTTGGAGGTAAAGTTTCCAAGGTCATAACTTCGCGCTCGTTGCTCCGATTGACTCATGTTTTCAAAAAGGGTACGGTATAAACTAAACGGGGTAAGATTCAGTTAAATCTTACATCTATTTTAAAATCCAAAAATTTGTCCTCTAAGACCTTCAAAATTCACTTGCAAGTTTGAGTATCAAGCAACACACAATAAAAAATACACAGGTGTTTTTCCTTTAATCATGTCAGATGAACAAAGCATTTCATTACTTTTCTCCAAAAAGAGGATACAAAAGAAAAGAGCCCTTTTACAATTTTGAAACTTCCCTCTAGCACCCTGTTTTCCCCTTTTCCTGCCTAAAACAATGCATTTGAAATTTGAATTTTGGTGGTAAATTTCCCAAGGTCATAACTTTGCGCTCGTTGCTCCGATTTACTATTACAGCATTTTTTTGGAAAGGGCATGAGACAAACTAAATGGGGCAAATTTTTTTTAAACCCAACATCTATTCTAAAACCCTCAAATTTGTTCTCTAAGACTTTCAAAATTCACTTGCAAGTTCGGGTATCAAGCAACACACAACAAAAAATACACAGGTGTTTTTCCTTTGATCATGTTAGCTGAACCAAGCATTTCATTAATTTTTTGCAAAAAGAGGATACAAAATAAAAGAGCCCTTTTACAATTTCAAAATTTTCCTTTAATACCGTATTTTCCCCTTTTCCTGCCTCAAACAATGCATTTGAAATTTGAATTTCGGAGCTAAAATTCCCAGGGTCATAACTTTGCGCTTGTTGCTTCGATTGACTCATGTTTTCATAAATGGAAGGAGGCAAACTAAACGAGGTAGAATTCATTTAAATCATGCATCTATTTTAAAACCCTCAAATTCGTCCTCTAAGACCTTCAAAATTCATCGACAAGTTCGGGTATCAAGCAACACAACAAATAATACACAAGTGTTTTTCCTTTGATCATGTCAGCTGAACCAAGAATTTCATTACTTTTCTCCAAAAAGAGGATGCAAAAGAAAAGAGCCCTTTTACAATTTCAAAATTTCCTTCTAATACCCTGTTTTCCCTTTTTCACCTAAAACAATGCATTTGAAATTTGAATTTTGGATGCAAACTTCCCAGGGTCATAACTTTGCGCTCATTCCTCTGATTGACCATTACAACATGTTTTCGAAAATGGCATGAGACAATCTAAATGAGGTAAAATTTAGTTAGATCTTGCATCTATTACAAAACCCCCAAATTCATCCTCTAAGACCTTCAAAATTCACGTGCAAGTTCAGGTATCAAGCAATACAACAAACAATACATAGGTGTTTTTCATTTGATAATGTCATCTGAACCAAAAATTTCATTACTTTTCTCTAAAAAGAGGATACAAAATAAAAGTGCCTTTTTACAATTTTAAAATTTCCCTTTAATACCCTGTTTTCCCCTTTTCCCACCTAAAAGAATGCATTTGAAATTAAAATTTTGGAGGCAAACATCCCAAGGTCATAACTTTGCACTTGTTGCTCCTATTGACTATTACATAACGTTTTTAGAAAGGGCATGAGACAAAATAAACGAGGCAAAATTCAATTAAAACTTGCATCTATTTTAAAACCCTCAAATTCGTCCTCTAAGACCTTTAAAATTCACCTGCAAGTTCGGGTATCAAGCAACACAACAAAAAGTACACAGGTGTTTTTCCTTTGATAATGTCAGCTGAACCAAGCATTTCATTACTTTTCTCCAAAAAGAGGATACAAAAGAAAAGAGCCATTTTACAATTTCGAAATTTCCCTCTAGCACCCTATTTTCCCCTTTTCATGCCTAAAAATTTGCATTTGAAATTTAAATTTCAAAGGTAAACTTCCCAAGGTCATAACTTCGCGCTCGTTGCTCCGATTGACTATTACAGTATGTTTTTGAAAAGGGAATTTTGGAGGCAAACTTCCCAATGTCATAACTTCACACTCGTTGTTACGATTGATTATTATAGTTTATTTTTGGAAAGGTCACGAGACAAACTAAATAAGATAGAATTCAATTAAATCTTGCATCTATTTTAAAACCCTCAAATTCGTCCTCTAAAACCTTCAAAATTCACCTGCAAGTTCGTGTATCAAGCAAAACACAACAAATAATACACATATGTTTTTCCTTTGATCATATTAGTTGAACCAAGCATTTCATTACTTTTCTCCAAAAAGAGGATACAAAAGAAAAGAGCCCTTTTACAATTTCAAAATTTCCCTCTAATACCCTATTTTTTCCCTTTTCCTGCCTAAAATAATGTATTTGACATTTGGATTTCGGAGGCAAACTTCCCAGGATCATAACTTAGTGCTTGTTGCTCTGATTGACTATTACAACAAGTTTTTGGAAAGGTCAGGAGACAAACTAAACAAGGCAAAATTCATTTAAATCTAGCGTATACTTTAAAATCCTCAAATTTGTCCTCTAAGACCTTCAAAATTCATCTGCAAGTTCGTGTATCCAGAAACACACAACAAACAATACATAGGTGTTTTTCCTTTGATCATGTCAACTGAACCAAGCATTTCATTAATTTTCTCCAAAAAGAGGATACAAAAGAAAATAGCCCTTTTACAATTTTGAAATTTCCCTCTAATACCCTATTTTCCCCTTTTCCTCCCTAAAATAATGCATTTGAAATTTTAATTTCGGAGGTAAACTTCTTAGGGTCATAACTTCGTGCTTGTTTCTTCGATTGACTACTACAACATGTTTTCAAAAAGGGCACAAGACAAACTAAATGAGGTAAAATTTAGTTAAATCCTGCATCTATTTTAAAACCCTCAAATTCATCCTTTAAGACATTTAAAATTCACCTGCGAGTTTGGGTATCAAGCAACACAAAAAATAATACATAGGTATTTTTTTTATCATGTCAACTGAACCAAGCATTTCATTACTTTTCTCTAAAAATAGGATACAAAAGAAAAGAGCCCTTTTAAAATTTCAAAATTTTCCTCTAGCACCATGTTTTCCCATTTTCCCGCCTAAAACAATGCAAACTTCCCAGTGTCATAACTTCACGCTCGTTGCTCCGATTTACTACTACATATTTTTCGAAAAATGCATGAGATAAAATAAACAGTACAAAATTCAATTGAATCCTGCGTCTATTTTAAAATCCTCAAATTCATCCTCTAAGACCTTCAAAATTAACTTACAATTTCGGGTATCAAGCAACACACAACAAATAATACACAGGTGTTTTCCCTTTGATCATGTCAGCTAAACCAAGCATTTCATTATTTTTCTCCAAAACGAGGATACAAAAGAAAAGATCCCTTTTACAATTTTGAAATTTCCCTCTAATACCCTGTTTTCCCCTTTTCCCGCCTAAAATAATGCATTTGAAATTTGAATTTCGAAGGTAAACTTCCCAGGGTCATAACTTCATGCTTGTTGCTTCGATTGACTTTTACAACATGTTTTCAAAAATGACACAAGACAAACTAAATGAGGTAAAATTCAGTTAAATTCTGCATCCATTTTAAAATCGTCAAATTCATCCTTTAAGACCTTTAAAATTCACCTGCAAGTTCGGGTATCAAGAAACACAACAAATAATACACAAGTATTTGTTTTTATCATGTCAACTGAACCAATCATTTCATTAATTTTCTCTAAAAAGAGGATACAAAAGAAAAGAGCCCTTTTACAATTTCAAAATTTTCCTCTAGCACCATGTTTTCCCCTTTTCCCCCCTAAAACAATACCTTTGAAATTTAAATTCGGAGGCAAACTTCCTAGGGTCATAACTTTGCTTGTTTCATCGATTGACTATTACAAAATGTTTTCAAAAAGGGCACAAGACAAACTAAATGAGGTAATATTTAGTTAAATCCTGCATCTATTTTAAAACCCTCAAATTCATCCTTTAAGACCTTTAAAATTCACCTGCAAGTTCGGGTATCAAGCAAAACACAACAAACAATACACAGGTGTTTATCCTTTGATCATGTTAGCTGAACCAAGCATTTCATTAATTTTCTCAAAAAAGAGGATACAAAATAAAATAGCCCTTTTACAATTTTGAAATTTCCCTCTAATACCCTGTTTTCCCCTTTTCCTGCCTAAAACCATGCATTTGAAATTTGAAATTTGGAGGCACGCTTCCTAGGGTCATAAATTCAGGCTCGTTGCTTGACTATTACAACATATTTTTGGAAAGGGCACAAGATAAACTAAATGGTGTAGAATTCAGTTAAATCCTACATCTATTTTAAAACCCTCAAATTTGTCCTCTAAGACCTTCAAAATTCAACTGCAAGCTCGCGTATCAAGCAACACACAAAAAACAATACACAAGTGTTTTTCCTTTGATCATGTTAGCTAAACCAAGCATTTTATTACTTTTCTCCAAAAAGAGGATACAAAAGAAAAGAGCCCTTTTACAATTTCAAAATTTCCCCCTAATACCCTATTTTCCCCTTTTCCCGCTTAAAACAATGCATTTGAAATTTGAATTTCGGAGACAAACTTCCTAGGGTCATAACTTCAAGATCATTGCTCCAATTGACTATTAAAACATGTTTTTGGAAAGGGCACAAGATAAACTAAATGGGGTAGAATTTTGTTAAATCCTACATCTATTTTAGAAGCCTCAAATTCGTCCTCTAAGACCTTCAAAATTCACTTGCAAGTTTGTGTATCAAGCAACACACAACAAACTATACACATGTGTTTTTCCTTTGATTATGTTAGTTGAACCAAGCATTTCATTACGTTTCTCCAAAAAGAGGATACAAAAGAAAAGATCCCTTTTACAATTTCAAAATTTCCCTCTAATACCCTATTATACCCTTTTCTCGTCTAAAATAATGCATTTGAAATTCGGAGGTAAACTTATTAGGATCCTAACTTCACGCTTTTTGCTCTGATTGACTATTATAGCATATTTTCAAAAAGGGCACGAGGCAAAATTTTGTGAAATCCTACATCTATTTTAAAACCCTCAAATTCGTCCTTTTAAGACCTTTAAAATTCACCTGTAAGTTTGGGTATTAAGTAACACATAACAAATAATACACAGGTGTTTTTTTTTTATCATGTCAACTAAACCAAGAATTTCATTACTTTTCTCCAAAAAGAGGATAAAAAAGAAAAGAGCCCTTTTACAATTTCAAAATTTTCGTCTAGCACCATTTTTTCCCCTATTCCTGCCTAAAACAATGCATTTAAAATTTGAATTTTGGAGGCAAACTTCCCAGGGTCATAACTTCACGCTCGTTGCTCCGATTGAGTATTACAACATGTTTTTGAAAATGGCATGAGACAAAATAAATGACACAAAATTCAGTTAAATCTTGCGTTTATTCTAAAATCCTCAAATTTGTCCTCTAAGACATTCAAAATTCACTTGCAAGTTCGAGTATCAAGCAACACACAATAAACAATACAGATGTGTTTTTCATTTGATCATGTTAAAAATACCAAGCATTTCATTACTTTTCTCCAAAAAGAGGATACAAAAGGAAAGTGCCCTTTTAAAATTTCAAAATTTTCATCTAGCACCATGTTTTCCCCGTTTCCCGCCTAAAACAATGCATTTGAAATTTGAATTTCGGAGATAAAATTCCTAGGGTCATAACTTCGTGCTCGTTGCTCTTATTGACTATTGCAACTTGTTTTAGAAAAATGCACAAGACAAAATAAATGATACAAAATTCAGTTAAATCTTGCATCTATTCTAAAATCCTCAAATTTGTCCTCTAAGACCTTCAAAATTCACTTGCAAGTTCGAGAATCAATTAACACACAACAAACAATACACATGTGTTTTTACTTTGATCATGTCATTTGAACCAACCATTTCATTACTTTTCTTCAAAAAGAGGATACAAAAGAAAAAAAATCTATTACAATTTCAAAATTTCCCTCTAATACTATGTTTTCCCCTTTCCTGCCTAAAACAATGCATTTGAAATTTGAATTTCAGAGGCAAACTTCCCAGGATCATAAATTCACACCCATTTCTCTAATTGGCTATTACAACATGTTTTTGGAAAGGGTACAAGACAAACTAAAGTAGGTAAAATTCATTTAAATCACGTATATATTTTAAAACACTCAAATTTTTCCTTTAAGACCTTCAAAATTCACCTACAAGTTTGTGTATCAAGCAACACACAACGAACAATACACAGGTGTTTTTTATTTGATCATGTTAGCTTAACCAAGCATTTCATTACTTTTTTCCAAAAAAAGGATACAAATGAAAATAGCCCTTTTACAATTTCAAAATTTCCCTCTAATACCCTGTTTTCCCCTTTTCCTGCTCAAAATAATGTATTTGAAATTTGAATTTCGGAGGCAAACTTCCTAGGGTCATAACTTCAGGCTCATTGCTTCGATTGACTATTACATGTTTTTGGAAAGGGCACAAGACAAACTAAATGGGGTATAATTTTGTTAAATCCTACATCTATTTTAAAACCCTCAAATTCATCCTCTAAGACCTTCAAAATTCACCTGCAAGTTCATGTATCAAGCAACACACAACAAACAACACATAGGTGTTTTTCCTTTGATCATGTTAGCTAAACAAATCATTTCATTACTTTTCTCCAAAAATAGGATACAAAAGAAAAGAGCCCTTTTACAATTTTGAAATTTCCCTCTAGTACCCTGTTTTCCTCTTTTCCTGCTTAAAACAATGAATTTAAAATTTGAATTTCGAAGGCAAACTTCCTAGGGTCATAATTTCAAGCTTGTTGCTCTGATTGACTGTCACAACATGTTTTTGGAAAGGGCACAAGACAAACTAAATGGGTTAGAATTCAATTAAATCTTGCATCTATCTTAAAACCCTCAAATTTATCCTCTAAGACCTTCAAAATTCACCTGCAAGTTCGTGTATCAAGCAACACACAACAAACAATACACAGGTGTTTTTTCTTTGATCATGTCAGCTTAACCAAGCATTTCATTACTTTTCTCCAAAAAGAGGATACAAAAGAAAACAGCCCTTTTATAATTTCAAAATTTCCCTCTAATACCCTGTTATCCCATTTTCTAGCCTAAAACAATGCATTTGAAATTTGAATTTCAGAGGCAAACTTCTTAGGATCATAACTTTGTGCTTGTTGCTCCAATTGACTATTACAACATGTTTTCATAAAGTGCACGAGACAAATTAAACGATGCATTTATTTTAAAACCCTCAAATTCATCCTTTAAGACCTTTAAAATTCACCCTCAAGTTCGGGTATCAAACAACACACAAAAAATAATACATAGGTGTTTTTTTTTATCATCTCAACTGAACCAAGCATTTCATTACTTTTCTCCAAAAATAGGATACAAAAGAAAAGAACCCTTTTACAATTTCAAAATTTTCCTTTAACTCCATGTTTTCCATTTTCCCGCTTAAAACAATGTATTTGAAATTTGAATTTTGGAGGCAAACTTCCCAGGGTCATAACTTCCTGCTCGTTGCTCCGATTGTCTATCACAACATGTTTTTGGAAAGGGCACGAGACAAAATAAAAGTCACAAAATTTGGTTAAATCCTGCATCCATTTTAAAATCCTCAAATTCATCCTCTAAGACCTTCAAAATTCACTTACATGTTTCGGTATCAAGCAACACACAACAAACAATACACATGTGTTTTTCCTTTGATCATGTCATCTGAACTAAGCATTTCATTACTTTTATCCAAAAAGAGGATACAAAAGAAAAGAGCCCTTTTAAAATTTTGAAATTCCCTCTAATACCTTGTTTTCCCCCTTTCTCGCCTAAAACAATGCATTTGAAATTTGAATTTTGGAGGTAAAATTCCCAAGGTCATAACTTCACGCTCGTTGCTTCAATTGACTATTACAACATGTTTTAGAAAAGGGCACAAGACAAAATAAACTAGGTAAAATTATTTTATAACTTGCATCCATTTTAAAACCCTCAAATTCGCCCTCTAAGACCATCAAAATTCACCTGCAAGTTCGTGTATCAAGAAACACACAACGAACAATACACAAGTGTTTTTCCTTTGATCATGTTAGCTGAACCAAGCATTTCATTAATTTTCTCCGAAAAGAGGATACAAAAGAAAAGAGCCCTTTTACAATTTTAAAATTTTCCTCTAATACCCTGTTTTCCCCTTTTCCTGTATAAAACAATGCATTTGAAATTTGAAATTCGGAGGCAAACTTCCTAGGGTCATAACTTCAGGCTTGTTTCTCTGATTGACTACTACAACATGTTTTCTAAAAAGGTACGAGACAAAATAAATAGTACAAAATTTGATTAAATCCTATGTCTATTTTAAAATCCTCAAATTTGTCCACTAAGACCTTTAAAATTCACTTGCAAGTTTGGGTATCAAGCAACACAACAAACAAAACACAGGTGTTTTCCCTTTGATCAGGTTAGCTGAACCAAGAATTTCATTACTTTTCTCCAAAAAGAGTATACAAAAGAAAAGAGCCCTTTTACAATTTTGAAATTTCCCTCTAATACCCTATTTTCCCCATTTCTTGGCTAAAATAATGCATTTGAAATTTGAATTTCAGAGACAAACTTCCTAGGGTCATAACTTCGTGCTCGTTGCTCCGATTGACTATTACAACATGTTTTTGGAAAGGACGTGAGACAAACTAAAAGAGGTAAGATTCCTTTAAATTCAACATCTATCCTAAAACCCTCTCATCCTCTAAGACCTTCAAAATTTACCTACAAGTTCGTGTATCAAGCAACACACAACAAATAATACACAGGTGTTTTTCCTTTGATCATGTCAGTTGAACGAAGCATTTCATTACTTTTCTCCAAAAAGAAGATACAAAAGAAAAGAGCTCTTTAACAATTTTCAAATTTTCCTCTAATACCTTGTTATCCTCTTTTTTTGCCTAAAATAATGCATTTGAAATTTGAATTTCAAAGGTAAACTTCTTAGGGTCATAACTTCGCGCTCGTTGCTTTGATTGAATATTACAACATGTTTTCAAAAAGTGCATGAGACAAACTAAACGAGGCAGAATTCATTTAAATCCTCCATCTATTTTAAAACCCTTAAATTCGTCCTTTAAGACCTTTCAAATTCACTTGCAAGTGTATCAAGCAACACACAACAAATAACACACAAGTGTTTTTCCTTTGATCATGTTAGATGAACCAAGCATTTCGTTACTTTTCTCCAAAAAGAGGATACAAAAGAAAAGAGCCCTTTTACAATTTCAAAATTTTCCTCTAGCACCCTATTTTCCTCTTTTCCCGCCTATAACAATGCATTTGAAATTTGAATTTCAGAGGTAAACTTCCCAGGGTCATAACTTCACGCTCGTTGCTCTGATTGATTATTATAGCATATTTTCAAAAAGGGTACGATACAAACTAAACGAGGTAGGATTCAATTGAATCTTGCATCTATTTTAAAATCATCAAATTCCTCTTCTAAGACCTTCAAAAGTCACTTGCAAGTTCGAGTATCAAGCAACACAACAAACAATACATAGGTGTTTTTCCTTTCATCATGTCAAATGAACCCAGCATTACATTACTTTTCTCCAAAAAGAGGATACAAAAGAAAATTTCCCTTTTACAATTTTGAAATTTTTGTCTTGCACCATGTTTTTCCCTTTTCCCACCTAAAATAATGCATTTGAAATTTGAATTTCAGAGGTAAACTTCCCAAGGTCATATCTTCACGCTCGTTGCTCCAATTGACTATTACAACATGTTTTCGAAAAGGGCACGAGACAAAATAACCAACACAATATTTAGTTAAATATTGCGTCTATTTTAAAATCCTCAAATTTGTCCTCTAAGACCTTCAAAATTCACTTTCAAGTTCGAGTATCAAGCAACACACAACAAACAATACAGAGATGTTTTTTCTTTGATCATGTCAACTAAACCAATAATTTCATTACTTTTCTCCAAAAAGAGGATACAAAAAAAAAGCTCTTTCACAATTTCAAAATTTCCCTCTAATACCCTGTTTCCCCTCTTTTTCGCCTAAAACAATGCATTTGAAATTTGAATTTCGGAGACAAACTTCCCAGGGTCATAACTTCGTGCGCGTTGCTCCGATTGACTATTACAAAAAGTTTTCAAAAAGGGCACAAGACAAACTAAATTAGGTAAAATTCATTTAAATCTCACGTTTATTTTAAAACACTCAAATTTGTCCTCTAAAACCTTCAAAATGCATCTACAAGTTCATGTATCAAGCAACACACAACGAACAATACACAAGTGTTTTTCCTTTGATCATGTTAGCTGAACCAAGCATTTTATTAATTTTATCCAAAAAGAGAATAGAAAGGAAAAGAGCCTTTTACAATTTTGAAATTTCCCTCTAATACCATGTTTTCTCCTTTTCCCGCTTAAAACAATGCATTTGAAATTTGAATTTTCGATGCAAACTTCCTAGGGTCATAACTTCAGGCTCGTTTCTCCGATTGACTATTAGAACATGTTTTCGAAAAGGGCACAAGACAAACTAAACAGGGTATATTTAGATAAATCCTACATCTATTTTAAAACCCTCAAATTCATCCTCTAAGACCTTTAAAATTCACTTGTAAGTTCGTGTATCAAGCAACACACAACAAAAAATACACAAGTGTTTTTCCTTTGATCATGTCAGCTAATCCAAGCATTTCATTACTTTTCTCAAAAAATAGAATACAAAAGAAAATAGCCCTTTTACAATTTCAAAATTTCCCTCTAATACCCTCTTTTCCCCTTTTCCCACTTAAAATAATGCATTTGAAATTTGAATATCGGAGGCAAACTTCATAGGGTCATAACTTAAGACTCATTGCTCTGATTGACTATTAAAACATGTTTTTGGAAAGGGCATAAGACAAAATAAACATGGTAGAATTTAGTTAAATCCTACATCTATTTTAAAACCCTCAAATTCATCCTCTAAGACCTTCAAAATTCAATTGCAAGTTCATGGATCAAGCAACACAAAAAAAATAATACACAGGTGTTTTTCCTTTGATCATGTCAGCTGAACCAAGCATTACATTACTTTTCTCCAAAGAGAGGATACAAAAGAAAAGAGCCCTTTTACAATTTCAAAATTTTTGTCTTGCACCATGTTTTTCCCTTTTCCCACCTAAAACAATGCATTTGAAATTTGAATTTCGGAAGTAAACTTCCCAAGGTCATAACTTCACGATCGTTGCTCCAATTGACTATTACAACATGTTTTTGAAAAGGGTACGAGACAAAATAACCATCACAAAATTTAGTTAAATATTGCGTCTATTTTAAAATCTTCAAATTTGTCCTCTAAGACCTTCAAAATTCACTTTCAAGTTTGAGTATCAAGCAACACACAACAAACAATACACAGATGTTTTTCCTTTGATCATGTCAACTAAACCAAGAATTTCATTACTTTTCTCCAAAAAGAGGATACAAAAAAATATATATATATTTTACAATTTCAAAATTTCCCTCTAATACCCTGTTTCCCCCCTTTTCCGCCTAAAATAATGCATTTGAAATTTGAATTTCGAAGGCAAACTTCCTAGGGTCATAACTTCGCACTCGTTGCTTCAATTGACTATTACAAAAAGTTTTTGAAAAGGGCACAAAACAAACTAAATTAGGTAAAATTCGTTTAAATCTCGTGTTTAGTTTAAAACACTCAAATCCGTCCTCTAAGACCTTCAAAATTAACCTCCAAGTTCATGTATCAAGAAACACACAACGAACAATACACAAGTGTTTTTCCTTTGATCATGTTAGTTGAACCAAGCATTTCATTACATTTCTCCAAAAATAGGATAGAAAAGAAAAGAGCCTTTTACAATTTTGAAATTTCCCTCTAATACCATGTTTTCCCCTTTTCCTGCTTAAAACAATGCATTTGAAATTTGAATTTTCGAGGCAAACTTCATAGGGTCATAACTTTAGGCTCATTTCTCCGATTGACTATTATAAAATATTTTTGGAAAGGGCACAAGACAAACTAAACAAGGTAGAATTCAGTTAAATCCTACATCTATTTTAAAACCCTCAAATTAGTCCTCTAAGACCTTTAAAATTCACTTGTAAGTTTGTGTATCAAGCAACACACAAAAAAAAATACACAAGTGTTTTTCCTTTGATCATGTCAGCTGAACCAAGCATTTCATTAATTTTATCCAGAAAGAGAATACAAAAGAAAATCACCCTTTTACAATTTCAAAATTTCCCTCTAATACCCTATTTTCCCCTTTTCCCGCTTAAAATAATGCATTTGAAATTTGAATATCGGAGGCAAACTTCATAGGGTCATAACTTTAGGCTCATTGCCTCAATTGACTATTACAACTTGTTTTCATAAAGGGAACAAGATAAATTAAACGGGATAGAATTCAGTTAAATCCTACATCTATTTTAAAACCCTCAAATTCATCCTATAAGACCTTCAAAATTCACCTGCAAGTTCATGTATCAAGCAACACAAAACAAAAAATACACAGATGTTTTTCCTTTGATCATGTCAGATGGACCCAGCATTTCATTACTTTTCTCCAAAAAGAGGATACAAAATAAAAGAGCCCTTGTACAATTTCAAAATTTTCATCTAGCACCATGTTTTCAAAAAGGGCACGAGACAAAATAAATAACACAAAATTAAGTTAAATTCAAGCGTCTATTTTAAAATCCTCAAATTCGTCCTATAGGACCTTCAAAATTCCATTGTAAGTTCGAGTATCAAAAAACACACAACAAACAATACACACGTGTTTTTCCTTTGATCATGTCAGATGAACCAAGCATTACATTACTTTTCTCCAAAAAGAGGATATAAAAAAAGGAGCCCTTTTACAATTTTGAAATTTTTGTCTTGCACCATGTTTTCCCCTTTTCACGCCTAAAACAATGCATTTGAAATTTGAATTTCGGAGGTAAACTTCCCAAGGTCATAACTTCACGCTCGTTGTTCTGATTGACTATTACATCATGTTTTCGAAAATGGCACGAGACAAAATAACCAACACAAAATTAAGTTAAATATTATGTCTATTTTAAAATCCTCAAATTTGTCCTCTAAGACCTTCAAAATTCACTTTCAAGTTTGAGTATTAAGCAACACACAACAAACAATACACATGTTTTTCCTTTGATCATGTCAATTGAACCAAGCATTTCATTACTTTTCTCCAAAAAGAGGATACAAAAGAAAAAAACTCTTTTACAATTTTGAAATTTTCCTCTAATAACCCGTTTTCCCCCTTTCCCGGCTAAAACAATGGATTTGAAATTTGAATTTCAGTGGCAAACTTCCTAGGGTCATAACTTCGCACTCGTTGCTCCAATTGACTATTACAACATGTTTTTGGAAATGGCACAAGACAAACTAAATTAGGTAAATTTTATTTAAATCACGTATTTATTTTTAAACACTTAAAATTTTCCTTTAAGACCTTCAAAATTCACCTCCAAGTTCATGGATCAAGCAACACACAACGAACAATACATAGGTGTTTTTCCTTTGATCATGTTAGCTGAACCAAGCATTTCATTACTTTTCTCCAAAAAGAGGATACAAAAGAAAAGAGCCCTTTTACAATTTCAAAATTTCCCTCTAATACCTTGTTTTCCCCTTTTCCCGCCTAAAACAATGCATTTGAAATTTGAATTTCGGAGGCAAACTTTGCAGGGTCATAACTTCGCGCTCGTTGCTTCAATTGACTATTACAGCAAATTTTTGAAATGGACACAAGACAAACTAAATTAGGTAAAATTCATTTAAATCTTGTGTTTAATTTAAAACACTCATATCCGTCCTCTAAGACCTTCAAAATTCACTCGCAAGTTCATGTATCAAGCAACACACAACGAACAATACACAAGTGTTTTTTCTTTGATCATGTTAGCTGAACCAAGCATTTCATTAATTTTCTCCAAAAAGATGATAGAAAAGAAAAGAGCCTTTTACAATTTTGAAATTAACTTCTAATACCATGTTTTCCCCTTTTCCCACTTAAAACAATGCATTTGAAATTTGAATTTCCGAGGCAAACTTCCTAGGGTCATAACTTCAGGCTCGTTTCTTCGATTAACTATTACAACATGTTTTCAGAAAGGGCACAAGATAAACTAAACGGGGTAGAATTCAGTTAAATGCTAGATCTATTTTAAAACCCTCAAATTCGTCCTCTAAGACCTTCAAAATTTACTTGTAAGTTTGTGTATCAAGCAACACAAAAAAATACACGTGTTTTTCCTTTGATCATGTCAGCTGAACCAAGCATTTCATTACTTTTCTCCAAAAAGAGGATACAAAAGAAAAGAGCCCTTTTACAATTTTGAAATTTCCCTCTAACACCATTTTTCCCCTTTTTTTCCTTAAAATAATGCATTTGAAATTTGAATTTCAGAGGTAAAATTTCTAGGTTCATAACTACAGGCTCGTTGCTCCGATTGACTATTACAACATGTTTTCAAAAATGGAACGAGACAAACTAAACGAGGCATCTATTTTAAAACCCTCTAATTCATCCTTTAAGACCTTTAAATTCACCTGCAAGTTCGGGTATCAAGCAACACCAAAAAAATAATACACAGGTAATTTTTTTATCATGTCAACTGAAATTTTTCTCTAGTACCATGTTTTCCCATTTCCCCCCCTAAAACAATGCATTTGAAATTTGAATTTTGGAGGTAAACTTCACAGGGTCATAACTTTGTGCTCTTTACTCCGATTTACTATCACAACATATTTTTAGAAAGGTCCCGAGAAAAAATAAATGACACAAAATTTAGTTAAATTCTGCATCTATTTTAGAATCCTCAAATTTGTCCTCTAAGACCTTCAAAATTCACTTGCAAGTTCGGGTATCAAGCAACACACAAAAAACAATACATAGGTTTTTTTCCTTTGATCATGTCAGCTGAACCAAGTATTTCATTACTTTTCTCCAAAAAGAGGATAGAAAAGAAAAGAGCCCTTTTACAATTTCAAAATTTCCCTCTAATACCTTGTTTTCCCCCTTTCCCACCTAAAACAATGTATTTGAAATTTGAATTTTGGAGACAAACTTCCCAGGGTCATAACTTCGTGCTCTTTGCTCCAATTGACTATCACAGCATGTTTTTAGAAAGGTCACGAGACAAAATAAAAGACACAAAATTTAGTTAAATTTTGCATCTATTTTAAAATCCTCAAATTTGTCCTCTAAGATCTTCAAAATTCACTTGCAAGTTCGGGTATCAAGCAACACACAACAAACAATACATAGGTGTTTTTCCTTTGATTATATCAGTTGAACCAAGCATTTCATTACTTTTCTCCAAAAATAGGATACAAAAGAAAAGAGCCCTTTTACAATTTTGAAATTTCCCTCTAATACCCTATTTTCCCCTTTTCCCGCCTAAAATAATGCATTTGAAATTTAAATTTTGGAGGCAAAATTCCTAGGGTCATAACTTCATGCTCATTGCTTCGATTGACTATTACAACAAGTTTTCGAAAAGGGCACAAGACAAACTAAACTGGGTAAAATTCATTTAAATTTTGCATCTATTTTAAAACCCTCAAATTTGTCATTTAGGACCTTCAAAATTCACCTGCAAGTTCATGTATCAAGCAACACACAACAAAAAATACATAGGTGTTTTTACTTTGATCATGTTAGCTGAACCAAACATTTCATTACTTTTCTCCAAAAAGATGATACAAAAGAAAAGAGCCCTTTTACAATTTTGAAATTTCACTCTAATACCCTATTTGCCCCTTTTCCCGCTTAAAACAATGCATTTGAAATTTGAATTTCAAAGGTAAACTTCCTAGGGTCATAACTTAAGGCTCATTGCTCTGATTGACTATTACAACATGTTTTTGGAAAGGGCACAAGATAAACTAAACGGGATAGAATTTAGTTAAATTCTACATCTATTTTAAAAGCCTCAAATTCGTTCTCTAAGGCCTTCAAAATTCACATACAAGTTCGTGTATCAAGCAACACACAACAAATAATACATAGGTGTTTTTCCTTTGATAATGTTAGCTGAACCAAGAATTTCATTACATTTCTCCAAAAATAGGATACAAAAGAAACGAGCCCTTTTATAATTTCAAAATTTCCCTCTACTGCCCTGTTATCCCTTTTTCCCACCTAAAATAATGCATTTGAAATTTGAAATTTGGAGGCAAACTTCATAGTATCTCAACTTCGTGCTTGTTGCTCTGATTGACTGTTACATAATGTTTTCAAAAATGGCACGAGACAAATTAAACAAGAAAAAATTTAGTGAAATCCTACATCTATTGTAAAACCCTCAAATTTGTCCTTTAAGACCTTTAAAATTCACTTGCAAGTTTGGGCATCAAACAACACACAACAAATAATACACAGGTGTTTTTTTTTTATCATGTCAACTGAACCAAGCATTTCATTACTTTTCTCCAAAAAGAGGATACAAAAGAAAAGATCCCTTTTACAATTTCAAAAATTTTGTCTACCACCATGTTTTCCCATTTTCCCGCCTAAAACAAAGCATTTAAAATTTGAATTTCGGAGGTAAACTTCCCAGGGTCATAACTTCACGCTCGTTGGTCATATTGACTATTACAACATTTTTTTGAAAAAGGCACGAGAAAAACTAAATGGGGTAGAATTGAGTTAAATAATACATTTATTTTAAAACCCTCAAATTCGTCTTCTAAGACTTTCAAAATTCACCTATAAGTTCGTGTATTAAGCAAAACACAACAAACAATACACAAGTGTTTTTCCTTTGATCATGTTAGCTGAACCAAGCATTTCATTACTTTTCTCCACAAAGAGGATACAAAAGAAAAGAGCCCTTTCACAATTTCAAAATTTCCCTCTAATAGCCTATTTTCCCCTTTTCTCGCTTAAAATAATGCATTTGAAATTTGAATTTTGAAGGAAAACTTCCTAGGCTCATAACTTCAGGTTATTGCTCTGATTGAATATTACATGTTTTCAGAAAGCGCACAAGAAAAACTAAACATGGTAGAATTAAGTTAAATCCTACATCTATTTTAAAACCCTCAAATTCATCCTCTAAGACCTTCAAAATTCACCTACAAGTTCGTGTATTAAGCAACACACAACGAACAATACATAGGTGTTTTTCCTTTGATCATCTTAGCTGAACCAATCATTCCAATAGTTTTCTCCAAAAATAGGATGCAAAAGAAAAGAGCCCTTTTACAATTTTGAAATTTCCCTCTAATACTCTGTTTTCCCCTTTTCCCACTTAAAACAATGCATTTGAAATTTGAATTTTAGAGGAAAATTTCTTAGGGTCATAACTTCGCGCTCGTTGCTCCGATTGACTATTCAAACATGTTTTTAGAAAGGGCACAAGACAAACTAAACGGGGTAGAATTTACTTAAATCCTACATCTATTTTAAAAACCTCAAATTCATCCTCTAAGACCTTCAAAATTCACTTGTAAGTTCGTGTATCAAGCAACACACAACAAACAATACACAAGAGTCTTTCCTTTGATCATGTCAACTAAACCAAGCATTTCATTACTTTTCTCCAAAAATATGATACAAAATAAAAGAGCCTTTTTACAATTTCGAAATTTCCCTCTAATACCCAATTTTCCCATTTTCTCGCTTAAAACAATGCATTTGAAATTTGAATTTTGGAGGCAAACTTCCTAGGGTCATAACTTCACGCTCATTGCTTCGATTGACTATTACAACATGTTTTCGGAAAGGGCACAAGAAAAACTAAATGGGGTAGAATTTAATTAAATTCTACATCTATTTTAAAACCCTCAAATTCGTCCTCTAAGACCTTTAAAATTCATCTGTAAGTTCGTGTATTAAGCAAAACAAAACAAACAATACACAAGTGTTTTTCCTTTGATCATGTCAGCTGAACCAAGCATTTCGTTACTTTTATCCAAAAAGAGCATACAAAAGAAAAGAGCCTTTTTACAATTTTAAAATTTCTCTCTAATACCATGTTTTCCCATTTTCTTGCTTAAAAGAATGCATTTGAAATTTGAATTTCGGAGGCAAATTTCCTAGGGTACTAACTTCAGGCTCATTGCTCTGATTAACAATTACAACATTTTTTCGGAAAGGGTGCAAGACAAACTAAACGAGGTAAAATTCAGTTAAATATTACATCTATTTTAAAACCTCAAATTCATCCTCTAAGACCTTCAAAATTCACCTGCAAGTTCATGTATCAAGCAACACACAACAAACAATACACAGGTATTTTTCCTTTGATCATGTCAATTGAACCAATAATTTCATTACTTTTCTCCAAAAATAGGATACAAAAGAAAAGATCCCTTTTACAATTTCAAAATTTCCCTCTAATACCCTGTTTTCCCCTTTTCCCGCTTAAAACAATGCATTTGAAATTTGAATTTCGGAGGCAAACTTCCTAGGGTCATAACTTTAGGCTCATTGCTCCGATTAACTATTACAATATGTTTTTGTAAAGGGCAAAAGACAAACTAAACGGGAAAGTATTCAATTAAATCCTACATCTATTTTAAAACCCTCAAATTCATCCTCTAAGACCTTCAAAATTCATTTGTAAGTTCATGTATCAAGCAACACACAACAAACAATACACAAATGTCTTTCCTTTGATCATGTCAGATGAACCAAGCATTTCATTAATTTTCTCCAAAAAGATGATACAAAAGGAAAGATCCCTTTTACAATTTCGAAATTTCCCTCTAATACCCAATTTTCCCATTTTCTCGCTTAAAACAATGCATTTGAAATTTGAATTTCGAAGGCAAACTTCCTAGGGTCATAATTTCAGGCTCATTGCTCCGATTGACTATTACAACATGTTTTCAGAAAGGGCACAAGAAAAACTAAATGGGGTAGAATTTAATTAAAATGTTACATCTATTTTAAAACCCTCAAATTCGTCCTCTAAGACCTTTAAAATTCACCTGTAAGTTCGTGTATTAAGCAACACAAAACAAACAATACACAAGTGTTTTTCCTTTGATCATGTCAGCTGAACCAAGCATTTCATTACTTTTATCCAAAAAGAGCATACAAAATAAAAGAGCCCTTTTACAATTTTAAAATTTCTCTCTAATACCATGTTTTCCCCTTTTCTTGCTTAAAAGAATGCATTTGAAATTTGAATTTCGGAGGTAAAGTTCCTCGGGTACTAACTTCAGGCTCATTGCTCTGATTAACTATTACAAAATTTTTCAAAAAGGGTGCAAGACAAACTAAACGAGGTAAAATTCAGTTAAATATTACATCTATTTTAAAACCTCAAATTCATCCTCTAAGACCTTCAAAATTCACCTACAAGTTCATGTATCAAGCAACACACAACAAACAATACACAGGTGTTTTTCCTTTGATCATGTCAACTGAACCAATAATTTCATTACTTTTCTCCAAAAAGAGGATACAAAAGAAAAGATCCCCTTTACAATTTTAAAGTTTCCCTCTAATACCATGTTTTCCCCTTTTCCCGCTTAAAACAATGCATTTGAAATTTGAATTTCAGAAGCAAACTTCCTAGGGTCATAACTTCAGGCTCGTTGCTCTGATTAACTATTACAACATTTTTTCGAAAATGGCACAAGACAAACTAAACTAGGTAGAATTCAATTAAATCCTACATCTATTTCAAAACCCTCAAATTTGTCCTCTAAGACCTTCAAAATTCACTTGTAAGTTTGTATATCAAGCAACACACAACAAACAATACACAAGTGTTTTTTCTTTTATAATGTCAACTAAACCAAGCATTTCATTAATTTTCTCCAAAAAGAGGATATAAAATAAAAGAGCCCTTTTACAATTTCGAAATTTCCCTCTAATACCTTGTTTTCCCCTTTTCCTGCTTAAAATAATGCATTTGAAATTTGAATTTCGGTGGCAAACTTCGTAGGGTCATAACTTCAAGCTAGTTGCGCCGATTGACTATTACAACATGTTTTTGGAAAGGGCACAAGACAAACTAAATGGAGTAGAATTCAGTTAAATATTGTAACTATTTTAAAACCCTCAAATTTGTCCTCTCAGACCTTCAAAATTCACTTGTAAGTAACTGTATTAAGCAACACACAACAAACAATACACAAGTGTTTTTCATTTGATCATGTTAGATGAACAAAACATTTCATTACTTTTCTCCAAAAATAAGATACAAAATAAAAGAGCCCTTTTAAAATTTCAAAATTTCCCTCGGATACCCTGTTTTCCCATTTTCTTGCTTAAAATAATGCATTTGAAATTTGAATTTCGGAGTCAGACTTCCCAGGGTCATAACTTCGCGCTTGTTGCTCCAATTGACTATTAGAATATGTTTTAAGAAATGGCACAAGACAAACTAAATGTGGTAGAATTCAGTTAAATCCTATATCTAATTTAAAACCCTCAAATTCATCCTCTAAGACCTTCAAAATTCACCTGCAAGTTCATGTATCAAGCAACACACAACAAACAATACACAGGTGTTTTTCATTTGATCATGTTAGTTGAACCTAGCATTTCATTACTTTTATCCAAAAATAGGATACAAAAGAAAATATCCCTTTTACAATTTTGAAATTTCCCTCTAATACCCCGTTTTCCCCTTTTCCCGCTTAAAACAATGCATTTGAAATTTGAATTTTGGAGATAAACTTCCTAGGGTCATAAATTTAGGCTCGTTTCTCCGATTGACTATTACAATATGTTTTTGAAAAGGGCACAAGACAAACTAAATAGGGTAGAATTCAGTTAAATCCTACATCTATTTTAAAACCCTCAAATTCGTCCTCTAAGACCTTCAAAATTCACTTGTAAGTTAGTGTATCAAGCAACACACAACAAAAAATACACAATTTATTTTTCTATGATCATGTCTGATGAACCAAAAATTTCAATACTTTTCTCCAAAAAGAGGATACAAAAGAAAAGAGCCCTTTTACAATTTTGAAATTTCCTTCTAATACCCTGATTTCCACTTTTCTCACTTAAAATAATGCATTTGAAATTTGAATTTCTGAGGCAAACTTCCTAGGGTCATAACTTCAGGCTCGTTGATCCGATTGACTATTACAACATGTTTTTGGAAATGACACAAGACAAACTAAATGGGATAGAATTCGTTTAAAATATTGCATGTATTTTAAAATCCTCAAATTTGTCCTCTTAAACCTTCAAAATTCACCTGCAAATTCGTGTATCAAGCAACACACAAAAAAAAATACACAAGTGTTTTTCCTTTGATCATGTCAGCTGAACCAAACATTTCATTACTTTTCTCCAAAAAGAGGATACAAAAGAAAAGAGCCCTTTTACAATTTAAAAAATTTCGTCTAGCACCATGTTTTCCCCTTTTCCCGCTTAAAATATTGCATTTGAAATTTGAATTTTGGAGGCAAACTTCCCAGGGTCATAAATTTGTGCTCGTTGGTTCGATTGAAAATTATAGCATATTTTCTAAAAGGGCACGAGACAACATAAACGACACAAAATTTAATTAAAAATTGTGTCTATTTTAAAATCCTCAAATTTGTCCTCTAAGACCTTCAAAATTCACTTTCAAGTTTGAGTATCAAGCAACACACAACAAACAATACACATATGTTTTTCCTTTGATCATGTCGGTTGAACCAAACATTTCATTAATTTTCTCCAAAAAGAGGATACAAAAGAAAAAATCCCTTTTACAATTTTGAAATTTTTGTCTTGCACCATGTTTTCCCTTTTCTCGCCTAAAACAATGCATTTGAAATTTAAATTTTTGATGCAAACTTCCTAAGGTCATAACTTCACGCTCGTTGCTCTGATTGACTATTACAACATGTTTTCAAAAAGGGCACGAGACAAAATAACCAACACAAAATTTATTTAAATATTGTGTCTATTTTAAAATCCTCAAATTTGTCCTCTAAGACCTTCAAAATTCACTTTCAAGTTTGAGTATCAAGCAACACACAACAAACAATACACAAATGTTTTTCCTTTGATCATGTCAGATGAACTAAGAATTTCATTACTTTTCTCCAAAAAGAGGATACAAAAGAAAAAAGCTCTTTTACAATTTCAAAATTTCCCTCTAATACCCTATTTTCCCCTTTTCCCGCTTAAAACAATGTATTTCAAATTTGAATTTCGGTGGCAAATGTCTTAGTGTCATAACTTCGCACTCGTTGCTCCGATTGACTATTACAACATGTTTTCGGAAAGGTCACAAGACAAACTAAACAATGTAGAATTCAATTAAATCCTACATCTATTTTAAAACCCTCAAATTCATCCTCTAAGACCTTCAGAATTCACCTACAAGTTAATGTATCAAGCAACACACAACAAAGAATACAGAGGTGTTTTTTCTTTGATCATGTCAGCTGAACCAAGAATTTCATTAATTTTCTCCAAAAGGAGGATACAAAAGAAAAGAGCCCTTTTACAATTTCAAAATTTCCCTCTAATACCCTGTTTTCCCCTTTTCCCGCTTAAAATAATGCATTTGAAATTTGAATTTCGAAGGCAAACTTCCTAGGGTCATAACTTCAGGCTCATTAATATGACTAACTACTACAACATATTTTCGGAAAGGGCACAAGATAAACTAAATAGGGCAAAATTCTGTTAAATCCTACATCTAATTTAAAACCCTCAAATTCATCCTCTAAGACCTTCAAAATTCACCTACTAGTTCATGTATCAAGCAACACACAACAAAAAATACACACATGTTTTTTTCCTTTGATCATGTCAGCTGAACCAAGCATTTCATTACTTTTCTCAAAAAATAGGATACAAAAGAGAAGAGCCCTTTTACAATTTCGAAATTTTCCTTTAATACCGTGTTTTCCCCTTTTCCTGCCTAAAATAATGCATTTGAAATTTGAATTTTGGAGGTAAACTTCCTAGGATCATAACTTCGCACTCGTTGATCCAATTGACTATTACATCATGCTTTCTAAAAGGGCACAAGACAAAATAAACAACACAAAATTAAATTAAATTAGACGTCTATTTTAAAATCCTCAAATTCACATCCGCCCATGTAGAGGAGTTGGAGAGCAAATGGGTAGTTAAACCTCTCTAGTTGCTGAGAGGCCCAGGTTCAAATCTCTCGCCTCACATGTTGCGGATATGTTATGTAATGGTTCCCTCGTGGTCACAATCTGTTTACCCCTTGTGGCCACCACCAAAAAAAAAAAAAATCCTCAAATTCATCCTCTAAGACCTTCAAAATTCAATTGCAAGTTTGAGTATCAAGCAACACACAAAAAACAATACACAGGTGTTTTTCCTTTGATCATGTCAGATGAACCAAGAATTACATTAATTTTCTCCAAAAAGAGGATACAAAAGAAAAGAGCCCTTTTACAATTTTGAAATTTTTGTCTTGCACCATGTTTTTTCCTTTTCCCGCCTAAAACAATGCATTTGAAATTTGAATTTCGGAGGCAAACTTCCCAGTGTTATAACTTCATGCTCGTTGCTCTGATTGACTATTACAACATGTTTTTGAAAGGGCACGAGACAAAATAACAACACAAAATTTAGTTAAACATTACGTCTATTTTAAAATCCTCAAACTTGTCCTCTAAGACCTTCAAAATTCACTTTTAAGTTTGAGTATCAAGCAACACACAACAAATAATATAGAGATGTTTTTCCTTTGATCATGTTAGCTGAACCAAGCATTTCATTACTTTCCTCCAAAAATAGGATACAAAAGAAAAGAGCCCTTTTACAATTTCAAAATTTCCCTCTAATACTCTATTTTCCCATTTTCCTGCTTAAAATAATTCATTTCAAATTTGAATTTCAGAGGCAAACTTCTTAGGGTCATAAATTTGCGCTCATTGCTTCGATTGATTATTACATGTTTTTGAAAATGGCACAAGACAAGCTAAATTGGGTAGAATTTAGTTAAATCCTACATCTATTTTAAAACCCTCAAATTCATCCTCTAAGACCTTCAAAATTCACTTGCAAGTTCATGTATCAAGCAACACACAACAAAGAATACATAGGTGTTTTTCATTTGATCATGTCAACTGAACCAAGCATTTCATTAATTTTCTTCAAAAAGAGGATACTAAAGAAAATAGCCCTTTTACAATTTCAAAATTTCCCTCTAATACCCTATTTTCCCCTTTTTCGCATAAAATAATGCATTTGAAATTTGAATTTCAGAGGCAAACTTCCTAGGGTTATAACTTTAGGCTCATTAATCCGATTGACTATTACAACATGTTTTCATAAAGGGCACAAGACAAGCTAAACATTGTAGAATTTTGTTAAATCCTACATCTATTTTAAAACCCTAAAATTAATTCTCTAAGACCTTCAAAATTCACCTGTAAGTTCATGTATCAAGCAACCCACAACAAACAATACATACGTGTTTTTCCTTTGATCATGTTAGCTAAACCAATAATTTCATTAATTTTATCCAAAAATAGGATACAAAAGAAAAGAGTCCTTTTACAATTTCAAAATTTACCTCTAATACCTTGTTTTCACCTTTTCTCGCTTAAAACAATGCATTTGAAATTTGAATTTTAGAGGTAAACCTCCTAGGGTCATAACTTTAGGCTCGTTGATTTGATTGACTATTACTACATGTTTTTGGAAAGGGCACAAGACAAACTAAATGGGGTAGAATTCAATTAAATCTTGCATCTATTTTAAAACTCTCAAATGTGTCCTCTTAAACCTTCAAAATTCACCTGCAAGTTCGTCTATCAAGCAACACACAAAAAACAATACACAGGTGTTTTTTCTTTGATCATGTCAGCTGAACCAAGCATTTCATTACTTTTCTCCAAAAAGAGGATACAAGAGAAAAGAGCCCTTTTAAAATTTCAAATTTTTTGTCTAGCACCAAGTTTTCCCCTTTTCCCACCTAAAATAATGCATTTGAAATTTGAATTTTGGAGGCAAACATCCCAGAGTCATAATTTCGCGCTCGTTGGTCCGATTGACTATTACAACATGTTTTCGAAAATGGCACAAGACAACATAAACGACACAAAATTAAATTAAATTGGAGCATCTATTTTAAAATCCTCAAATACTTCCTTTAAGACCTTCAAAATTCAATTGCAAGTTCGAGTATCAAGCAACACACAACAAACAATACACAGGTGTTTTTTTTATCATGTCAGCTGAACCAAGCATTACATTAATTTTCTCCAAAAAGAGGATACAAAAGAAAATAGCCCTTTTAAAATTTTGAAATTTTTGTCTTGCACCATGTTTTCCCCTTTTCCCGCCTAAAACAATGCATTTGAAATTTGAATTTTAGAGGCAAACTTCCTAGGGTCATAACTTCATGCTCGTTACTCCGATTGACTATTACAACATGTTTTCAAACAGGGTACGAGACAAAATAACCAACACAAAATTTAGTTAAATATTGTGTCTATTTTAAAATCCTCAAATTTGTCCTCTAAGACCTTCAAAATTCACTTTCAAGTTTGAGTATCAAGCAACACACAACAAACAATACACAGATGTTTTTCCTTTGATCATGTTAGCTGAACCAAGAATTTCATTACTTTTATCCAAAAAGAAGATACAAAAGAAAAAAGCTATTTTACAATTTCGAAATTTCCCTCTAATACCCTATTTTTCCCTTTTCCCGCTTAAAAAAATGCATTTCAAATTTCAATTTTGGTGGCAAACTTCTTAGGGTCATAGCTTCACGCTTGTTGCTCCGATTGACTATTACAACATGTTTTCAAAAAGGGCTAAAGAGAAACTAAAAGAGATAAAATTTAGTTTAATCCTACATCTATTTTAAAACCCTCAAATTCATACTCTAAGACCTTCACAATTCACCTACAGGTTAATGTATCAAGCAACACACAACAAAGAATACACAGGTGCTTTTCCTTTGATCATGTCAGCTGAACCAAGCATTTCATTAAATTTTTGCAAAAGGAGGATACAAAAGAAAAAAGCCCTTTTACAATTTCAAAATTTCCCTCTAATACCCTGTTTTCCCCTTTTTTCACTTAAAATAATGCATGTGAAATTTGAAAGGGTACAAGACAAACTAAATTAGGTGAAACTCATTTAAATCCTGCGTTTATTTCAAAACACTCAAATTCATCCTCTAAGACCTTCAAAATTCACCTACAAGTTCATGTATCAAGCAACACATAACGAACAATACATAGGTGTTTTTCCTTTGATCATGTTAGCTGAACCAAGCATTTCATTACTTTTCTCCAAAAAGAGAATACAAAATAAAATAGCCATTTTACAATTTCAAAATTTCCCTCTAATACCCTTATTTCCCCTTTTCCCGCTTAAAACAATGCATTTGAAATTTGAATTTCAAAGGTAAAATTCCTAGGGTCATAACTTTAGGCTCGTTGCTCCGATTAACTATTACAACATGTTTTCAAAAAGGGCACAAGACAAACTAAAGGGGGTTGTATTTAGTTAAATCCTACATCTATTTTAAAACCCTCAAATTCATCCTCTAAGACCTTCAAAATTCACTTGTAAGTTCGTGTATCAAGCAACACACAACAAACAATACACAAGTGTTTTTCCTTTGATCATGTTAGTTGAACCAAGCATTTCATTACTTTTCTCCAAAAATAGGATAAAAAAGAAAATAGCCCTTTTAAAATTTTGAAATTTTCCTCTAATACCCTTATTTCCCATTTTCCCGCTTAAAACAATGCATTTGAAATTTGAATTTCAAAGGTAAACTTCCTAGGGTCATAACTTCAGGCTCGTTGCTCCGATTGACTATTACAACATGTTTTCGAAAAGGACACGAGACAAACTAAATGGGGTAGTATTTAGTTAAATCCTACATCTATTATAAAACCCTCAAATTTTTCCTCTAAGACCTTCAAAATTCACTTGTAAGTTCGTGTATCAAGCAACACACAACAAACAATACACAAGTGTTTTTCATTTGATCATGTTAGCTGAACCAAACATTTCATTACTTTTCTCCAAAAATAGGATACAAAAGAAAATAGCCCATTTACAATTTCAAAATTTCCCTCTAATACCCTTATTTCCCCTTTACCCGATTAAAAAAATGCATTTGAAATTTGAATTTTGAATTTTGAAGGTAAACTTCCTAGCGTCATAACCTCAGGCTCGTTTCTCTGATTGACTATTACAACATGTTTCGAAAAGGGCAGAAGACAAAGAATACACAGGTGTTTTTCCTTTGATCATGTCAGCTGAACCAAGCATTTCATTAAATTTATACAAAAGGAGGATACAAAAGAAAAGAGCCCTTTTACAATTTCAAAATTTCCCTCTAATACCCTATTTTCCCATTTTTCCGCTTAAAATTATGCATGTAAAATTTGAAAGGGTACAAGACAAACTAAATTAGGTGAAATTCATTTAAATCCCGCGTTTATCAAAACACTCAAATTCATCCTCTAAGACCTTCAAAATTCACCTACAAGTTCATGTATCAAGAAACACATAACGAACAATACATAGGTGTTTTTCCTTTGATCATGTTAGCTGAACCAAGCATTTCATTAATTTTCTCCAAAAAGAGAATACAAAAGAAAATAGCCCTTTTACAATTTCAAAATTTCCCTCTAATACCCTTATTTCCCCTTTTCCCGCTTAAAACAATGCATTTGAAATTTGAATTTCGAAGGTAAAATTCCTAGGGTCATAACTTCAGGCTCGTTGCTCCGATTGACTATTACAACATGTTTTCGAAAAGGGCACAAGACAAACTAAAGGGGGTCGTATTTATTTAAATCCTACATCTATTATAAAACCTTCAAATTCGTCCTCTAAGACCTTCAAAATTCACTTGTAAGTTCGTGTATCAAGCAACACACAACAAACAATACACAAGTGTTTTTCCTTTGATCATGTTAGTTGAACCAAACATTTCATTACTTTTCTCCAAAAATAGGATACAAAAGAAAATAGCCCTTTTACAATTTCAAAATTTCCCTCTAATACCCTTATTTCCCCTTTTCCCGCTTAAAAAAATGCATTTGAAATTTGAATTTCGAAGGTAAACTTCCTAGTGTCATAACCTCAGGCTCGTTGCTCCGATTGACTATTACAACATGTTTTCAGAAAGGGCACAAGACAAACTAAATCCTACATCTATTTTAAAACCCTCAAATTTGTCCTCTAAGACCTTCAAAATTCACTTGTAAGTTGTTGTATCAAGCAACACATAACAAAAAATACACAAGTGTTTTTGCTTTGATCATGTCAGCTGAACAAAACATTTCATTACTTTTCTCCAAAAAGAGGATACAAAAGAAAAGAGCCCTTTTACAATTTCAAAATTTCCCTCTAATACCTCGTTTTCACCTTTTCCTGCTTAAAATAATGCATTTGAAATTTGAATTTTGGAGGCAAACATCCTAGGCTCATAACTTCAGGCTCATTGCTTTGATTGACTATTACATATTTTTGGAAAGGGCACAAGACAAACTAAACGAGGTAGAATTCAGTTAAATCCTACATTTATTTTAAAACCCTCAAATTCATCCTCTACGACCTTCAAAATTCACCTGCAAGTTCATGTGTCAAGCAACACACAAAAAATAATATACAGGTGTTTTCCTTTGATCATGTTAGCTGAACCTAGCATTTAATTACTTTTATTCAAAAATAGGATACAAAAGAAAAGAGCCCTTTTAGAATTTTGGAATTTTCCTCTAATACCCTGTTTTCCCCTTTTCTCGCTTAAAACAATGAATTTGAAATTTGAATTTCGGAGGCGAACTTCCTAGGGTCATAACTTCAGGCTCATTGCTTTGATTGATTATTACAACATGTTTTTGGAAAGGGCGCAAGACAAAATAAATGGGGTAGAATTTAGTTAAATCTTGAATCTATTTTAAAACCCTCAAATTTGTCCTCTAAGACCTTTAAAATTCACCCACAAGTTCATATATCAAGCAACACACAACAAACAATTGACAGGTGTTTTCCATTTGATCATGTCAGCTGAACCAAGCATTTCATTACTTTTCTCCAAAAAGAGGATACAAAAGAAAAGAGCCCTTTTAAAATTTCAAAATTTTCGTCTAGCACCATGTTTTCCCTTTTTCCCGCCTAAAACAATGCATTTTGAAATTTGAATTTTGGAGGTAAACTTCCTAGGGTCATAACTTCACGCTTGTTGGTTTGATTGACTATTACAGGATGTTTTCAAAAATGGCATGAGACAAAATATAGGACACAATTTAATTAAATGATGCATCTATTTTAAAATCCTCAAATTCGTCCTCTAAGACCTTCAAAATTCAATTGCAAGTTCGAGTATCAAGCAACACAACAAACAATACACAGGTGTTTTTCCTTTGTATTGAGCAAGGTGCAGCAACAGTATTGTCATTGTTGTCAACACAGTCAGATAGATCTATTGATGTAGTGGACAGGAAGTTCAAAAGCTATTCAGATGCAGAAGATAGGAGTTCAAAGGTTATTCAGAGTATGTACAGTGATTTTCCAAGAAGACCGAAGTGGCCCATATGCAAAAGATCAAAGAAAAAGGACAAGTAAGAAAAGTGTCGCGATATCGCGACATATACAACAGGCAAGAAAAACTGTCGTGATTTCGTGACATGTTGGAAGAGAGAGAAAAAGCAGGAAAAACTGTCACGATTTTGCGACATGTTGGAAGAGAGAGAAAAAGCAGGAAAAACTGTCACGATTTTGCGACATGTTGGAAGAGAGAAAAAATAGGAAAAACTATTGCAATTTCACGACATGTTGGAAGAGAGAGAAAAGGCAAGTGGAAAAACTGTCACGATTTCGTGACATGTTGGAAGAGAGAAAAAGTAGGAAAAATTGTCATGATTTCATGACATGTTGGAAGAGAAAAAGGCAAGTGGAAAAACTGTCATGATTTCGCGACATGTTGGAAGAGAAAGAGAAAGCAGAAAAAGTGTCACGATTTCGTGACAAGTTCGAAGAAAGAGAACAAGTAAGAAAAGTGTCACGATTTTGCGACATGTCACATTTTTGTGACTAAAATAGGAGAGAGAAAGTAAGTTGGAAAAGTGTCACGATTTCATGACATGTCGCATTTCAACTAAAATAGGAGAGAGAAAGTAAGTTTGAAAAGTGTCGCGATTTCACATGTCATTTTCGACTAAAATAGGAGAGAGAAAGTAAGTTTGAAAAGTGTCACAATTTCATGACATGTCACATTTTCATGACTAAAATAGGAGAGAGAAAGTAAGTTTGAAAAGTGTCACGATATCGTGACATGTCGCATTTTCATGACAAAAGAAAGAGAGGAAGCGTACGAAAGTAGAACTGTCACGATTTCGTGACAAAAGTAGAAAGCAAGACTTCGAAAGCAAAAGTGTCATGATTTCATGACAAAAGCAAAGAAGTAAAGTACGAAAGCAGAAGTGTCACGATTTCGTGACAAAAGCAGAGAAGAAGACTTCCAAGGCAGAAGTGTCACGATTTCATGACAAAAGGAAAGAAGTAAAGTACGGAAGCAGAAGTGTCATGATTTCATGACAAAAGTAGAGAAGAAGACTTCAAAGGCAGAAGTGTCATGATTTCATGACAAAAGCAAAGAAGCTAAGTATAGAAGTAGAAGTGTCACGATTTCATGACAAAAGCTAAGTTGAAGACTACGGAGGCAGAAGTGTCGTGATATCGTGACAAAAGCAAAGTCGAAGTCTATGGAAGTAGAAGTGTCGCGATATCACGACAAAAGCAAAGATGAAGTATACAGAGGCAAAAATGTCATGATATCATGACAAAAGAAAAGATGAAGTCTATGGAGGCAGAAATGTCATGATATCATGACAAAAGAATAGAGAAAGTGTACGGAGGTGAAAGTGTCATGATATCGTGACATGTATTTTCGTGGCAATAACAACAAAAGAAGCTATAGAGGTAGAAATGTCATGATTTCATGATAGGTCGTAAATGCGCAAGTCAAGAAGGAGAACCCAACTGAAATGAGAAGGATGACAATGGACCGACAATAATTATGGTGGTTACAAGGTTTGTCTAATGAAATTTGCATGATCCGACTAAGATTAGGATTTATAGCCGACTAAGATTAGGGTTTTCATCATAAAAAATATTGTTATAAAAGGAGGGCTATTTGGAGAATTGAGAGAGTGGTGGAATGTGTGTGAAATACGGTCGTTGTGCGCAGAGAGCAAGTCGTGTCGAATCGTGCTAAGTGCAAAATTTGCAAAGAGAGCAGAGTGCACAAAAGGGAGAAGACGATCATGAAGTTCGACTGTAACGAAGCAGAGTGTGCGAAGTGATTGCGTAGAGAGAGCAGAGTGTGTAGAGAACGCAAAGGTGAAGAAGACCAGTCAGGGTCTTGCAAAAGCAAAGGTATCTTACTATCAAAATTATAGATTCAAATTGAAGTCCAAGTTGGTGCTTGGCATCAGGGGTTGGTGCTCCTTCTAGTTGGTGCTGGTAAATCAGGGGTTGGTGCTCCTTCTAGTTGGTGCTAGTAAATCAGGGGTTGGTGCTCCTTTATTTTGGTGTAGATAAATCAGGTGTGCTTAGGAAAGGGTTGGTGCCTCGTTGGTGTAGTAAATCGGGGTTGGTGCTCCTTCCATGGGGGAAAGGCGGGAAAAGGGTTGGTGTCCTTCAGTTGGTGCTGGTAAATCAGAGGTTGGTGCTCCTTTCTGTTGGTGCAGATAAATCAGGGGTTGGTGCTCCTTTCTATTGGTGCAGATAAATTAGGGGTTGGTGCTCATTTCTGTTAGTACAGATAAATCAGGGGTTGGTGCTCCTTCCAGTTGGTGCTGGTAAATTGATTGTAAAGTTGGTGCTTTGCAAAGGCTGGATTTGGATGGTAGTCCAAGCAGTCAATTTTTGAGGAGTAGCCACATTGGTGAACCTCATTAAATCTTGTGTTGTGTGATGCTCTTTTGTTATACTTGTTGTATCTAGTAATAAGTTTTAATTGCTACGGTATTAAGAGCTGTAAATTCAAGTTTAAAGAGCTACACTGATTCACCCCCCTCTCAGTGTCATTGTAAGACTAACAATTGGTATCAGAGCTAGGTTCATGTATAAGCTTAACCGGCTAGGGTGATCTTGGAAGTAACACAATGGCAGGTGGTGAAGGCTTCTCATCAAACAAAGCACCATTGTTTGATGGATCTAATTACGCATTCTAGAGAATCAGGATGCAGACATATCTCTGTGCTTTGGGATACAACATCTGGGATTCAGTAGTTAGTGGATACACAATACCCATCACTCCTCCAAAAGAGGCTGACAAAAAGAAACTATTTGAAAATAACTCAAAAGCAAAGAATGCTATCATGTGCGGATTAGCAGACAGTGAACTAGTAAAGATCATGAGCTATAAAATGACAAAAGAAATATGGGACAAACTGAGGAGTATTCATGAAGGAGACGATAAGATCAAGGAGGCCAAGTTACATGACACATCGAGCTCAGTTCGAAGCATTAAAGATGAATGACGATGAAAACATTGAGGCATATATGCTCGAGAGTTAATGGAATCATTAATGCGATCAGAGGACTCGGTGAGGATATCGAAGACTCTACCATCGTGAAAAAGGTATTAAGATCTCTTCCTCAAAGGTTTGATTCTAAAGTCTCAGTGATAGAAGAAGCTAAAAATCTAAATTATTTTAGTATAGATGAGATGTATGGTTCTTTGATTGCATATGAGATGAGGATAGGAAGATCTAAACCCACAAAAAGAGAAGCGGCTTTTAAAGCCCTTAAAAATAAAAATGCAAAACAAGAGTCCGAGGAAGAAGAGACATTAGATGAAATGGAAGCAAACTTTGTTAGAAAACTAAAAATGGGAAAAGGAAAATACAGAGGAAAGCTACCGTTTAAATGTTTCAACTGTGGAGGCATTGGGCATTTTGCGACTAAATGTCCACTTAATGAGAAGAACAAAAATGATGAAGGATCGCACCAAGAAAGAAGTGACTGGAAGAAGAAAACGAATTTCAGAAAAGGCAACTTCAAGAAGAAAAGTTTCATCTCCAGGAATGCCAGTTCAACAGAAGACAACTCCGATGAGGATTCTGAAGAGGAAACAGGTGAAGCTCTTTTCATGGCATTTGAAGAAGTAAAATCAGAAAAGGAAGGAGTGAACTCTGAAGTATGTGGTGAAAACCCTGAGGCTGAAGTAGATCTAGAAGGTGAGTTGATCTTTGCACTTGAAGAGTGGAAAATAGAGAGGAAAAAGAATAAGAAAATTTCAAAAAAGCTTGAGGATGCAAACGAAATCATAACTAGTCTGAAAGTACAGACAAAAGAATACAAGAAAATATCTGAAGATCTTGAAGTACAAATTACCATGAAAATAGATTATTGCTACAAACTAGAAGAAGAGAATGTTGGTTTATGGATGCAGATAGAAGAGATGAATCACAAAATTAGTTGCTATCACAAACGTGAAGAAAGTTCTATGAAGCTGGATAAGATTATAAATGACCAAAGGCCTGCAGGCATCAAATTTGGTCTGGGTTTCATCGAAGGAGAATCATCAAATGGATCAAAGGCCAAAAATGTAGAATCCATAAAGAATGAAGATAAGAAATAGGTTGATCAAGGAAAAACGTCTCATGCAAAAGAAAGCAATAATGCCAGGCACGAAAGGAGAATTGACAATGATGGATTCACCAATGTCACACATCAAAGAAGAAGAAGACCTATGGCTCCTACGACAACATGGCAAAGACCATCACCCAGGTTCAATTATCCCTTTTCTGGTTTCTATTTTAAATGCAATGGCTATGGACATAAAATCTCAGTCTACAAATATAATGTAAGACCAAGGAATTTCACCAGTAGAAATGCTTTTTCTCCTCTGATGAATTATACAGTAGAATGTTATAACTATCATAATTTTGGGCACATTGCAAGAAATTGTAGAAGTACACTTGCATCAAATCAGTTTCAGGGAAGAAAATTTCAACCAAATAGGATGAGACAAAATAGAAAACTTCTCGAAAAACATGCACAAGCTATTGATAAGGGAAAGGCAAAACAAGAGCCCAAAACGGTAATCAAACCAGAGTGGAGAAAGAAAGAAGAAAGGAAATCGTGTCTCCTTGGACTGAAGGAGACTACTCCTCTATTGCACTAAGCAACTCCAGGTAGCACATCCTTAGGGGGAGCAATCTTAAAGTTTTATTTTAATGCTCCTATGTATTTGTTTGGTTATCTGAGGATGAAAGGCAAGTAGTCATGGGGAGTTGTCGTATAGTTGTCAAAGTGTGTTTCAGTTCATGTAGTTGTTTGTGGAGGTACCATGAAGGGTGGTGATTAAATTGAGAGTTGTCACCATTGGTAGTATTGCTATATGTCAGTGTTGTACTTTTTGATGGTTCTTACTGCCATTGTTCAAAGTTATGGATTATAACAGTTTTGATAATTTGGTTTAGTGAAAGAGATGTTAAAAAAGTTCACAATGGAGGATTGTAAGCCAGCTAGCACTCCCATGACGATAGGTTGCAAGTTGAGCAAGGATGACAAATCTCCACCTGTTGATCAAACCATGTACAGATCTATGATTGGGAGCTTACTGTACCTGACAACTACCAGACCAGATATTTTACAGGCAGTATGCATGGTAGCACGATTTCAGGCTAATCCCAAGGAGACTCATGTGACAACAGTGAAGAGGATTCTTCGATACCTCAAGGGTACTATGGAGTATGGGTTATGGTATCCGAAAGGTAAAGACTTCACCCTTATTTCATATTCAGATGCAGATTGGGCAGGAGGTGTCGATGACAGAAAGAGTACCAGTGGAGGTGCATTCTATCTTGGAGACAGATTGGTCGCGTGGCACAGTAAGAAACAAGAGTCAGTTTCTTTATCGACAACAGAGGCAGAATATATTGCAGCGACAACATGTTGTATGCAGGTATCACTTTTTGAAGGAGAAAGTTGTAGAAGGTGAGGTTAAGTTGGATTTTGTTCCAACTACAGAGCAAGTAGTAGATATCTTCACAAAACCATTGCCCAAGGAATTTTTTGAGTACCTTCACAATAAATTGGGAGTGGTCACACTTCCCAAGAATTGACTAGCTACAGGGATCACATTCTTAGGGGGAGCATTTAAGTATTTGATTATCTTTTTGCTCATGTTCATGATTTTTGCTAAGTGTAATAAATTTTGCCTGAGAATGTTGTGCATGGACTCAGGGGGAGTCTATAGTAGCCCTTTGGTATTATTGTCAAAGGGGGAGAAGAGTTACAAGAAATTGCACATGTGTTGCCAACAATTCCAAAGGGGGAGATTGTTGAGCAAGGTGCAACAACAATATTGTCATTGTTGTCAACACAATCAGATAGATCTGTTGATGCAGTGGACAGGAAGTTCAAAAGCTATTCAGATGCAGAAGACAGGAGTTCAAAGGTTATTCAGAGTATGTACAATGATTTTCCAAGAAGACCGAAGTGGCCCATATGCAAAAGATCAAAGAAAAAGACAAGTAAGAAAAGTGTCGCGATATCGCGACATATACAATAGGCAAGAAAAACTGTCACGATTTCACGACATGTTGGAAGAGAGAAAAAGCAGGAAAAACTATCGCAATTTCATGACATGTTGGAAGAAAGAGAAAAAGCAAGAAAAACTGTCATGATTTCATGACATGTTGGAAGAGAGAGAAAAGTAGGAAAAACTATCACGATTTCACGACATGTTGGAAGAGAGAAAAAGCAGGAAAAACTGTCACGATTTCATGACATGTTGGAAGAGAAAAATGCAAGTGGAAAAACTGTCACGATTTCATGACATGTTGGAAGAGAGAGAAAAAGCAAGAAAAACTGTCATGATTTCGCGACATGTTGGAAGAGAAAAAGGCAAGTGGAAAAACTGTCATGATTTCATGACATGTTGGAAGAGAAAGAGAAAGCAGGAAAAAGTGTCGCGATTTCATGACAAGTTCGAAGAAAGAGAACAAGTAAGAAAAGTGTCACGATTTCGTGACATGTCGCATTTTCATGACTAAAATAGGAGAGAGAAAGTAAGTTTGAAAAGTGTCACGATTTCATGACATGTCGCATTTTCATGACTAAAATAGGAGAGAGAAAGTAAGTTGGAAAAGTGTCACAATTTCGTGACATGTCGCATTTTCACGACTAAAATAGGAGAGAGAAAGTAAGTTTGAAAAGTGTCACGATATCGTGACATGTCACATTTTCGTGACAAAAGAAAGAGAGGAAGCGTACGAAAGCAGAACTATCACGATTTCATGACAAAAGCAGAAAGCAAGACTTCAAAGTAGAAGTGTCATGATTTCATGACAAAAGCAAAGAAGTAAAGTACATAAGCAGAAGTGTCACGATTTCATGACAAAAGTAGAGAAGAAGACTTCGAAGGCAGAAGTGTCATGATTTCATGACAAAAGAAATAAAGTACGAAAGCAGAAGTGTCATGATTTCATGACAAAAGCAGAGAAGAAGACTTCGAAGGCAGAAGTGTCACGATTTCATGACAAAAGCAAAGAAGCTAAGTATGGAAGCAGAAGTGTCATGATTTCACGACAAAAGCTAAGTTGAAGACTACGGAGGCAGAAGTGTCATGATATCATGACAAAAGCAAAGTCAAAGTCTATGGAAGCAGAAGTGTCGTGATATCATGACAAAAGCAAAGATGAAGTATACGAAGGCAAAAATGTCGTGATATCACGACAAAAGAAAAGATGAAGTCTATGGAGGCAGAAATGTCATGATATCATGACAAAATAATAGAGAAAGCGTACGGAGGTGAAAGTGTCACGATATCGTGACATGTTGTATTTTCATAGCAACAACAACAAAAGAAGCTATAGAGGCAGAAATGTCATGATTTCATGATAGGTCGTAAATGCGCAAGTCAAGAAGGAGAACCCGACTGAAATGAGAAGGATGATAGTGGACCGACATTACTATGGTAGTTACAAGGTATGTCCATAATGAAATCATCAAGTGGATCACCGACTAAGATTAGGATTTACAACCGACTAAGATTAGGGTTTTCATCATAAAAATATTGTTATAAAAGGAGGGCTATTTGGAGAATTGTTAGCGGATGGAGGTGTGTGAAATACGGTCATTATGCATAGAGAGCAAGTCATGTCGAATCATGCTAAGTGCAAAATTTGCAAAGAGAGCAGAGTGCGCAAAAGGGAGAAGATGATCGTGAAGTTTGACTGTAACGAAGCAGAGTGTGCGAAGTGATTGCGCAGAGAGAGCAGAGTGCATAGAGAATGCAAAGGTGAAGAAGACCAGTCAGGGTCTTGCAAAAGCAAAGGTATCTTACTATCAAACTTATAGATTCAAATTGAAGTCCAAGTTGGTTCTTGGCATCAAGGGTTGGTGCTCCTTCCAGTTGGTGCTGGTAAATCAGGGGTTGGTGCTCCTTCCAGTTGGTGCTGGTAAATCAGGGGTTGGTGCTCCTTCTAGTTGGTGCTAGTAAATCAGGGGTTGGTGCTCCTTTCGTTGGTGCGATAAAAGGGTTGGTGCTCCTTTCGTTGGTGCGGATAAATCGGGGTTGGTGCTCCTTCTAGTTGGTGGAAATCGGGTTGGTCTCTTCATGGGGAAACATTTGCTCCTTTTGTTGGTGTAGATAAATCAAGGGTTGGTGCTCCTTCCAGTTGGTGCTGGTAAATCAGGGGTTGGTGCTCCTTTCTGTTGGTGCAGATAAATCAAGGGTTGGTGCTCCTTCCAGTTGGTGCTAGTAAATCAGGGGTTGGTGCTCCTTTCTATTGGTGCAGATAAATCAGGGGTTGGTGCTCCTTTCTTGGTGCAGATAAATCTAGGGTTGGTGCTCCTTTCTGTTAGTACAAATAAATCAGGGGTTGGTGCTCCTTCTAGTTGGTGCTGGTAAATTGATTGTAAAGTTGGTGCTTTGCAAAGGCTGGATTTGGATGGTAGTCCAAGTAGTCAATTTTTGAGGAGTAGCCACATTGGTGAACCTCGTTAAATCTTGTGTTGTGTGATGCTCTTTTGTTATACTTGTTGTATCTAGTAATAAGTTTTAATTGTTGCGGTATTAAGAGCTGTAAATTCAAGTTTAAAGAGCTACACTGATTCACCCCCCCTCTCAGTGTCATTGTAAGACTAACACTTTGATAATGTCAACTGTACCAAGCATTACATTACATTTCTCGTTGCTTTGATTGACTATTACATCATGTTTTTGAAAAGGGCACAAGAAAAAATAAACTAGGTAAAATTCATATAAATTTTGCATCTATTTTAAAACCCTCAAATTTTTCCTCTAAGACCTTTAAAATCCACCTGCAAGTTTGTGTATCAAGCAACACACAACGAACAATACACAAGTATTTTTCCTTTGATCATGTTAGTTGAACCAAGCATTTCATTACTTTTCTACAAAAAGAGGATACAAAAGAAAATATCCCTTTTATAATTTTGAAATTTCTCTCTAATACCCTTATTTCCCCTTTTCCCGCTTAAAATAATGCATTTGAAATTTGAATTTCGAAGGTAAACTTCCTAGGGTCATAACTTCAGGCTCATCGCTCCGATTGACTCTTACAACATGTTTTTAGAAAGGGCACAAGACAATCTAAATGGGGTAGAATTCAATTAAATCCTACATCTATTTTACAACCCTCAAATTTATCCTCTAAGACCTTCAAAATTCACCTACAAGTTCATGTATCAAGCAACATACAACAAACAATTCACAGGTGTTTTTCCTTTGATCATGTTAGTTGAACCAAGCATATCATTACTTTTCTCCAAAAAGAGGATACAAAATAAAAGAGCCCTTTTACAATTTTGAAATTTCCCTCTAATACCCTGTTTTCCCCTTTTCCCGCTTAAAATAATGCATTTGAAATTTGAATTTCGAAGGTAAATTTCCTAGGGTCATAACATCAGGCTCATTGCTTCAATTGACTATTACAACATATTTTTGGAAAGGGCACAAGACAAAATAAATGGGGTAGAATTCATTTAAATCTTGCATCTATTTTAAAACTCTCAAATTTGTCCTCTAAGAGCTTCAAAATTCACCTTCAAGTTCGTGTATCAAGCAAAACACAACAAACAATACACGTGTTTTTCCTTTAATCATGTTAGCTGAACCAATAATTTCATTACTTTTATCCAAAAAGAGGATACAAAATAAAAGAGCCCTTTTACAATTTCAAATTTTTCCTCTAATACCCTATTTTTTCCCTTTTCCTACATAAAACAATGCATTTAAAATTTGAATTTCGGAGGCAAACTTCTTAGGATCATAACTTCACGCTTGTTGCTCCAATTGACTATTACAACATGTTTTCAAAAAGGGCACAAGACAAACTAAACGAGGCATCTATTTTAAAACCCTCAAATTCGTCCTTTAAGACCTTTAAAGTTCACCTACAAGTTTGGGTATCAAGCAACACACAACAAATAATACACGTGTTTTTTTTATCATGTCAACTAAACAAAGCATTTCATTACTTTTCTCCAAAAATATGATACAAAAGAAAAGAGCCCTTTTACAATTGCGAAATTTTCCTCTAGCACCTTGTTTTCTCCTATTCCCGCCTAAAACAATGCATTTGAAATTTGAATTTTGGAGGCAAAATTACCAGGGTCATAACTTCGTGCTCGTTGCTTCGATTGACTGTCACAACATGTTTTTGGAAATGGCACAAGAAAAAATAAATAACACAAAATTTAGTAAAATTTTGCATCTATTTTAAAATCCTCAAATTCGTCCTCTAAGACCTTCAAAATTAACTTGCATGTTTGGGTATCAAGCAACACACAACAAATAATACACAAGTGTTTTTCCTTTGATCATGTTAGTTGAACCAAATATTTCATTACTTTTCTCCAAAAAGAGGATACAAAAGAAAAAAGCCCTTTTACAATTTTGAAATTTCCCTTTAATACCCTGTTTTCCCCCTTTACCGCCTAAAATAATGCATTTGAAATTCAAATTTTGGAGGTAAAATTCCGAGGGTCATAACTTCGTGCTTGTTGCTTCGATTGACTATTATAGCATGTTTTCGAAAAGGGCACAAGAGAAACTAAAGTAGGTAAAATTTAGTTAAAATTCATATCTATTTTAAAACCCTTAAATTCATCCTCTAAGACCTTCAAAATTCATTTGCAAGTTCGTGTATCAAGCAACACACAACAAACAATACACAAGTATTTTTCCTTTGATCATGTTAGCTGATCCAAGCATTTTATTACTTTTCTCCAAAAATAGGATACAAAATAAAAGAGTCCTTTTACAGTTTCCAAATTTCCCTCTAATACCCTGTTCTCCCCTTTTACCGCTTAAAACAATGCATTTGAAATTTGAATTTCGGAGGCAAACTTCCTAGGGTCATAACTTTAGGCTCATTGCTTTGATTGCCTACTACAACATGTTTTCGAAAAAGGCACAAGACAAAATAAATAGTACAAAATTTGATTAAATCTTGTGTCTATTTTAAAATCCTCAAATTTGTCCTCTAAAAAATTCAAAATTTAGTTGCAAGATTGGGTATCAAGCAACACACAACAAACAATACACAGGTGTTTTCCCTTTGATCATGTCAGATGAACCAAGCATTTCATTACTTTTCTCCAAAAAGAGGATACAAAAGAAAAGAGACCTTTTACAATGCATTTGAAATTTGAATTTCAGAGACAAACTTCCCAGGATCATAACTTCGTGCTCATTGCTCCAATTGACTATTGCAACATGTTTTTCGAAAGGGCACAAGATAAACGAAATGAAGTATAATTCATTTAAATCCAACGTCTATTCTAAAACCCTCAAATTCATATTCTAAGACCTTCAAAATTCACCTGCAAGTTCATGTATCAAGCAACACGACAAACAATACACAAGTCTTTTTCCTTTGATCATGTCAGCTGAACCACTCATTTCATTAGTTTTCTCCAAAAAGAGGATACAAAAAAAAAAAGACCTTTTACAATTTTGAAATTTTCCTCTAATACCCTGTTATCCCCTTTTCCCGCCTAAAACAATGCATTTGAAATTTAAATTTTGAAGGCAAACTTCTCAAGGTCATAACTTCGCGTTCGTTGCTTATATTGACTATTACAACATGTTTTCAAAAAGGGCATGAGACAAACTAAATGAGGCAGAATTCAGTTAAATCTTGCATCTACTTTAAAACCCTCAAATTCATCCTTTAAGACCTTTCAAATTCACCTACAAATTTGAGTTTCAAGAAACACACAACAAACAATAGATAGGTGTTTTTCCTTTGATCATGTCAGATGAACCAAGAATTTCATTACTTTTCTTCAAAAATAGGATACAAAAGAAAAGAGCCCTTTTACAATTTCAAAATTTTCCTCTAGCACCCTGTTTTCCCCTTTTCCCGCTTAAAACAATGCATTTGAAATTTGAATTTCGGAGGCAAACTTCCCAAGGTCATAACTTCTCGCTCGTTGCTCTAATTGACTATTACAACATATTTTCAAAAAGGGCACAAGACAATCTAAATGGTGCAATATTTGATTAAATCCTACATCTATACTAAAATCCTTAAATTCGTCCTCTAAGACCTTGAACATTCATTTGCAAGTTCGGGTATCAAGCAACACACAACAAACAATACACAAGTAGTTTTCCTTTGATCATGTCAGCTAAACCAAGCATTTCATTAATTTTCTCTAAAAAGAGGATACAAAAGAAAAGAGCCCTTTTACAAGTTTGAAATTTCCCTCTAATACCCTGTTTTACCCTTTTCCTACCTAAAACAATGCATTTGAAATTTGAATTTCGGAGGCAAAATTCCCAGGGTCATAACTTCGCGCTCATTGCTCCGATTTACTGTTACAACATATTTTTAAAAATGGGACAAGAAAAACTAAACTACGTAAAATTCATTTAAATCCTACGTCTATTTTAAAACCCTCAAATTTGTCCTCTAGACCTTTAAAAATTACCTATAAGTTCATGTATCAAGCAACACACAACAAACAATACACATGTTTTTCCTTTTATCATGTCAGATGAACCAAGAATTTCATTACTTTTCTACAAAAATTGGATACAAAAGAAAATATCCCTTTTACAATTTCGAAATTTCCCTCTAATACCCTGTTTTCCCCTTTTCCTGAATAAAACAATGCATTTGAAATTTGAATTTCGAAGGCAAACTTCCTAGGGTCATAAATTCACGCTCATTGCTCCGATTTTTTATTACATGTTTTTGGAAAGGGCACAAGACAAACTAAACGGTATAAAATTTAATTAAATCCTACATCTATTATAAAACCCTAAAATTCATCCTCTAAGACCTTCAAAATTCACCTACAAGTTCATGTTTTAAGCAAGACAACAAACAATACACAGGTGTTTTTCCTTTGATCATGTCAGCTGAACCAAGCATTTCATTACATTTCTCCAAAAAGAGGATACAAAATAAAATAACCCTTTTACAATTTCAAAATTTCCCTCTAATACCATGTTTCCCCTTTTCCTGCCTAAAACAATGCATTTGAAATTTGAATTTCGGAGGTAAACTTCCCAGGGTCATAACTTCTCACTCGTTGCTCCGATTGACTATTACAGCATGTTTTTGGAAAGGGCACAATACAAACTAAATGGTGTGAAACTTATTTAAGTCTTGCATATAATTTTAAACCCTCAAATTTGTCCTCTAAGAACTTCAAAATTCACTTGGAAGTTCGGGTATCAAGCAACACACAACAAACAATACACAGATGTTTTTTCTTTGATCATGTCGGCTGAACCAAGCATATCATTTCTTTTCTCCAAAAAGAGGATACAAAATAAAAGAGGTCTTTTACAATTTCAAAATTTCCCTCTAATACCCTGTTTTCCCCTTTCTTGCCTAAAACAATGCATTTAAAATTTGAATTTCGAAGGCAAACTTCCCAGGGTCATAACTTCGTGCTCGTTGCTTTAATTGACTATTACAACATATTTTTGAAAAGGGCATGAGACAAAATAAATAAGGTAAAATTCAGTTAACTTTTGCATCTATTTTAAATCCTTCAAATTCATCCTCTAAGACCTTCAAAATTCACCTACAAGTTCGAGTATCAAGCAATACACAACAAACTATAAAGAGGCGTTTTTCCTTTGATCATGTCAGTTGAACCAATAATTTCATTACTTTTCTCCAAAAATAGGATACAAAGGAAAATAACCCTTTTACAATTTTGAAATTTCCCTCTAATACCCTGTTTTCCCCTTTTCCCGCCTTAAACAATGCATTTGAAATTTTAATTTCGAAGGCAAAATTTGCAGGGTCATAACTTCGCGCTCATTGCTCCGATTGACTATTACAACATGTTTTTGGAAAGGGCACAAGACAAACTAAATTAAGTAAAATTTATCAAAATTTTACGTTTATTTTAAAACATTCAAATTCGTCCTCTAAGACCTTCAAAATTCACCTGCAAGTTCATGTATCGAGCAACACAAGAAAAATACATAGGTGTTTTTCCTTTGATCATGTCAGCTGAACCAAGCATTTCATTAATTTTCTCCAAAAAGAGGATACAAAAGAAAAGAGCCCTTTTACAATTTAAAAATTTCCCTCTAATACCTTGTTTTCCCCTTTTCCCACCTAAAACAATGCATTTGAAATTTGAATTTCGAAGGCAAACTTCCTAGGATCATTGCTTCGATTGAATATTACAACATTTTTTTGAATGGGCACAAGAAAATATAAACGGAGTAGAATTCGGTTAAAACCTACATCTATTTTAAAACCCTCAAATTCATCCTCTAAGATCTTCAAAATTCACTTGTAAGTCTGTGTATCAAGCAACACACAACAAAAAATACACAAGTGTTTTTCCTTTGATCATGTCAACTGAACCAAGCATTTCATTACTTTTCTCCAAAAAGAGAATACAAAAGAAAAGAGCCCTTTTATAATTTTGAAATTTCCCTCTAATACCTTATTTTCCCCTTTTCCCGCTTAAAATAATGCATTTGAAATTTGAATTTTAGAGGCAAACTTCCTAGGATCATAACTTCAAGCTCATTGCTTCAATTGACTATTACAACATGTTTTCAAAAATGGCACAAGACAAACTAATTGGGGTAGAATTTAGTTATATCTTGCATCTATCTTAAAACCCTCAAATTTGTCCTCTAAGACTTTAAAAATTGACCTGCAAGTTCGTATATCAAGAAACACACAACAAACAATACTCAGGTGTTTTTCCTTTGACCATGTTAGATGAACCAAGCATTTAATTACTTTTCTCAAAAAAGAGGATACAAAAGAAAAGAGCCCTTTTACAATTTCAAAATTTCCCTCCAATACCCTGTTATCCCCTTTTCCCGCCTAAACCAATGCATTTGAAATTTGAATTTCGAAGGCAAACTTCTTAGGATCATAACTTTGCGCTTGTTGCTATGATTGACTATTACAACATATTTTCAAAAAGGGCACGAGAAAAACTAAACGAGGCATCTATTTTAAAATCCTTAAATTCGTCCTTTAAGACCTTTAAAATTCACCTACAAGTTCGGGTATCAAGCAACACAACAAATAATACATAGGTGTTTTTTTTTATCATGTCATCTAAACCAATCAATTCATTACTTTTCTCCAAAAATATGATACAAAAGAAAAGAGCCCTTTTACAATTTCGAAATTTTCCTCTAGCACCATGTTTTCACCTTTACCCGCCTAAAACAATGCATTTAAAATTTTAATTTTGGAGGCAAACTTCCTATGGTCATAACTTCGTGCTCATTGCTCTGATTGACTATCACAACATGTTTTTGGAAATGGCACAAGACAAACTAAACGGTGCAAAACTTAGTTAATTCCTACATCTATTTTAAAACCCTCAAATTTTTCCTCTAAGACCTTCAAAATTCACTTGTAAGTTCATGTATTAAGCAACACACAACAAACAATATGCAAGTGTTTTTCCTTTAATCATATCAGCTAAACCAAGCACTTCATTACTTTTCTCCAAAAAGAGTTACAAAAGAAAAGAGCCCTTTTACAATTTCAAAATTTCCCTCTAATACCTTGTTTTCCCCTTTTTTTCGCTTAAAATAATGCATTTGAAATTTGAATTTCGGAGGCAAACTTCCTAGGGTCATAAATTTAGGGTCATTGCTTCGATTGACTATTACAACATGTTTTCGAAAAGGGGACAAGACAAACTAAACGAAGTAGAATTCTATTAACTCCTACATCTATTTTAAAACCCTCAAATTGATCCTCTAAGACATTCAAAATTCACCTACAAGTTCGTGTTTCAAGCAAGACAACAAACAATACAAAGGTGTTTTTCCTTTGATCATGTCATCTGAACCAATCATTTCATTACATTTCTCCAAAAATAGGATACAAAATAAAATAACCCTTTTACAATTTCAAAATTTCCCTCAAATAACCCTTTTAAAATAACCCTTTTTGAATTTCAAAGGCAAACTTCCCAGGGTCATAACTTCTCGCGCGTTCCTCCGATTGACTATTACAGCATGTTTTTGGAAAGGGCACAAGACAAAATAAATGGTGCAAAACTTAGTCAAGTATTGCATATATTTTAAAACCCTCAAATTTTTCATCTAAGACCTTCAAAATTCACCTGCAAGTTCGTGTATCAAGCAACACACAACAAACAATACACAGGTGTTTTTTATTTGATCATGTTAGCTGAACCAAGCATTTAATTACTTTTCTTCAAAAAAAGTATACAAAAGAAAAGAGCACTTTTACAATTTCAAAATTTCCCTCTAATACCCTGTTATCCCCTTTTCCCGCCTAAAATAATGTATTTGAAATTTGAATTTCGGAGGCAAAATTCTTAGGATCATAACTTCGTGCTTGTTGCTCTGATTGACTATTACAAGATGTTTTCAAAAAATGCATGAGATGAACTAAATGAGGAATCTATTTTAAAACCCTCAAATTCGTCCTTTAAGACCTTTAAAATTCACTTGCAAGTTCAGGTATCAAGAAACACACAACAAATAATACAAAGGTGTTTTTTTTTATCATGTCAACTAAACCAAGCATTTCATTAATTTTATCCAAAAAGAGGATACAAAAGAAAAGATTCCTTTTACAATTTTAAAATTTTCCTCTAGCACCATGTTTTACCCTTTACCCGCCTAAAACAATGCATTTGAAATTTGAATTTTGGAGGTAAACTTCCTAGGGTCATAAATTTGTGCTCGTTGCTCCGATTGACTATCACAACATATTTTTGGAAATGTCACAAGACAAACTAAATGGTGCAAAACTTAGTTAAATCCTACATCTTTTTTAAAACCCTCAAATTTGTCCTCTAAGACCTTCAAAATTCACCTTTAAGTTCATGTATTAAGCAACACACAACAAACAATACACAAGTGTTTTTCCTTTGATCATGTCAACTGAACCAAGCATTTGATTACTTTTGTCCAAAAAGAGGTACAAAAGAAAAGAGCCGTTTTACAATTTCGAAATTTCCCTCTAATACCCCGTTTTCCCCTTTTTTGCTTAAAATAATGCATTTGAAATTTGAATTTCGAAGGCAAACTTCCTAGGGTCATAACTTCAGGCTCATTGCTCCGATTGACTATTACAACATGTTTTCGGAAAGGGCACAAGACAAATTAAACGAAGTATAATTTAGTTAAATCCTACATCTATTTTAAAACCCTCAAATTCATCCTCTAAGACCTTCAAAATTCACCTGCAAGTTCATGCATTAAGCAACACACAACAAACAATTCACAAGGTGTTTTTCCTTTGATCATGTCAGCTGAACCAAGCATTTCATTACTTTTCTCCAAAAAGAGGATACAAAAGAAAATAACCCTTTTACAAATTCAAAATTTTCCTATAATACCCTGTTTCCCATTTTCCTACCTAAAACAATCCATTTAAAATTTGAATTTCAGAGACAAACTAAATGATGAAAAACTTAGTTAAGTCTTGCGTCTATTTTAAAACCCTCAAATTTGTCCTCTAAGACCATCAAAATTCACCTGGAAGTTCAGGTATCAAGCAACACACAACAAACAATAAACATGTGTTTTTTCTTTGATCATGTCGGTTGAACCAATAATTTCATTTATTTTCTCTAAAAAGAGGATACAAAAGAAAAGAGGTCTTTTATAATTTCAAATTTTCCCTCTAATACCCTGTTTTCCCCTTTCTTGCCTAAAACAATGCATTTGAAATTTGAATTTTAGAGGCAAATTTCCTAGGGTCATAACTTCGCGCTCGTTGCTTTAATTGACTATTACAACATATTTTTGAAACGGGCATGAGAAAAACTAAATGAGGTAAAATTCAATTAAATCTCGCATCTATTTTAAATCCCTCAAATTCATCCTCTAAGACCTTCAAAATTCACATGCAAGTTCGAGTATCAAGCAACACACAAAAAACTATACATAGGTATTTTTCCTTTGATAATGTCAGCTGAGCCAAGCATTTAATTACTTTTATCCAAAAAGAGGATACAAAAGAAGATAACCCTTTTACAAATTTGAAATTTCCCTCTAATACCCTGTTTTCCCCTTTTTCGGCCTAAAACAATGCATTTGAAATTAAAATTTAGGAGGCAAACTTCCCAGGGTCATAACCTCGCACTCGATGCTCTGATTTACTATTACAACATATTTTCTAAAAGGGCACAAGACAAACTAAACTAGGTAAAATTCATTTAAATCCCATGTCTATTTTAAAACCCTCAAATTCGTCCTCTTAGACCTTCAAAAATTACCTATAAGTTCATGTATCAAACAACACACAAACAACAATACACATGTGTTTTTCCTTTGATCATGTTAGCTGAACCAAGTATTTCATTACTTTTCTCCAAAAAGAGGATATAAAATAAGAGAACCCTTTTACAATTTCGAAATTTCCCTATAATACCTTGTTTTCCCCTTTTCCCGCCTAAAACAATGCATTTGAAATTTGAATTTCGGAGGCAAACTTCCTAGGATCATAACTTCAGGATCGTTGCTTCGATTGACTATTAAAACATGTTTTTGGAAAGGGCACAAGACAAGCTAAATGGTGTAGAATTTGGTTATAACCTATATCTATTTTAAAACCCTCAGATTCGTCCTCTAAGATCTTCAAAATTCACTTGTAAGTTCGTGTATCAAGCAACACACAACAAACAATACACAAGTGTTTTTCATTTGATCATGTCAACTGAACCAAGCATTTCATTACTTTTATCCAAAAAGAGGATTCAAAAGAAAAGCGCCCTTTTACAATTTCAAAATTTCCTTCTAATACCTTGTTCTCCCCTTTTCCCACTTAAAACAATGCATTTGAAATTTGAATTTTGGAGGCAAACTTCCTAGGGTCATAACTTTAGGCTCGTTTCTTCGATTGAATATTACAACATGTTTTTGGAAAGGGCACAAGACAAACTAAATAGGATAAAATTGAGTTAAATCTATTGAGCAAGGTGCAGCAACAATATTTTCATTGTTGTCAAAACAGTTAGATAGATCGGTTGATGCAGTGGACAAGAGTTCAGAGGTTATTCAGAGTATGTACAGTGATGTTATATGCTTATGAGGATGTTTTTGATGTTTGGGTGAAGTTGTTATAGGTTTTTTGTGCAAAGTTGAAAAATCGTCATGTTGTGGCTGCTCCACAACGTACCCCAAAATTGGGGACCCACCTTTTTGCATATTTTCCAAGAAGACCGAAGTGGCCCATATGCTAAAGATCAAAGAAAAAGCAAAACACAACAAAGAAAAAAAGTTCCGCGATATCGCGGCATGTTGCATTTTCGCGGCCAAAAGAGAAGAGAAAGAGTAAGAAAGTAAAACATGTCACGATATCGTGACATGTTGCATTTTTGCGGTCCAAAGAAAAGAGAAAATGCAAGGAGAAAAAAGTGTCGCGATATTGCGACATGTTGCATTTTCACGGTCCAAAGCAAAGAGAAAATGCAAGGAGAAAAAAGTATCGCGATATCACGACATGTTTTATTTTCGTGGTCCAAAGCAAAGAGAAAATGCAAGGAGAAAGAAGTGTCGCAATATCGCGACATGTAGCATTTTCGCGAATCAAAAAGGGCAGGCAGGCAGAGAAACAAAAGTGTCGCGATATCACGACATGTTGCATTTTCACAAAAGGAATAGAGTAGTTGACAGTGCGTCTGATATTAGTGATGAACACCAGGATAGTGAAACTGAAGACTACATAGTGACGTGGACCTATAAGGAATAAATCGAAGATTGAATAAGGTAATTTGTCACATAAGGAAAAAGTTCAATGAATAAGACAAAACGTTACATAAGGAATTTTTAATGATTTGAAATCATCTAAGATGGTCGTTACACATGGAAAGAAGCGGACTCATACCCATGTGGAGAAAAGGAAACGAAGGGCCACAAAATAGAAACAAAAAGCCTTTTTGGAAACCAAAACACATGCATGCACAAGGGAAAGAGAAAACGAACAATCATGGAAGGAGAAAATGAACAGTTATGGAAGGAGAAACAATTTTTTTTTAGAGGTTTAAAATATGCCATTCAAAGAGGCCATAGGTAGTTTGTGCTCCTTTCTTTGGTGCAGATAAATTAGGGGTTGGTGCTCCTTTTTGTTGGTGCAAATAAATTAGGGGTTGGTGCTCATTTCTGTTGGTGCAGATAAATCATGGGTTAGTGCTACTTCCAGTGGGTGCTGGTAAATTGATTGTAAAGTTGGTGCTTTGCAAAGGCTAGATTTGGATGGGAGTCCAAATAGTCATTTTGAGGATGTAGCCAAATCGGTGAACCTCGATACATCTTGTGTTGTGTGATGTTCTCTTGTTATACTTGCTTTATTTGGTTTAAAGTTTTCATTGTTTTGGCTTTAAGAGTTGAAGATTTAAGTTTTAAAAGAGCTACACTGATTCACCCCCCTCTCAGTGTCATTGTGAGACTAACAAAATTGTACATCTATTTTAAAACCCTCAAATTTGTCCTCTAAGACCTTCAAAATTCACCTGTAAGTTCGTGTATTAAGCAACACAAAAAAAACAATACACAAGTGTTTTTCCTCTGATCATGTCAACTGAACTGAGCATTTCATTACTTTTCTCCAAAAAAAGGATACAAAAGAAAATAGCCCTTTTACAATTTCAAAATTTCCCTCTAATACCTTGTTTTCGGAGGCAAACTTCCTAGGGTCATAACTTCAGGCTAATTTCTTCGATTGACTATTACAACATGTTTTCGAAAAGGGCACAAGACAAACTAAACGGGGTAATTCAGTTAAATCCTTAAAACCCTCAAATTTATCCTCTAAGACCTTCAAAATTCACCTGCAAGTTCATGTATCAAGCAACACACAATAAACAATACGTAGGTGTTTTTCCTTTGATCATGTTAGTTGAACCAAGAATTTCATTACTTTTCTCCAAAAAGAGGTTACAAAAGAAAAAATCCCTTTAACAATTTAGAAATTTCCCTCTAATACCCTGTTTTCCTCTTTTCCCGCTTAAAACAATGCATTTGAAATTTGAATTTCGGAGGAAAATTTCCTAGGGTCATAACTTCAGGCTCGTTTCTCCAATTGACTATTACAACATGTTGAGGGCACATGACAAACTAAATGGGGTAGAATTCAGTTAAATCTTGCTTCTATTTTAAAACCCTCAAATTTGTCCTCTAAGACCTTCAAAATTCACCTAGAAGTTTGGGTATCAAGCAACACACAACAAACAATACACAGGTGTTTTTTCTTTGATCATGTCAGTTGAACCAAACATTTCATTTCTTTTCTCCAAAGAGAGGATACAAAAGAAAAGAGGTCTTTTATAATTTTGAAATTTCCCTCTAATACCCTATTTTTCCCTTTTCTTGCCTAAAACAATGCATTTGAAATTTGAATTTTGGAGGCAAACTTCCTAAGGTGATAACTTTTCGCTCGTTGCTTCGATTGAATATTACAACATGTTTTTGAAAAGGGCACAAGAAAAAATAAATAGGGTAAAATTAAATTAAATTGGACGTCTAATTTAAAACCCTCAAATTTGTCCTCTAAGACCTTCAAAATTGACATGCAAGTTCAGGTATCATGCAACACACAACAAACAATGCACACGTGTTTTTCCTTTGATCATGTCAGATGAACTAAGCATTTGATTACTTTTATCCAAAAAGAGGATACAAAAGAAAAGATCCCTTTTACAATTTCAAAATTTCCCAATAATACCTTGTTTTCCCCTTTTCTCACCTAAAATAATGCATTTGAAATTTTAATTTTGGAGGTAAACTTCCCAAGGTCATAACTTTGCGATCGTTACTCCGATTGACTATTTCAAGATTTTTTTGGAAATGGCACAAGATAAACTAAATGGGAAAAAATTTAGTTAAATCTCGCGTCTATTTTAAAAACCTCAAATTCGTCCTCTAAGACCTTCAAAATTCACCTGCAAGTTCAAGTATCTAGATTTTTCACTATTTTTGGTAGGTTTTGCCATAAAACATACATAAATACCAAACCGTTCAGGGTGTTGGTGTGATTATTTCGTCAATGGCTCTAATTTTCTATCCCCTAGATAACTAAATACACTTAGAAAATAATTAAATCAAATATAAATTTTGGGTGATGCAAGATCACTCTTACACCACTCAATGCTCCTACATCAAACACCTAGGGTAAATTGAGAAGTGAACTTCACTTCTATGATGTTGAAGGAAAACCAAGGTGGTCAATGTTTGTCTTGGATAATCAAGTTGAATCTTCCACAGGTCTACCCTTCCACTTAACCACATTTTATTCATACTCCCTGTGTCTTGTGCTTTTGTTGAGGCGGGTATCTAGGATCTCTTCTATCTCTTCTGTCTCTGGAGTAGATGTTGTTATACTCCACAATTCTGAGACTGATCCATAATTATTGTCATCTTCATGATACTTTTCCAAATAAAAAATGTTGAACACAAGTGATATGTTTAGCCCACATGGCAATTCTACCTCATATGCATTTCTTGAATCTTATCTTTTTGTGATTTTGCATGGTCCAAACTTCTTCATTTTTAGCTTGTTATAAGTTTTAGCAGGAAACATTTATTTTCTCAGGTGAACCATAAATTTATCTCCCAATTGGAATTCCTTAAATTGCCACTTCTGGTCCATCTTTATCATGTACTAAGTGTTCATTTTATGAATATGCTTCTCTACTTCCTCATGCAAACTCTTCAGGTGCTCTGCAAATTCCTCAACCTCAACACTACTCTTTTCCCCTATATCTATATTTCTCAACTAAAAATCATTTCTTGGGCTACTCCTATATAATCTAGAATGGGTAATTATTAGTACTCTTGTTGTCAGAATTATTGTATGTAAATTATACCAGTGGAAAAACCAAATCCCATCCCTTGTGCTTATCTCCTACCAAGCATCTTAGTCGGTTACCCAAACTCCTATTCACCACCTTTGCACATCAGTTTGTGGGTGGTATGTAGAATTGAATTTAAAATTTATCTTCAACTTCTTCCACAAGGTTCTCCAAAAATACCCAAAAAACTTGGTATCTCTATCGAAAACTATACTCTTTGGTAGACCATGAAGTCATACCACATATTTTAAAAACAAACTTGCAACATGAACTACATCATTAGTTTTCTAGAATAGAATGAAATGTGCCATCTTTGAAAACCTGTCAACCACCACAAATATGGAGTCATTCCCCCTCTGTTTTCTTAGTAGGCCAAGAAAAAAATCCATGTTGATGTCCTCCCATGATCTCTCTGGTACAGGTAATGGCTGATATAATCCAGTGTTATGTCTCACACCCTTGGCCATCTGGCATACTCTACAACTGTGTACAAATATCTTCACATCTTGCTACAATTGTGGCCAATAGTAGTTCTTACTAATGAGGACACTGGTCCTATCTCGACCAAAGTGTCAAACCAACCCTCCACTATGCTTCTCCTTGACCAGATTCTCCCTCATCAAACTCCTTGGAATGCACAACTGGTTTCTTCTAAATAAATTCCATATTGGATTAGGAAATCCAGCAACTTAGTTCTATCCAAAGTAATTGGTGCTAAACAAGCTCTCCAAGCCTCTGTAAAATCTGGGTCTTTAGGGTACAAACTCTTAAGTTTTTCAAACCCTACAATTTCCACCTTCATTTTTGTCAACAAACACTGCCTTCTACTCAAGGCATATGCAACTCTATTTGACTTTACACTCCTATGATTCAACGCAAAGGTATCAAAGCTCTTATCTGCTCCTTAGGTCCACTTAAATTCTTTCTTATCCCCTCTCATTATTTCTGTTAGGGGTGCACAAAAATTGTTGAAATTTCTAATATATTTTCTATAAAAACTTGCTAGACCATGAAATGATATTACCTCAGTTATGCTCCTTGGGGTAGGCCATTCAATGATAGCCCTCACCTTTTCTAGGTCTTATTTTAGACCTTCAGATGAGATGATGAATCCTAGATACATCGACTCCTTCTTCACGAGACTGCACTTCTTCAAATTAATTGGCAACTGATTCTCCCTCAACTTCTCAAAAACTCTTCTGATATGCATTAGGTGCTCTTCTAGAGTCTTGCTAAATATTAAAATGTCATCCAAATAGACAATGACAAATTTTCCTAAAAACTCCTTCAATACCTCATTCATAAGTTGCATGAATGTGTTGGGTGCATTGGTTAGCCCAAATGGCATGACCAACCACTCGTACAAACCCTCTCTAGTTTTGAAGGTTGTCTTCCACTCATCTCCTTCTCTGATACGGATCTAATGATACCCACTCTTTATATCAATATTAGTGAAGTATTGGGCTCCAATCAAACAATCTATTATATCATCCATACTTGGCAGTGGAAATCGGTATTTGATGGTGATCTTGTTAATATCTCGGGAGTCTGTAAACATTCTCCACTCTCCATATTTCTTTGGTGCAAGTACTACAGGTACTGCACATGGGCTAAAGCTCTCTTGAATTAGTCCCTTCTTTAGCAGTTCTTGGACTTTCTTGTTTAGCTCCTCACTTTCTACAGGAGCCATTCTATGGGTTGCCTTATTAGTCAAACTAGCTTCTGGTACCAAATCTATTTGGTGACTAATATTTCTCATTGGTGGAAAACCCTTAAGCACATTATCTAATATAATATCTAGAAATTATTCTAACAGACCTGACACTTCTACTGGGACATCCTTACATTGCTCTTATTTAACTTTAGGAATTAATGCATAACACATATGCTCATGCTTCAGACCATCCAAAAAATTCCTACCATCAACTAAATTTTTTTTGGCACTACTACATACCTTTTTGCCCACCTCATTTAGGAGCTTTAGCTTATGGTACACTATCATTTGTTAAGGAGTAAGTATTAGCATACCCATCATGTATTACATGCCGATCAAACTATCATGACCTTACCAACAACAAATGAAAAGCATCCATAGGCAGGATGTCACACAGGACATCATCACGATAATTCCCAATATTAAATTTTACCAAGCATTTCTCATTGACCAAAGCCCTATGGTCATTATGAAACCATGCATATGATATGGATGCAGGTGTCTCTTCCTCTCTAACTACAGTTTGGTAACCATTCCTTCTGAAACTAGGTTATCTATGCTACCATTATCTATGATAACAATACAAACCTTACCTGCACATTTACACCTTGTGCAAAATAAGATCTTTATTTGATCTGGATCTCTATCTTCATTCAACAAGACTCTCCTTGTGATCAAAACTTCTCCTCTTTCTACTTCTTTAGAGTGCTCAGATTCAACACCTTTATATACAATAGTAGCTTGGGCATTACCTTCGAGCCTCCTATTTGTCCTCTCTTGGTGTTGTGGACCCTCGTATGCTCGATGTCATTCTTCCCCATAATTGAAACAAGTTCCACAAAATCCTCCTCTTCCAGTTCCTTGTCCAGACCTTCCTCTTCCTATCTGGTAACAATTATTCTGATCACAGGGGCAGTAAGCATTATCCCCCTTTTGATCCTGACTATTGCTGGCTTCTCCATTCTTTTTTTATCTTTATTTTTTCCTCCATTTTTTCTCCCACCAGTTCTTCCAACATGACTTCTTCCTCTTTGCTTGATCTCAAACCTTTTGTTCAACTTCCCTTCAACCCTCAAGGCAAACTGGTAAGCATCCTATATGGTGGTCATCCCGACCAGACTTAACTCCTCTTGTATAGTTAATCTTAACCCATTAATATAACGGGCTACCTTCTTCTTGTTGGCATTAGAATGGCCTATTTTGATTAAAATTTTATAGAAATCCTCTATGTATTATTTGACAGACTTACTCGACTATCTCAAACCTGCACTTTCTTTAGTAAATCCAACTCATAATTGGGTGGAATGAAATGTCTCTTCAACTTCTCCACCATCTGCTCCCACCTTGTTATCCTTTATTTTCCTATTTTATTTTTGTCTAGCTACACTCCCTTCCACCATATGCTAGAATGACCCTTCAGCTTGGTCTTAGAAAATCTAATCTTCTCGGGGTCTTATACCTCCTCATACTCAAAATATTTCTCCATATCATTGATCAAGTCGATCAACCCTTTTGGGTTAAGATTTTTAGAATATGAAGAAACATCAAACTTTGGCCTCTTCCCAATCTGATATATGGCTTTATACAATATAGCTTGTGCAGGATCTACTTCCTCTTCTTCTTCCTCAAACTGAGACTCTTCTTCCTCAACTTCATCTTCACTCCCATATTCTCTTCTAGGATCAAACCCTCTACATAGCTCCTCTTGTAGTGCTAGGACTTGCCTTTGCAAGGCTCTAAAATCCTCTTCTGGCACCACCACATTTCTCCCACCAACACGGTTTCTTTACAAAGGTATTCCAACCATGTTTCATAAACCCACAACCACAAACCCTGGTGCAAACTACCTCACGTTCGAACCACCCAGGAACTCCCGCTCTGATACCACTTGAAGTAGATCAAGAAACACAACAAACAATACATAGGTATTTTTCATTTGATCATGTCAGCTGAACCAAGCATTTCATTACTTTTCTCTAAAAAGAGGATACAAAATAAAAGAGCCCTTTTACAATTTCGAAATTTCCCTCTAATACCATGTTTTTCCCTTTTCCTACCTAAAACAATGCATTTGAAATTTGAATTTCGGAGATTAACTTTCCAAGGTCATAACTTCACGCTTGTTGCTCCAATTGACGTTTACAACATGTTTTTGGAAAGGGCACGAGATAAGCTAAATGGGGTAGAATTATTTTAAATCTAATGTCTATTTTAAAACCCTCAAATTCATCCTCTAAGACCTTCAAAATTCACCTGCAAGTTCGTGTATCTAGATTTTCACTATTTTTGGTAATATTTTTCCATAAAACATACATAACTCCCAAACCGTTTAGGGTATTGGGGTGATTATTTCATCAATGGATCTAATTTTCTATCCCCTAGATAACTAAATACACTTAGCAAATAACTAAATTAAATATAAATTTTGGTTGATGCAGATCACTTTTACACCATTGGATGCTCCTACATCAAAAAGCATGAACACCATCCTAATTTCTTGCTTTCTATATTCAGTAATTGTTATATTTTATATTATAATAATTGTGTGCAATAAGATGAAAAGGTGTTGCTGCAAATTGAGAAATATGAGCAAAAGTACAGAGAAATCCTAAAACAATTGTATCCACAAATATGTGTGACAATAAAAATATAACACAATTTTGACCATAAAGGCAAAGCATCCACATATTTCACAAAAAATTCCAACAAATTTAAAATAATTTTATCCACAAATGTGTGTGAGAATAAAAAAATTAAGACAATTTTTACCATAAAGGAAAAACATTCGTAGATTTCACAAAAAATTCCAAAAACCCTAAAACAAATTTTTCCACAAATGTGTGTGACAAAAAAAAAATGACACAATATTGACCATAAAGGCAAAGCATTCATAGATTTCATAGAAAATTTCAAAAACCTTAAATATTACCTATAGATCGCTTCTTTCCACCTTAGCACTCCCAAGCCCTATGCCACTTGAACTCTCCAATGGGTAGAAAATCACCTTGATACTAAACTCTCCAAAATATGCGCTTGTTTATGAGATCTCACTTGCCCTTCCTTTTCGAAAGCTCGAGAAAGAGGAATAACCAGTCTTGCCTCAACCCTAAGGTAAAAAAAATATAATCACTCTCACTTCTCAAACCCCTCTTTAAATTAAAAAGGTCGGTTGATTGCTAAGCATTCCTAGTTAAAAAAGGTCGAGGTCATGTAAAGCTTAGAACAAAGAGCTTAACATGGTTAAGGCAACCATCGAGTGTTGAGCATTCTTAGTTTGAAAAGGTCAAGGCCATGGGAAACTTAGAATAGAGAGCTTGATAGGGTTAACACAAGGAAAAGTTTCATGCACCAAAAAGTTTGTGAATCCTTGATATATATTTTTAAGGCTGATTTTTAAGGGTGATTATAAATCACCCTCGTATAGTCTAGTAGGGTGGTTATAAACCGTTGTAAAATATTTTTTTTGTTTGTAATTTTTTATAGGTGGTTTTAAACCTTCATATTAGGATCTTTTAGTCATGCTTAAAAGGATATTTTCATGCAATGTTTTAAGGGGGTTATAAACCTTCATCTTAGGGTCTATTAGGGCAGTTTAAAACCATCATATTTAAATGCCCTAAAAAGTCTTTTTGGTGCAGGAGTTTTAAGGGCAATTTTAAACTACCCTATGGTTTTTTACCATCATAAAAAGCCATCATCATTTAGCCATCCTTAAAATCCCTTTTTGATGTAGTGTATACAAATGCCTCTAGCCTCTCCTTTGTCCTATACAACTTTACCTATAGTAGACGAATCCCCTCGTCCTGTTGGTTTCTAGTGATGACAACCATCCCCTATGTCTAAACCTACTATTTATCATACTCTAACTAACTCATCTCTCTCCTAAGGAGTTCTACCTCAGCCCTTGTCACATCTTGATGTATGAGTGTCGTGCTCAAGGTACTTTGTACTCCCTCTATCCTCTTGGACCTATCATCTTGAAGTAGGTCCATCTCCCTTTGCATGGGCACTATCTAGGATTGCAATACCTTTGTCTCCCTCCCTGGATCTTACTAACTCATGGTCCCATTGGATTCCACCATAATTCATGTAGAGGCACCCCTTACTTCTCCCCTCAACCTGGTTTCTATTGTCATGGGAGCACCTCTAGTTGCTTCCTCTTCCATTGCACTAGAAATGATGATGGTTGTCCTCATTGTCATAATAATATTTATCCTAAAATGTACCCTTGCCTGCCTAGGTGGGTTTGGATCCCTCTATCATCACTTACTGGTGTATTGAGTACCCTCTTATAAGGCTAGCTACACTCTTTGCATCATGATCTAGCTTCTGTACATTGGCACTATTGGAGAGATCCTTGAGGAAATAATGCTCTTATACCATCTCTTGTAGATGAGTGCCACCCTAAAATCATCCACCCCTAGGTTGATGTATAGTGGATTGTACAAGTCCTCATCCATGAACCTCCCCACATTAGGGTCCCCTTCAACCCCTGATGGGTCCCTTTGGATCCACCTAAACTAGTAGTGATCTAAGTTTGATATCTCATATAAGATACCGAACTACCTATAGATATGGTCAAAGTGAAATAGCTCTAGCTCATGCTCATCTATGAACACCCATTGGATATCCTAAATCTCACCAGCTCCTCCCCATACTTTTGCTAGCTAGGGTGTTGATGCCATAATCACTAGATGATCTAACGATCTCATAGCTCATCTATCACCTACCTCCTTAGTGGTATAATCCCTACATATATCCTTTGGAATTGATCAAAGTGATGGGTCCACTTGCATACTATTTATCACTATGGGTTAGGTTGTAGTCTTGGCAATGCATGTAGTATTCAGAATACCATGTGCTTCCAATACCAAAATTAGAGTAAAGTCATATACACCAGCCCCATATGTTGTTGATACATGATATTGTATAATATCCTGTATAGGAAAACCAACACATATGGCCCTCATGCAAACCTAACTTGTTAGTTGTGCATGTCCACCACTACCCTTACTAGTACCCATGCTAAGTACCACCTACTAATTTGGTATACCAGAAGCCCCACCACCATCCCATAGAGCATGGTCATCAGTGCCTTGACTCCATATCATGTAGGCATCTCATTGACATGGAGCCCACTGTGCTGGGCCTAATGTGTCAGATATCCCAATAGTCTTTACACTGTTGCTTATGACACATATGCCCTGTAAACTACCCTCACCCTAATGGGGATAGATAAGATGCACCATAAATCCTCCAATGTGACGGTCATCTCTCTTGTTGTTAACTAAAATGTTAATGACTATGGATACCATCTCTCTGCCAATGCTATTAGTAGCGCTCTATCCACCTCCACCCGATGTATCTCTACTAGATGCAATAGCTCCACTACCCATAGGATATATTTATCCATTATGGTAAGCTTATCTAGGGACCCCTATAGTGTGCTTAGCTACCACTCTCTGCTCTTAAGAACATCTAGTTGCAAAACCACATTAAATAAAATTCAGTTTTGTCTAAATAAACATATATAAAACAAAATCATAATCAAAATCATCAAGAGAATTTGCTTAAGTTTCTCACATGTCTCTTTCTTCTCTCTTAATTTTTATCTCATCTCTCTTGGTCTATTATCTCTTTTCTTTCTCAAATTTGTACCCCCTCTTTAGGTCATAAATTCACGATTTCATGCCCCATACGATCAGGGCATGAAATCAAATTCATGGTTTATCTCTCTAAGTCATGAATTCGATGCCATGTCAAGCCTAGTTGAATTTGTGGTTGCCCTCTGAATTCACATCGGGGCCCGTATCGATGGTTTGTTCCAAAATTAATAAAAACTAATTTAATGTTTATTTTCTAGTCTAACCTAGTATAGAGGTTAGGTTTTGGATCTTACTCTTTCCTGCTAAGCTATTGTGTAGGCATCCCTCCTCACAATGGTTGAATGGTCCTCTTTCCTTTTGATGAAAAGAGGATCGTCATTGAAAAACCTACAAATTTATTTTCGCCCCCTTTTTCCTTTTTAAACCTTTTTCTCTATCCTCTCTCTTCTTTTCTTTCTCTTTTTACTTGTCACTCTTTTTTCTTCTACATCTATATTTTTTGAGTTTCCTTAAAAAAATTGCATTCCCTCTTAAACTCAAGGGGGCACCCTAGCCTAAGATTCATTAATGCCTCATTTTGTATGTAAAATATAAAAGTGTCCAAAATGACACCATTTTGCACCACCCCTTCTTCCAAACTAGCCGCTCATTTTTTTTGTTTTCCATTCTTCACCTATAGGTGTCTACATATTTCTTTGACACATTTACTAGGCCATAAATACATCAAAGAGGGGGAAAAATATAGACATGAAACATTTACCCATAAAAATGAGTCATTTTTCCCTTAGAACACCTAAGAAATCTCTCAAGCTTGCTAAGCGTAAATTTTGAGCTTATTTTTCTCCATTTTGTTTGATTTTTTCCTTTTCCTTACCGAATTTGCAATCATCTAAGACGATACATGAATTTGGAAAAGTTAAGGTTTTTCTCTTGAAAAACCCCAATTTTGGGCTGATCTTTGTGGTATCAGCTCTTGGCCAAGGTTGTTTTTTGTTTTCCTATATTTTTTCCTCCAAAAACTCTTATAAATAGGAGGTTTGGATTCTCTTTTTCTTAAGAAATTTTCTAGATAGCAATAAGTTCTAGCAAGTTTGCTCCTAGCTATCAAATTCTTCCAAGTGTAATTTGACAAGTGCTCTTGTGCTTTGGATAATTCTATTGCTACTTTGTATTTTATGATTTTGTTGCTTTGGTGATCAAGTGTGGGAGCCTTGAGGAGGGATCTACCATTTTATTTCTTCCTACATACTTCTATTTCTCTTTCACTTCTACCAAGTTTTTATTGCATTAAAAGTATTCTTAAATCATAAAATTTCCATTTTGTATTACATTTTTGACATTATTAAATTATTTAAAGTCTCGATCGCCAATTTGTGATAGTACTAAATTCATGATAACCCCTTACAGGGCACAAATATGGTTCTCTAGGGATTGGGGGTAATATTTTTCTCCTAAAACCCAAGGGTTCTCTTGCATACTACATTTAGGTCATAATCTCTCTATTTGCACTCTATTTTTCGCATTATGTCATATTATTGCATTTTGTCTTGTTTCACTTCCAAAGGTCAGCAATTTATTTTGTTTTTAAATGGTTAGCTAAAAGGAAAAAGAAGGCTTGAATGTTGTACCTTCAAACTCAGTCACATAGTGGCCTATACAGGCCTCCAAACACTGATCAAGTTTTACAAGGGTTTTTGAAGCTATTTTATAGGTTTTGAAGTTGTTGGATATATCGGGATGAACGTTAAAAGATAGGATCAACCACTAGATCAAGTAAGTGTTCCAAATAATATATTATATTATTCATTGTTTTCTTTTTTCTCATTTTTGTTCTAGGTTTAAATCATAAGTGAAGAAAAGCATTCAATTTTATTTTTAGGTATTTAAAAGAGAAAAAACATATAGCTTGCATCTAGGTTAATTTTGTTTGTGCATTCTCTTGAACCCTTGCTAAAAAGGAAAAGATCTTTTTTCTTGTAAATTAGGGTTATTTATCACCAAATAAAGAATCATTCTAGGATAGTATTCTTCTTGCATCATTTTTTGTCTTGCATTGTTCTTTAATTTCTTATAGCTCAACTTTTAGAAAGACCAAAAATAGGTGCTTATTCAAATAAAGACATAAAAAATTCCATCTTGGACTTGGGATGAGTTCTTAAGATATTCTTGGTGGACCATTTGATCATCTAAGCCCTTGAGTATAAGTAAAACGACATACCCATATGGTCATCTTTGATTCCAATAGATCTAGTCAAGAATCATACGTGGTAGGGCAATTTTCCCCCTCTACATATGGGTATTCACTACTTTGTTTGATTTTATTTTATTTTATAGAATTTTTAAATTTTTATTAGGTTGGTGAATTGGATGATAAATGGTCCACCATAGGTTTTATTTTCTATTTGGAATTTGTCTTATTTCATAGTGTTCTAAATGCCAATCACTATATCTAAATAATCTATGGAAGCTAAATATTATGCTTCCAAGAAAGCAACTAAGCATATTTAGTGGATACTCATAATTTTTGAGGATATTGATATTTCTCATAGTTTTTCAATCACTCTTTGATGTGATAATCATAGCATAATCCAACTTGTTTGTGGGGGTGGGGTAGGGGTGGGAGAGAGGGTCACACTTTCCATTCCATATTCACACCGAGATATCACGTTACCATATCTAGTTACCTATAAACCCATCTAGGATTTATAACCATGTGTCTATCTAGAATTGAGGTACCCATGGAATACACATTCATCTATTTAAAATCTATTATCCATATCGTAAGCTACATATTTCTCTAGATCGAGCCTTTAAAAGCTTATATAATAAGCCTTGCTCTCCAATGTTCCATTAGAAGATGAATCACATAGAGATTTAGATGTACTTTATGAGATGGCTTCATGCACATGCGATGCTTGATCCAAATTTTTTACCTTTTTCATAGCATAAAGCAGACATCCTAGAAAATATCATGACTAAGGTTATTTTTTCACATGTAGGAGTTACTTAGAGGTGGGAAGGTTTTCCTTAAGGAGGATGAAAAGTAAGGGTCTCCCTTGTGTTCCCATATTAAGGGGTAATGTTGAAATATGTGATGGTTAAGCTTCTCTTAAAGGCATGACCAAATTTTATATTGTATTGTTCATATTATCCCAACAAATAATGACAAGACCAATGCTTCACAAAATGCATAATGCTTTATATTTAAAGCAATAAATTCAATATTTCATCAACTCTTTTAATGTTCATAAAGCCACCTAATATATTCTCATAATTTTGAATAGTTGACCCCCACATGATCTAAGCAAAGGGACAATGAAAAAGCAAATGAGTTGATGTTTCTAGATTATTACTATACAAGGCACATCTAAAATGTGAATGATAACCTCTTCTTTACAGATTCTCATAAAAATCTTGCTTTGGACTTCTAACCAATAGAATATAGACCATTAGGGAAAGAATCAAGTGAACAAACATTATTACAATATATCTAAACATTTATATTCCAACTTGAGTAACTATCCACTATATTTGGATAAATTTAAAAATTTCTTATATCCCAAATTAATTTTTTATCCACAATATTTGGATAAATTTGAGAGTAGCTCATCCTTCTACATAGTAGGTAAATATAACTCCTAAAGCATGATTTTAAGCTCATGCACGATTTGTTTTAGGTCCTATCCTTCAACCACATTGTTAATAAGAATATATAATTTGGATTTGTTGTTTTCAATAATATAATTTCAACCTTTAGGCCTTTAAAACCTAAACATGTCCAAGCCAACCATTTTCAATTTGGAGCATAAATAAGTGGATAAGGCTTTAACCAAGCATCAAAATAAAAAATTGTATAATCCTTTTCATTGACTAACCATCTAACATATTTTTTGGTAAATTGAAAACTATCCAATATGATGTTCCATGTTGTCGAGGCTCTAGGTAGTGTTTGTTTTTTAGAAAATTTTGTTGCATTCAAAGAACATATATAGTTTTAAATTAATATTTTCCCTAGCTATTTTCTTAATATTTGAATAATATCCAACCAAGTTTTATCTTTAATGTCAAACTCATATGCCTATAATTTTGCAAGCTCAAGCTTGCCCTACCAATATTCTTTCCTTTACAAACCCTAACCCACTTATAAAGAGAAAATCTATATTTTTCTTACATCCTCTCCAAAGATAATACTTCATAATTTTATCAAATTTAGATGTTATACTTGCTAACAATATTGAATTCCAATTAAAAACTATAATTGAATACCAATTTAAAGTATTCCTATAGGTACAACCTAACCAAGGCTAATATTTGATGTTCAAGATGAAAATTTTTAGGGTTTTGCCCATATTTTACATGGAGGAATGTTAAAAAACCATCAAATACAACATCTTTTTTTTTTGGGGTGGAGTTTTTTTATTATTATTCAGAATAAAAAATAATACATTCCACAAGGATTTCCAAGTGATCCAAGCCAACACATCATATGAAATACAATAAATCCACCAAGGAAATCCATGGATCATTTTGACAACTTTGATAGGACACAAAAACCCATGACAATCAGGTTCCTCCACCTTGAAATTATCTTTCCTGGTCCTCATGAATTAAATAATTAAGGAGTCTAGATTTCTCCTAATCAAGATCATTCCAAATATCATATTTCCAATAAAGGAATCCTTTAGAAGCCCACTTTTCCAAACAATCAGCCACTCTATTCCATTCTCTTAGGATATGAACAAAAGAAATTTTAACAAAATTCCCTACCAAACTCAAAATATGTTTCACTATTCTAGCCATAAACTAGGAACCATCCTAAAAATGCTTGTTTTTTATAAGAAACACAACTATCATTGAATCATATTCACAAATAACCCTCCTCCATCGCAAATAAATAGTTGTTTCCAACACATGAATAATTGTCAATGCTTCTATATGATTATTTGAATGAATTCCCTTGTACATAGAGAAAAAATATGGGCCACACCCTCACTATCACGACCAATTCCTCCTATACCAGCATTACCTGGGTTATCCCTGAAATAACCATCCATGTTTATTTTGATAACACCCCTAGATGGGGACTCCACTTCCCATATCTATTGACCTTCAATAAATCGATCCCCCTAACAAGGCCTCTATTTGCAATTGGTGATGATAAAGAAATATACAGTCTATTGATAATATACCAGTCGAAGGAAGTAAAAGGAGAAATCAGAATACCCTTGGCCTCAATAGTCTCCTTAACCATCATTTGGACTTTAAGACATACCTGTAAGACTCCAAGTTGACATCCCTAAAAAAATCTTTAGTTGCATTCCAACCAAATATTCCAAAAGATGAAGGACCAATATCCCAAGTAGTTTGAAGATATCAAGTAGAGGTAGGGGGTCAACCCAAGCTTTCCAAAAACTCAAAAATAGAAGTAGCATGGATGATGGGCCTTTTCCAGATCTACCACCACAAGTTACAAACCTCTAGGGAATATGAGCATTGGAAGAAAATATGGGGAATGGTTTCCTCATTCTTTCCACAAAGAAAACATAGTTAAGGACCCTAAAAACCTCTTTTCTGAATATTATCCCAAGTTGACCATTTCTTCTAACATAGAATCCAAAGAAAAAATTACATTTGGGTCAACCAAAATTATTCCAAATCTTCTTCCACCAGGGGAAAATAATCTCCTCTCTTATCTACATAATAAGGGTTTGATAACCTAGGGCAACAATGTATTTCCCTTTTGAATTATGGCCCCAAGCAAGAATATCAGAATATTCGACAAAACAACATGGTCTCTTAGCCAAAATAGAAGCTAGAGTGTCATGATCCTCAAGACAGGCATCCTTTGGCCAACCTTGTGAATCCCACCAACAGTGAGTAAAAGATCTGCCAAGAGGACTTTGTCGCTTGAAGTCAACCACCTTAGACCAACCCACATCAAAAAAAATATCCTAAAGAAGATGAATGTGGGGAAAGAAGAAAGGATAGAAGGATGATTATCCCAAGAATCTTTCCAAAATAAGGCATTGTTTCCCTTATTAACAATCCAAAAGAGACCCTGCATATTAAGCATGACACATTTTTTTAGAGTGTCCCAAATAATGGAATCTTTCCCCCTCAGCTCCAATCTTAGAATCTTATCAGATGGAGCACCACAAAAATATTTAAGGCTAAGAATTTTAGTCCAAAGTTGATCAAGATTATTGCACTATCTCCAATAAAGTTTAGCAGCCAAAGTAAGACTATTCAAATCATATTACCTTAAATCAAGACCCCCCATATATTTAGGGCAACACACAGTATCCAAACTGACCAGGATCCATTTATTACAGTCTAGGTTTCCTGCCCATAATTTTTTTCTAGAAAGAGAATCAATTTTTTTGAGAAAGCACTTAGGAGCAGCCAAGATAGAAAACCTGTAAATAGGTAAAGCATGAAGGACAAACTTCAAAGCGTTAATCTACCAGTAAAGGATAGCCACCAAAAAGTCCAATGATTAACCCTTGATAGAAATCTATCCAAAATACTTTTCCAATAAGCCCTTCCAATATTTTTAGAAGAAATAGGAATCCCCAAATACTCCACTGGCAAACAACCCACTTGAAAATTTAGAATATTAGCAATCCTACATTGAATCCAACCATCCGTATTGAAGAAGAAGATCTTTGATTTATCTTCATTGATCATTTAACCAGAGGCAGATAAGTAAATATATAAAGTCTTAGTAAAATTCACTACTTCCTCAATTTTTGCACTCCCCATTAGAGCATTATCATCAAAAAATTGAAGATGACTGGGATAAACAATTCTCTTCCCAAGACCATCCCTGGATAGCACCACAATTCTGAAAACTCTTGAGAAGTCTACCCAAACCTTCAACCATAATAATGAAAAGATAGGGGGACAAGGGATCTCCTTGAAAAATCCCCCTAGATGCCGAGAAGAAAGTGTATGGTAAACCATTGATTAAAACTGGAAAGGAGGCCGAAGTCACACAACTCATGATCCATTCAATCCAATTATATAATAACCCAAAAGCTTGAAGGATATTCTATAAAAAAGGCTAGCTAACCCTATCATAAGCCTTGGAAATATCAAGATTAATGAACATAGCCTTTTTATTAGAGATATCCATAGAGCAAATAGCTTCAACAGAAACCACCACACCATCTAAAATATTATGACCCTTAACAAACCCACCTTGCTCAAGAGAAATAAGAAAACCAAGAACTTTCTTTAGCCGATCCACAATAATCTTGGTAATAATTTTGTAAGTAACATTACATAGGAAAATAGGATGGAAAGACCCCAATGAGCTAGCATTTTCATATTTGGGAATAAGAGCAAGGAAGGTTGAATTAATAGCTTTAAGCATTTGCTTATTAACTTGGGATTCCTGAACAACTTTTAGTAGATCAAAAGATAACACTTCCTAAAATTCTTGGACAAATTCTATAGGGAAACCATCAGGTCTAGGTGTTTTACCTTTTTTCATTTTAAAACCACCACTTTAAGTTCCTCCACCAATATGGGGTCCATTAGCATCTTAATATCATTAGAGACCAGCCTAGGAATACAATCCAAAATAAGCCTCATATTAACAACATCATGAGGACTCTGCTCAGAGAAAAGAGAGGAGAAAAATCTATCTACTTCATTAGAGATATCCTCAAAGGATGAGAAATTTTCCCCCTAATCCAAAGTAAGTGAGACTATAACATTACCATTCCTGCGGTCTTTAACTGAATTGTGAAAAAAAAGGTGTTTCCATCCCCTTCCAACAACCAGTCAATATGAGATTTTTGCTTACAAAAAATCTCCTCATGAAGCTTCCATTTAGCAATATGACTAGAAAGGGAAGCTTTCATTTCCAATAGATCCTTTTTGAATCCTTCATATTTAATTTGAAAAGTGATCTCCTCTAGGCTATCCTGTAGTTACTTTTTCTTTTGAAAGATATTTCCAAAAAAAAAATTGTTCCATTGCCTGAGTTTGAATTTGACAAACTGGAGGTTTTTGAAAAAAGTAAACATAGCAGTACCAAATTTGGGTTTCCCTTTGACCCACCACCTCTCCACACATTCATACAAATCCTTATCACTAAGCCACATAAGTTGAAATTTGAAAGGTGGATTTATTAGCAATGAGAATCTTGAGGACTGAAAGAGAATGGGCCAATGGTCAGAGCCCCTCTGACCTAGAATCTCTGATAATGAAGTCTAGCTATCATCAAACCAACTATCTGAAGTAAGTAACCAATCCAATATTTTAGAAATAAAATTCATTCCACATCTTCTATTAGTCCAACTAAAGAGCCCATTTTGAGGCTTCACATCAACAAGATTAAGAAAAGAAATATTTTCCCGCATCAAAGTAGAAGAAGAGCCCAAACACTCCACACCACCACTCTTCTCCTATAGGGACATGATAGAATTAAAATCCTCAACCAAAATTAAAGGATAATTAGGATCAAGAGATTGAATGAATCTAAGATGATTCCACAAGAGGATTTTACTTAATAAATCACTGGGGGCATACACATTATATAGAAGAATAGAAGATCCAGATGAAAAGTAGGTAGCAACCATAGAGAGATAGTTCCTACTAACCACCCACCAAGAGGGAGTTAAGCTTCATGGATCCCACAAAAATGCAACACCACTCATCGAACCCTGGGATCCAATAGCAAGACAATGATCACCTTTCCATATCTTAGAAGCAATTCTAACCATATCTTCATAAGATAATTTTATTACCTAGATGAAAACAATATCATGTCTATGATCTATGATCAAATTTTAAGTAGATTTTTATCTAGGGCTGCTACCTAAACCCCTAACATTCCAAGATATCACTTTCATTTTTTGGGAATAGAGAAGTGAGAATCTAATGTATTAACAGCACCAAACTCAACTAAGGATTCCCCTATCAATTTTACTTTTTCTTGATCCTTATTTCTTACTACTTTTACCACCTTCTCCACCCCACTTTTTTTGATATTTTTTTGGGTGAATACCTAACACTAAAGAAACTTTATTTTTCTCTCCCTCTCTAACAATCCTATCCTGGGAGGGTTCAAACCTAGTCTCATCCTCATTTCCCTCAATCAAGTTTTCAACGAAATGGGAATGATCAAGAACTTTATCAAGATAATCTAACAACTCTTTGGATTTATCTTCATTTCCTAAAAGAGGGTTATTAGGCACCACCCCACCTTATCAGGAGTTTACATTTCAAAATAAGGATTTAGGAAATAACAAGTACCTCATTCTTGAATACAAGCATCCATATCACCTCCATTACAGACTTGCTCCTCAACATGCAGCTCCTAAAAAGTCTCAAGAACATCAAATATGTTACTAGAACCTCCCTTTCCAACACCTCTATTTTGACGAACAAAAGGCCTAGATCTTGAATGAGACTTAACATGAATAAATCCATCAGAACCAGACATCTCTAGGATATTTTCCTTTTACCTTTGTAGATGCATCTTGAAAGTCAGATAAAGAGGTTGAAGGTTGAGAATTCACTTTCTTATAGTTTCTATGAAGATGCCCATATTCATGGCATACATGGAATCAAAATGGGAGAGCACCATAATCTAACTATTGGACCCAAGACATGTTTCCCAGTTTAATCTCCAATGATTCAGGCAATGGATTATTCAAATCTAGTTCAACATAGAGCCGTGCAAAAGAAGTAAAATTCCTATCCAAATTTTGGCGAGATGGACCAACTGGTTTCCCAATAATCTCTACAATAGAATGAAGAATATCCGACCTTCAATATTCCATAGGAATTTATGACAAACAGACCCACACAAAAATCCCAGAAGGCCTCTCCTCTACTGGATCAAATCCTAAATGCCAAGGTTTGATAAATAATCCATACTGATTGTGAGAGTAAGGACCCCCCTCGAACACTTTACTACGACATGTCATACAAGATAAAACCATAATAAAATAACCATTAGATGCAAGAATAATCTCCAGATCACCTTTGGGGATCCAATTTATCCTAACCTAGTTTTATAATAAAGGCATAGAAATTTTGATACCCATGAATTTGTAGATGAGAACATGCTCAAACAAATATAAAACATCATCCGCAACAAAATTAGGACTGATAACCAAGATAGGGTGGGTGTATGTCTTCGAGGTGGAGTTGTTGTAACAGTTTGAAGGATTCTTGGTCAAAATCCCCATTTCTTAATTTCCCAAAAAAAAAATAAAAAAAAAATAATAAAATAACACAACTACTTAACAAAATTGATTGAAAAATACAACAAATTTATATTACTAAAAAATAGAAATTGTAAGCCAGGAGAGCTTCAATACAATATAAAATATAAAAAGATTCATTCCATTCCACCCTTGAATTATGTATATAAACTCTTTTTTTAGTAATTTTTACATTATTACAATATAATATAAAATGATTCATTCCATTTCACCCTTGAATTATATATAGACTATTTTTTACAATAAAGTAATTCTTACATTATTATAATAACTAATTGTTACATCATTCCCTATGAACACACCCTCCAAAACAATCATAAATTCAACAGTATATCCTAGCAAGTGATGTTCTTTATGAAAAATAATTCCTCACATTAAGGAAAGATGTTGATCACTTTCGTTCTTGGAAACAGTACAGTCAGTAGCATAATGACCAAACTTTCCACAATTGAAACATCTTATATTTTTCACGCTTTATCTATGAATATTTTTAAACCTATGGTATAATATTCTCTATAGATGTTGTAAGAACAATGCATATGATATTGATTTCACTTTACATTTATAAACACAAAAAGAAAGAGAAACTAAAGAAGGAACCAAAGTTCAAGCCCATGGTAGCTATGCTTGTTGTGACACATGTGACCTTGAGCCCTTGGTGGAAATGTTTGATGTGACACAAGCACCTCATGCCTATAATGGAAGACATTAGATATGCCATAGGTGACCTTATCACAGGGATGGACTTCACTTATAATACTAATGATTTAAAAACTAGTAATCCTAAAAATAAGCAACATGATCTTATCAATTGCACCAAAGGGAATATTTTTAAAATCCTTGATGATGAAAAACATTGGTGTTTTGAAAAATACACCAAAGGAATTGGTTCAAAACTAATGCAAAGAATGGGATACAATGGTCAAGGATTGGGTAAAAATGGGTAAGGCATAAGAAATCCCATAATACCAAATGTCAGGCCAAAGAATGAAGGCCTTGGCTATGATGGTCAAGCAGGAAGTAGTAAGACCAAGTTTGTGAAACCAAAATCCCATACAACTCCTAGAATCAATATTTGTAGTCATTGCAAAATAAATAGACATATAATAAATGGGTATTGGAACCTACATCCTTGTAACATCTATGGTTGTACTAATCACTCCCCTACAAATTGTTGGTACAAAGAGAAAATGACCAATAATATTCATGTTGATTATGGATGGAAAAATGTCATATAATGAAATAAAATCAAAGAAATGTTGCATGGTTTCTATACAAGAGGTAGACCCAATGGTAGATCTAGAGGCAAACCCAAAGGTAGTGACCCAAATCCAGACTTAAAGGAAGATCTAGATGCAAACCCAAAGGCAAACCTAGAGCTAGAGCTAGATCCTCGAGTCAAGAGCTAGAGACAAAAGCCAAAGCCAAATCCAAGAGCCAAGAACTAGGAGCTAAGATCCAAAGCCAAAGCCAAGAGCCAAAGCCAAATCCAAATCCAAGAGGAGCGAAAGCCAAAGTTAGATTTCATTGTAATCTCATCTACATTAAGGAGAAGTAGTAATATTTGCTATACCAAAATAATGTAATAAGGATGGATGTTAGAAAAAATATATTATTACATTATTTTGATTATCTTCTAGATAAATTCTAGAAGATAAGTTGGTTAGTAGATGTTCACAAAGAAGTTCTATTATTTTATTTTTTATTTTTTTTAAATTTACATGGTGGAATCGGTAGCCGCCATGAATTCGGACAGGCTATCCAGACTTTATGGCCGCCACAGTATTCTATGTTGTCCATCCCAGAAGTTGCCACATAGATTTTCGTGCAGTTCGCACCTATAACCACCATGCCACAATCATTTTAAACCTTTTACGTCGCTGAAAGCACTAGGAAAGGGACAAACGTTCAGTCTGGCGAGGCCCGAGATTTGAACCTAAAGAAGTTCTATTATTAGAGATAACATATTGTGAGTTTATTTTAGAGGATTCTATAGATAAGCAATCTAATTATTATCTAGTTAAAAATTAAAGTTACAAGATAATATTAGTCAAAAAAATAAGTTTCATATCAAATAATATGTATGTGATTTTAACAAACATTGATGTAGGTTGCATAGATGCTCTACAGGTGCAATGGTAGACGATGAATGAGAAAAGCACAAATTGTATCCCAACCCAAAATCCAATATGCCAATGAGCAGTCTTCAAGACATATTGAAGAACTATGTGAATTTATTCAAATCACCAACGAGCAATCTTCAAGATAAGTCAAAGAACAACCTGAATTTGCTCAGATCACCAATGAGCAGTATTCAAGGTAATCCAAAGAGCAATGCAAATTTTCTCAGATCATTACTTTAATTATAACTTCTTATCTTATACTAATTAATTATTGTGATTAATTTATTTAATATTTAATATATTATGGATTTTTTTAATATTTAATAGATGTAAAGGTGTGTAACATAATCTAATAAAAATATTTAATTTTTTTAATGATGAAAATAATTGACATTATTAAATTATTATTTTTCATTTGAAAATATGATTTGAGTGGATTTTTTGTAGCTATAGTGTAAATGAGAAGTGGAGAAAGCATAAACCCTATCCCAACTAGAAATCCAATTTTCCAATGAACAATCTTCAAGATAAATAAAAGAGCAATATGGATTTTCTATATCAATACTTTTTCTATGATGATTGTACCAACTACAATTCCAATTCCAAGCAATCATTCAACCACAGGAGAAACTAACAAAAAATAATGGATTCCTCATTATAGTCCACAAATCTACTTTTATTCTTTTTATGATTGGCAATGTTTTTTCATATTTATTATCTATGTTGGTAGTGATTTTTTTAGTTACAATTATTATTTATTTACCTGTTTGAAGGCACACCAAATTTATTCTTTTGAGATCTATCCTGATATTAATCACACTTTATCTTATGATAACGTATTTCTGGTTGTCCCTATATGGGATTTTTCACTCTTATTATAATTGAGTAGCATCATGTGTGTGGGTAGTTGGTCCTCTTGCTTTCTAACCAGTTAATTGTGATGCTTTACTTATACAAGTTATTTATTTGCAGTAGCATATTTTTATAATGGAATTTTGTTCATATTAATAAATATTCTGCCTAGTTAGTGTAGTGTGTATTTGTGTTATTAATGCCATGTTGACCCATTTGTGAGACTTGAGTGGTTTATGAGCCCCACCACTTGATAAAATTATTGTCCATGGAATAAAAAATCTTAAATACGTAAGCCCTTGGTCTTGCTTATGTGGGATTCCTCACACTATTAAAACCCACATAAAATTAGACTAAAGTATACATAATAACATTATTAAACCTTATTAATCACAAACATTAGTAATTGTGACTTTTCTATTTATGTTCAATTTTGTACTGCTTGCATATATTGACTTCTACTATACAATATACACAATATTTTATATAAATTTATGTGTGTGTAAGATCAATTTAACAACTTCTTGTTTATTGTTGTAATATATCTTCTACTTAGTGCAACCTTTAATAGAAATTTATGTTTATATGAAATCAAATCTATAATTGGTGGTTTATTGTAATGTCCCATTCTCTACAATAGACCGAGCAGAGACCTGTTAGCCTAGTCACAGGGCTCCCCTAGGCTAAAAAATTTGGTTAGGGACTTAGCTTGGCAAGAATCCCAACATTCAAAGGGTATAATTCTACCATTTGCAAGTGTTGACATTGGAAAAATGTCACTAGGCAGAGTGAAATGGGACATGTTTTAATGTTAAGCTATAAATTTAAGTTATAAAGCGTTATAACTTAAAATTGTAAAGTTATTTTTCTAGGACTTGGGTGACCACTTTAATGAAATTAAGAGACATCAATTAAAAATTATAAAATAATGAACTATGGAAACCTAAAATGGGCACCCAAACCCTAATTTGATGTTCTATTTAAATTGGCTTTTTGAGGCTCATTTGTGCATGGAAGAATTTATGTTTTTTGGAGAAGTTTTTAAGGGGTTTTCACCAGAAGATCACAGGGCTTGTTGGGAGTGGATTTCTCAACAGGATTATCAATTTCAGATTTGTGAGACCATATCTAGCTAATCAAAGATTGAATTTATCATCATAGAGATATTATCTGAGCTTAACAGAGGTAGACAAGGGTTTGCCAAATTTTGAATTCATTTGGGTTGATGAACTGACCATCTGGGTTATGTTGTTTTGGCTATACTTCATCTAGGTTAGGCAATTTTGATTGATTTTGGATTGATAGATGCAATACTAGAGCATACCATACAATATATGGGCACTTAGGGAATCGAGTCATTTGCTCAGAACAGGAAAATATCCCATAAAAATATTTTGGGCAATTTACAAGGCAAGGTCGAACCCTTCAACAACTGTACATCTTGCCTCCAACGACCTAGGGGTGCATGCAACAATTAATTGCGCTTGGATTCACATTTTTGAAAGTTACATTTTGGGTGGCTTCATTGGGAGAGATAATTGCACTTTACGAGGAAGGAATTAGAGTTTCGATGATCGAGTTACAAGCAAATGAACATTTCAATTGTGTAATTTCTTGTTGTTGTACAAATATAGACCTATACTTTCAGGTCAAAAAATTAAATAAATAAATCTCCATCTCCTTACTGTAAATTTATCATTTGTTCAAATTTTTGTTTTTTTATTGCATTATGAATGAAATTCAAGTCAATGCCTCAAACTAAACAAGCAAAACCAATCATTTCATTGCAAAAATAAACAAGCACAAACCAAAATAACTCAGAACCAACAAGTGGGGGTGTATATTATAGTGGTATCAGAGCCTTTGCCTACCAACCTGTGAGTCATCATTACATGAGTGAAAGAGACAAACATTCCTACGAAAGAGAAAAGAAAAAGCAGAGCAAGAAAAATTAGATTGGTAGTTTAGATATAAGCAGTGGCCTAAACCACCTCTAAGACAAATGATTACTAAGATTTTGGGTATATATGCAAACTCATCTTCATCAGTTGCCATGGGGGATAGAACCAATCAAGATGAAATAGAAAATAAAATGGTTAATGATATTACATAGAAACAATATCAAATGCGGCATAGTTTGGATCAATTGGTTGGGTTAATGACACAAAAGGTACATGGGATTAACATACTGTGAACAATACACATAACCCACAGAATGAACCAACTAACATAGGACAAGGAGCAGGTAATGAGGAGTCGGTGGCCAACAAGGAAGGTACACCTACCAGGACAAAGAGAGTTAGTAGCTCGAGGCCATTCATGCTAATATTTTTATCATATCTAGAACCAATTATTCCTCAACCAGTTGAGGAAGAGCTAGAGCCTACAGTGGTAGACTAATATAGATAGTACAAACAAGAATGGGATGAGCTTGGTCTAGAATTTTAGACCCTTATATCATTTCGAGACTTTGTGGATACCAAAAATAGACAAACTCCTAGGAATAGGGGAAGGCCTATTCATCATGGACAACAGGGACAACAAGGTCAAGGAGAACTTGTACATCATACACCACATGGATGCAAAGAGATTCAAAAAAATATTGGAAAAATCCATTTTCTCTTCTTTGATGCATCTGGAAAGATGACAGCCAAGGCTTGGGTCTAGAAGATGGACACATATTTGTACTTGAACCAGATGATTGAAGATGATGCCATAAAATTTTGTACATTGCATTTGGAGGGCGTTGCTCACAATTGATGGCATCACGATTGCACACTCTAGGACATGACCGAGTGAATACTTATGCTGAGTTCACAGAGAGACTCTAGTAGAGGTTTGATAAAAAGGAACAGCAGTTGGAGTTCAAGGAGTTAACTCATTTGAGGTAGTGGGGTTTAGTTGACTCCTACATAATAGAATTCCAGACACTATTTGTTATGGTTGCAGATATGTCAGAGAGACGGTTAGTAATCATGTTCATGGATGGATTAATGGAGCCATTACGGGGTTGGGACAAAGCCTTTAACCTAGGTACATTACACGATGCTATCAGATAGGCTTGAGACATGGAGGTCACAACATCTAGGACTAAATTCTAGTTCAAAGGCAAGGAAGTCAAAGATTTCAAGAAAGATAGGGACCAAAAACCATTCAAGAAGGAAACTAACCAACAAAATGGAACATTTAAAAAATTAGATCCTAATACCCTTCATGAACTTTGAAAGAAGGGGTTATGTTTTACATGCCAAAAGACTTGGTCCCTAGGGCATAAGTGTGAATTTAAGGGAAAGTTGCAGCTGATAGAGTATCATTCATATGATGATAATAATTTTGGATATTTTGATCAACGATTAGAAAGTGAGGACAACGATGGTGAACAACCTCCAAAAGAACAATAAACCGCCCAGGATCAAGTAGGAAAGGATATTAATACTCTAGCTCACCCCCATAGTGTCCAGGGAGCCCAATATTTATGGGTACAGGGTGTACTTAAGGGGAAACGTGTGGTGACTTTGATTGATATTGGAGCCACACATAATTTTATCGATGGGTTGGTTGCACGAAGGAGATTGGAGATAGTAGAAGTAGATACATTCAAAGTCATGATCACATATGGATTCACCATTACTTATACCATGAAGGTGCCATAGTTGAAGATTGCATTGGGGAATTATGAGGTATGTGATGATTTCTTTGTGATCAACATAAAGAATCTAGACATGGTACTTGGTATTTAGTGGTTGCGTATGTTGGGAGATGTCATATTCAACTTCCATAATATGGAATTGAAGTTTATATCTAAAGGTCGACAAGTAGTGTTGAGAGGGATGACTTCAAGAGGAACTCAAGTTCCTTCAAACAAATGGAGAATTTGAAATTTTTATTGAGCTTTTCATAGGGATTTTTGATAGAAGATCAAAGGGCTTGTTGGGAGTGATTTCTTAGTAGGACTAGACCAGTTTTAGGTGTGAGAAATCACCTCTAGCTAAAGGATTTAATTTCTTAATTGCAAAGGAATTATCAGAGCATAATAATGGCATATTAGGTTTTGTCTATGACTAAAATCAACTGGATTGAAGATCAGAGCTTCTGGGTTTCATTATTTCAATGGTAATTTAAATGGGTCTCAATCCATTTTGAAGTTGCTAAAGTTTGAGGGAAAAAAGTAGACCAACTGTACCATTTTTTGTTTATATTTTATGGATTTGGTGAGGGTTTCATTATGGGTATTTACAGTTAAATCTTCCTTTGCCAAGCGCCCCTTTTTTTGAGCATTCCTACATTGATTTTGAAGAGATATTGAATTTCTAAGGGCTACCATACAGATTTTTAGGCTATATAGTTCAGAGGGTTAGCAAATTTAATTAACAGTAGTCTTTGGAAAGCAATTTTGGTTGGATTTAGACTTGCATGTGGAGCAGCCAGCCTCAGTTTGAAATCTGCACTCATTGAAGGGCCATTGGGAGGAATGAAGAAGGAAAATCCTAGCCAATGAGATATTTCCAGACTTGATTGTTGTATCAAATTTGCAATTACTTTCAAATCAACCACACAAACTCACAAGCAATTAGACCACAAATAATACATGCAAAATAATAAAGAAGTGTAGTAGAGGGACGGGGTGTTCATTATAGTGGTATCATAGCTTACTGAGATAATATACATCCCCACTTGTGTTCATTGATAAATATTACTGCATATTGGAGGCCCAAGCTTATAGCAGATTACACCAAAGATGATTTTGCTCTTCGAATCTTGGAGGATACACATGACGATGATATGTATGTTTTCAGGGATGAGGTGATTTACTATCGAGACAAAATTTGGATCACATCAGATTCCAAGTTTAAGAGATAAATATTCAGAATTCTACATAATACACCTATGGCAGGACACCTTGGCTATTATAAGACCTACAGGCAGATCGGAGAGAGGTTTTCTTGGAGAGGGCTTAAGGATGATATCTTGATGTACATACAAGAGTGTTATGTGTACCAACAGAACAAATACGAGCATACATTCCCTGTGGTTTTACTTCAGCCACTCCCCATTCCTTCACAGAAGTGGGAGAGAATATCCATGGAATTTGTTATAGGACTTCCCAAGGCACAGGGGAAGGATTATTTATATGTTGTGGTAGACAGACTCACAAAGTATGCTCATTTCTTCGCCATAACCACAAGGTTCACAACAGTGCAGATGGCTGAGCTATTTTTCAGGGAGGTATTCAGACTACATGCCTTACTTAAGACCATTATCAGTGATCGAGACAGTAAATTCATGAGTCTATTTTGGTAGGAGCTATTCAAATTTTGTGGGATAGAGCTAACATCGAGCATGAGTTATCATCCTCAGACTGACGGATAAACAGATATTATCAAAAAATGGGTCGAGGGATATCTGAGGAATTACGTGTCAGGACAACATAAGGCATGGGTTAGATGGTTGCATTTAGGAAAATATTATTTACAATTTGTCTTATCACATGTCAATTAAGATGTCATCGTTTATGGCATTATACAAGAATGAAGCACCTAGCTTCATGGATTTGGTTTTAGGTGACAGTCGGGTTCTCAGGGCTAAGGATTTTCTATAGGAGACACAAGATATCATGCGTTCACTGTAAGAGAACATCAGATAGACATAGAAGCAACAAAATAAATTTGTTTATCAGAAGAGGATTGAACGCTCATTTGAGATAGGTGACATGGTTTATCTAAGACTACAACCATTCAAGTAGTCATCGTTGAAGAGGAGTGGAGCTGAGAAGTTTAAGCCTTGATTTTATGGTTCATTTTGAGTCTCACGGCATGTGGGTGAGGTAGCTTATGAGTTGGAGCTACCTGAGAGCAGTAGAGTGCATAATGTGTTCCACGTATCACATCTTAAGAAGGCATTGGGACACAATGTCACACCCTCGATAGATTTACCACCTCTGGACGAAGAGGGCAAGTTGGTATTAATTCTAGAAGTAGTAATTGGGCAGAGATATCGTACCCTTAGGCGAAGGACTATAAAAGAGTATTTGATCAAATGGAGGAACTTACCTAAGGAAGATACCACTTGGGAGGGCGATGTTATATTGCAAACTCTAGGATTCCAATTACTTGAGGAAAAACAATTTCGAGGAGGGAAGACTGTAATGTCCCCTTCTCTGCGATAGATAGAGTAGAGACCTGTTAGCCTAGTCACAGGGGTCCCCTAGGCTAAACAGTTTGGTTAAGACTCAACTTGGCGAGAATTCCAGCATTCAGAGGGTATAATTCTACTATTTGCAAGTGTTGATCTTGGAAAATGGTCACTAGGCAAAGTGAAAGGGGACATGTTTCAATGTTAAGTTATAACTTTAAGTTATAAAGTGTTATAACTTAAAATCATAAAGTTATTTGTTTAGGACTTGGGTGACCACTTTAATGACATTAAGAGAAATCAATTAAAAATTATAAAATAATGACTTGTGGAAACCTAAAATGGGCACCCAAAACCTAATTTGATGTTCTCTTTAACTTGGCTTTTTGAGGCCCATTTGTGCATGAAAGAATTTATGTTTTTTGGAGAAGTTTTTAAGGGGTTTTTACCAGAAGATCACAAGGCTTGTTGGGATTGGATTTCTCAGCAATATTATTAGTTTCAAATGTGTGAGACCATCTCTAGCTGACCAGGTATTGAATTTCTCATCACAGAGATATTATCTTAGCTTAATAGAGGTAGACAAGGGTTTGAAATTTTTTAAATTCATTTGGGTTGATGAACTGACCATTTGGGTTATATTGTTTTGGCTATACTTCATCTGGGTTAGTGCCATTTTGATTCATTTTGGAGTGATAGATGCAATACTGGAGTAAGTCGTACAACATATGGGTGCTTAGGGAATCGAGTCATTTGCTCATAGTAGGTAAATATCCCATAAAATCATTCTAGGCAATTTACAATGCAAGTTCGGACCCTTCAACAATTGTACATATTGCTTGTAGCAACCTCAGGGTGCATGCAAAAATTAATTGGGTTTGGATTCACATTTAAAAAGGTTACATTTTGGGTGGCTTCATTGGGAGAGAAAACTGCACTTTACGAGGAAGGAATCAGAGTTCTAGTGATCGAGTTATGAGCAAATGAATGTTTCAGTTGTGTAATTTCCTGTTGTTGTACAAATATAGACCTGTACTTTCAAGTCAAAAAATTAAATAAATAAATCTCCATCTCCTTACTGTAAATTTATCATTTATTCAAATGTTTGTTTCCTTATTGCATTATGAATGAAATTCAAGTCAATTCCTCAAATTAAACAAGCAAAACCAATCATTTCATTACAAAAACAAACAAGCACAAACCAAAATAACTCAGAACCAGCAAGTGGGGGTGTATATTATATTTATTACTTTGAAAGAAAACCCAATATAAGTGGTCTTGATGTAAAATACTTAGATGTTTTAGATAGGAGGTCTAAGGTTCAAAAAAAAAAGGGATAGGGCATGTATGTCTCATAGGTGCATTAGAAAACTAGTTTTAGGTTTTTTTTTTTATGGATGTTAAGCATATTTCCAATGAAGAACTCGGTAGTGATTCCCTAGGATGAATAGTGACAATGAAGGAGGGCATACCAAGAGAAGGTATGGAAAGGCACATTAAATATAAAGAGATGATATATCTTGTTATTATTAGTTTAGTATAAGAGAAGATGGTGTTTCTCACAATAGTAAGTCAACTAGATCCTCTGTTACCCATTAGCCCATGTCAATGTTGCTCAAACTCAATTTTGAAGAGGTGATGTTGTTACCTTTGTAATTTCTTGATGTGTTGCTTCATTGCTTCTTTATCCATTGTCATGTTAATCAAAATTTGTACCAAAATAGTACTCAAGATAGTGTATTTTATTATTTAAGAAATGCTAGAAATGGTCTATAATATTCAAGAAATAGTGGTAGCATTAATAGATATCTATATTGGTGGTGAAAAATTAAGCAAAATGTAATACCTCATCTTTTTATCATTTGTCTGATGTTACATGCTCACCTATTTTCACTTATTATGTTCGTGAAAAGGTATTATGAGAAAACAAATCAACTATTGATAGCTTAATATGATAAATAAGTGTTATATATTTAATTATATAGGTGTACTTTTATAAACATTCGTTTGCACACCTCTTATCATAGTTTTGAGATATATAATGTACACTATTTAAGCTAATATGGTCTTATGAAATCACATCTAATTTCAATATGAAAAGTGTCATTCAAGGCTCTAAGGGAGAGGATATAGATAAATTTTTAAATGCTATTGTTGCACTAGTATGCCACCATACATTCATAAGTTGACAATTATTGATGTCTCTCTACTAGTCCCTATAAAGAGTATTACTCCATGCGATGCCATAATTATTATGAGATGATTTTAAAATAATCAAATCACATTTAATTATTTTCCAACTATAGTCATTATTAATATCTAGGGGCAAGTATGGTCATACAAAATAGAGAAGACCTCACTATATTTAGAAAGGAGAGTGGATCTCTAGGTTTGATGAAGGCTATGATTCATTAATTTCGTATTAAATATAACAAGTTAAGGTCATACTGGAAATCATTTGATACATGACATTAATTTAAATGGTTTGATTTATTTAAATATATTGGAAAAACATTATAGCTATTATTTGAAACAAGAATAGGGTTTATTGTTGGATGTTGTATTATAGCCTAGTATGCTTTTCTCGCGGATATATATATATTTTTTTACTTTGTTCCTGTCTCTTTATTTAACCTAATGACAATAAATAATTTGAATTCACGAGCGTCAAGGTTTTTTTTGGTTTTAATGAAAAAAAAAAAATTGAATTCACAAACGTAAAGGCTTGTTGAATGCAATGTAATGGAGCTGGGCCGGTTATTTCGAGGCATGTGGTACACATTAAATTATTGCATTGGTGTTTTTTATTTTTTTAATTTTTTATTTAATCTGGGATGGGGTCAGAGTAGGGTTGGAATTTAAAAAGAAATTATGAGGAATTTTTTTTACGGTCAAATTTTAATTTTTTTGACTTTTAATTTGAAAATTGTGTTTTTATTATTTTTTCAAGTTACATTAGATAAAGAAGTTAATATTTATGGTATGCTTTCATGAACATGGAATATGATTCATGTTTCGTGAGCTTGATACGTGATAATAGATTTTTTTTTCATCTAATTGAATTAGAGTAAGTGTCATTTTAGAGGAATTTAAATTTTGAATGAATTTTTTTTTATGTAGTATAGTGAAAACTTTATAATCTTAGTATATTATAAACATTCTTGAGAATAACAAGAAGAATTAATAATCACATAGGCTTATTGATTTGTATATCATCACAACATAATGGTTGAAAACCCTATAATCTTAGTATATTATAAATATTTATAGAATAATAAAAGGAATTAATAATCACATATGCTTATTGATTTGTATATCATCACAACATAATGGTTGATTTCAACTGAGGAAGTTTCTTCTTCCATTTTAGAAATATCCCAGTCTGTCCAAGACGGATTGAGTAAATTCCACAATAAACCTATGGTCAAATTCGAATGTATGTATAACCTATATCAATGTATATCGAACATCGAAATGCGCAGTACATACGGTGAAAGTAAAAATATCCAATAATTAATTCAATGTTTATCAATTTCATTTCTTGTTTAGATTTATAGCAAAATTGTGAAAACAACCACAAATATTTATCATGATATCAAATATAAACTATCAAATAAACTACCAAACTCTATGTATTGATCCTTCTCATACTCTGTGAAAAAGGATTCAAACATTGTGCTTCTGATTATCTAACTAACTATATACTGAATTCATAAAATGTATGTGTATTGTGCACTAAATCAATATTTCATATGCCCTTTAAAGTGGCATAAGAAACCCACATGAAAGTTGACGGTACTCAAAATATGCAGTTGAAATGGACAATAAATTTTGCACATCAAAGAACAAAGTACAATAATGCAACAAGCCTTTCCTTTTCCCGTTACAATGTAAAAAGCACCTAGAACTATGTCGTAGAAAGTGAATAATTACCATTCATTGACAACATGGGTATTAGTAAATGGAAAAATAGAAAATGGTGGTGATCAGTAAGCATCATATCCTATCAACAATGGAACAAGATTTACATTCAAAAATATTTATCATGTATTCTATGCAAGCAAATTCAATTCACTAATGTCATGCAATTCTTATGGGTATTCTTACTTATTCCACCAAATCCAAGCCAACAATTCAAAATTCCAAAGAAAAATATCAATTAAGAAAATAAGACAACGTTCACTCCGCTCAAATTAAAAAAAAGTACCAAACGTAATTATAATATTGGTTTAAAACAAACATAAATATTAGAGAATAGAAACCTCACCTTTGAGGCTAAGTTATCAACAAACCCTCAAAATGAAATACTATAACTTTGAATCTTCAGATGAATTCTTCAAAAAAAAAATTTGAAAGTGAAGGAAAAAAATTTCTTTGCAAAAAGTGAAACCCTGATGCAAAGGCACTAGGGCTAACCTTATCTTAGAGCAAGATGGACCATGCAACCCTGTAGGAATGCCATAATACCATTTGATGTCTTAATACAATGCTTTCAAAAAGTAAAAATAAAACACAATTAATTAATGTTTACTTGTTATAAAGTAGATAGATGCAACATGGATTGCTTTGAAAGTTGTAGCCATTGGGCATCTACCTACACGCTACAACTCTTTCAAAATATATTTAAAAAAAAAAAATAAATAATGTTTGTCCATCTACTTGACACACAAAATTAAAAAGGAAGTATTCATTTACCTTTATTCTGTGTATCTACCCTTAATGTATATATTTATTTCATAAGTAAAATCTATTTATGGTTTTTAAATATATTTATATGTAAAGTTTACCATTTATAAAAAAATCTAAAAATTTACAGTTAACAAGTCTGACTTTGAGTCTAAAATATCATCAAAACTTAATATCTTCATTGAGCCACAATCCAAAGATATCCTTTTGAGCAGAGATAGTGTTATTTGGTTAGGTGGTCTAAGATTAATTTTTATGGAGCCTCAAAAGACAACCCTTGGAGTGCTAGCATAGGTGGTCTCATCAGTTATGAAAACGATAAAAATCAACTTGCTTACGGTGAATTCATAGGAATCAAATCCAATAATGTAGTGGAAGCTTGGGCAATGTTGCAAGGGATTAAGGCTGCTTGTGACCTGGACATTCAGAATGTGGTGATTGAGGAGGATTCCCTCAACACCATAAATCTCTTGAAGAATTACACTAACCCCATGTGAAGTATTGTCAATATGATAGAAGAGGCAAGGCTGTATGTTCGTGAATGTGCCAATATTTCTATTGAGCATGTTTATCGTGAAGCCAATCAGCTGGTTTACATCATGTGGGCGGGAGATTTTCCCCAATGTTTGATGGACAAATATATCTGAAATTCTCCAATTTCTTTTGTGTAAATTCGTCAGTCTTCTATGGGTTTTTGGAATGTAAGGTTCGGTCTTCTATGGGTTTTTGGAATGTCAGGTTCTGAAGTAGCAAAAGATTCTCTCACTGATTGTCTCATCTGGTGAATCCAGGACTCCTCTGCCTGATGACGATTCAGATCTCATGAATGACTTGGATGACATGGTGTTCTTAGCCACGTCTATGCTGATTCATGCTGGGAAGGTTTTTCACAAATTGAAGCAACAAAAGGTGGATATGCGATCTCCAGCCATTACCAAGGTGATCAAGGACCTTGAGGATGATCTCGGCATCCAGAATACTGATGAGAAATGAGTAACTCATCCACGCTGGTCTTGGGTTGTTTTGAATGTTGTTTGAGATGATCCCATTTTATTTTAGGTTTACTGTTTTTTTTTTGGGTGAGGCTGATTTGTATGTAGCCTCCCTTTTCTTCCGTGGTGGTGTTGGCTTCTGTTGTGGGTTTTCCTTCTCCTCTTTATCCAAGGTGGTGTTTTTCCTTCTCCTCTTTATCCAAAGTTTAGAGACCTTTCAACACCCCGTTTTATCAATAAAAAAAAATTAATTTACGATTTCAAATATTCTTGGGTCACAGGGACAGCGATGTAATGTGGCTGGGCCGGTTGATGGAACGTATTCAATAGTCAAATCCCCCTTAAGTGGCGTAGCGTCAATTCACGTAAAGCAGTTCAATGTCTTTTTTCACGGGGGCCTGCGGAAATTCCAATTCCCTCATTGTGTTTATTTTCATTTAAAAAAAAGAAAGACAAAGAAGAAAAAATTGGAATTCACGAGCGTAAGGCTTTTTGGTTTTAATGAAAAAAAATTGAATTCACGAACGTCAAGGCTTGTTGAATGCAATGTAATGGAACTGAGCCGGTTATTTCGATGAATGTGGTACACATTAAATTATTGCATTGGTGTATTTTACATTTTTATTTTTCTATTTAATTTGGGATGGGGTCAGAGGGAGACTGATGTAACGGAGCTGGGCCGGTTAATGGAACGTATTCAATAGTCAAATGCTCCTTTGTTGGCGTCGCGTCAATTCACGTAAAACAGATCACTGTCTTTTTCACGTGGCCTGCGGAAATTCCAATTCCCTCCTTTAAAAAAACAAAATAAAGATAAAGAAGAGGCTTTCTTCAACGACTGGGTAGGTAGGTGTTTATATATATGGAGATAATTTTAATGATCACCTTTAACTATTAAAGTTTGGTGAACTATGTAACTTTAACGGTATGTTTAATATAATTTCATTTTAAAATTATTTTTAAATTAATGACACGTAAGTGTTTATATATGAATAATATTTATGTTCACTTTTATATTAATATGGGCAGGTAGTGTTTATATATATCGATAATTTTAATGTTCAGGTAGTCTTTCTATATATCGATAATTTTAATGTTCACTTTTCACTATTTAAGTTTGGTGAACGGTGTAACTTTAAGGGCATTTTTAATATAACTAATTAAAAAATTATTTTTAAATTAATTATTTTAATTGATTTTAAAATAACAAAACAGTGTAATAAATTTAATATAAATAGAAAAACTTATAATTATATCACATCGATGGCTCTACATTAAAAAAAAAAAAAATTACGTAGTTACCCATAAAAAAAAATTATATTGTACATCTAGGAACAAACCAAAAGAAGCGTCTTAAATAGGCGTACATGTTCGAAGTTTTCCAATTCGTCTGTAAGGTTGCAATCGCTTCTTATAGGTCTTAGAGTAGCCTTACGGCGGTGCGAGTTCTTTAGAGAAAAATAAGTGTCATTTCAGTGTGGGAATGGAGATGACGATCGATAATATATATACAGCCGCTGAAGTCGGAAACCATGCAGCACTGCCAGAACTGCGAGGGGAAAACCAGATGCTCCGACTTCTCTTTGTGCCGATTTCCCCTGGAGGATATACTGCACTTCATATTGCTGCGTACCATGGTCACAAGGATTTCGTGAAAAGGCTGCTAGCTTTGTATCGCCAATATCGCGATCAGGGATCACGAGATTTAGAAGGTCTTCATGATTTTTTAAAAGTAGGAGATGCTTACAAGAACAACACTGCCTTGCACGAGGCCGTTAGAGGAGGAGACCACCTTGACATTGTGCGACTTTTGTTAGAAATATTAACCCAGATTTCACGCCTGTGCCCAACTGCGTTGCGAACCTTGGGCGAAACCGGACTGGGCCCCAGACATGGGCGAAGTCGGACTGCGCTGCCGCAAATCCGAGATCCCGACAAAAGTGTGACAGGACGTCGCACTTATCTTCTGACAGATTTGACACCTGGCAGATCCGATCTCCGCAGGTGTTAATACCCAGTCGGCGTTTGTCAGAAACCCTAGATGTGGGTCGGTCCGAGGATAACCCTTATCCGGAGCTGTCAGAGGATAACCCTTATCCTTCTCTCCCCGCGGCTATAAAAGGACGGTTCGGTTCTTCAGACAAACTAGTGCGAAGAGAGCGTAGAAGAAGGAAGCAGAGCGGGTGTGAGAGAAGTTCGTGAAAGTGAGCAGAGAAAGAAGGGCGAGTGTTTCAGTGAGCAGTGAGGCTCAGCTGATAAATGTACGAGCAGCAGACTCGACATTTCCCTTGTCCAGTTTATCCTGCAGCGTTGCCTGCAGATGTTGTTACTTCCTCGGTTGAGGAATTCTGTAACCCTAGTTGTTCATATGAATAAAGTTTGCTTTTGTCTGTGGCATATTTAGGGTTTGCAGTTGTTTAGGTGTTAACCTATTTGTTCTCTGTTCCGGCGTTTCTCTCCTATCTCTCGGGTCTTGCCAAGCCAGGCAAACCCAACAGCAACCGCGCAAGACGAAGGACTTGAAGGCCAGAGTTGGCCAAGTCTGAAGCTTACCGGTCGTCGCCGTGCCTTGGAGGTCGCCGAGCAAAGTTCGTCACTTTGCTGTGATAGCCGCGCTTCGGCAGCTGAGAGTGCGAAGCTCGCACTTCGCTGCGACTGCCAGTGCTTCGGCAGCTTGAAGCTGCGAAGTTCGCACTCCGCGCGAAGTGTGCACTTCGGCAGCTTGCCCAGCGAAGTACGCACTTCGGCCGAAGTGCGCACTTCGGCTGTTTTGCCGAGCGCAGTCCGCACTCCGCGCGAAGTGCGGACTTCGGCTATTTGCCCAGCGAAGTACGCACTTCGGCCGAAGTGCGCACTTCGGCTGTTTTGCCGAGCGCAGTCCGCACTCCGCGCGAGTGCCGGACTTCAGCTATTTTCCCCGCGAAGTACGCACTTCGGCCGAAGTGCGCACTTCGGCTGCCAGGCACAGCGCAGTCCGCACTTCGCGAGAGTGCCGGACTTCGGCTGCTTGGCAAAGTCGTGGAGATTTCGGCGTCGAAAAAAAAAAAATCGCCGCTCTTCCTTCAAATTGGTATCAGAGCTGATAGTACCGTGACACGGAGATAGAAGCATGGCTTCCGAGAGAAACTCGTTGCAGTTGCAGATCCCACGATTTAACGGTAAGAACTACGATTACTGGAGCATCCAGATGAGGATCCTGTTCGGATCTCAGGAGCTATGGGAGTTGGTCGAGACCGGCTACCCAGAACCGGCAGATGCAGCAGCACTGGCCGCCCTCTCTCAAGCAGACAGGGATCTGTTGAAAGAGCACAAGAAGAAGGACCAGAAGGCCCTCTTCTACATCATGCAAGCGGTTGAGGAGACCATCTTCCCGCGGATTGCATCAGCCACCAAGGCCAAGCAGGCCTGGGAAACCCTGGCGAGTTCGTATCAGGGCACCGACAAAGTGAAGTTGGTGAAGCCGCAGATGCTCAGGAGAGAGTTCGAGAACCCGCGGATGAGCGAGTCCGAGTCGATGAGCGACTTCTTCACCCGGACGACGGACATTATCAACCGAGATGCGGTTGAACGGAGAAAATGTCCAGAGCCGGAGAATCGTGGAGAAGATTCTCGAAGTCCGCCTCGCGAAGTTCGACTCGGCTTGTGATAGCAATCGAAGAGTCGAGGGATCCGACAACCCTCTCGACCGACGAACTCATGGGTTCCCCGCAGACCCATGAACAGAGGCTGAGCCACTCAACTCAGTCTTCTTTGGAGCAAGCCTTCAAAGCGCAAGTCTCACTCCGAGACAGCGGTAGACAAGACTCCCAAGACAGTGCTTCTAGTTCTCAAGGAGGAAGAGGCAGAAGTAGACGTGGGAGAAGGAACAAGCGAGGAGGGAACTCAAACCCTCAGGACGCTGAGCCAAGTTGCAACTTCCATCAGCAAGGAGGAAGAGGCACTGGCAGAAATCAGCAAGGTGGCTCTCAGCAGAAGAAGGACATGTCAAAGGTCCAATGCTACTATTGCAGCAAGTTCGGCCATTATGCCACACAGTGCAGAAAGAAGATGGCGAACGAGAATCAGCAGCAAGCCCATTATTCGAAGGAACCTAAAAATGCGGCAGGAGGAATTGTGTTGCTGACTTGCAGTATTGAAGAGGAGAGCAAGAAAAACGTCTGGTATCTTGACAGTGGTTGCAGCAACCACATGACTGGGAACAGAGAGATGTTCTCACAACTGGATGAAACAGTCCAGTCCGAAGTCAAGATGGGGAACAACATCAAAGTTCCTGTGATGGGGAAAGGAAAGATCCTCATCCGCACCCGGCACGGTGATAGAAAAACAATTCAAGATGTTTATTATGTGCCTGGGTTGAAACATAATATGCTTAGTGTTGGACAACTTGTGCGAAGGGGCACACCGTACTCGTTCAAAGATGGAGTCCTGCTCCATCGGAGACAAGGTCCATGGACAAATTGCATCCGTGTCCATGACGAAAAACAAGATGTTTCCACTGCAGATTCGTAATGAATCTTTGTTGTCTCCGAGTGCAGCTGAGAAGGATGCTACCCGGTCGTGGCATCTCGTATTCGGTCACCCGAGTTTCAGTGGCTCGAATCTGCCGCACAAGAAGCAGATGGTGAAGGGTTTACCCCTTATAGAGCAACCGAACCAAGTTTGTGAAGGTTGCCTGGTCGGCAAGAAGCACAGGGATGCATTCCCCGTAGGGCAGTCTTGGAGAGCATCACGGCCTTTGGAGCTGGTGCACTCAGACATCTGTGGTCCCATGCAGACCACCTCATATGCCGGCAATAAGTATTTCCTGACCTTCATTGATGACTTCAGCCGAAAGACTTGGATTTATCCAATCAAGTTGAAGTCAGAGGCGTTTGCAAGGTTTAGGGAGTTCAAGGCTCTGGTTGAGAAACAGAGCGGTTACTATGTGAAGACTCTCGGAACTGATGGAGGTGGAGAGTACATCTCCAACGAATTCCACAACTTCGCAAGCAACATGGAATTCGGAGGCAGTTCACTGCCAGATACACGCCACAGCAGAATGGCGTAGCTGAGAGGAAGAACGGAACAATCATGGAAATGGCACGGAGCATGCTGAAGGCAAAAAGTTTGCCACATGAGTTCTGGGTAGAAGCTGTAAGTTGTGCAGTCTATCTGTTGAACCGATGTCCCACCAAGAGTGTGAGGGACAAAATTCCAGAGGAAGCCTGGAGCAAGTTGAAGCCAAGTGTGGCTCATTTGCGAGTTTTCGGGTGCATAGCATATGCACATGTTCCAGATGAGAAAAGGAAGAAGCTAGATGACAAAGCTGAAAGATGCATCTTCACAGGGTACAGCGAACCAGCGAAGGCGTACAGGCTGTACAATCCTGTGACAAAGAAACTTGTCATCAGCCGAGACGTGAAGTTCTTGGAGGATGAAGTCTGGAACGGGAAGTCAAAGACTGGTCAGACTGAACCAGCAACTGTTGAGTCTGTAGACTTGGAGGAAGACAGAGTTCAACCACCTGTGCCTTCAAGCATCAACAGTGGTGCCAGCAGCAGCACACCCTCAACATCCCGCTCACCTCCACTTGCAAGCAGAATACAGAACCTGAGGACTCCTGCAAAGACTCGGAGCTTGCAAGACATCTATGAGGTAACCCGTAATCATTTAGATGAAGATTATTCTGATTTTGCTCTCTTTACCGAATGTGATCCAAAGGAGTTTGAAGAGGCAAGTCGAATCGCAAATGGGTGAATGCGATGGATGAGGAGATAGCAACCATTGAGAAGAATGAGACATGGCAAGCTAACGGATCTTCCAAAGACGAAAGAAGACCATTGGGGTCAAGTGGGTATATAAGACGAAGTTTAATGCCCAAGGAGAGGTTGACAGACACAAGGCCGATTAGTGGCGAAAGGCTACAAGCGTAAGTCGGAGTTGACTATCATGAGGTGTATGCACCCGTAGCCCGACTTGACACAATCGAAATGATTCCGGCACTCGCAGACTCGTAAAGGATGGAGCGTGTTCCGGATGGATGTCAAGTCTCGCCTTCCTCAACGGAGTGTTGGAAGAAGAGGTCTACATAGACCAGCCGCCCGGTTATGAAATACAAGGGCAAGAAGGCAAAGTCCTGAAACTGAAGAAGGCCCCGTATGGGTTGAAGCAAGCACCCAGGGCATGGTACAACCGTATTGACGGCTATTTTCAGGAGAATGGGTTTCGAAATGCCCATATGAGCACTCCCCGTACATGAAGACAAATGCAAGCAGGTGAGCTCATCATCGTCCGCTTGTACGTAGACGATCTGATATTTACTGGCAATAGCGATAGCCTATTTGCGTAGTTTAGAACAGCCATGAAGTCCGAGTTTGAAATGACTGACATGGGGCTGATGAAATATTTTCTCGGCATTGAAGTTGACCAATCAGCAGATGGCATCTTCATTTCTCAGGGCAAGTATGTGAATGATGTCCTGAAGCGCTTCAAGATGGAGGACAACAAACTCGCCATCACACCTGTAGCCACAGGTTTGAAGCCGAGCAAGTTGGATACAGGGAGGTCTGTAGATCCAACCTTGTTCAAGAGGCTAGTTGGCAGTCTAATGTACTTGACTGCAACTCGGCCAGATCTGATGTTCGGAGTCAGCCTGATCAGCCGTTTCATGGAGACTCCGAAGGACACGCACTGGCAAGCAGGCAAGAGGATCTTGCGCTATGTCAGCGGGACGCGGAACCATGGCCTATTTTACGCCGTACGGGACCAGTTGGAGCTAGTGGGCTTCACAGACGATGGACTGGTCGGGCAAGATCGACGATCGGAAGAGCACCTCCGGTATGCTTTCCATCTCGGATCGGGGCGGCCTCATGGGCGTCCAAGAAGCAACCCATTGTTGCGTTGTCCACGACCGAAGCAGAATATGTCGCCGCCACGACATCCGCATGCCAGCAAGATGGCTGCGAAGAGTTCTGAGCGAATTGTTTAATCCTCCGAAGGCGCGACAACAATTTTCTGTGACAACAATTCGGCCATTGCACTGTCAAAGGATCCCGTGTTCCATGGCCGGACGAAGCACATTGATATTCGTTATCACTTCATCAGAGAGTTGGTGAAGTCCGGAGAAATTCATCTGCAGTTTTGCAGATCCAAGGAGCAATTGGCAGATATTTTCACGAAGCCTTTGAAGGAGGAAGACTTCAGCAGATTGCGAGAGCAACTTGGAGTCAAAGTGCTTGTGAAATCAGGTTTAAAGGAGGGTGTTAGAAATATTAACCCAGATTTCACGCCTGTGCCCAATTGCGCTGCGAACCTTGGGCAAAACCGGATTGGGCCCCAGACATGGGCGAAGTCGGACTGCGCTGCCGCAAATCCGAGATCCCGACAAAAGTGTGACAGACGTCGCACTTATCTTCTCGACGTATTTGACACCGGCAGATCCGATCTCCGCAGGTGTTAATACCCAGTCGGCGTTTGTCAGAAACCCTAGATGTGGGTCGGTCCGAGGATAACCCTTATCCGGAGTTGTCAGAGGATAACCCTTATCCTTCTCTCCCCGCGGCTATAAAAGGACGGTTCGGTTCTTCAGACAAACTAGTGCGAAGAGAGCGTAGAAGAAGGAAGCAGAGCGGGTGTGAGAGAAGTTCGTGAAAGTGAGCAGAGAAAGAAGGGCGAGTGTTTCAGTGAGCAGTGAGGCTCACCGATAAATGTACGAGCAGCAGACTCGACATTTCCCTTGTCCAGCTTTATCCTGCAGCCGTAGCTCGCAGATGTTGTTACTTCCTCGGTTGAGGAATTCTGTAACCCTAGTTGTTCATATGAATAAAGTTTGCTTTTGTCTGTGGCATATTTAGGGTTTGCAGTTGTTTAGGTGTTAACCTATTTGTTCTCTGTTCCGGCGTTTCTCTCCTATCTCTCGGGTCTTGCCAAGCCAGGCAAACCCAGCAGCAGCCGCGCAAGACGAAGGACTTGAAGGCCAGAGTTGGCCAAGTCTGAAGCTTACCGGTCGTCGCCGTGCCTTGGAGGTCGCCGAGCAAAGTTCGTCACTTTGCTGTGATAGCCGCGCTTCGGCAGCTGAGAGTGCGAAGCTCGCACTTCGCTGCGACTGCCAGTGCTTCGGCAGCTTGAAGCTGCGAAGTTCGCACTCCGCGCGAAGTGCGCACTTCGGCAGCTTGCCCAGCGAAGTACGCACTTCGGCCGAAGTGCGCACTTCGGCTGTTTTGCCGAGCGCAGTCCGCACTCTGCGCGAGTGCCGGACTTCGGCTATTTGCCCAGCGAAGTACGCACTTCGGCCGAAGTGCGCACTTCGGCTGTTTTGCCGAGCGCAGTCCGCACTCTGCGCGAGTGCCGGACTTCGGCTATTTGCCCCAGCGAAGTACGCACTTCGGCCGAAGTGCGCACTTCGGCTGCCAGGCACAGCGCAGTCCGCACTTCGCGAGAGTGCCGGACTTCGGCTGCTTGGCAAAGTCGTGGAGATTTCGGCGTCGAAAAAGAAAAATCGCCGCTCTTCCTTCAACTTTTAGTGGAAGCTGATCCGACTCTTGCGAACGACCGTAATAACGATGGCGAATCTCCTTTGTTTATAGCTGCACAGAATGGCCATCTGAATGCAGTAAAAGAGTTATTGCAATGGACAAATCCTCCTTATGAAAGATCCGATGGTAGAACCCCGTTGCACCAGGCTATGTACCGTCAACATTACGGTAATATCCAAACGAAATATTTGTTGTTGCCTTAAATTCCGTTCCCTTGCTTTATTGATTTGTTTTGTTTTACAGATGTAGTTAAGACACTCTCCGAAAACCATGAGCTGGTCAAAGCAAAAGATATTGAAGGAAGGACAATAGTGCATGTAGCTGCGTTGATACATGGGTGTCCAAAAGAGATTGTTGAACAGCTGTTGGAGACCGATATTTCGTTATCTTACAAAAAGGACAACATCAAACAACGGACTGCAATTCATATAGCAGCAACAGAGGGAAATCTAGACTTTGTTACATGCATTCTCCAGATTGCAAGAAGATCAGCGGAGATAGTAGATAAAGATGGCCGACACGCTTTACATTTGGCCGTAGAAAATTGTCATTTCATGAATGCGATGAATTTGATCATTGTGATTGAACTGTTGTATTCCATGCCAAGGTTAATTAACGTTCCTGATAATAACGGTTGTCCTGTACTAGATGTAGCAACCGCGAGGGAAGGATTTTTTTACAAGATCGTGAGTATTTTATTTTATCAAAACTTAGGTGGAAAATAACGTTAATTATTATAATAAAATTTTCAAATAATTTTAAAATTAAAATAATAAATTAATTTAAAATAATAAATCATTTAAATTTATAAAAATTATTAATTTATTTTTAATAAATAAAAATGTTAATATTATTTTTTCCTTGGTAAAGTAACACGTATCAACGTTTATGCAGGTTGCATGGACGCTCCGTAGGTACAAGGCTAAAGGGGGAGTGAGAAAAGCACAAACCGTATCCCAACCTGGAATCCAAGACGCCAACGAGCAGTCTTCCAGACAAGCCGAAGAGCAACGGGAATTTGCTGAGATCGCCAACGAACAGTCTTCGAGGCAAGCCAAAGAGCAAAGTGAATTTGCTCAAATCAATACTTTGGGTGTAATGGCAGTACTGATTGCAACTCTGACTTTCCAAGCAGTCATTCAACCACCGGGAGGAACTAACGAACAAAATGGGCTCCCCGTAATAGCCCATAAATCTGGTTTTAAACATTTTATGGTGGTCAATGTTTTAGCATTCTTCTTATCTATGTCGGCAGCGCTTGTTTTGGTTTTAAAGTCGATTTTTCCAACTGCTCGGATTTTTCCACGTAGCCTTCTTGCGAGCAACTATATAGTAGCTACGGCACTTTGGTGTATGATAATTTCTTTTATCATTGCCCGATACCGATTATAATATGGTATCTATCACTAGGAATATGGGATAAAGATATTATATTCTATAAACGGTAAAATAGAAAGTTTGTACAAAAGTTGGTTGAGACTAACTTTTGTCTGATGGAGCGCATCTTATTCTCGGAGATATTGTGTAGTGATTTCACTAAAGAATAATATTTATGTTGTTGCTAGTGAAATGTATTATCAAATCTTATATTTTACTTAATTTATTAGATATTTAATATATTATGAATGTTTTTATGAATAATATTAATGTTGTTAAGGTATTATCAAATCTTGTCTGCGCCTATTCATTCTTTTAATTAATTTATTAAATATTTAATTAATGTTTTTATATTTAAAAGAAGTAAAGGTGTAACATAATTTTAAATAAAATATTCAAATTTTTAATAATAAAAATAATAAATATTATTAAATTTTTCGTTTCTTAGTTTGAAAAGATAGATTTGAGTGGATATTATGTAGTTATAACGTAGACCAGAAACGAGGAAAGCACAAATCCTATCCAACTCGGAATCCCGGATGCCAACAAGCAGTCTTCGAGACAAATGAAAGAGCAACATGACTTTACTCATATCAATACTTTGTGATGGTTGTTCCAATTGCAAAGCAAGCATTCAACCACTTGTAGTAACTAACCAAAAAAAAATGAGTTTTCACTTTTAGCACATAAATCTTCTTTTATCCTTTTTATAATGGGTAATGTTTTTGCATATTTCTTATTTATGTTGGCAATGATTTTTTTTTTTAAATAGTTATTTTTTTACCTGTTTTAAGAAGTATCAAAGCTATTATTTGGAGTTCTATTTCAATATTAATTTTGCTTTATCTCACGATAATAATATGTTTTGGTTGTTTTTATATGGGATTCTTCATTCTTATTAAAATTGAGTAGCATTATTTGTGTGGGGTAGTTGGTATTTTTGCTTTTTAACTAGTTTATTGTGATGTTTTACTTATACAAGTTATTTATTTGCAGTGTCATATTCTTATACTGGAATTTTGTTCCATACTAATACATCTTCTACTTAGTTAGTGTAGTGTGTATTTGTGTTAATAATCCCATATTGAATCGGTTATAGGACTTAAGTGGTTTATGCGCCCCACCACTTGACAAAATATTTGTCAATGGAATAGCAAGCTTAAATATGTAAGCTTTTGATATTGCTTATGTGGGATCCCTCATCTTATTAACACCTACATCAAATTAAACCAAAGTAACAACAACTATTAGTAATTGTGACTTTTCCATTTATGTTTAATTTTGTACTAGAGACCAATTTAACAATTTCTTGTTTATTGTTGTAATATATATTCTACTTTGTTCAACCATTAATAGAAATTTATGTGTATGTGAAAGCAAGTCTATAATTGGTAATATATCTTCTACTTTGTGCAACCATTAATAGAAATTTATGTGTATGTGAAAGCAAGTCTATAATTGGTTTTTTGTTGCTTTGAAAGCAATTACAACAGAAGTGGACCTAATGGTAAAGAATTAGATATTCTAGATAGGAGGTCTAAAGTTCAAAACCAAAAGGGATAGTGTATGTATGTCTCATAGGTTGGTAGGGTACATAGGAATAGATAATTGGGGATATATTATTATATTGTATAAGGGTTGAGATGGGCCACACATAACCCAAGGTTGATTGTATTATAATATTATATTATAATATAATATTATATTATAATATAATATTATATTAGTATTAGGCTTCCCAAAGTAGAATAAGAAGATGGATATATAGAGAAAAGATATTTGTCGTTGTAATCATTCATATCATTGAAGAAGAATCTTATGTAATCATCGTGCCCACGAAGTTGCCTCTCACCTTGGGAGATCTTGTGGAGTTATTCCTTCCTTAAGGATTATCATTGGTGTTGCCCTACCTTAAGGGTATTATCTATCTCTCTCATTTGTGGAGTGTTATTATGGATGAATGATTTAATATTTTTGCATATTGGTGAATTATTTATGGTAATAATAATAAAAGTATGGAACAAGGGGTATCAAAGCAACGATTTTGACAAAGTGGGAATTTTTGTGAAATTGCAAAATTAGGGTATTTTTTTTGGAAAAATATCTCATATTTCAAGATTCATATCTTTGCGTAAGTTTATTCGATTCAGACGATTCTTAAATCAGATTATGCAGAATTTGAAGAGCTTTAAAATGAGTGATCATATGAAGGAATTTAATCAGTATTGAGGGAGATATGACCTTTTGAAGTTAGTCATCCAAAATAAGGATAGTGACAAATTTCGTAGATATTTTCTAGAAAAACATCTCATATTTTAGAAGTCATATCTCTGCGAGATTTTTTTTATTCAAGCGATTCTCAGATCAAGTTGTATAGAATTTGATGAGCTTCAAAATGAGTGGTCATATGAAGGAATCCAAGTACTATTGAGGAAGATATGACCTTCTGAATTCAGCCATCTAGAACAAGGGTAGTGATGAATTTTCAAGTCACAATTTTTTTCAAAAGACAAAATTTGTTTAGTTCGAGTAAGCAAATCAGTTGGAATTTATTTTGTTTGGAAGAAAAATTGCAAATATAGTTGTCTATGTGGATTTTTAGCTTCAAATCAGTGGGAAGTTATTTATTTCCATAAAACCCTAGTTTGCATTAGGGCATGAACAATGACACTCCAAGGTTTTTTTGGAGAAGATGATATTGATGCTAGAGAGTGGTGGAAAAATTTTAAATCCTGGCATTATCAAAATCCTATTTGGAAAAGTTGGCTTTCTTATTATCTTAGAGGAGAAGCTATGATTTGGTATTCTAGAATTCCTCGCGTCCATCAAGATGAACTAACTTGGGAAACAATGGAGCATGAATTCTTGAGTAGATGGGACCCATATAAAAAGATAGCTAGTTTGAAGGTCACCATAAAGGGATATGAAGAAGAAATAAATATGCTTCAAAAAGAACAAAAGGAAATAAAAAGAGTGGTAGAAGATAAAAAACATGTCAGAATGTAGATACAGGAAACCATATCTTTGGTAGAAGATAAATTCAAAAATGGACAAAGGAATTCATTTGAATCTAAAAAGTCTATTTTGCAGGTTCATGGAAGCATTAAAAAAGAATAGGTTATTATTTCCATTGACCCTAGTAGTAGATATAATTTTATTAATATTTCCTTGGCTAAGAAGTTGCAAGTTCAAGTAACAAAAATTAAGGACATACAACTAGAGGGTGAGAATGTTCAAAATTTTGAATATTTGAAGATCACAATGGATAAATATGTTTTACATTCATATTTATATGCTATTGAGATGGATGATAAGGATATTGTTCTTGGTTATCCTTGGTTATATTCTTTGGGTACTGTTAACATTAATGTGCAAAAGAAGTTTATGAAGTTATGGTACAGGAAAAAGAAGATAACATTATAGGATATTTCTTAGCTTAAGAAGCAAAGATACAAGGAAAATAAAGTAGTGATTGTAGAAGAAAAAATTGAAGAATCCAAAACAAAATCCAAGAATGCAGTAGCAGCAACAAAGTCCATGGAAGAAGTAGAAACAACTTATTCAGTGGAAATAACAATAACAAAGTCTAAGGAAGCTTTGATAGAAGAGCATAAGGACACACCAAACAAAGAGAACATGAAAGAACAATGTGTAGAAGAATTTAAAACAATGGAGCCCAATGTTGGGAAGTCAAAGAAGGTAGAACATCAAGTTAAGGTTGCACCATATCGTCATATACACCACCATGAGCGGTAACATTCTTGGAGGTATTGCTCAAGGCAACAATATTATGGTTCAACATGGAATCATAAGGGCACCAACTATGGCAGTGTTTGGCATAGAAAGCATAGGGATCCTAGTTTTTAGAGTGGATCATCAACATCAAGGAAAAAGTGGACCCATCATTCAAGTTATCAAAATACAGTAGCAAAAGCGTGGAGCCAACAAAGTAGATTTGGATACTCGAGTAACAAAATGGCATACCAACATCAACATGTTTCACTTGGATGGATGGATGATTGAGATTGGTACCCATTTCTAACATTGCTTAGTAAATCATACTATCAGGTTTCTTCATATGTTTCGAGGACGAAACATTTGTAAGGAGGGTGGCATGGTAGGGTACCTAGGAATAGATAATTGGGGATATGTTATTATATTATATAAGGGTTGGCATGGGCCACACATAACCCAAGGTTGATTGTATTATAATATTATATTATATTATAATATAATATTATATTAGTAGTAGGCTCCCCAAAGTAGAATAAGAATATGGATATATAAATGAGAGATATTTGTCACTGTAATCATTCATATCACTCAAGAAGACTCTTATGTAATCGTCGTGCCCACGAAGTGGCCTCTCACCTTGGGAGATCTTGTGGAGTTATTCCTTCCTTAAGGATTATTATTGGTGTTGCCCTACCTTAAGGGTATTATCTATCTCTCTCTCATTTGTATATTTTTATTGTGGATAATGTATTATGGATGAATGATTTGATATTTTTGCATATTGGTGAATGGTTTATGGTAATAATAATAAAAGTATGCAACATAGGTGCATTAGAAAGTCATTTTTAGGTATTTTTATAAATGTTAAGCATATTTTCAATGAAGAACTTGATAGTAATTCCCTAGGATGACTAGTGAGAATGAAGGAGGGTATACCAAGAGAAGAAATTAAAAGGCACATTAAATCTAAAAATATGATTTATATTGTCATTATTAGTCTAATTTGAGAGGAGATAATGTTTCTCATAATAATAAAGCAACCAAATCGTCTGTTATCCATCCACCCATGCCAATGTTTCTAAGACTCAAATTTTAATGAGGTGATGTTGCTACATTTATAATTCCTTTGTGTTGCTTCATTGCTTCTTCACCTATTTTCATTCTAGTCAAACTTTGTGCCAAAATAGTACTCAAGATAATGTATCTTATTATTCAAAAAATATTAGCAATGGTCTATTGATATTAAAGATATAGTTGTAGCACTAATAGACATCAACAATGGTGGTGATAAATTAAGCAAGAAGTAATACCTTGTCTTTGTGCCATTTGTTTGATGTTACCTATTTTTATTTATTATATTCATGAAAAGGTATTATGAGAAAACAAATCAACTATTGCTAAATTAATATGATTAAGAAGTGTTATATATATAATTATGGAGGTGTACTTTTATCAACATTAGTATGCACACATATTTTCATAGTTTTGAGATGTATAATGTACATTATTAAGCTAATATGGTCTTATGAAATCACATCTAGTTTCAAGAAGAAAGGTGTCCTTCAAGGCTCTAGGGGAGGGGATATAGGTAAATTTTTAAATGCTACTATTGCACCAATATATAACCACATATCCATCAAGTTGATAATTATTGATATCTCTCTACTAGTCCCTACAAAGAGTTTAATCCAAGCAATAACACAATTGGTTTGAATATACTTTATTGTTGGATGCGGTATTATAACCTAGAATTGAAACAATTAGGGCCTAATAGGTTCATAAATATTTCTAGTAAATATGGCTAAGATTAACCCATCAATTGAGATTAATAAGGGGACTGATAATATAGATCATTTGATTAACATAATGTAAGAAATACTCGATAAAATAAATGTGTTAGATAATAAACACCTAGATGGGTCAAAAAGAGAATCTGATTCTCGATTTGAGAATGTGGGGTCCTTGGAGGACCAAAATGGAAGAAAGGATAAATGGATTTCCACACAAGTGGACGAGGGCCAAAATGAAAATCAAGTGCCCAAAAAATCCTATTTTAAGGTAGAATTATCTAAAAATCTTAAATATATGGCTCCACTAAAAAATCATAGAAAGACTATCATAGATGGAGGAAAAGCATATCTCATTGAGATGAACAATTATTTTGAATTATGTGGTTTCATAGAGTAAAAAAGGAACTATGGAAAGCTTATTATTTAATAAGTGAAACAACATCTTGGTGGAAAAACCTAAAAGTTGAGAGATACTTGAAAATCAAAAGTTTCACTTTGGATCAGTTCACTATGTTTTTCAGATAGAGATGATTTTTTATAATTATTATTTGATTAAAAATTATTGAATTCTAGTATTTGAATCAAGGAAATTTGATAATAATCCATTATTGGGGAACCTTCATCAAACTTCTCATGTATATGTTATAGTATCAAAGGGAAGAGAAGTTCAAGATTCAAGTGTTCATTATGAGACCAAATCCTTAGAAAAGGGTTTATGTGGATCTACATAGACCATATACCATCGAACATTACTTTAAGAAGGCCTTAAAAAAATAGAATATTCAACCTATTTATGCTTATCACAAGCAATTGAAATACAAATAGAAAGTAACTAATAACAACCTACCTTTTCCTTCAATAAAAAGTTTCTAAAGGGAAAATCATTTAAAAATAATAAATGGAAGGTGGATAATAAGAAATTATAAAATGGAAAGCCTCATTAGTAGCAAAAATAGTTTAAGAGGCTTCAATAATATAATGGTGGTAGAGATAAATATAAAATAGGGCCCATAGTTGGGTGTTATAACTATGATGACATATAAAAAACAATAAATTAGATGTAAAATCACTAAATTAAACACTATAAAAATCTCATCAAATTCATGTAGCCATAGACAATCAATAAGCAAAGTATAAAAATACACCCATTTAGACTTTAGATATTCTTTATGGTACACATATTTCTATTTTGATTTATATAAGAGCATCTAGATTTTTTACTTACCAAACATATTAGCCAAGATTGATGTAATGATAATCAGCAACCCAATGTATTCAATGAATAATATTTAAATACAAATGCTATAGACTATAGATAGCTTTAGGAAATATTCACGGTAACCACTAACCTATTAACCTAAATCAATTTGCCTACTACTTGCCATCCATAATATCGGTCAAATAGATAACTTAACCTAGGTGAATAGTAAATAAAGATTTACCTAGTGGTAAAAAGTAATTAATTACTTTTTACCATGTGGTAACTAAAAACTACCTAATGTAGGAAATGGGGAAATATCCCAAATGATGGAATATTATTCTAACATCCCCCCTTATTACATTATTTGGGTAATACATACATATCCTCCTATACAACAATATTTGGGTAAAGTATATAATTGCCCCAATACAGTGGAAGAAAATATCGATCTGCTGCTTCTTTGCTCTGTCACAGTGCTCTGGCTGCTCCTAAGCAAAAAGTGGGTCATTCCTCACTTTGTCTTCATGCCAACGAATGTCCTTATTGTAATCACATCATCCAACCGAATTGCATGGGTAACCAACCACTGCAATCGCTAGGTGTAGTAGAATAGATCACTTCATACGAGGTTCATCCATTTTACAATATGAGTTTTGCAAAATATAAGGTAGCTAAGGTGTCGGTCACTGTCGAAAATGCACCCTTATAAGTTCCCCCCTTCTCATTGCAAAACATAGTGTATTCAATTTCTGAAGGAAGTGTGACTAAGGTGTCGGTCGAAGCCGAAAATGCACCCTTATAAGCCATCTTCCCTGTTTACAAAAATTGTGAAGAAAAGAAATTTATATCCCCCCTTAATTGCAAAAAGTGTGCAACTCAAGAGTGTTGTGAAGGATTTTACAAATATTGCCTCCTAGACAATTTTACATCACAAAAAATCGCTCCTCTTGTTACAAGTACTTCAAACACCTAGAATTTGCTATTTATGAAGCCTAAAAGAGGTACAAGCACCCCTTATTGCAAGGTATTCAAACAAAAACTTATGCTATTTATGAAGCCTAAAAAAGGAGAGAGAGAAAATGGTGCTTTTGCCCAAGGGACACATGTGTTTTCCCTCTACAAAACTATTTTAGCAATTAGCACTCTGTGTGCTTTCTCTGAACCAAAATCAGAATCTGTATTAGACATCTCATTTGCAACATTGCCTTGGTTTTTCTTTTGACCTTTCTCTTTGGGAGGCTTGTTCTTAAACCAACATCTCTTGGTTTGATGAGTGTCTTTATCATAGATTTTACAATACTACTTCTTATTCTTAGTGTCTTGGCCTTGACCTTTGTTTTTGTTAGAAGAAGACCCTTGTTGTTGATTCCACTTTTTCTTTCCTTGTTGTTTATGTGAGAAAAGTGCATTGTTGGATGCCTCATCTCTTTGGAATTGATTAGCTTCTTTAGTTTGAAGCATGTTCACCAACTCTACAAAATTTATTGTCCTACTAGAGACTTGAAGGGATGTAATCAATATTCTATAGGAGTCAGGAAGAGCTCTCAAAATAATTGAGATTAAGACTTTGTCTTCCATAGTTTCTCCTAGGGCTTGCAGTTTTGTTTTCAAATCGGCCACTCTGTAGAGGAATAGCTCTACTGTTTCTCCAGATTTCATGTGAAGTGTATGAAGCTGTGTTTGAAGGTTAAGAATCGTGGATTGATTATTTCCCTCAAAAATGGTAGTTAAGGCATCCCATGCCTCCTTTCCAATTTTAGCTTCACTTATATGAGGTTGGATATCATCAGTAATAGCTAGAAAGATCATTAAGGATAGTTTTTTATCCTTTTTATCAAAGTCTCTTTGATCTACTCTAGGTGATTGAGGTCTAGTGACACTTCCATCCACTATTGACCACAAATCCTCTACGGTTAAGATAGCTTTCATCTTAGTCTTCCAAGCTGAATAATTTGAACCTTTGAGCAGTTGGCTCTCAGTGAGATACTTGTGTATCATGGCCATGGTTTAGGTTTCAAATTTGATAGGACTAAGATGGTTGTATCTTGCACTATACCCTCAAAAGAGTATATGGAAGTTGTTTTCAATTTGCCTCTATAAGATATTTAATGGCACCTACCTTAACACCCTTACCAAGGGATGAAAAGTTGGAGGAAATTAAGCCAAACAAATAGAGAAAATGAAAGGGGTAGGTTTATGAAAATTTTTTGATTTTGCCCTCTAGGATATTTAATGGCACCTGCCTTAACACCCTTCAAGAAGGATGAAAAGTTTGAGGATATTAAGCCAAACAAAGAGAGTGAATCAAGGTGATTTTGAATTTTTGACCTTTTGATGGGGAGTAAAAAAAAATGACTTGTTTTAACCTATGCAAAGTGTAGCATGGTTTTTGAGTGAAGTTTGGGTGTTTGAGAAATGCTTCTTCCAATGTTGTATTTGACTGTTTAATTGCACACAAAAAAAATTGATTGTTAGTGCAATAATAAAAACATGAGAGCAACCCAAATTTTTATCACTCTAGGTGTCGGATGCAACCGAAAATGCACCTAGTACAAGCAATTTTTAAGAAAAGGTGTCGAGTACAATCGAGAATGCACCTTTCTTACTCTGAAATATCCCCCCTTTTTTGTTACAATTTTGCAAACAATAGAATAAAAAAATTGAATTCTATCCCCCATTAATGTTTACAAAATTGAAAATTTAGAGCACTCCTTTCAAGACAAGTCGACACACGACCCGCGTTTGAAAGGCTTCCAGAACTAGTCGACACACGACTTAGTTTTTATGGGCCCAAGGTTACAAGGTCTTCTCAAATTTGCAAAAAAAAAAAATAGATGTGCAATTTTATGTATTATATCTCCTTGGAGAAAACAAATGCACTCTTTGAACTTTGATTCTTACAAAAAATTTCAGGCTCCTTGTTGTCTAATTTGCAAAAAAAAATCAAGGGTGATCCTTTCTTGTATGCTAAATTAACAAGGTTGAGAAGAGTTGTCTAATTTGCAACAAAAAATGTGCTCTTGCTATGTCTCATATCTCCATTTTGTGAGAAAACAGTAGCACCATTAAATTTCAAAGTTGCAAAAAAAATATATTTCTTTAATTTTAATTTGCAATATTTAAGAAAAGTTTAAGTAAATCATTTTAATTAATAATAAAAAACTAAAAATATATGTTTTAAATAAATCAATTTAAATATTAAATAGAAATTGATTTAATAAATAAAACAGTATTTTAAAGTTTAAATTATTAAAAAAAATAATACAAAAATTTTTTTAATGAAAATGCAATAAATTTTTTTTTTTAATGTACCTGGGAATCAAATAAGGCAAAAAAAATGGCCTTCTGTACCCGGTGGGAGTCAAACCCTGGACTCCTCGCCTAGGGCCTTAGCTCGACCCGATCAACCAATCGGGCTAAAGAGCCCGATGGGTACTAAGGCACACTACGTGCCTCTTAAACTCAGCGGACGATGGGAGTTTTTTTTTTTAAGTCTCTAGACTTTTATCCCACATGCATCCCGTAGTGGGATGCAAAGGGTTTTTTAATGCGGAGGCCTGCCCTTTAACGTTTATTGCCTTCTAGTAATCGACTAGAGTCACCTGCCCTTTTGGATGTTGCCACGTGGTGCCAGGGGTAGGCCAATTAGTCTGGGTCAGTCCTGTGGTGATGTGCTACGTGTCGAGTCATGTCTTATCAGCGTCGATCAGGTGGTGATGTGCCACATGTTGAGTCATGTCCGGGAAACATCGATCATGTGGTGATTTACCACGTGTCGTGAGTTGATTCGTTCGCGATTCAAGGAGGTTAGGCTCAAAATGGTGCCACACATCAGTCAAGGATTGGAGGGCTGCCTGCCCTCTCAAATATTGATGTAGGGCTAGTGTTCGCGGGGAGGGGAGGGCACTCCTGCCCTCTCTGCTCTCCCGAGAGTGGGCCAGGTGGCTACTATCTTTGACGTCATGGTCAATATTCGACGACCGTCGAACGTAGCTCTAACCGCAATTGGCCAAAATGTGGGCCAAAGGAGAATCGCGCAGCCGAAGACCAAATAAATCTCAGCTACAAGCGATTCGGTAGAAAGACTTACACCTCGAGATCCGTCAGGTCTAGGACGAATGAGCAGCTCGATCGCATTGTCCACCCCAGTGGATGATACCAATGATGTAATGATAATCAACAACCCAATGTATTCAATGAATAATATTTAAATACAAATGCTATAGACTATAGATAGCTTTAGGAAATATTCACGGTAACCACTAACCTATTAACCTAAATCAATTTGCCTACTACTTGCCGTCCATAATATCGGTCGAATATATAACTTAACCTAGGTGAATAGTAAATAAAGATTTACCTAGTGATAAAAAGTAATTAATTAATTTTTACCATGTGGTAACTAAAAACTACCTAATGTAGGAAATGGGTAAATATTCCAAATGATGGAATATTATTCTAACAAATATAAGTAGAAAAATTACATTCATATATAAATCATTGAATGTCCAATATGAAAACTAGACAAAAGAGATAGTGGATATATTCAAATATGTGTAATCTGATACTGTTTAGACAAAGTCCAAAATTGTGAAGTAGTTCTTATGAGCACTATTAATGTAGCCTACATGCATGTAATTATGTAATCCTATAAGTAATCATTATTTATGTAAGTTTACAAGTATGTATTGCATACAAAAGATATCCTTTTAGTTGAGTATTTTTAAGTTGTATTGCTAAGATTTTTCTACAATGAATATGTTTGCTTTTGTCTTGGATGATGGTATTATAAGCCCCATTATAAAATTAATGGGGTTTATAAAACAAATCACAATTTACTTAAATTAAAATGATCAATGTATTATAAGCCCCATTATCAATATGATAATGGGTTTTATAGTACAAATCACATTTTACTTGAATTAAAATGTGGTATTACTTATAAATTTCTTAGAATTAATTTGACTTCTTCTTGTTGTCGCCCTTTGTCTCTTTACTTTGTTTACTATTGTTATATTTTAATTACATTTTATTCTTTCTTGCATATGATTGTGATGAATATATAATTTAGAATATTTCTAGAAAATATTCTAAATTTGAACAAGAGGTAAACCTTGATGTGGCTCCCTTAGGATCCTATAATGTTATCATAGATATTGATTCACTCTAGCAAGATAGAACACTCTAGCAAGATAGGACTAAGATCGATTGTTATGATAAAACAATAGAGGTTTTGGATAATGGGACTTATAATACAATCATCCAAGACAAAAGAAAGCCTATTAGTTGTAGGAAAATCTTAGCAATACAACTTTAAAATACCAAACTAAAAGGATATCTTTTGTATGCAATACATGTAGACATAATAGGAGAGGAGAAATATCCTACCTATGAAGACTATTCTTTCCTTAATTAATATCAACATGTTTTTCTAAAGAAATTTTAGAATTACCTCAACAGAGGAAATTGGATTTTCCCATTGATATCATATCATGGACTAAATATCAGTCTAAGAAACAATATAATATGGATACAACTAAGCTTTTTGAATTGAATACTTAGTCGAATGAACAATTATCAAAGGATTTAGTTTGACCTAGTGTATCACCATGCAATACTCAAGTAATATTTGTGAAGAAAAAGGATAGAACCCTATCACTTTGCATAAATTATCAAATGCTCAACAAATATATAGTGAATAATCCATACCTTCTCCCTTGGGTTGATGATTTATTTGACTAAAAGGGAATGCAACTACATTTTCTAAGAATAATTTTTAAATCAGGGTATCACCAATTGAAAATCAAGGAGAAAATTCAAAACACTACTCTTAAAACTAAGTACAAACATTACGAATTTAAAATGGTGTCTTTTGTTCTTACATATGTAACTACATCCTTTTATAAACTTGATAAATAAAAGTTTTCAAGACTTTTTGAATAAGTTTAAAATCCTATTTTTGGATGATATTTTAATCTACTATGAAAACCCAATAACTTACCACCGTATTCACTAAATATCTTAAATCTTTAAATAAAATCCCAATAACTTACTACTAAATACTTATCTCTTATAACTATCTTTATACCTTTAAGGTATTTCTCTTAGTGTTTTTTTTATGCAAGTGGACCACGACGTTTGTCCCGAAGGTATCTTTTGATTCGAATACTTGACTTTAGTGTACCTGTCTCACAAAAAACAATTGAATTAACGAGCGCAAGGGTTTTTGGTTTTAATGACATAAAAAAATTGAATTCACGAATGTATGAGGCATATGTTGAATCGGATGCAATGTAATAGAGCTGGGCCGGTGATTTCAAGGCATGTGGTACATTTAATTATTGCATCGGTGTTTTTTATTTTATTTTAATTTCTATTTAATTTTGGGTGGGGTCAGAGCGACAGGGTGGTTGATGGAACGTATGATTATATCATTATCGTATCCTTGGTTAACATAAAAAAAATTATATTAAACATCTAAGAACAATCGAGGGAAATATTCCAACCAGTTTTCGTAAATAAGCGTACATGTTGGAAATGGAGACGACGATCGATGAACTATATAATGCCGCTGAATGTGGAAACCATGCAACACTGCCAGAACTGCCAGGGGAAAACCAGATGCAGCCACTTCTCTTTATGCCGATTCCCCTGGAGGATATTCTGCACTTCATATTGCTTCGTACCATAGTCACAAGATTTTCGTGGAAAAAACTGCTAGCTCGATATCGACACGAGGGATCACGAGACTTAGAGGGTCGCCATAATTTTTTAAAAGTAAAGATGCTTACAAAACAACACTCCCTTGCACGAGGCCGCTAGAGGTGGAGACCACCTTGACATTGTGCGACTTTTAGTGGGAACTGACCCGACCTCTTGCGAACGACGGTAATAACGAGCTGATATATTTTAATCTTACACAAAAGACAACATCAACCAAGGGACTGCACTTCATAAAGCAGTAACAAAGGGAAATCTAGGCTTCGTGAGATGCATTCTCAAGATTGCGACAAGATCCACGGCAATAGTAGATCAAGATAAGCGACACGCTTTACATTTGGCCGTAGAAAAGGGTGATGTGAATACGAACTGTTGAAATCCATGCCGAAAAAATCCCTGGAGATGGTAGATAAAGATGGAAGACACGTTTTACATTGGGCCGTATTCAAGGGTCACGATGTTTGTGTCGGAACTGTTGTAATACATGCCAAGGTTAATCAACGTTCGGGACAATTACGGTTGGCAATTGCAGTTACTAGGGTTATTAGAGTTGCAAAAATAATCCCTTACACTATGGTGAGAGTAGTCTACTTTATTAATAATTTCTTCTTAGTCGATGAGTAATGATGAAAATAAGGTTAATTATTATAATGTTAAAAAATTGATAATTTTATATTTGAAAAAGATTATTTATAAGCTAAAGATAATATTTTTTTTAGTTTTAGTTAGTAAGAGTATTTTTTTTTTTAATATTTTAATAATTTTTTATGATTTTAAAGTCCAATATAAAGTTGTAGGGTTTACCAAAAAAAACTTAGGTATAAACTTTGGGGGCATGGTTGTTTGCAAAGGTAGTAGTAGTTTGACCTCACTCTGATGAGAGCAACTTCGATGATGGTACCAATCTTGAGGAATCGACGTTCTTTATTTGTTTGGGTTAAATAACAATGAGGTGGCATAGGGGTTATATGAGGTAGCCCCAAGATTTGAACCTTGCTTGGTAGTAGAAAAGTAATGTGGATGTAATCGATTTTCTATGTATATAAAAAAACTCTAAAGCCCAAGATCCTAAGATCTAACTACTTTTTGTTCCAACATTAAAAAGAGATCCGCATTGGTCAATCTTCTTGTTTTTAGTAGCCATGCTACTGTATCATTGAACCCCTACCTTCTTCTTGGTATTTGTCTTAACCACGAATTCTGTTACTATCACATCGTCTAGTTTCCTTCATAACTCCTTAATTTGGATGACAAGAATCCTCAACCTCAATGTTCCCAAATCAAAGTTTCTCATACAATCCAGACCTCCTATTAAGATTCGAGAATTTAATTTTAGGATTATCCTCCTATAACCTTGTCTTACCACTCAAATAGAAACAAATTTTATAGCTAAGGCTTCTACTTTATTGTTCGTGGTCTTGCACAGACCCTGTAGTTTTCAATAGAGCACTATCCCATCATGGTTCCTACATACCATTCCAATTCCAACTCTATCAATTATTACATTTTGGAGTTCCATCAATATTAATTTTAATCTAGCCTTTCAAGGATGATTTATACATCATCCAAAGATGAAAAAACTTCTCAAAAAAATCTTCTAGTTCTCTCCAACCACAATTATCACCAAATAAAGTTTAATTCAAACTTTCACCCGATACGTAGAGCTTCAAATTTAAATTTACCTTTCTTCCATATTTTCCAAATATTAATCTAGTTTAAATTGCCATTGACTTAGATTTTATAAGCTAAAAACCAATTCTCCTAGATGTGACAAACACTCAAACATTAGGTGGTCATATGTTTCCTCACTTTTGTGGCATAAAACACTCTAGGATGGTCAAGTTATTAAAAGTAAGAATTTCATTGTACATGAACTGTCAACAAGGAAGTTTACTTTTGGCCAGCCCTTGGACTATGAAATCTTTCTCCAATCCTCAACCTCATATGCATGAGGAGGTTTTGGAAGGATATTTTTATATCCATATTTCACCGTGTAGACGCCAAGGCTCCCATAATCCCAAATTAATTCATCCTCCTCGTTCTTACTTATAAGAAATATTTTTTTTCAAGATTTTAGTCATGACATATACCAATTCTAGAGGGATTGGAATTAGCCACTCATCCAAATTTTTAAGTTGCTTACATGTATGCTTTTCCTGTTAGGTTTTCAATCTTGGTCCAACCGTTTCCATAACTATTTTTATTAGTTACCTTTTTGAAAATTCAACAATGATAAGTGAATAAAAAAAAATCTTCACATTTTGATAGGTCTGAGGTGTAGACCAATTGGTTCCCCAAACCCCATAAATAGGCAGAGGTCCAAGGTTCAAATCTTGGGCCTCATAGGATTGAACGCTTGTCCCTTTCATGGTGCTTTTAACTATGTAAAAAGTTTAAAATGATTGTGGCATGGTGGTTATAGGAGCGGACTATGCGAAGATGTGTGTGGCGGGATTTAAAATTATTGTGACATGGTGGTTATAGGAGCAGACTACACGAAGATGTGTGTGACGGCTTTCGGCTTTCGGGGTGAACACCGTAAAATACTATGACGACCATAAAAAAAATGATTGTGACATGGTGGTTATAAGAGCGGACTGCACGAAGATGTGTGTGGCGACTTTTGAGGTGAACAATGTAAAATACTATGACGACCATAAAAAGGGACAACGTAAAAGCTACCAATTCCCATATGTAAAAAACAAAAAAAAAAACTCTTCACATTTTGATACCTCAATTAAACCCATAAAACATCTATTTTAAAACTAAAATATTAAAAACTATAAATAAAGAATCAATTAAAAATACAATAAAAAAATCTTTAAAAGCATTTATTTTTTAATAAATAAAATTATTAATATTATTAAATTATTATAATATTTTCTCCCTCAAAGAGGTGAAGTAAGACGTATCAACGTTGCTGCAGATTGTGTCGATGCTCTATGATGGTAGACAGAAAGTGAGAAAAGCACAAACCCAATCCGAGACGCCAATGAGCAGAGTTCAAGACAAACGCAAGAGCAACCTGAATTTGCTCAGATCAATGCTTTGTCTTTGATGGCCGTACTGATTGCATCTCTGAGTTTCCAAAGATTCATTCCACCACCACGGGGAGGAAGTACCGAAAATGGGTTCCCCACATAAATTTGCTTTAAAACATTTTATGATGGGCAATGATTTAGCATTCTTCTCATCCATGTGGGCAGCGCTGGGTTTGACTTTTTCCGTGATTTTTCGACATGTTTTATTTATTTTTGGCCACGTGCTAATCTTCCAGGTGCTTTGCGCTTCATATTAAACATCCCTGTGAGCCTGTTCTTTCTTGTGAGCTACTATTTAGTGTTTGCTGCACTTTGCTCTACGATAATTTGTTTTGTCATGGCCGGAATGAGTAATGGTACAATGAAAATATATTATAATATAATATAATATTTTTATTTTTATCTTTTGGTTATTGTAATTTTTTTTATGACCATTGTATAGGGTTAAGCAGTCTTTTTCAACCAATTCAGAGTTATATTTATAAATAGAAAATTTAACATAAAACTCCCACCCACCCTCACATTCATACCTTTAATTAAACTTTTGTTTTATATTATTTTTTAAAAATAGTGTTAAAAAATGACTATATTATTAAAGAATATTATCATTGTAATAAAAATGAATCATATAAATATATTCTTGTACACTTTTGGCTTGTGATTGTGGAGTGTTTTTTTCCTTAAGAATAATATTAGTGCCATTTTAATGGTCTTATCACATTATATATCTTGTATTATGTGATTTAATTATTTACATTGATTTATTTTATATTTAATATATTATAAATATTTGTATATTATAAAAACAAAAATAAATTATTTATTATTATTAAAATATTTAATTTTTTTATTGAAATGAACAAACTAGGGATGAGGGAAAAAATTAGAGAGGGGAGGGTCCCGATCCCTTCCCTGCTCCTCCTCTCCTGGTTCCTGCTCAGTCTCTGGTTCATCCCAGGTCATCCTTCCCTGGGATTGTTTGTTGTAGATGATCTCCTTAAGGGAGATCTTTCTCCTCTTTCTGTATCTCTCCCAGTCGATCAGGGTTCCCTTGTTTGAGTTTTTGGCCTGGTGCTTCCCAGGGTTCCTTGCTGTTTTTGGGATCCTTCCCTTTTTTTTCCCTCAGGCTTCCCCCTAGGGTTTTCTATAGGTTTTTGGCGTGGATCTGGTTCCCTGCGGTTCTCTAGGTGGTGGGGGTGATTGGTTGGGTTTTTGACGGCTTCCTGGGGTTTCCTTTGAGGTCCTTACTGCTTTGGGGGTGGTCTGGGGGGCCTCTTTCCCCCTTTTGCTAGTGAATCCTCTCTGGGATCCTGTGGCTGCTGTTGGTCCCGTCCCTGTGGGGAGGGCCCTCTTCGATTTCTCGCTTGGAGGCTTCTTCGTGCTGGTTCTGCTCCTTGGTGGACATCCTGGGCATTTGTTTGGCCTTGGGGATACTTTTTATCTGCCTGGGCTATTTCCAGCCTCAATCCTAGTTCCCTAAAGTTTCTCCTGTGCAAGGATGGGATTCTTGGCCCCTGTTGTTGGGGTTCTCTGGGTTCTACTGCATTTTTCAAATCATGGGAGGATCTGATCTATGCATGCAAACCCTGGATCCCATCTTTGTGGTTGTTACCTCTTCCCGCCTGGGATCCCCAGTCCCTGTATCCCTGGTCCCTTAACCTGTTGTCTTTTCCTGCTGGTTGTCCTGGGGGCGGGATTCTCTTGGTGGTGCTTTTTGGCTGCTTCTCAATGGGTGAGATCTCCTCTTTGTTGTTTTTCAGCTGCTTCCTACTGGGCAGGATTCCCCCTTTTTTCTGGGCAGGATGATTTTCCGCTAGACGGGATGGTTTCCTGCGGGGCAGGATTCTTCAGAACCGCTGAGTTTCCCGTTGGGCGGGTTTTTCTCATTTCCTGCTAGTTTTCTCGCGAGGCGAGATTCATTTGGTAGAGGTTTTTGCTGTTTCCCATTGGGCGAGATCTACACTAGGATGGATTTCAGCTACTTCCCGCTGGGCGGGATTCACTCTTTCGTGGTTTTTCAACTGCTTCCCTCTAGGCGGGATTTATATTATAATGGTTTTTTTCTGCTTCCTGCTGGGCGGGATTTACACGATGGCAGTTTTCAGCTTCTCCCTGCTGGGCGGGATCTTCAAACTTAACCTTCATTCGAAATTGGTGGTTTCTCGCTAGGCAAAATTGTTCAAATTTGCCTATTCCCGCTAGGCGGGATTTCTATTTGTTTTTCATTTTCAGGGTATTGGTGCCTTGGGCCCATAATTTTGTTGTAATGGCTTATTCTCGACATGTTATTTCCAACTCTTATGTAATCAGGTTTTGGGATCCTAGTTAAAACCCGTTGTAAATACAATAACTACTTATCAAAAAAATATTTAATTTTTTAATAAGAAAATAATTAATATTATTAAATTATTTGTTATCAGTTTATAATTCAATCAATGTTATATAATTATAATGTAAACAAAGAATGACTATTATATAATTATAATGTAAAGGGAAAGTGAGAAAAACAATCCCAAATTTCAATGAGGAGTCTTCAAGACAAGCCGAGGAGCAACATCATTTAGCTGAGACACCTAGGTTCAGTCTATTTGTAAAGGTTGTAGTCTGATTTGAATACCTAGGTTCAAACCTTGGGGTAACCTATTTGCAAAGGTAGTAGTCTGATTTGAATCCTTTGACTGTGCACCAGATCAAAAATTTCGATGGTTCCCTTCACATCGGGTCAACAATAACAAAGCAAAATAGGTTTAGTGGAAGCAACCCTTATGGTTTGAACGCTGAACATTATTAAAAAATAGTGTGGTTGTGGCCAAGTGTCCTATGTAACTTAAAAAAAGAAGAAGTTTTTTTTATATTTATGTTAATTTTACAATAATTTCATTGTGGAACTTGAGTGGGTTTATGAGCCCCATCACTTATCAAAAATTTGTCAATAAAATAGTAAGTTTAAAGATGTAAGGCCTAACTCTTGCTTAGAAGCATCCCCATCAAATTAAAAGAAATAATTCTTTAGTTCATAACATTATATTACTTGATTCATAATATATTTATCTACAAAATAACATTGTTGAACTTTTCAAATCACAAATATTAATAATTGTAACAATTTTTCTTCTTATTATTATTATATTGATAAAAAAATTATTAAATTTATATATTTAAAAATCATATTACATTTCGTGTCTTTCCAATATTGAAGGCTTTTAAGCCAATATTTTATAGAGGATGTGGGACTATGCTTCCTCACATCTAATCTACTACAACTATCTATGCAAAACAAGTGTAATCTGGATACATCAGATAATATTATCATCAATGGTAAGAATGAAAAAAAGACACCACTTGCATTATCCCCGTGAGTGTGGTCTCCCGGCAAGGACACCACTTGCATTATAGGTGATGTGACCCGGGTTCAATCCCCATGGTGGATGTGTATAAGAAGTATTATTCAAAAAAGAATGAAAAAAAGAGCTTCCCTAGATGGTTGAGTCTGTCATTTGAGATGATATCCATAGCATGTGAGGTCTTCTCTATCAAGAGCCTAGTTAGCCATTTCATATACCACCATGTTCTAATCTCTAAAGATGTGTATGCACTCCACTATTTCAAATTGTTGTTGGGTCATCTATATTTGCTCAATTATTCTCTATATTGTTCATTATGTGTTCTTTTACTTGTCTAGTCCTTTTAAGTGGTTAATCATAATTTGAGACTCTGATTCCAAAAAAAATTTCCTCCATCCACCTTCAAAGCCTTCTGTAATCCCCTTAACATGGTGTATCCCTTTACCACATAATTGGATAATAACCTAGGTTTTTATGAAGATAAAAGTAGGGCCAAGAGGTGGCCTATTACTCCATACTTGCTCTTCCTAGATTTTCTCTTAAGGCTCCATCCTATTAAACTTACGTAGTCCCTTTGGAGGAGGTACTTATAATTTATATATTATATGAATCCACTTTTTATTAGGATGTAGGGTCCTTTTAACAAGTTTGCTAGATAAAGTGGTTATCTCTATACTCTTAGTTGAAGATACACTTATTTCTACCTTCCACAAATTTCATATATGGAGAGTCATACCTACAAAATTTGTTGAGTGGGTTGGTCTAATTCCTCCCTTTTAGGTCATCCTATCCAAAGTTGTTCTATAAAAGGTATCTTAGAACAAAAAATGCCAAGAAAAGTTGACATATGTTTTCACATTTTGATTGTAATGGGGTATTCTATAAAGATGTGAGAGATTGTTTCTCATTCTCATATCTCACATCTCAAAGACCCATGCATCCCTCTTTCCATCAACTATTCCCCTGTTTACATCCTTATATGAAGTAGAAGTTGAATGAAGAATTTTACTTTGGGACAAATATTTTGTGCCCTTAACTGCATGAGTATATCTTTTAATAGGCTCAAGATATTTTGGTAGAGGGCTAAATATCTAGAGGTAATTGTATATTCACTTCGATTTTCCTTGTGCCATAAAAGAGTATCCTCCTCTTGAGACCATGAAAGTGATATCATCTAGATGGTCCTATATATTTTGTTTCTTTGTTTCTCTAAAATTTTTATTAGCCACCCCTTTATTGGGATCCATTGCCTTCCTACCTTCTAACTACTACTTTGATGCTTATAGTAATTGATTACCTTAACCAAATTGTTTCTATGTAGATTCTCCATAAATGATCTCTAAGTTAGAAATTGAGTTATTAGAGGAGGATGACCATACCATGAATTTATCTAGAATTTAGCTTTCTATCCATTATGGATAATATAGAACAATATTTTCTATGATGAAAAATAGAAAGAAATTGCACACATAAAAATTGGACTATGAGGAAGAATAAACAATATTCATTACATATAATGTTGTGCAATTGTAGATATATATACAAGAGCTTTGATCAGTGATCGTCAGTTCTAGAAGGCATGCATCTACATATTCTAATCACTCATAGTTTTCATGTACCCAAATATTATAGATACTCACCAACATTCCAAAAGTGTCCATAACCAAACAAAAAAATAATTTATTCTCTAACAAACTGAGTTGATGAAAGTAAAATGTATATCATATTGAATCTCAAGGGCAATCCCTATGATCCCTACTCTAATGGATTGTACTCATCATCACCATCATTTATATTTTTTATTCATTATCAATGGAGTCAAACTTATCTCATGCACATAATCGATGTGGATAAAAAAATTTTTTATCTAAGAATCTTACCTCAATGGTAAAATTATGCTTCCTTATAGATAAAGAGAACAAATTCAAACTCTATTATACAAAGAAGAAGCTTGCTATTTTTTATTGATGCTAGGTTTGATTTTATAGACTTAGAATGAGTGAGATAGTGATATCCTCCTATCATAATTAGTAGGTGTAAATAGATTAAGAAGTATCCTTGTAGTAGGATATATCTACACTTAACCATATATTCCTAGATGATCTTGAAGTAATTAGTATTTAAGCATTAATGACCTTGTAGTTGCTTGAAGTAAACCTTGTGTTGGATTTTGGTTCTTAATCATGTAATTTGAAAGGTTGAAACAAATATACAACCTAAACTTGATATGAGGACTAGTTGGAAGAATTAAATTAAATTAGTCATAAATGGGATAGAGTTAATATTTCTCTCACCCTTATTAGGCTGATCATAGTTTATAGAAAAATTCAACTCATCCTTATGAAATTATGTCACTATTATTAATTCTTAAACATAGAATTACATCCATATCATGGCATAATTGGATATATTTAAAGATAATAAACCTAATATGCTTAAATACTAACATGAAAAAAAATAAATACTAAAGACTAAAGGTTATGAGAGTGACCTTTGGGAATAAAATAATAAAATATTACAAAATGCATTTTTAAAGCTTTATAATGGCCAAAAGAAATAATATGATCAATACAATACAAAATTTAGTGATGGCCACAAGAGTAGCTTAATCACCATGTATTCCAACATGTGTGTAAAAATGGAGTTTGTTAGCTTTTTATGCTATATATTTAATAAAAAACAACCACAAGGTCTAAAAATAAGAATGCTATATCAAATATAAGATAATGACAATATACTAAGCATATAAAACTGACGAATAAATTATATAATTACTCATAAAACAACAATTAAAAAAACTTAAAAAAATAGTATTTGATATAGAATCGAGATCTCAAATACTCCATACTTCATGCATGCTCTACACTTTATCTAACTTCTCTTCTACCTAGTATATCTCTACTCTTCTATCTTGTATATCTCAAATGCTCACATAAAGGCCAATATATAATGAGATGTGACTTTTGGCCTTCTATATTTCTATTATTCTTCACTTTCTTATTTTATGGACTCATGTGCACATGGACTAACATGCACATTTACATTATTGAATACTTTGCACTTTTTAACAATACTTGTGCATTCATTACATTGCATAAAGTAAATACTCACACTCTAACCTAAGACACACTCCCAATCTAAAGATATAACCAAGGCGATACATTAGCATGTAACAAATAATATAATATATTCCAACACACCATTGTATTACATTATTTGGTTATTTAAGACTTTAGTCTTCAATATGAATATTTATCTTTTAGATCACTTTGCACTGTATGCCTCCTTGATCAGGTTTTTTCTCCACTTGCTTATTTTCATCAATGATGCTGGTATTTATGCTTTTAGATGATATCATGTTATTAGATTCTTGCAAAAACGTTCTCTTTGCCTTTGTCCCTCATATCATATGTTTTATTCAGAATAAAACCTTATAAGTGTTCACTTATATCATCATGGTGATACCCAGAATTAGATGAACTTGAAGCATCAATATTGCATGAAGAACAAAATACTTTTTAAAAAAAATAACTCATCCATTTTTGGTTTTTGCTTAAGATATTCAATCAACTTCTTTTATTTCAAGTTCTTCTCTTTGTAGTGTTTAAGCGTAAGTAATGCCATGTATATTATAATAGCAATATTTAAATAAATCATAACCATATATTTGTTAGTGTCAATTTATTCAACCATTCTTGCATGTAGATAGTATTATAATGTCTCAAATTTTTCTTCTAATGCTTCCTTATAGATGAAACTTGAAACTAAGTCTAACTTCCCTTTAGACTTTTCAATCAAATTTTGATTCCAAATTTTATAACTTTTACTCTTCCTTTTCTAATTTCATTTTCCATTTCATTATTCAATGAACTCTTTGGAGTAGACATCCTTTTAGCTCCCTAGTATTTGAAAAATGTCTTTGATAAAATACATAGCTTTGTAGGTTTCCTTTGAGTTGAATTCCCTTTGTCTCCCTGATAATAAATGGAAAGCTAAAGATAATGTTGATGTAATTTCAAGTTTGATAAAATTATTTAGTTTCAAGAACTTTAAGTTAGATTCTTTATGTCTCGTTAATTTTATCAAGAGACTAATATCAATGTAGTTTTCTAACTTTTCAACAACTCTATGTTGTGTTTTTATATCTCTCAATTTTTAAATAATAATATTTTTAAATTTAAAAAACTAAGTTGGTATTGAACTCCTTATAACTCCCCAATTTAGAAATTTAGAAAGCAAATTATTTACAAAATTAATATTTATATTTTATTGTAGAAATCATTATTCCTCCAATTTAGATTATTTGCAAATATTTCTATGCAATGTGAATTTCAAAATAGAATAAAGTAATTTAAAAAAACTTTAAAAAATATTACTCCAAAGATCTTACAAGGCATTAAAAAAATTCTCCTAAGGTAACTCATTATCTTATTTCTCCAAGCATTTAATTAACCTTAAGTATAATGGATTGATTAAAATTAATCTCAATATTATATGTTATATCTTCTTAATCTTTGCAAAGGTTTAAATTAAATCAAATAGTTTGTACCTCCTTATATATGGCACACTAAACTTGGGTCTTCAATCCTTTGACCTCCTTTTGCATATTCACTGGTCTCTCTATATTTAATATTGCTTATTCAAGTCTTTGATCTACTTATGCATATACACTGGCCTTTTATCCTTAATTTACTATTTTTATGGTACGCTCCATGTTCTTCTTAAATTATTTCTATGCTCCTCCACACATTCACCTATGTAATTCTTATGCACCTATTTCACATGCTTCACAAGATTATTTTAATTAGTGCTCTATTACATGCATTTAATGCATGTAATAGGACATTTCAATATACTAATTCATTGGTTGGAGTTCCTTATTCCACAGGAACACTTGGAAATTGATTCTTTAGCTTCAAAATTTGGCTCTATTCTCACATGGATGTTACAAGATTCATGAACACCTTCTTACCAAAACATTTCTTCTTTGAAGTCTTGGTTACACCAAACCTTAGGTTAATTGCAATGCTTTCACTTCATATATACAGCTATAGGTGATTTAAGTGTTTGATCTTCTCTTTTTCTTTACACTTACATTCTCCTTCAACCATTTATTCAATGGAGTGGATGGATATTTGAGTCCCTTCTAATGGTAGCTAGATTTCTGAAATGCCAAGTGGTAGATGGTGTCTATTCCTCTTCAAGTGAGTGCTCAAATCCTTCTTTGCACCTTATTTCTATGTAATAGTTAGATAATATTTTCCAAATATTATGATATCTTGGGCATATTCTACTCTTAATATCCAATGTCCACTTGGATGGTGTAATATTTGAGCACTTGACTCACCCTAATTCTCACTTTGATGAATGTGTTATCAACTATTTCTTCCTATGCCTCACTAGTTCCCCTCCTTGACTGTTGTAATATTAGATGGTTTGATTGTCTCCTCTACACATTTTCGATGTCCAAATGATGTATAATTGGTTACTCTTTCTTCAACATACATAGGTGATGGTTCTACTATTTGGAATGGAAATTATAGTGGCTCCTCCAACCTCTAGTGGCTAACTAAAACCTAGACCTTCTACTTGGCTCACTTAGTGGTTATTAAAAAATGGTTCTCCACCTTTATTCATTTAATAGCTTCTTTTCTCTACATGTTAGCTCCACCTTTTAATGGTGACTCAACCTCTCCCAAATCGATGGAGGTTTCCAACGGCTATATTCTTCAATATGATGGTTTTACCACTTCTTTAGTGGCTTCTTCTTACCACTATATTTTGAAACTTTTAGTTTGTATTTGGTGTTTCTAGACACATTTAATTTTTCCTTGCTTTTAATCCAAATGCTTTAATAAATATGCACTTTGTAAGCTTGTAAAAACAACATTAATTACTAGTATTCTTTTCTCCTTATTTCTCCTTTTTCAAGCAAGATTTAAATCTAATTTTAAAATGGTAAAAATATATCCTTATTTAAATTGGATATGCTCTACTTTGAATTCCTTTTGATGACTTTAAAACTTTAATATGTAGCTATTAAAATAATTCCTTTTCTACTTTAATAAAATTACTTTATATTTACCTTGTTGCTTTCCAAGTTCATTGTCTAATATGCTACCTTTAACTTATACAATTTGTAGCACCTTACTTTTACCAAATGCTATACAATGCTTTTTCTAAATCTAATTTGAAAATATCCAAAATGCAACTCTCTAATCTCTTCTTAATGCTGCCCAAATTTACATCCAAAAACTCTTCAATTCGTTGCTGCAAAAAACTAATTTCTTCTCCTTTATCTCACTATTCAAAAATATCATTCAATTCATCCAAATGGCTGAATTATTTTTCTATCACTCCCTCCTTTAATTTTATATCCAAGGGCACTTCAAAAACTGCTTAAATATTCTTCAATTTGTAGCTCTATATCATCTTCAATTTGATGTCCCATGACATTTTAACTTATGTTGCTAAAATCAGAAATATTATCCTCCACAAATCAACCTTAAAATCCTTTAATATTGTCTTCAAAGACTTTCAAATATGGTGTCCTCTTCTATATTATCTCTCCTCCACTCTCCTTGTCAAATTTTGACTTCAAATCTAACCTCTTTCACTGGTCTCTTCTTCAAGAATATGAATGTCTTGAGGTATTCAAAAATATTTTTTTAAATTTGGCAAACTTATTGGAAAATATTTCTTCCTCTTGGGATTGTTATCAGATGGTGATAAATGTACCAAATTCTTATTTTCAAGAGCTTATTCTACTTGCAATATTCTACCTTGATATTTCTTCAAATATCCTCTAATAGCCACTTCTTCAACTTATTCAATAGGGATTCTCTACCCTTATTATTTCTCCTTCCAAGTTTATTTGATATCTCTCCGCTTAGATATTCATCTTATAAATATTATTTTCTCAAATATCCTACCCCTCTCTTAAATCTACTATGGAGACCTCTTCTCTCATGTCTCCTCAATCTTCAATATAGACTCTTTCTTTCTTCTCAATCTTCAATAGAGTTTATTTAGCTTCTTTCGCCTTCCTTCAATATTAAATGGGGCTTCTCTGGTATCTTACTCTCTTCCTCCTTCAATATATATTATTCAATATTCAAGATTCTATGGGGACCTCCTTTTTTGTTCTCCTCAATCTTCAATCCTCAATCTCAAATTGGGTCTTTTCCTTGTATCTCCTTAATATTCAATGTCTACGCTATTGCTACAACTTAAAAATCAATCCCTACATGAGGAAAAAATGTAGAATTTCAAGAAATTGATGTTGAAATTCTTCTTTATCCATTTAAGGAATCTTATTAAATTTTGAGAACTAATTTTCTACAAAAAAACCTAGGCAGTAGCAATCAAATGCATATAAATATCTAGATCTCTAAAAATCAATAAACTTCACTAGTTATTCTTCAATCTAGTGGAAAGTAATATTTGTTGAGTCCTAGTCTTCATGAGTTTTCCTACAAACCTGTGGAAAAAATCTAGCCAAAAATTAATTTTACTTTTTTGAAAATGATATCTCCCTATCTCCTCTCAATCTCTCTTGTGGATCTCCCTATCTCCTATCAATATCCCTTGTGGCTCTGATACCACTATTAGATTTTGATGCTATATATTTAATGAAAAATAACTAAAATATATAAAAACAAGAACGCTATATTAAATAAAAAATAATGAAAATATACTAAGCATGTAAAACTTTGTTAGAATTTCATAATAATAGACATGCAAAGCATTACACAAAAGATAAAGAGAAGAGTGGAATTGATTGATTTATTCCAAGGATTAACTTTGTATAAATAGCAAAGTTGATCATTGAGAGTCGTTGGATTACAATAACTCATCAGACCAAATGAAGACACCATTGAGAGTTCTCCTAAAAAATGGAGTGGAGAATCAAGTGTGTATATCCTAGTGGAACTTAAGAGAATATTCCCTTAATATAACACCCCCCTTAAGTGTTACTAAGGGAGATTCATAAAAATGAGTCCCATCAAAAATGCCTGATGAAGTCCTCATGTACAATGACTTCTTTTTGAAGAGATGGTAAAAACCCAATGGGAAAAACCATAAATCAAAAGGAATAAAGAGGCTTGTTTTTATATGGTGAATATTGTCCTCTTAATACAATAATAAAGATGAGTCCCGGTAGCATGGCCTAAGGAGGTACTCATTTATAGTTGGTGAAAAACCCCTATGGGGAAAAACCAACTATGAGAAGAAGAGAGGATTGTATTCGTATGGCAAAGATTGTCCTCTTTATAAAAAAAAGGATGAGTCCAACAACTTGGCCTAATTAGGTACTCATTTACATTATATAGTTGGTGAAAAAATACCTGTGGGAAAAACCAACTATGAGAAGAAGAGAGGCTTGTATTCATATGGTGAATATTGTCCTCTTTATACAAAAAGAAATATGATTCCTGATAACTTGGCTTGATTAGGTACTCATATACAATATATAGTTGGTGAAAAAAATGTTGTGGGGAAAAACCAACTATGAAAAGAAGAGAGGCTTGTCTTAGTATGACAAATATTGTCCTCTTTATACAAAAAGAAAGATGAGTCCCGACAACTTGACCTAATTAGGTACTCATATACAACATATAGTTGGTGAAAAAACCCCTGTGGGGAAAAACCAACTATGAGAATAAGAGAGGCTTGTATTCATATGGTGAAGATTGTCCTCATAAAACCAATCAATGCAGTTGTCTTACTCCAATATTATCTCGCAATTGAAGGTAATGCGGAGAATGAAATGACTTGGTGAAGATATCAACAATTTGATTCTTAGTTGGAATATATTCCAAGTATATATCCTCATTCTGAATATGCTATCATATGAAGTGCATGTGTATCTCAATGTGCTTGGTGCATTGATGCTCAACCAGATTAAATGCAATATGAATTGTGCTCTGATTTTCAAACCAAATATTTATAGGTGTTTCATGGGTGAAACCAAATCATCTCAGCATTTGATGAAGCCAAAGAGCTTCCTGACTAGCTAAAATTGCTGCCCTGTATTATGCCTCTATAGAAGATAAGGCTACTTCTTATTATTTCTTGCATAACCAGGCTATTGGTGAAGAACCAAGGTAAAATACATAGCCCTAAGTTTCTTTGAAGGATTGAGGATCAGAGGAAATAGACTAACAAACAAGACTAGTGCCTATGGGGTTGGATGATCTAGTTGAAGGAAGATATTGGATGTAAGGAGTAGCTTATTTAACAATGGTGTGTGCCCATTTTGGCATATAGGAAGGAGTGTAAGGATTTGAAAGACATTTAGTTGGAGTTATATGCTCCTCATATTGATTATTAATGATCAAGTTAACTTCAAGAGTTGTCTCTTCATAATATTGAGGTTCTACTATAGGATAAGTCTCAATGGAGGAAGAGGGCGTTTGAGGATATTTTTGAGGGAATGTTTCATAAAATTGGAAAATCCTATGAAATAAGACCTCATGAGTTGAAGGATCAAGAAGCTTGATGCTTTCAATTCTTCATAATAACCAAAAAATATGAGCTTTTTCTTTTCTTATCAAGAGCCTTCCTTTTCTTCTTTAGGTTGTGAGCCCAAGCAGTACACCCAAAAATCTTGAAGTAGGAAACATCTAGTTTTGAGCCAGACCATAATTCTTTAGGAGTTAAATGGTCAAGATATTTATAAGGTGTGCGATTTTGAATATAATTAGCACTGTTAATAGCTTCTGCCCAATTTTTTTTGGAATATATCTTGAATGGAGCATACAATTTGCCATTTCTTTTAATGTCTAGTTTTTCCTTGCTGGAAATGCCATTTTGTTGAGGATTATGGGAGACAAAATTTTGATGAATGATACCATGACTTGATAGAAATATGGAGAACCCATCACTACAGTATTCCCACCCATTATCTGTGTGAATCTTCTTGATTTTGCAAGATGCCTGATTTTCAACCAAGACTTTAAACTTTAAAGTGGGATAGAAAAACACTTTTATATTTTAGTAAGTAGACCCGAGATATTATAGAAAAATCACCAATAACGGTTAGAGCATACTTTGACCCTTTGAAATAAGTTTTTGGAAAGTATATTAAGTCACTATGGATTAAATATAGAGGGGATGATGCTTTTAGAGAACTACTTGGGTGGAAAGGATCTTGATGTTGCTTTCCAAGAGCATATCCAGGATAAAATCCATCAATAGAAGAGAATTGGGGTAAACTTGTTACCATATCATGGGTGCTCAAATCCTTTAGGTAGTTGTAACTAATATGACCAAACCTTTCATGCCAAATTTGAATTTCAAGATCTCCATGAGCTACAAAATAGGAGGCTCCTTCTAGATTTTGGAAACCTTTGAAGTGGAATAGGTGAGAGTTATAATCAGTATTTCCTTTTGCTATAAGAGAATTGGGATATTGAAAGTCTCTTATCTCAACTCTTGTTGGAGAGAAGAGAATAGTTTTCCCCTTTCCAGAAGTACAAATATGATAGACAAAGAGGATATTTGTGGCAATGTTTGGAACATAGAGAAAATTATTTATAGACACACCATAAATGGATATATTCCATTTTCATTTTACAGGGATAAATGAAGAGTCACCCAATTCTATGCTACAAGTAGAGCTAAAGGAGATAGAAGAAAAAGACTTATCTAAAGCAATCATATGATAAGTAGCTCCATAATATAGGACCCATTAATTAGAGGAAGAATTGGAGTTTTTTCCTTGAACATTAAGGGCTTTTCCTATTTTTTTATTGTCTATATTTTGATCCTTCATAGCTGCCTCTAGTTGCTATAATATTTTCTAGCATTTGTTTGTAGAGTGACCATTATTTTTGCAGTGAGTACTGGTTATGGGGGTATTTTCCTTATTTTTAAATTTTTCTTTAGAAGAGGTGGAGGCTAATAAGGCTTTTGAGGAAGAGAAAGAAGAAGATATTTCATATCTAGAAATTTTTTGTTTCTTCCTTAGTTAATCTATCACAAAATTCTTCTAAAGAAGGTATTTTAAAGGTTGCACCAAGATAATCTTTGGTAGATATAAAGGTGGTAGCAAAAATTTTAAAAATACCATTTAGCGTAGAAAGGATTAGATAAATGCATTCTTCTCCAGTATTAGTCTTCCTAATACCTTTGTATTGAGTGAGGACTTCTTTGAAATTGGTGAGGAAGTCAACAATTCTACTAAAATATTCAGGAGACAAAGATGTTAGTTCTGCTTCTAGTTGCATTGATATCATCTGATCTACTTTTCCAAACAAGGTATTTAGTTTCTCCTAAATTGCATGAGGATTTTTGCAATCTGTAATGTGAAACCACAAACTTTCATGAACATTAGAGCTAATAATACCCATTGTTTTGTGCATCTTTCCTTTATGAAAAAAAAATTCATATTCTTTCTCAAATTCTGGTTGCTTTTCTTCTAGTAAATGAGTAAGACCTTTTTGAGAGATGAGATTTAATATTTTATGTTTCCAAGTGTGAAATTTATGAGGGGTGAGAGGTTCAATTAAATACGTTGAGTATTTTGAACAATATTTCCTGAGAAACAAATTAAAGAATTTTTTTTCCAAAATTATGATGAATCAAGCAATGATAGCTACGAAACAGAGACCTCTAGAAAAACAAAGTATTTATGTTATTCTTCTACCAGGTGAGGAGTATATATGGAGTGTAATTTATAAAGATCCGGATCAAGTTATCACCCAGTTCTGAAGAGATGGAGATACATTATCAATGATGCCTAGGGTGACGTGGAGAACATCGAGAGCCACATCATAGGTGGCATACTAAACCTCAACATGATTAAAAAAAACTCACACTCATAGCTATTCTATAACATTCAGATCTGGTTAGAGACAATAGATATTCTCGGTATATGTTACCTAAATTTTAAAACATGTTTCCAATCTTAGTGGGCCAAAAAATATGGAGCCACAAACTAAGAGGTGGCACAAAATAAAATGACAAAAAAATAAGACACAACACCAATAAAATATTTGGGGACACTAAAATAAATAAGACACAACACCAATAAAATATTTGGGGCCACAAAAATATATAATACGCAACACCAATAAAATATTTGGGGCCACAAAAAGTAAAAAATGCGCAACACGAAAGATGAGCGCTATAAAGGCTTTAAAGATTTTACTCTTAGATAATAATAAGAGAGTGTCTATACGAGGGATGAGATTTTGAAAAAAAAGAGGGCTCTTCCTTTTAGAATAGAATAAATGTAGGCATACATATTGTAAACCCTGAAATGAAAAAAGGAAGAGTGCAAAAATATCAAAAAAAATACCCTCGAGCAGAAACAATATCAGCCTTTTTAAAAAAAAAATGCAATACATATATTTCCAAAAATAAATATTTTGCTAAAAAAATTATGGATAAAACTAACTACTGCATTATTTCAAGCAAGTTAACCAAAAAAATATCAAAATCAAATGAACCATATCCTAGAACCTTCAAGAGATAATGCTAGCAAAATCTATCCTACTATGGTACCATGTTAGAATTTTACAATTATAGACATGCAAAGCATTACACAAAATATGAAGAGAAGAGTGGAACTGATTGATTTATTTCAAGGATCAACTTTGTATAAATATAAAAGTTGATCATTGAGAGCCATTGGATTACAACTCATCAGACCTAATGAAGACACCACTGAGACTTCTCATGACACATGGAGGAGTGGAGACTCAAGTGTGTCTATCCTAGTGGAACTTAAGAGAATATTCTCTTCTTCTAAAAAATCATGAATAAATTATACAACTACTCATAAAATATCCATTAACAAAATCTCATGAAATAGTATTTGATATAAAATAGAGATCTCAAATACTCCAGACTTCATAAATTCTCTACATTGTATCCAACTTCTCTTATATCTACTATATATCTACTCTTCTACCTTGTATATCTCAAATGCTCACACAAAGACCAATACATAATGACATGTGACTCTTTGAATTCTATCTTCCTGTGAATCTTCACTTTCCTATTCTATGGACTCATGTGCACATGTACTAACATGTAGATTTACATTATTGAATACTTTGCACATTTTAACAATACTTGTACATTTATTACATTGCATAAAGTAAATAATCACACTCTAATCTAAGACACACTCCTAATATAAAGACGTATCCAAGGTGGTACATTTTTTTTTTTTTTTAATTTGTGGAAAACATCCCAAAAGGGATGCCACTTTTGGGTAAGACCCAAGGAGGCAGGGTATCCATTCCGCCAAAAATGCATAGGACTCGGACCTGGCATCCCACATTTGACATACTCAAGGAGCAAAAAAACACACAAAACCAAATTAAAAAAAGAAAATAACAACAAAAATAATAAAATAAAATAAAAAACAAACTCCTTGAGTGTGTCAAAACCAAAAGCACAACCAAACACACACAATAAGATAAAAGAAACCACAACACAAACCACATAGAAAAACACAAGAACCACATAACAAAACACAAACAAGACAAAAACAACAGAACACTACAAAGACAAACCCAAAAAACATGAAAAATAAACACAACCAAAACCTAAAAAATAAAATAAATAAAATAAAAATAAAAACAACCAACAACAAACAATAAAAAAAAAAAAAAAAACATAGAAAACACTCACACATAAAAAAATGAAATAACACAAACAAAGAGAAACCCAAGAACAAGAATGAAAAAAACACAAAAACAATAACAATAAACATAAAAAAAAAAAAAACAATAAAAACACAAGAACAACAAAAAACAACACAAAGAACATAAAAACAAAACAAAACAAAAGAACCCACCCACCTTAAAAAACTAAAAAAAAAAACAAAGAAGACAAAAGAAAAAAAATGAACAAAACAAAGACCTATCTAGACCAGAAGACTATTAATGCAAGAATCAACAGAGGAAACAAAATAAAGAATAGAATGAGCTAGGGCACTAAAAAAACTGAATGAACCAAATAGAAACAAAAAAAAAAACTAGGCACCATCAGAACTGGAGCCATCCAAAGAAATGATAGAAAGAAGAGCTTCCCTAATTTGAGAAGCCCACCATATAGGAGGGTGGCCATAACAAGTAAGATCACCTTTGTCCAAAGCCCAATTAGCTAAAGCATCAACACTCTTGTTTTGATCTCTGACCACATGATTGTAATCAACTTTCAAAAATCCCATCTAGATTAACCGAATCTTCTCAATAATTCTTTTTATTCTCCAATCCACCTTATGATTCTTAGAAGGAGTCTTCAAGAGATTAATCATAAGTTGAGAGTCAGACTCAACTAACACCTTTTCCCATCCAACCTTAGTATCCTCCTGAAGGCCTCTAAGGATACCATACCCCTCAGCAAGGTTATTGGAAAGAAAACCCAAATTCTCAGTAAAAGTAAAAACCAGGAAGCCATCTAAAAGTCTACCAATTCCTACCACATTGGCTTTTCTAGGGTTCCCTCTAAAGGCTCCATCAGTATTGACTTTTCCAAAATCCTTAGGAGGATGTTGCCAATTTCTAGTCCTATCCATCTTACTAATACTCACATTCCCTTTAAGTTGGTTGCCCTTAGAAGGTTTAATATTCAATATTTGCATCACTTGATCCCATCTTTGGTGGGAGTTTTAGGGGTGATTAAGGAGATGATGGACTGATTCAACTAAGTTGGCTATGGTCTTTTGCCAAATATAGTGAATATCCTTCCTATATTGATTAAAAATTTGGATTTTCCTTTCATTCCAAATATTCCAAAGAATAATGGTAGAACCCATCCAAACTAACTGCCTAATAAAATGATCAACACCCTCTTGATTAGGCCAATCCCTCCAAAGCTGTTTAAAAGTGAAAAAACTGGACCACTGTAAGCCAAGTAAATTTTTTGTTCTCCTACATAGCTCAGAGGCTAAAGTACACTCAATAAAAATATGGTTGATATTTTCTACATTCTCTTCACACATTTCACATCTAAAAGGGCCATGAAAACCATGCTTCATAAGTTGCTCACCAGTAAGCACCCTACGATGCAATAAAAGCCAATTAAAGAACCTCACATTAGGTGAGAGCTTTTGAGCCCACAATTGAGAAAATATGTAAGAAGAATGGTTGGGATTATTATGGCATAAGGTCAAATAACCTTGAGAAACTGAATACTCACCCTTAGTAGTGTCGTTCCATCCAAAACAATCTTTTTCATGGGACCAAGAGAGGGATCTCATATGAAGGATGTGTTGGATTTATTGTCTTTGGCTTTCTGGGATTTGAATAGGCCAGTCCTCAATAGGGATCCAATATCTACCAACCTTTGAATTACTAGTATGGTACCGAAAGTAATTAGCCACCTTTATCCAATTAGCTCAGTGAAGCTCCTCCATCCAAGGCCTCCAATCGGGAAACTGAGTTATTGAAGGCTTGTGACCATACCAAGAATTTGGCCAAAAATTTGCATGTTGACCATTATGAATGATCCAAAATAATTTTTTATTTATCAAATCCTCACCAGTCTTAAGAACCGCTAAAATGGGAGAACATTTGGTAGGAAGTTGATAGCGAACAAGGTATTCAAGACTTTTGTTCTCAACATATTTAGCACGAAGATTATTGGCCCAAAGAGCATTGGGGTTATGCAACATCCTCCAATATAATTTACCAGCTAAAGATTTGTTGTTATTAATTGAAGACCAGAATCCTAACCCCCTTCACTCTTAGGAAGACAAAGTATCCCATTTCACCAAGGCCCATTTTCTTTTCTCCTTAGTACCACTCCAAAGGAAACAATGACTGATTTGATCCAATTCTCAAAGAATAGCCTTTGGGATATTCAAAATTGAAGAAACATAAATAGGAATAGATTGAAGGACTGATTTTACAAATGTGATTCTACCCCCAGAAGAAAGCCACTTGTTAGTCCACTTTCCAATTTTCTTCTTGACTTTGTCCAACAACCAATTCCAATCTTTATTTTTCTACATTTGAATATTTATGGGAATACCTAAATAAGTGATTGGAAGAGAGGTCTTCTTATATCTTAATTTATCCAAGACCATGGCTTCCTGTCTAGTAGAGCAGTGAAAGAAAATAACTTTAGATTTGTCTTCATTGATCAACTGCCCAGTAGCCTTAGAAAAATAGCTAATGATTTACTTAAAATTAGAAGATTCCTTAATTGTAGCTTTACCTAAAAGGGTAGATCCATCCACAAATTGAAGATGAGAGATAGGTCTAGCTCCATGAGCAATGGTAACTCCCTCAAGGGTTTTGTTTTCCCTCTTTTTGGTTATAGTCCTACCCAAGCATTCAACAAGAATGATGAATAAATAAGGGGATAGCAGGTCACCTTTCCTGATATCTCTGGAAGATGGGAAAGACTGAGAAGGCCTGCCATTGATAAGAACTAAGTAGGAAATTGAAGAGATACATCCCATAATCCAATCCATCCAATCCTTAGAGAAACCAAATTGCCTCAAAACTTTGATAAGGAACTGCCAATCTACTCTGTCATAAGCTTTGGATAAGTCTAACCGGATGAACATAGAAGGATAATTTTGCATATCCATGGAATGGATGGCTTCCTGAGCAAGAACTATCTCATATACTATTTGACATCCTTCCACATACCCCCCTTGCTCTGGGGAAAAAATCTTATGTAAAAGAGGCTTCAATATTTCTGCCATGATTTTAGTAATAATTTTGAGAAGAACATTACATAAAGCAATAGGTCTAAAAGTTGAGATATGATCAACCTCTTGAGATTTTGGAACAAGAGTAATATAAGTTTTATTGATAACCTTAAAAATTTCTTTGGATTTCTTGGCTTCTTCCACCACCTCTAATAAATCAACATGAAGGATATCCCAAAACTCTTGGTAGAACTCAATAGGAAAACCATCAGGACTTGGGGTTTTCCCTTTTTGCATTTTAAAAACTACTTGTTGAAGCTCATTGATAGTAACAGGAGCAATCAAAATAGAGTTCTCCTCAGAAGTGATAAGATAAGGGATTGGTTGAAGAAAATTTTGTTGAGAAGTCGAGTCAAGAGGAGTAGCAGCAAAAAGATTTGAAAAGTAATCAACAACAATAGAGTTCATGCCATCCCAAGTATAAACAACATCTCAAAAATATGATTTTAAGGAAGAAATAAAGTTGTGAGATCTTCGAGCTAAAAGATATTTGTGGAAGAAATTTGTGTTTCGTTCTCCTTCTTTGAGGCATTGAATTCTAAATTTTTGCTTCCATAAGATTTCTTCTCTTTTTTCCCATTCCTCTAACTGAGTTGTGAGTTTAATTTCATCTGCACTTCTCTTATCTGTGAGGCCATATAAACTTATTTTCTTATTCAAATTTTCAAGATGAGCAATAACTTCATGTTTTTTTTGATGAACATCCCCAAACTCTTTCCAATTCCAAGTCTTGATTTTGGATTTAATGTATTGCGCATCTTTTGGAAAAATAGAACATCTTAGTCCCATGCCTAGGTTTACCTTCTTTCCAGCACTGTTGCACACGATGTCTGAAGGAAATGTCTCTAAGCCACAATAATTGAAAATGAAAAGGAGAGAAACTCACATTGGTTTTCCACATTTCCACCATGACTGGCCAATGATCCGAACCAACAAGAATGGTAGAACCCATCCAAACTAACTGCCTAATAAAATTATCAACACCCTCTTGATTAGGCCAATCCCTCCAAAGCTGTTCAAAAGTGAAAAAATTGGACCACTGTAAGCCAAGTAAAGTTATCGTTCTCCTCCATAGCTCAGAGGCTAAAGTACACTCAATAAAAATATGGTTGATATTTTCTATATTCTCTTCACACATTTCACATCTAAAAGGGCCATGAAAACGACGCTTCATAAGTTGCTCACCAGTAAGCACCCTACGATGCAATAAAATCCAATTAAAGAACCTCACCTTAGGCCAGAGCATTTGAGACCACAATTGAGAAAATATGTAAGAAGAATGGTTGGGATTATTATGGCATAAGGTCAACTAACCTTGAGCAACTGAATACTCACCCTTAGTAGTGTCGTTCCATCCAAAACAATCTTTTTCATGGGACCAAGAGAGGGATCTCATATGAAGGATGCGTTGCATTTCTTGTCTTTGCCTTTCTGGGATTTGAATAGGCCAGTCCTCAATAGGGATCCAATATATACCAACCTTTGAATTACCAATATGGTACCGAAAGTAATTAGCCACCTTTATCCAATTAGCTCGATGAAGCTACTCCATCCAAGGCCTTCAATCGAGAAACTAAGTTATCGAAGGCTTGTGACCATCCCAAGAATCTGGCCAAAAATTTGCATGTTGACCATTATGAATGTTCCAAAATAATTTTTTCTTTATCAAATCCTCACCAGTCTTAAGAACTGCTAAAATGGGAGAACATTTGGTAGGAAGTTGATAGCGAACAAGGTCTTCAAGACTTTTGTTCTCAGCATATTTAGCACGGAGATTATTGGCCCAAAGAGCATTGGGGTTATGCAACATCCTCCAATATAATTTAGCAGCTAAGGATTTGTTGTTATTAATTGAATACCGGAATCGTAACCCCCCTTCACTCTTAGGAAGACATAAAGTATCCCATTTCACCAAGGCCCATTTTCTTTTCTCCTTAGTACCACTCCAAAGGAAACGATGACTGATTTGATCCAATTCTCAAAGAACAACCTTTGGGATATTCAAAACAAAAGAAACATAAATAGGAATAGCTTGAAGGACTGATTTTACCAAGGTGATTCTACCCCCAGAATAAAGCCACTTGTTGGTCCACTTTACAATTTTCTTCTTTACTTTGTCCAACAACCAATTCCAATCTTTATTTTTCTACCTTTGAATATTTATGGGAATACCTAAATAAGTTATTGGAAGAGAGGTCTTCTTATATCTTAATTTATCCAAGACCATGGCTTCCTGTCTAGTAGAGCAGTGAAAGAAAATAACTTTAGATTTGTCTTCATTGATCAACTGCCTAGTAGCCTTAGAAAAACAACTAATGATTTGCTTAAAATTAGAAGCTTCCTTAATTGTAGCTTTACCTAAAAGGGTAGAGTCATCCACAAATTGAAGATGAGAGATATGTCTAGCTCCATGAGCAATGGTAACTCCCTCAAGGGTTTTGTTTTCCTTCTTTTTGGTTATAGTCCTACCCAAGCATTCAACAAGAATGATGAATAAATAAGGGGATAGCAGGTCACCTTGCCTGATATCTCTAGAAGCTGGGAAATACGGAGAAGGCCTGCCATTGATAAGAACTAAGTAGGAAAATAAAGAGATACATCCCATAATCCAATCCATCCAATCCTTAGAGAAACCAAATTGCCTCAAAACTTTGATAAGGAAGTGCCAATCCACTCTGTCATAAGCTTTGGATAAGTCTAACCGGATGAACATAGAAGGAGAATTTTTCATATCCATGGAATGGATGGCTTCCTGAGCAAGAACTATCTCATATACTATTTGACATCCTTCCACATACCCCCCTTGCTCTGGGGAAATAATATTATGTAAAAGAGGCTTCAACCTTTCTGCCATGATTTTAGTAATAATTTTGAGAAGAACATTACATAAAGCAATAGTTATAAAAGGTAAGATATGATCAACCTGTTGAGCTTTTGGAACAAGAGTAATATAATTTTTATTGATAACCTTAAAATTTTCTTCGAATTTCCTGGCTTCTTCCACCACCTCTAATAAATCAACATGAAGGATATCCTAGAACTCTTGGTAGAACTCAATAGGAAAACCATTAGGACCTGGGGTTTTCCATTTTTGCATTTTAAAAACTACTTGTTGAAGCTCATTGATAGTAACAGGAGCAATCAAAATAGAGTTCTCCTTAGAAGTGATAAGATAAGGGATTGCTTGAAGAAAATTTTGTTGAGAAGTTGAGTCAAGAGGAGTAGCAGCAAAAATATTGGAAAAGTAATCAACAACAATAGAGTTCATGCCATCCCAAGTATAAAAAACATCTCCAAAATCTAATTTTAAGGAAGAAATAAAGTTGTGAGATCTTCGAGCTATAAGATATTTGTGGAAGAATTTTGTGTTTTGTTCTCCTTATTTGAGCCATTGAATTCTAGATTTTTGATTCCATAAGATTTCTTCTCTTTTTTTCCATTCCTCTAACTGAGTTGAGAGTTTAATTTCATCTGCACTTCTCTTCTCTGTGAGGCCATCTAAACGTATTTTCTTATTCAAATTTTCAAGATGAGCAATAACTTCATGTTTTTTTTTATGAACATCACCAAACTCTTTCCAGTTCCAAGTCTTGATTTTGGATTTAATGTATTGCAGTATTTTGGCAAAATAGAACATCTTAATCCCATGCCTAGGTTTACCTTCCCTCCACCATTGTTGCACACGATGTCTAAAGGAAATGTCTCTAAGCCACATTAATTGAAAACAAAAAGGAGAGAAACTCACATTGGTTTTCCACATTTCCACCATGACTGGCTAATGATCCGAACCAGCAATAATGGTAGAACCCATCCAAACTAACTGCCTAATAAAATGATCAACACCCTCTTGATTAGGTCAATCCCTCCAAAGCTGTTCAAAAGTGAAAAAATTGGACCACTATAAGCAAAGTAAAGTTGTCGTTCTCCTCCATAGCTTAGAGGCTAAAGTACACTCATTAAAAATATGGTTGATATTTTCTACATTCTCTTCACACATTTCACATCTAAAAGGGCCATGAAAACCACGCTTCATAAGTTGCTCACTAGTAAGCACCCTACGATGCAATAAAAGCCAATTAAAGAGCCTCATCTTAGGCCAGAGCTTTTGAGCCCACAATTGAGAAAATATGTAAGAAGAATGGTTGGGATTATTATGGCATAAGGTCAAATAACCTTGAGCAACTGAATACTCACCCTTAGTAGTGTCGTTCCATCCAAAACAATCTTTTTCATTAGACCAAGAGAGGGATCTCATATGAAGGATGCGTTGGATATCTTGTCTTTGCCTTTCTGGGATTTGAATAGGCCAGTACTCAATAGGGATCCAATATCTACCAACCTTTGAATTACCAGTATGGTACCAAATGTAATTAGCCACCTTTATCCAATTAGCTCGGTGAAGCTCCTCCATCCAAGGCCTCCAATCGGGAAACTGAGTTATCAAAGGCTTGTGACCATCCTAAGAATCTAGCCAAAAATTTGCATGTTGACCATTATGAATGATCCAAAATAATTTTTTCTTTATCAAATCCTCACCAGTCTTAAGAACTGCTAAAATGGGAGAACATTTGGTAGGAAGTTGATAGCGAACAAGGTCTTCAAGACTTTTGTTCTTAGCATATTTAGCACGAAGATTATTGGCCCAAAGAGCATTGGGGTTATGCAACATCCTCCAATATAATTTAGCAGCTAAAGCTTTGTTGTTATTAATTGAATACCATAATCCTAACCACTCTTCACTCTTAGGAAGACATAAAGTATCCCATTTCACCAAGGCCCATTTTATTTTCTCCTTAGTACCACTCCAAAGGAAACGATGACTGATTTGATTCAATTCTTGAAGAACAGCCTTTGGGATATTCAAAATGGAAGAAACATAAATAGGAATAGCTTGAAGGAATGATTTTACCAAGGTGATTCTACCCCTAGAAGAAAGCCACTTGTTGGTCCAATTTCCAATTTTCTTCTTGACTTTTTCCAACAACCAATTCCAATCTTTATTTTTCTACCTTTGAATATTTATGGGAATACCTAAATAAGTGATTTGAAGAGAGGTCTTCTTATATATTAATTTATCCAAGACCATGGCTTCCTGTCTAGTAGAGCAGTGAAAGAAAATAACTTTAGATTTGTCTTCATTGATCAACCGCCCAGTTGCCTTAGAAAAACAGCTAATGATTTGTTTAAAATTAGAAGCTTCCTTAATTGTAGCTTTACCTAAAAGGGTGGAGTCATCCACAAATTGAATATGAGAGATAGGTCTATCTCCATGAGCAATGGTAGCTCCCTCAAGGGTTTTGTTTTCCCTCTTTTTGGTTATAGTCCTATCCAAGCATTCAACAAGAATGATGAATAAATAAGGGGATAGCGGGTCACCTTGCCTGATACCTCTAGAAGCTGGGAAAGACTAAGAAGGCCTGCCATTGATAAGAACTAAGTAGGAAACTAAAGAGATACATACCATAATCCAATCCATCCAATCCTTAGAGAAACCAAATTGCCTCAAAACTTTGATAAGGAAGTGACAATCCACTCTGTCATAAGATTTGAATAAGTCTAACCGGATGAACATAGAAGGAAAATTTTTCATATCCATGGAATGGATGGCTTCCTGAGCAAGAACTATCTCATATACTATTTGACGTCCTTCCACATACCCCCCTTGCTCTAGGGAAATAATCTTATGTAAAAGAGGCTTTAACCTTTCTTCCATGATTTTAGTAATAATTTTGAGAAGAACATTACATAAAACAATAGGTCTAAAAGCTGAGATATGATCAACCTCTTGAGCTTTTGGAACAAGATTAATATAAGTTTTATTGATAACCTTAAAAATTTCTTTGGATTTCCTAGCTTCTTCCACCACCTCTAATAAATCAACATGAAGGATATCCCAAAACTCTTGGTAGAACTCAATAGGAAAACCATCAGTACTTGGGGTTTTCCCTTTTTACATTTTAAAAACTACTTGTTGAAGCTCATTGATAGTAACATGAGCAGTCAAAATAGAGTTCTCCTCAAAAGTGATAAGATAAGGGATTGCTTGAAGAAAATTTTGTTGAGAAGCTGAGTCAAGAGGAGTAGCAGCAAAAATATTGGAAAAGTAATCAACAACAATAGATTTCATGCCATCCCAAGTATAAATAACATCTCCAAAATCTGATTTTAAGGAGGAAATAAAGTTGTGAGATCTTCGAGCTAGAATAGATTTGTGGAAGAAATTTGTGTTTCATTCTCCTTATTTGAGACATTGAATTCTAGGTTTTTGATTCCATAAGATTTCTTCTATTTTTTTCCATTCCTCTAACTGAGTTGTGAGTTTAATTTCATCTGCACTTCTCTTCTCTTTGAGTCCATCTAAACGTGTTTTCTTATTCAAATTTGCAAGATGAGCAATAAATTCATTTTTTTTTGTGAACATCCCCAAACTCTTTCCAGTTCCAAGTTTGGATTTTGGATTTAATGTATTGCAGTCTTTTGGAAAAAGAGAACATCTTAGTCCCATGCCTAGGTTTACCTTCCTTCCACCACTGTTGCACACGATGTCTGAAGGAAATGTCTCTAAGCCACATTAATTGAAAACAAAAAGGAGAGAAACTCACATTGGTTTTCCACATTTCCACCATGACTGGCGAATGATCCGAACCAGCAAGAATGGTAGAACCCATCCAAACTAACTGCATAATAAAATGATCAACACCATCTTGATTAGGCCAATCCCTCCAAAGCTGTTCAAAAGTGAAAATACTGGACCACTATAAGCCAAGTAAAGTTGTCGTTCTCCTCCATAGCTGAGAGGCTAAAGTACACTCAATAAAAATATGGTTGATATTTTCTATATTCTCTTCACACATTTCACATCTAAAAGGGCCATGAAAACCATGCTTCATAAGTTTCTCACTAGTAAGCACCCTACGATGCAATAAAATCCAATTAAAGAACCTCACCTTAGGCTAGAGCTTTTGAGCCCACAATTGAGAAAATATGTAAGAAGAATGGTTGGGATTATTATGGCATAAGGTCAAATAACCTTGAGCAACTGAATACTTACCCTTGTAGTGTCGTTCCATCCAAAACAAACCTTTTCATGGGACCAAGAGAGGGATCTCATATGAAGGATGCGTTGGATTTCTTGTCTTTGCCTTTCTGGTATTTGAATAGGCCAGTCCTCAATAGGGATCCAATATCTACCAACCTTTGAATTACCCGTATGGTATCGAAAGTAATTAGCCATATTTATCCAATTATCTCGGTGAAGCTCCTCCATCCAAGGCCTCTAATCGGGAAATTGAGTTATCAAAGGCTTGTGACCATCCCAAGAATCTGGAAAAAAATTTGCATGTTGACCATTATGAATGATCCAAAATAATTTTTTCTTTATCAAATCCTCACTAGTCTTAAGAACTTCTAAAATGGGAGAACATTTGGTAGGAAGTTGTTAGCGAACAAGGTCTTCAAGACTTTTGTTCTCAGCATATTTAGCATGGAGATTATTGGCCCAAAGAGCATTGGGGTTATGCAACATCCTCCAATATAATTTAGCAGCTAAATATTTGTCGTTATTAATTGAAGACCAGAATCCTAACCCCCCTTCACTCTTTGGAAGACATAAAGTATCCCATTTCACCAAGGCCCATTTTATTTTCTCCTTAGTACCACTCCAAAGGAAATGATGACTGATTTGATCCAATTCTTGAAGAACAACCTTTGGGATATTCAAAACGGAAGAAACATAAATAGGAATAGCTTGAAGCACTGATTTTACCAAGATGATTCTACCCCGAGAAGAAAACCACTTGTTGGTCCACTTTCCAATTTTCTTCTTGACTTTGTCCAACAACCAATTCCAATCTTTATTTTTCTACCTTTGAATATTTATGGGAATACCTAAATAAGTGATTGGAAGAGAGGTCTTATTATATCTTAATTTATCCAAGATCATGGCTTCCTGTCTAGAAGAGTAGTGAAAGAAAATAACTTTAGATTTGTCTTCATTGATCAACTGCCCAGTAGCCTTAGAAAAATAGCTAATGATTTGCTTAAAATTAGAATCCTCCTTAATTGTAGCTTTACCTAAAAGGGTAGAGTCATCCACAAATTGAATATGAGAGATATGTCTATCTCCATGAGCAATGGTAACTCCCTCAAGGGTTTTGTTTTCCCTATTTTTGGTTATTGTCCTACCCAAGCATTCAACAAGAATGATGAATGCATAAGGGGATTGCGGGTCACCTTGCCTGATACCTCTGGAAGCTGGGAAAGACTGAGAAGGCCTGTCATTGATAAGAACTAAGAAGGAAACTGAAGAGATACATCCCATAATACAATCCATCCAATCCTTAGAGAAACCAAATTGCCTCAAAACTTTGATAAGGAACTGCCAATCCACTCTGTCATAAGCTTTGGATAAGTCTAACCGGATGAACATAGAAGGAGAATTTTGTATATCCATGGAATGGATGGCTTCCTGAGCAAGAACTATCTCATATACTATTTGAATTCCTTCCACATACCCCCCTTGCTCTAGGGAAATAATATTATGTAAAAGAGGATTCAACCTTTCTGCCATGATTTTAGTAATAATTTGGAGAAGAACATTACATAAAGCAATAGGTCTAAAAACTGAGATATGATCAACCTCTTGAGCTTTTGGAACAAGAGTAATATAAGTTTTATTGATAACCTTAAAAATTTCTTTGGATTTCCTAGCTTCTTCCACCACCTCTAATAAATCAACATGAAGGATATCCCAGAACTCTTGGTAGAACTCAATAGGAAAACCATCAGGACCTGGGGTTTTCCATTTTTGCATTTTAAAAACTACTTGTTGAAGCTCATTGATAGTAACGAGAGTAGTCAAAATAGAGTTCTCCTCAGAAGTGATAAGATAAGGGATTGGTTGAAGAAAATTTTGTTGAGAAGCTGAGTCAAGAGGAGTAGCAGCAAAAATATTGGAAAAGTAATCAACAACAATAGGGTTCACGCCATCCCAAGTATAAACAACATCTCCAAAATCTTATTTTAAGGAGGAAATAAAGTTGTGAGATCTTCGAGCTAGAAGAGATTTGTGGAAGAAATTTGTGTTTCGTTCTCCTTCTTTGAGCCATTGAATTCTAGATTTTTGATTCCATAAGATTTCTCCTCTTTTTTCCCATTCCTCTAACTGAGTTGTGAGTTTAATTTCATCTGCACTTCTCTTCTCTGTGAGGCCATCTAAACGTATTTTCTTATTCAAATTTTCAAGATGAGCAATAAATTCATGTTTTTTTTTATGAACATCCCCAAACTCTTTGCAGTTCCAAGTCTTGATTTTGGATTTAATGTATTGCAGTATTTTGGCAAAATAGAACATCTTAGTCCCATGCCTAGGTTTACCTTCCTTCCACTATTGGTTCACACGATGTCTAAAGGAAATGTTTCTAAGCCACATTAATTGAAAATGAAAAGGAGAGAAACTCACATTGGTTTTCCATATTTCCACCATGACTGGCCAATGATCCAAACCAACAAGAATGGTAGAACCCATCCAAACTAACTTCCTAATAAAATGATCAACACCCTCTTGATTAGGCCAATCCCTCCAAAGCTGTTCAAAAGTGAAAAAATTGGACCACTATAAGCCAAGTAAAGTTGTCATTCTCATTCATAGCTCAGAGGCTAAAGTACACTCAATAAAAATATGGTTGATATTTTCTACATTCTCTTCACACATTTCACATCTAAAAGGGCCATGAAAACCATGCTTCATAAGTTGCTCACCAAGTAAGCACCCTACGATGCAATAAAATCCAATTAAAGAACCTCACCTTAGGCCGGAGATTTTGAGCCCACAATTGAGAAAATATGTCGAAGAATGGTTGGGATTATTATGGCATAAGGTCAAATAACCTTGAGCAACCGAATACTCACCCTTAGTAGTGTCGTTCCATCCAAAACAATCTTTTTCATGGGACCAAGAGAGGGATCTCATATGAAGGATGCGTTGGATTTCTTGTCTTTGCCTTTCTGGGATTTGAATAGGCCAGTCCTCAATAGGGATCCAATATCTACCAACCTTTGAATTACCAGTATGGTGCTGAAAGTAATTAGCCACCTTTATCCAATTAGTTCGGTGAAGCTCCTCCATCCAAGGCCTCCAATTGGGAAACTGAGTTATCGAAGGCTTGTGACCATCCCAAGAATCTGGCCAAAAATTTGCATGTTGACCATTATGAATGATCCAAAATAATTTTTTCTTTATCAAATCCTCACCAGTCTTTAGAACTACTAAAATGGGAGAACATTTGGTAGGAAGTTGATAGTGAACAAGGTCTTCAAAACTTTTGTTCTTAGCATATTTAGCATGGAGATTATTGGCCCAAAGAGCATTGGGGTTATGCAACATCCTCCAATATAATTTAGCAGCTAAAGCTTTGTTGTTACTAATTGAAGACTAGAATCCTACCCAAGCATTCAACAAGAATGATGAATAAATAAGGGGATAGCGGGTCACCTTGCCTGATACCTCTGGAAGTTGGGAAAGACTGAAAAGGCCTGTCATTGATAAGAACTAAGAAGGAAACTGAAGAGATACATCCCATAATACAATCCATCCAATCCTTAGAGAAACCAAATTTCCTCAAAACTTTGATAAGGAACTGCCAATCCACTCTGTCATAAGCTTTGGATAAGTCTAACCGGATGAACATAGAAGGAGAATTTTGCATATCCATGGAATGGATGGCTTCCTGAGCAAGAACTATCTCATATACTATTTGACTTCCTTCCACATACCCTGCTTGCTCTGCGTAAATAATCTTATGTAAAAGAGGCTTCAACCTTTCTGCCATGATTTTAGTAATAATTTGGAGAAGAACATTACATAAAGGAATAGGTCTAAAAACTGAGATATGATCAACCTCTTGAGCTTTTGGAACAAGAGTAATATAAGTTTTATTGATAACCTTAAAAATTTCTTTGGATTTCCTAGCTTCTTCCACCACCTCTAATAAATCAACATGAAGGATATCCCAGTAATCTTGGTAGAACTCAATAGGAAAACAATCAGGACCTGGGGTTTTCCCTTTTTGCATTTTAAAAACTACTTGTTGAAGCTCATATATAGTAACAGGAGCAATCAAAATAGAGTTCTCCTCAGAAGTGATGAGGGATTGCTTGAAGAAAATTTTGTTGAGAAGCTGAGTCAAGAGGAGTAGCAGCAAAAATATTGGAAAAGTAATCAACAACAATAGAGTTCATGCCATCCCAAGTATAAACAACATCTCCAAAATTTGATTTTAAGGAGGAAATAAAGTTGTGAGATTTTCGAGCTAGAAGAGATTTGTGGAAGAAATTTATGTTTCGTTCTCCTTCTTTGAGCCATTGCATTCTAGATTTTTGCTTCCATAAGATTTCTTCTCTTTTTTCCCATTCCTCTAACTGAGTTGTGAGTTTAATTTCATCTGCACTTCTCTTCTCTATGAGGCCATCTACACGTATTTTCTTATTCAAATTTTCAATATGAGCAATAACTTCATGTTTTTTTTTATGAACATCCCCAAAATTTTTGCAGTTCTAAGTCTTGATTTTGGTTTTAATGTATTGCAGTCTTTTGGAAAAACAGAACATATTAGTCCCATGCCTAGGTTTACCTTCCTTCCACCATTGTTGCACATGATGTTTGAAGGAAATGTCTCTAAGCCACATTAATTGAAAATGAAAAGGAGAGAAACTCACATTGGTTTTCCACATTTCCACCGTAACTGGCCAATGATCCGAACCATCAAGAATGGTAGAACCCATCCAAACTAACTGCCTAATAAAATGATCAACACCCTCTTGATTAGGCCAATCCCTCCAAAGCTGTTCAAAAGTGAAAAAATTAGACCACTGTAAGCCAAGTAAAGTTTTCATTCTCCTCCATAGCTCAAAGGCTAAAGTACACTCAATAAAAATATGGTTGATATTTTCTACATTCTCTTCACACATTTCAAATCTTAAAGGGCCATGAAAACTACGCTTCATAAGTTGCTCACCAGTAAGCACCCTATGATGCAATAAAAGGCAATTAAAGAACATCACCTTAGGCTAGAACTTTTGATCCCACAATTGAGAAAATATGTAAGAAGAATGGTTGGGATTATTATGAAATAAGGTCAAATAACCTTGAGCAACTGAATACTCACCCTTAGTAGTGTCGTTCCATCGAAAACAATATTTTTCATGGGACCAAGAGAGGGATCTCATATGAAGGATGCATTGGATTTCTTGTCAATGCCTTTCTGTGATTTGAATAGGCCAGTCCTCAATAGGGATCCAATATCTACCAACCTTTGAATTACCCGTATGGTATCGAAATTAATTAGCCACCTTTATCCAATTAGCTCGGTGAAGCTCCTCCATCCAAGGCCTGCAATCGGGAAACTAAGTTATCGAAGGCTTGTGACCATCCGAAGAATCCGGCCAAAAATTTACATGTTGAACATTATGAATGATCCAAAATAATTTACCAAATCCTCATCAGTCTTAAGAACTTCTAAAATGGGAGAACATTTGGTAGGAAGTTGATAGCGAACAAGGTCTTCAAGACTTTTGTTCTCAGCATATTTAGCACGGAGATTATTGGCCCAAAGAGCATTGGGGTTATGCAACATCCTCCAATATAATTTAGTAGCTAAAGCTTTGTTGTTATTAATTGAAGATCGACATCCTAACCCCCCTTCACTATTAGGAATACATAAAGTATCCCATTTCACCAAGGCCCATTTTATTTTCTCCTTAGTATCACTCCAAAGGAAAGGATGACTGATTTGATCCAATTCTTGAAGAACAGCCTTTGGGATATTCAAAATGGAAGAAACATAAATAGGAATATCTTGAATGACTGATTTTACCAAGGTGATTCTAACCACAGAAGAAAGCCACTTGTTGGTCCACTTTCTTATTTTCTTCTTTACTTTGTCCAACAACCAATTCCAATCTTTATTTTTCTACCTTTGAATATTTATGGGAATACCTAAATAAGTGATTGGAAGAGAGGTCTTCTTATATCTTAATTTATCCAAGACCATGGCTTCCTGTCTAGCAGAGCAGTGAAAGAAAATAAATTTAGATTTGTCTTCATTGATGAACTACACATTAGCCTTAGAAAAACAGCTAATGATTTGCTTAAAATTAGAAGCTTCCTTAATTGTAGCTTTACCTAAAAGGGTAGAGTCATCCAAAAATTTAAGATGAGAGATAGGTCTAGCTCCATGAGAAATGGTAACACCCTCAAAGGTTTTGTTTTCCCTCTTTTTGGTTATAGTCCTACCCAAGCATTCAACAAGAATGATGAATAAATAAGGGGATAGCGGGTCACCTTGCTTGATACCTCTAGAAGCTGGGAAAGACTGAGAAGGCCTGCCATTGATAAGAACTAAGAAGGAAACTAAAGAGATACATCCCATAATCCAATCCATCCAATCCTTAGAGAAACCAAATTGCCTCAAAATTTTGATAAGTGCCAATCCACTCTGTCATAAGCTTTGGATAAGTCTAACCGGATGAACATAGAAGGAGAATTTTGCATATCCATGGAATGCATGGCTTCCTGAGCAAGAACTATCTCATATACTATTTGACTTCCTTCCACATACCCCCTTTGCTCTGGGGAAATAATCTTATGTAAAAGAGGCTTCAACCTTTCTGCCATGATTTTAGTAATAATTTTGAGAAGAACATTACATAAAGAAATAGGTCTAAAAGCTGAGATATGATCAACCTGTTGAGCTTTTGGAACAAGAGTAATATAAGTTTTATTGATAACCTTAAAAATTTCTTTGGATTTCCTAGCTTCTTCCACCACCTCTAATAAATCAACATGAAGGATATCCCAGAAATCTTGGTAGAACTCAATAGGAAAACCATCGAGACCTGGGGTTTTCCCTTTTTGCATTTTAAAAACTACTTGTTGAAGCTCATTGATAGTAACAGGAGTTGTCAAAATAGAGTTCTCCTCAGAAGTGATAAGATAAGGGATTGGTTGAAGAAAATTTTGTTGAGAAGCTGAGTCAAGAGGAGTAGCAACAAAAATATTGGAAAAGTAATCAACAACAATAGAGTTCATGCCATCCCAAGTATAAACAACATATCCAAAATATGATTTTAAGGAGGAAATAAAGTTGTGAGATATTCGAGCTAGAAGAGATTTGTGGAAGAAATTTCTGTTTTGTTCTCCTTCTTTGAGCCATTGAATTCTAGATTTTTGATTCCATAAGATTTCTTCTCTTTTTTCCTATTCCTCTAACTGAGTTATGAGTTTAATTTCATCTGCACTTCTCTTCTCTGTGAGGCCATCTAAATGTATTTTCTTATTCAAATTTTCAAGATGAGTAATAAATTCATGTTTTTTTTTATGAACATCCCCAAACTCTTTGCAGTTCCAAGTCTTGATTTTAGATTTAATGTATTGCAGTATTTTGGCAAAATAGAACATCTTAGTCCCATGCCTAGGTTTACCTTCCTTCCACTATTGGTTCACACGATGTCTGAAGGAAATGTCTCTAAGCCACATTAATTGAAAATGAAAAGGAGAGAAACTAACATTGGTTTTCCATATTTCCACCATGACTAGCCAATGATCCAAACTAGCAAGAATGGTAGAACCCATCCAAACTAACTGCCTAATAAAATGATCAACACCCTCTTGATTAGGCCAATCCCTCCAAAGCTGTTCAAAAGTGAAAAAATTGGACCACTGTAAGCCAAGTAAAGTTGTCGTTCTCCTCCATAGCTCAGAGGCTAAAGTACACTCAATAAAAACATGGTTGATATTTTCTACATTCTCTTCACACATTTCACATCTAAAAGGGCCATGAAAACCACGCTTCATAAGTTGCTCACCAGGAAGCACCCTACGATGCAATAAAAGCCAATTAAAGAACCTCACCGTAGGCCAAAGCTTTTGAGCCCACAATTGAGAAAATATGTCAGAAGAATGGTTGGGATTATTATGGCATAAGGTCAAATAACCTTGAGCAACTAAATACTCACCCTTAGTAGTGTCGTTCCATCGAAAACAATCTTTTTCATGGGACCAAGAGAGGGATATCATATTAAGGATGCGTTGGATTTCTTGTCTTTGCCTTTATGGGATTTGAATAGGCCAGTCCTCAATAGGGATCCAATATCTACCAACCTTTGAATTACCAGTATGGTATCGAAAGTAATTAGCCACCTTTATACAATTAGCTCGGTGAAGCTCCTCCATCCAAGGCCTCCAATCGGGAAACTAAGTTATCGAAGGCTTGTGACCATCCCAAGAATCTGGCCAAAAATTTGCATGTTGACCATTATGAATGATCCAAAATAATTTTTTCTTTATCAAATCCTCACCAGTCTTAAAAACTACTAAAATGGGAGAACATTTGGTAGGAAGTTGATAGCGAACAAGGTCTTCAAGACTTTTGTTCTCAGCATATTTAGCATGGAGATTATTGGCCCAAAGAGCATTGGGGTTATGCAACATCCTCCAATATAATTTAGCAGCTAAAGCTTTGTTGTTACTAATTGAAGACTATAATCCTAACCCACCTTCACTCTTAGGAAGACATAAAGTATCCCATTTCACCAAGGCCCATTTTCTTTTCTCCTTAGTACCACTCCAAAGGAAATGATGAATGATTTGATCCAATTCTCGAAGAACAACCTTTGGGATATTAAAAATGGAAGAAACATAAATAGGAATAGCTTGAAGGAATGATTTTACAAAGGTGATTCTACCCCCAGAAGAAAGCCACTTGTTGGTCCACTTTCCAATTTTCTTCTTGATTTTTTCCAACAACCAATTCCAATATTTATTTTTCTACCTTTGAATATTTATGGGAATACATAAATAAGTGATTGGAAGAGAGGTCTTCTTATATCTTAATTTATCCAAGAACATGGCTTCCTGTCTAGCAGAGCAGTGAAAGAAAATAACTTTAGATTTGTCTTCATTGATCAACTGCCCAGTAGCCTTAGAAAAATAGCTAATGATTTGCTTAAAATTTGAAGCTTCCTTAATTGTAGCTTTACCTAAAAGGGTATAGTCATCCACAAATTGAAGATGACAGATAGGTCTAGCTCCATGAGCAATGGTAACTCCCTCAAGGGTTTTGTTTTCCCTATTTTTGGTTATAGTCCTACCCAAGCATTCAACAAGAATGATGAATAAATAAGGGGATTACGAGTCACCTTGCTTGATACCTTTGGAAGCTGGGAAAGACTAAGAAGGCCAGACATTGATAAGAACTAAGAAGGAAACTGAAGAGATACATGCCATAATCCAATCCATCCAATCCTTAGAGAAACCAAATTGCCTCAAAACTTTGATAAGGAACTGCCAATCCACTCTGTCATAAGCTTTGGATAAGTCTAACCGGATGCACATAGAAGGAGAATTTTGCATATCCATGGAATGGATGACTTCCTAAGCAAGAACTATCTCATATACTATTTGACGTCCTTCCACATACCCCCCTTTCTCTAGGGAAACAATCTTATTTAAAAGAGGCTTCAACCTTTCTGCCATGATTTTAGTAATAATTTTTAGAAGAACATTACATAAAGCAATAGGTCTAAAAGTTGATATTTGATCAACCTCTTGAGCTTTTGGAACAAGAGTAATATAAGTTTTATTGATAACCTTAAAAATTTCTTTGGATTTCGTGGCTTCTTCCACCACCTCTAATAAATCAACATGAAGGATATCCCAGAACTCTTAGTAGAACTCAATAGGAAAACCATCAGGACCTGGGGTTTTCCATTTTTGCATTTTAAAAACTACTTGTTGAAGCTCATTGATAGTAACAGGAGCAATCAAAATAGAGTTCTCCTTAGAAGTGATAAGATAAGGGATTGGTTGAAGAATATTTTGTTGAGAAGCTGAGTCAAGAGGAGTAGGAGCAAAACGATTGGAAAAGTAATCAACAACAATAGAGTTCATGCCATCCCAAGTATAAACAACATCTCCAAAATCTAATTTTAAGGAAGAAATAAATTTGTGATATCTTCGAGCTAGAAGATATTTGTGGAAGAAATTTGTGTTTCGTTCTCCTTCTTTGAGCCATTGAATTCTAGATTTTTGCTTCCATAATATTTCTTCTCTTTTTTCCCATTCCTCTAACTAAGTTGTGAGTTTAATTTCATCTGCACTTCTCTTCTCTGTGAGGCCATATAAACGTATTTTCTTATTCAAATTTTCAATATGAGCAATAACTTCATGTTTTTTTTATGAACATCCCTAAACTCTTTCCAGTTCCAAGTCTTGATTTTGGATTTAATGTATTACAGTATTTTGCCAAAATAGAACATCTTAGTCCCATGCCTAGGTTTACCTTCCTTCCACCATTGTTGCACACGATGTCTGAAGGAAATGTATCTAAGCCACATTAATTGAAAATTAAAAGGAGAGAAACTCACATTGGTTTTCCATATTTCCACCATGACTAGCCAATGATCCAAACCAACAAGAATGGTAGAACCCATCCAAACTAACTGCCTAATAAAATGATCAACACCCTCTTGATTAGGCCAATCCCTTCAAAGCTGTTCAAAAGTGAAAAAATTAGACCACTATAAGCAAAGTAAAGTTGTCGTTCTCCTCCATAGCTCAGAGGCTAAAGTACATTCAATAAAAATATGGTTGATATTTTCTACATTCTCTTCACACATTTCACATCTAAAAGGGCCATGAAAACCACGCTTCATAATTTGCTCACCAGTAAGCACCCTACGATGCAATAAAAGCCAATTAAATAACCTCACCTTAGGCTAGAGATTTTTAGCCCACAATTGAGAAAATATGTCAGAATAATGGTTGGGATTATTATGGCATAAGGTCAAATAACCTTGAGCAACTGAATACTCACCCTTAGTAGTGTCGTTCCATCCAAAACAATATTTTTCATGGGACCAAGAGAGGGATATCATATGAAGGATGCGTTGGATTTCTTGTCTTTGCCTTTCTAGGATTTGAATAGGCTAGTCCTCAATAGGGATCCAATATCTACCAACCTTTGAATTACCAGTATGGTACCAAAAGTAATTAGCCACCTTTATCCAATTAGCTCGGTGAAGCTCCTCCATCCAAGGCCTCCAATCGGCAAACTGAGTTATCGAAGGCTTGTGACCATCCCAAGAATCTGGCCAAAAATTTGCATGTTGACCATTATGAATGATCCACAATAATTTTTTCTTTATCAAATCCTCACCAGTCTTAAGAACTCGCTAAAATGGGAGAACATTTGGTAGGAAGTTGATAGCGAACAAGGTCTTCAAGACTTTTGTTCTCAGCATATTTAGCACGGAGATTATTGGCCCAAAGAGCATTGGTGTTATGCAACATCCTCCAATATAATTTAGCACCTAAAGCTTTATTGTGATTTCGTGACATCTCAGAGGAGAGAGAAAATGCATGCCAAACTATCGCGATTTCGCGACACAACGGAGGAGAGAGAAAATGCATGCCAAACTGTCGCGATTTCGTGACATAACGGAGGAGAGAGAAAATGCATGCCAAACTGTCATGATTTCGTGACATAACGGAGGAGAGAGAAAATGCATGCCAAACTATCGTGATTTCGTGACATGGCAGAGGAGAGAGAAAATGCATGCCAAAATGTCGTGATTTCGTGACATGGCCGAAGAGAGAGAAAGCGCAAGGATAACTGTCATGATATCGCGACATGGTGAAAAGCTAGAAAAGAAGATGTCATGATTTCGTGACATGTCAAGAAGAAAGAAAAGAAAACTGTCGCGATTTCGCGACATGGTGGCAGAAAAGAAGTCAAGTGGAAAAACTGTCGTGATTTCGCGACATGTTCAGAGAGAAGGAGCTCGCAAAGAAAAGTGTCACGATTTCGTGACAATTTGCAAGAAGGATGGTACGAAAGAAAAAGTGTCACGATTTCATGACAGGTTCGACGAGAAAGCGCTAAGGAGAAAAAGTGTCATGATTTTGCGACAGGTTCGAAGAAGAAGCGCCAAGGAGAAAAAGTGTCACGATTTCGCGACATGTCAGGTTTTCGCTGGGGCTTGCGGAGAAGAGTGTACGGATGAGAAAGATGTCACAATTTCGTGACATGTTCCATTTTCGTGGGAAAATATAGAAAGGCACAAGGCAGAGAAAGATGTCGTGATTTCGTGACATGTTCTATTTTCACGGGCGAAAGGCAAAAAAGGCACAAGGCAGAGAAAGATGTCGCGATTTCGCGACATGTTCCATTTTCGCTGGTTGAAGCCAAGAGGAGTGTACAGAAGCGAAAGATGTCACGATTTCGCGACATGTCAAGTTTTCGCTAGTGCAGGCAGAATAGAGTGCAAGGAAGCGAAAGATGTCATGATTTCGTGACATGTCGAGTTTTCGCTGGGTGAAGCCGAGAAGCGTAGGAAGAGGAAAAAAGTGTCACGATTTCGTGACATGTCGAGTTTTTTCTGAGTGAAGCCGAGAAGAGTAGCAAGAGGCGAAAAGTGTCACGATTTCGTGACATGTCGAGTTTTTGCTGGGTGAAGCCGAGAAGCGTAGCAAGAGGCAAAAAGTGTCACGATTTTGTGACATGTCGAGTTTTCGCTGGGTGAAGCCGAGAAGCGTAACAAGAGGCAAAAAGTGTCGCGATATCGTGACAGGTCATGTTTTCATGGGTAGAAGGTGAGAAGAGTGCAAAGAGACAGAAGTGTCACAATTTCGTGATAGGTGGCAACAACACGCTTACTAACAGTTAACTGGAATAGAACTACAGTTAAAGGGGCAATGGTAGAGAAAAAGCAGGGAGCCAAAATTAGAAAAGTTAACTGGAGTCAGTGCGATGGTTACAAGTGCAGTAACAGTTAGAAATCATGCAATTTTTTTAAAAATAGTCGAAGAAAAAGAATTCGAATAGTCGTATACGAAGAATCGATAAATGCATTCGAACAGTCGCATAAGGAGAATCAAAAAATGCATTCAAACAGCTGCATAAGAAGAATAAAAAAATGCATGCACGGATAGAAAAAGATTCGAACAGTCACATAAGTAGAATAAAAAATGCATGCACGCATAGAAAAGAATTCGAATAGTCAGAGAATGTTATTCGACTACATGCGGGATTCCAAAAGTCATAGAAGACGAGGAGTCTCGATGAGAAAAAGGGGTTATAAAAAGACAGTCGCACAGAGAATCAGGTTGTTGCTGTAAGTGAAAAATTACTACGAAAAGAGGGTTAGAAGAGGGCCGAGAGAGAAATAAGCAGAGCCGTGAGAGTGTGCAGAGTTTGGTTAGTTGCAGACCAGTGAGGGTCGTGTAAATAGTGAAGGCATTTTTATGTCATTGTAATAACTCAGAATTGCAGTCCAAGTTGGTGCTTGGTATTAGGGGTTGGTGCTCCTATCTGTTGTAGCAGAAAATTAAGGGGTTGGTGCTCCTTCCAGTGGATGCTAGTAAAGTGTTTGTAAAATTGGTGTTTTGCAAAGGCTGGATTTGGATTGAAGTCCAAGCAGTCATTTTTGAGGAGTAGCCAAATTGGTGAACCTCGTTATATTGTGTGTTGTGGTGTGCTCTCTTGTGAAAATTGCTTTACCTATTTTCAAGTTCTCTTTGCTTCAGATTTAAGTGCTGTAGATTTGAATTTTAATAGCTACATTGATTCACCCCCCCTCTCAGTGTCATTGTGAGAATATCAATTGGTATCAGAGCCAAGTTTCTTGAACAAGCTTAATCAGCTAAGGTGATCTTGGAAGAAACACAATGGCAGGTGGTGAAGGATTCTCATCCAACAAAGCTCCCTTGTTCGATGGAACTAATTACTCATTCTGGAAACTCAGGATGCAGACATATCTGAGTGCGTTGGGATACGACATTTGGGAGTCAGTAGAAAGTGGATACACAACACCCACTACTCCTCCAACAGATACTATCGAGAAGAAAAAGTTTGAGAATAACTCCAAAGCAAAGAATGCCATAATGTGTGGGCTAGTAGACAATGAACTGATAAGAGTCATGAGCTGTAAATCGACAAAAGATATGTGGGATAAACTAAAGAGCATCCATGAAGGAGACAACAAGATCAAGGAAGCCAAGCTACAAACTCATCGAGCTCAGTTCGAAGCATTACAAATGAATGAAGATGAGAACATAGAGGCCTATATGCTGAGAGTCAATGGAATCATTAATGCAATTAGAGGACTCGATGAAGAAATCGAAGATGCAGTTGTCGTGAAAAAGGTTCTCAGAACTCTTCACAAAAGATTTAACTCTAAAGTTTCTGCAATAGAAGAGGTGAAAGATCTAAACAATTTTAGCATGGATGAGATGCATGGTTCCTTGACTGCATACGAAATGAGAATAGGACAAACTAAGCCCATAGACAAAGAAGCTACTTTTAAAGCACACAAAAATATAAAAGATGAACAAGAATCTGAGGATGAAGAGACACAGGATGAAACGGAAGCTAACTTTGTTCGAAAACTTACAAAGGGAAAAGGAAAGTATAGAGGAAAGTTACCATTTAAGTGCTTCAATTGTGGAGGAGTCGGTCACTTTGCAGCTAAATGTCCAATGCATGAGAAAACCAAAAATGGTGAAGGGTCACACCAAGAAAAAGGTGACTGGAAGAAGAAACAAAATTTTAGAAAGAACAACTTCAAGAAGAAAAGCTTCATATCCAAGAATGTCAGCTCTTCTGAAGAAAGCTCGGGTGAGGATTCTGAAGAAGAAACAGGTGAAGCTCTGTTCATGGCACTTGAAGAAGAAAGAACAGAAGAAAATCAAGAAGGTGATGAAAATCTTAAGGATGAGGCTGAAGTATATCTGGAAGGAGAGTTGGTTGCTGCACTTGAAGAGTTGAGTGTAGAAAGGAAAAAGAATAAAAAGTTTTCAAGAAAACTAGAGGATGCCAATGACATAATAAACAGTTTGAAAATACAGACAGAGGAATTTAAGAAAATGTCTGAAGAACTTGAAGTAAAATTAACCATGAAAATAGATGAGTGCAGCAAACTGGAAGAAGAAATTGATGGTTTAAGAATACGGCTAGAAGAACAGAATCAAAAATTGAGTTGCTATCACAAACTTGAAGGAAGTTCTGCACAGCTTGAAAAAATCATAAATAGTCAGAGGACCACAGGCATCAAATTTGGCTTGGGCTTTGTCGAAGGAGAATCTTCAAGTGGATCAAAAGCCATAACTGTAGAACCAGAAAAGAAAGAAGATAAGATCAAGATTGACCAAAGAAAATCGAATCATGCTAAAGAAAGCAACAATGCCAGGCACGAGAAGAGTGCTGACAATGAGGGATTCACAAAAGTCACACATCAAAGGAGAAGAAAATTTGTGACTCCTACTACAAATTGGCAAAGACCAACTCCCAGGTTTAATCATTTCTTTTCTGGTTATTGTTTTAAATGCAATACTTACGGTCATAAGATTTCAGATTGCATTTATAATATAGGACAAAGAAATTTCACAAGTAGAAATGCATTTTCACCCTTGATGGAGTATGTTGTAGAATGCTATAATTGTCATAACTTTGGACACATTGCAAGAAACTGTAGAAGCACATATGCAGCAAATAAATTTCAGGGAAGAAGAACTCAACCAAACAGTTTAAAGCAAAATAGAAAATTCCCAGAAAAACATGCACAGGCCACTGACAAAGAAAAGTCTAAACAAGTGACCAAAACTGTAGTCAAATCAGAATGGAAAGAAAAGGAGCAACTCAAGGAAGAAAAGGAATCATTGATTGTACAGACAGCATTCAAAGCACAGAACAAATCAGCACCATGGATATTGGATAGTGGATGTTCCAATCACATGACAGGAGATAAACAAAAATTTGAAAATTTACAGAAATATGAAGGAGGCTCTGTGAAGTTTGGAAATAATGATGGAGCCAAGATAGTTGGCAAAGGATCAGTCAAGATAAGTGATGGAAAGATCAATTCCAAGGAAGTTCTGTTTGTGATTGGTTTAAAGCACAACTTACTGAGTGTAAGTCAAATCTGTGACAGAGGTCATGAAGTCATTTTTAAGAAGCAGGGCTATGAAGTGAGAAAAGCACATAGTGGGAAACTGATAGCTACTGGATCGAGGACTTCTGGAAATCTATATACTCTCTCAGAAACTGTAGAAGGAACATGCTTGATTGGATAGGAAGATGAAAATTGGTTGTGGCACAAGAGGCTCGGTCATATTAGCTTTGACAATCTGGTAAAAATAAGTTCAAAAAGGGCAGTAAGAGATATACCAACCATTGGCAAACTAGTAAATAGCATCTGTGCTTCATGCCAAAAAGGAAAGCAAACCAGATCCACTTTTAAATCAAAGGAATACTTCACCAGCAAACCATTGGAGATAATTCATACTGATTTGTGTGGACCCATGAGAACACAAAGCATAAACGGAGACAAATACTTTATGTTGTTCATAGATGATTACTCCAGAATGACATGGGTATTATTTTTAAAGCTTAAATCAGATGCCTTTGAGATGTTCAAATTTTTTAAAAAATAGGTTGAAAATCAAACTGGAAAAAGAATTAAATGCCTAAGATCAGACAGAGGAGGAGAGTTTATTTCAGAAGAGTTTGCAGAGTACTATCAAAAATATGGGATCAGAAGACAGTTTTCAGCAGCAAGGACACCTCAGTAGAATGGTGTTGTAGAAAGGAAGAACAAGACAATGCAGGAAATGGCACGGACAATGTTGGCTGAGAACAAAATAGCTGACAGATTTTGGAAAGAGGCAGTCCATACTACAGTTTACATTCAAAACAGGTGCATGCTAAGGCCGCATGAAAGCAAAACACCTTATGAGCTGTGGTTCGGTAGAAAGGCAATAACAAGATATTTCAAAGTGTTCGGCAACAAGTGCTACATCAAACGGACTAAAGATAATCTCGATAAATTTGAAGATAGAGCCGACGAAGGTATTTTTCTTGGTTACTCAACAAAAAGCAAAGCCTACACATGTTACAACAAGAGGCTAAAGAAAATTGTTGAGAGTGCTGATGTTAAAGTTGATGAAGGTAGAGAACGAGAAATTACGTATCAAGAAAACTACCCTATTTATGAAGAAGTCATTGAAGGAGATGAAGAAAAGGAAACAGAAGAGAATCAAAAAATTGACCCAGATGATTTAAAAACTGACTCAGAAGAAGAAGAAAACAAGAAATTCAAAACAGGCAGCTGGCAAAAAAATCATCCCAGAGAACAGATTATTGGGGACCCCACAGATGGTATTCAGACAAGAAGAGCAGTAGTACGGAACTATTCTCTGTTATCCAAACATTGAACCTAAAAATGTTGCTGAAGCAAGCACAAATGAAAGTTGGATGAAGGCAATTAATGAAGAACTAGATCAGATTGAGAAAAACAAAACCTGGGAATTAGTACCACGGCCAACAAATAAAAACATAATCGACACTAAATGGATTTTTTGAAATAAATTAAATGAAGACGGACAGGTTGTCAGAAATAAGGCAAGATTGGTCTGTAAAGGCTATGCTCAGGTTGAAGGCATTGATTTTGAGGAAACCTTTGCACCAGTAGCCAGACTAGAGGCAATCAGAATGTTTCTGGCTTTAGCAATCCATAAAAATTTCAAAGTATATCAAATGGATGTAAAATCAGCATTTTTGAATGGAAAACTGGAAGAAGAGGTGTACATTGAACAACCAGATGGCTTCCAACTCGGTGACAATCCCGATTTTGTTTACAAGTTAAAGAAAGCGTTGTATGGACTAAAACAGGCACCCAGAGCATGGTATGCAAGGCTGGATAACTATCTTATTAAACAGGGGTTCAAGAAAGGTATGGTGGACAACAATTTATATATCAAAACAGAGCATGGCCAGCTTATTGTACTTGTTGTTTATGTAGATGATATAATATTTGGCAGTAGCATGGATGAATATTGTAGAGACATAGCAAATAAAATGAAGACAGAATTTGAGATGTCAATGATTGGTGAACTTTCTTATTTTCTCGGACCACAAGTCAATCAAAGTGAAAAGGGCATTTTTATCTCTCAAGTAAAATATGTGAAAGAAATGCTGAAAAAGTTCACAATGGAGGATAGTAAACCTGTCAGCACTCCCATGACAACAGGTTGCAAATTGAGCAAGGATGACAAATCTCCAGATGTAGATCAAACAATGTATAGGTCTATGATTGGAAGCCTATTGTATTTAACAGCCACCAGACCAGATATATTATAGGCAGTATGCATGGTTGCAAGATTTTAGGCTAGTCCCAAAGAAACTCATGTGACAGCTATAAAGAGGATTTTCAGGTACCTCAAGGGTACTATGGATTATGGGTTGTGGTACCCAAAAGGTAAAGACTTCACTCTGATTGCATATTCTGATGCAGATTGGGCAGGATGTATTGATGATAGAAAGAGTACCAATGGAGGAGCATTTTATCTTGGAGACAGGCTGGTAGCATGGCACAACAAGAAACAAGAATCAGTCTCTCTATCCACAGCCGAGGCAGAATACATTGCAGCAACAACATGTTGTACACAGATATTATGGATGAGACAAACTTTGAAAGATCTTGGTATTCACTTCAAAGAGCCAATTTCAATTAAATGTGATAACACTAGTGCTATCAACATATCCAAGAATCCGGTTATGCATTCTCGAACCAAACATATTGCGATCCGATATCACTTCTTGAAGGATAAAGTTGCAGAAGGAGAGGTCAAATTGGATTTTGTTCCAACTACAGAGCAGGTAGCTGATATATTCACAAAACCATTGCCCAAGGAAGTTTTTGAGTACCTTCGGAGTAAGCTGGGAGTGGTCACATTTCCCAAGAACTGACTATCATTTGGGATCACATTCTTAGGGGGAGCATTTATGCCTATGTTTATAGTTTTGCTTATATTTATGATTTTTGCTAACTATAACAATATTTGTCTGAGAATGGTGTGCATAGACTCACTGGGAGTCTGCAGCAGCCCTTTGGTATTATTGTCAAAGGGGGAGAAGAATTACAGGAGAGTGCATGAGTGTTGCCAACAATTCCAAAGGGGGAGATTGTTGAGCAAGGTGCAACAAAAGTATTGTCATTGTTGTCAACACAGCATGAGAAAGATCAGTTGATGCAGTGGACAGGAGTTCAGAGGTCGACCGGATCATGTACAGTGAATTTTCGAGAAGACAAAAGTGGCCCAGATTCAAAAAATCAAAGAAAAAGACAAGTAAGAAAACTGTCGCGATATCGCGACATGTTTTCTGTCGTGATTTCGTGACATCTCAGAGGAGAGAGAAAATGCATGCCAAACTGTCACGATTTCACGACACAACGGAGGAGAGAGAAAATGCATGCCAAACTATCACGATTTCGTGACACAACGGAGGAGAGAGAAAATGCATGCCAAACTATCACGATTTCGCGACACAACGGAGGAGAGAGAAAATGCATGCCAAACTGTCACGATTTCGCGACATAACAGAGGAGAGAGAAAATGCATGCCAAATTGTCACGATTTCGCGACATGGCCAAAGAGAGAGAAAGCGCAAGGATAACTGTCACGATATCGCGACATGGTGAAAAGCTAGAAAAGAAGATGTCATGATTTCATGACATGTCAAGAAGAAAGAAAAGAAAACTGTCATGATTTCATGACATGGTGGCAGAAAAGAAGTCAAGTGGAAAAACTGTCGCGATTTCGTGACATGTTCAGAGAGAAGGAGCTCGCAAAGAAAAGTGTCACGATTTCGCGACAATTTGCAAGAAGGATGGTACGGAAGAAAAAGTGTCACGATTTCATGACAGGTTCGACGAGAAAGCGCTAAGGAGAAAAAGTGTCACGATTTCACGACAGGTTCGAAGAAGAAGCGCCAAGGAGAAAAAGTGTCACGATTTCGTGACATGTCAGGTTTTCACTGGGGCTTGCGGAGAAGAGTGTACGGATGAGAAAGATGTCACGATTTCGTGACATGTTTCATTTTTATGGGCAAAAGACAGAAAGGCACAAGGCAGAGAAAGATGTCACGATTTCGTGACATGTTCCATTTTCCGGGAAGGCGAAGAGGACAAGGAAGAGAAAGATGTCACGATTTCGCGACATGTTCCATTTTATTAGGTTGAAGCCAAGAGGAGTGTACGGAAGCGAAAGATGTCACGATTTCGTGACATGTCAAGTTTTCGCTAGTGCAGGCAGAACAGAGTGCAAGGAAGCGAAAGATGTCATGATTTCGTGACATGTCTAGTTTTCGCTGGGTGAAGCCGAGAAGAGTAGCAAGAGGCGGAAAGTGTCCGCGATTTCGCGACATGTCGAGTTTTCACTGAGTGAAGCCGAGAAGAGTAGCAAGAGGCGAAAAGTGTCACGATTTCGTGACATGTCAAGTTTTCACTGGGTGAAGCCGAGAAGCGTAGCAAGAGGCGAAAAGTGTCACGATTTTGCGACATGTCGAGTTTTCGCTGGGTGAAGCCGAGAAGCGTAACAAGAGGCAAAAAGTGTCACGATATCATGACAGGTCATGTTTTCATGGGTAGAAGGCGAGAAGAGTGCAAAGAGATAGAAGTGTCGCGATTTCACGACAGGTGGCAACAACACGCTTACTGACAGTTAACTGGAACAAAACTACAGTTAAAGGGGCAGTGGTAGAGAAAAAGCAGGGAGCCAAAATTAGAAAAGTTAACTGGAGTCAGTGTGACAGTTACAAGTGCAGTAACAGTTAGAAATCATGCATTTTTTTTTAAAACAGTCTAAGAAAAAGAATTCGAACAGTCGTATATGAAGAATCGAGAAATGCATTCGAACAGTCGCATAAGGAGAATCAAAAAATGCATTCGAACAGCCGCATAAGAAGAATAAAAAAATGCATGCACGGATAGAAAAAGATTCGAACAGTCGCATAAGTAGAATAAAAAATGCATGCACGCATAGAAAAGAATTCGAATAGTCAGAGAATGTTATTCGACTGCATGCGGGATTCCAAAAGTCATAGAAGACGAGGAGTCTCGATGAGAAAAAGGGGTTATAAAAAGACAGTCACGTAGAGAATCAGGTTGCTGTTGTAAGTGAAAAATTACTACGAAAAGAGGGTTAGAAGAGGGCCGAGAGAGAAATAAGCAGAGCCGTGAGAGTGTGCAGAGTTTGGTTAGTTGCAGACTAATGAGGGTCGTGTAAACAATGAAGGCATTTTTATGTCATTGTAATAACTCAGAATTGCAGTCCAAGTTGGTGCTTGGTATTAGGGGTTGGTGCTCCTATCTGTTGCAGAAAAAAATTAAGGGGTTGGTGCTCCTTCCAGTGGATGCTGGTAAAGTGTTTGTAAAATTGGTGTTTTGCAAAGGCTAGATTTGGATTGGAGTCCAAGCAGTCATTTTTGAGGAGTAGCCAAATTGGTGAACCTCGTTATATTGTGTGTTGTGGTGTGCTCTCTTGTGAAAATTGCTTTACCTATTTTCAAGTTCTCTTTGCTTCAGATTTAAGTGTCTGTAGATTTGAATTTTAATAGCTACACTCGATTCACCCCCCCTCTCAGGTGTCATTGTGAGAATATCGGTTTTATTGATAACC